>CM057151.1:20723633-20977633 GCA_029962745.1 Echinometra lucunter
TTTTTCCATCTTCCCCTTCTTTTTATTCTGTTTAATATAGGTATTCTGAAGTAGGCCTATGTTATGATAGTACTTATGTATACAATTACGGCTACCCCAATACAAGTCACGTGCTTTAATACAGGGAATCTCGCCTATTTACAACATGTTTTATTGATAATGTTGTTTTTTTTTATTTATTTTTATTATGAGAAGGAAGTAAATGTATTTTGAATCTAGGACCGTGAATCTTGTATTCATGTTTGTAGGCCTATACGGTATACACGTATGTTTAGTTAAGTTAGCATTCAGTTTCAATTTTGAAAAGAAAGATACAAAGATTGAATTCCTGAACTATCATACACTGTTCTCAAATGTATCCATACATGACTCAAGAGAAAAACGAAGTCAATCAGATTTTTCTTTAGGAGACTTTGTAATTGTCATGTTCAAGGAGAATCAAAACAGTAGGGTCTACATTTTATGTCAGTCGTGCAAAGATCAAATAATATGTTGATGAATGTAAATGCAATGTTCTTTCCGTCATTTTACACATAGAGAGAATTATTTCGTACGGTATACGTAAACCCAATATTCAGTGGGATAGCATGGGTTAGAAATTGATTAGGCATTGGTGTCTGTACGGGTATATAGGGGTTATGTCCAGGTCTAATACGAGAGATAAAGCAATCTAGAGGATGCTATGGAAAGAGATATTATATTATTTAAATGCTTTCTCCCACCTCTTCACATTTTTCTTTCTTTCTTTTGCTTCCTCTTTTCCCTTTTAAAAAGAAATGTTCTGCTTTTTTTTTCAAGTTGCCATTATTGGAGGGGCGTCAGCCCCCTACGCCCCGTAGCCACGTGACATGCCTGTTACTTTATTTCAAGGTTCTTGGGAACTCATAATTTAGAAAATATGATTTAATGATGATTTGCCTTTTACATCAATATGCCTCGCCTTTTTTTAAATAAAGCAGTCAATAATCAGTCAGAAATATAGCATTTACGATTATACTTGTTGATAGTTAATTCTCGCTCGTTCATTCATTTCCAGTCTGCATATATATTCAAATCCCCAAATACAATTCCCTAGCCGGGCAAAGACCCTGCTCCCTTGGCATATTTTCGAAGGGGGAAACTCGACCAAACAGCCTAGGGCATTCTCCCTTCGCCTCTGGGTGACCCACATCTGAAGCGATGCTTGAGACAACGGATACGCATACCGTACTTGCTTTCGTAGACCCATCACAAATACTAAGTCCAAACTGGGCAAAAGGACGTCTTTTGGCGGAGTTAAAAGAAATAATTTATATCTTTTTACAATGACGTTAATTATGAAAAGGCAGCATAATGAAGGCCTGCTTTTGTCACTGTTGTATGAAGCTGAAGCAGCACCATCTGGGGAGAGAAAAGGTTAAATGATCGGGCTAGTTGGAAGAAAAAATTCTGGCTCCACGAGGCGCGGGCGCCCATCCGACCAACAAGTATGGCGAGTTGCAGTTTCTTTTGTCCGCCGTAAACTTTAGATATCAAATTTGATCTACCGACCCGATTAAGACCGAGATTTAAGTTCGACCGCCTTTACAATTGGCAGACAAAGAATATGTCAGTGAACCATTAAAAGGGATAAACACGTTAGGAAAACATCATTCAAACAAATTGACGGTTACTGCTTTTTGGCAGACAGTTTCATAGAGGAAGGGAGCTGGCATTCCAAGGGTGTTTCGCTACGGTTATTGTCAAAAATTTACGACTATTCTAAGGCATAATTCATTTGAATGCAGATTTATTATTCTAGTGAATGATTCATGAAATGCAACGCTTCATGACTATTCATGTATTTATTGCTATGGATGATATAAAGCTGTAATTCAAATATTTCAGACTTGGTTGGCAACTGGATGAAAAGAAATGGAAATCGATAAAAAGCACCTCGTAAATCACCTCTGCTATAACCATTCTTCTTCTATACTTTCAAATACATATTTTTGATTGATCGAATTTATCTCTGCCACATAAAATGAATATTTAGGATCTTTAATCATCTTGAGATGAGCTTAATGCTCTTCTTACTGACATGTAATGAGACGAGCAGACAAAAAGACCGTTGAAATGGTTTAATCTTTGAAAGTATTCCTATACAGCTATAGGTATAGCAATGGGTCTTTGTTATGAAATTATGTGGTGTCAAATCAAAGTAATATTGATAGTCCTATTTTCAGATTTGTACATTAATTGCTCTTTAAGAATAAAGAGTTTTTACATTTAATGTATTGAAGCTAATGTTGAGCTCTAGGAATGAAATTCATTAAAAGAAAAACTGGCGAAAAGTGATAACGATTATTTCATTCGTAGGCTCCATTCAGAGTAAAACTTTCAAAAGCAATTTGTGTAATAATACTTCATTGCCGCTTTCATTCACCGAGAAAAAAAAGACCCTTCCAACATGACATATTGAGACATAGCGATTAGAAATTTGCAACCGTAGATTATGGTCAACGCGAAGCGACTTTCGAGTATAATCCTCGATCTCCTCGTAGAATTTCTTTAGATAAAGACGTTAGAATTGCCGTTCTAGTCTTGCATCTCAGTTACAAATTATGAGCAAATTTTGCTAATTGCCTCGCCTGGAATGACCACTGTGGGGACTTTCGACAACAACTCCCGTCTTCTCTGACGAAATACGGGTAATCCGTAGCGCCGAATTGATAGTTCGTATTACCAAAACGATAGTCGATATGTTAGGGCGACTCGCGCCTTCTTCCTGTGTGCTAAATCAAGCCCGCTGTCTCGAATGTGTCTCCCGAGTGACAAGAAAGGAGTTTTGTGGTAGACTAGGCAGCCCTTAAAATGGCGGATGAGGAAATGTCAAGACTGATTCCATCACTTTTCTTGAGATGATCACCTAGGGAGCGCTCGATTAGCCCCGATGCATTGGTATGAGCAAATATTATGGTGATTATTATGACATATCTGTCGACAGTCGACAATCGCTTGAAGCGTCCATTTTTATTTTTTATTCAATTTCTTTTAAGTTCACCATATTCAGGCCAATTCTGTATAAGATTACTTTTCTTTTGACTATTGATTATACAATATTGGATGATTAAGAAAATGTTTTCTTGACCTGCTCTTGGTACTAAAATTTAGATTCGTTATTCAAAATAATGTGTGTCTTTTGTTTTGTTTCTGCTTTGCTTTATGTTCGTTATCTCTATGCTTCATGTACAAGATTACGGTCGTCACACTTGAAATAATGGTAAAACAAAATAAAAGACATAAATGTTTTTCGTTGATGGATAAACACTATTTTTACATATTTTCGTTAAAACTGCATAATCAAGACATTGTTTGCAGAGCAATTATTGCCCAAAGTTCTTTAGATATGTCTGCATGCTAGACAATTTTACTCAGTATTCTGAGACAAGAGTGCGACGCTTCTAGTGTGGTCAGTTTTTCTATTCACTGTCAGAAGGATGTTTTTTGCTTGAAATCGATTTGAAATAATGAAACGTTTTCAGTTCGCTTAAGGATCCCTTGGTTGACATAAAAGGAAAAATATGACTGACAGTTGAAAGAGATACCACATAAGATCCAGCACTGTAATGACCTACTACTATAATCCTCGAATTATGAAAACCTTTTCATGGATTATTCCTAAAACGCTCCAGCACGCAGACGAAACAAAAGCATACTTACAGTATTTGGAGCGCAAGTAATTCTGACATTCCAATTGACGCTTACAAAAAAAAATTAATTCAAACTTCAGATATAAAACCATCATATCTTTTGAGTCCTTTGAATTTTCAAGTTAATAAACGTCGATGGTTAATAACAGACCCATCAAACCACATTTCTTTGTTCCCTCCTTGCAAAGTGAGTTATCTGACGACATCGTGATTGGCGATAGTTTGCCAGTCAAATCTCAAACGTTCTTATGCATTCAAGTTGGAAGACAATATCAGAATTGTCTAAGCAAAAACCAAGATATGAAATATTGATGACGAAGATCGATAATTCACAAACATACCCTCTAGCGACTTATCTTCATCGTCATTTGGGGGACATGGCGCCATCGAAAAAGTACATATACTCTTGCACACTTCCTTTTGGTATACAAGGGGTGTTCACAAGCTGTTCGTAAAGTACGAAGGACTTAAGGAAGAACTTGAATATGGCAAGCCAAATGTGATTCTCAATCACTACAAATCTCATCAGCTAAAAGTGAAATATGCAGCGAACGAAGATTAACATTTCTGCTGTTTACAAATATTTTTATTTGCAAAGTACATTTGCCACAATTTAGTGGAGATTATGGGAAATGCAGCCACACTTTGTTAAAATATCAGGAAAAAATTTGGGGCATCCCCTTTGGCACTTCATATTCAAGTCGTTCGTAAAGTCATGCGTAACTTTTACGAACAGCTTTACGAAACACTTATGAAAACACAATATAGCCTATAAGAAAGCCGAGGGACAGAGAGGGGGAGAGAAAAGGACCAGAGAGATTCAGAAATATTTGAGGTGATAGAAATCACAAACAATGATTTTTTTTTAAATGTTTAATATTGTAGCAAGAGGTCAATTGAAAGTTCAATATTCGGTAAAATTATGGTATAAATGGAAAAAAGATTGAATGAGATATGTACAAAAATATAACTGAAAGAAAAATGAAATGAATTAACGATGGAAATAGCAGATTGCGGCAATATGAAATTGTGGTCTCCGCGTAAAGAGGCATATAATTAGTCATGTCGCAAGAAGTCCATGTTAATGTTCGATATTCAAACATGAACCACGACAAATTTATTCAGTACATGGAAATATATGCAGAACAGGCCATTACGACTTTTTCACTTCTTCATTTCTTGTTCCTTATTATTTTATTTATTTATTATCTATTTATTTATTTATTTATTTGAAAAATTGACGAAAGGTATTTCAAAGTGTCAAAGTCTGTACTGTCGAATCCTTCCTTCTGGAGGACATGAACAGCATGGTTTTAGTATTGGACAACGAAACGAAATTTAATGAAAAATGCTAAAAAAAAAAAAAAAAAAGATTACAATGAAACACATTTGTTCGTCATTTACGTCGTAATACACATAAGCTTTTTAAACTATACTATTCCAGCACGAGATTTTCATACTTAGGAAGCAGGAAATTATAAGGATTCCTTAAAGGGACGTTTTGTATCATGCTTATGCTTTTTACAATTAAAACGATGTCATAGTTGTTCATTATTGTCAACACTCTAGCTCTCTCCCTTGCCTTCTTCTTTTTCTGTATCTTTCTCTTTCTTCTGAGATAAATTCCAGTTTCTCTATAAACCCGTCTGTCATTGACACATACAAACTTTAAATTTCTTCATCGCACCCATTAGACTTCTGATCAAGCTCCAGAGTGAATAAGGCGAGAGAGAACAAAACTCCATTACTGCTACCAAATCATGCGATTCGCGTCACATCACGAACGCATTCCTCATTTCCAACGAATAATTCACCAAATATCGGGGATAATCGTTCTCAACTGAAGCTGAAAATGCGACGATTTCAAGTTAAAGTGCAACCACAGATATATTTGGATAGATTGCATGAAATTAGCGCCCCGCTGCATAGCGGGGTGCCGACCGACGTTGCGCGGACGCCCAGGGCTCACTGGCTAAACCTCTCTCCCTTTATCCTCCGATGGTTCCGTCAATCAATTTTCAGCCCAATTAGACAAATTGAGCGATGAAATATTCATAACAGGTATTTGCACGCATCCATGCATCGTTAATCAGTCTTTATGTGATTTTCTTTTTTTATGTGATTTGGTTTAATTACCTACACGCTTCATGTCAATTTACGTAGATGAGAGTGACGTGAACGTTTAGTATAACACCTAAAAAAAATTATTTCAGCGTCTGCTATACAGACAGCCATTGGCTTGTATGACCTTTGAAAACTTTCTCCTAACTTGTACTATTTTCAGAAATAGCGAAGTGAACATAAAAATGAATCTAACATTATTTATTTCATTATTAACTCTCCAATCCAGCTCACTATATGGAAATGTAAAGAAATACCCAAGAGGAAGGAAAAATGTTTACAAAGTACCTTTGAATCAAAGTCCTGGTCAAATTTTTGTTATAAGTGATGAAATTAGTGACTGTAATTGTTGTTATGACTATGTGAGCGTGGACATTAAGAACATCATTTCGATACTGATAATCATCACATTCTGAATTTTATAGTTTCAAATAACTTGTTGAATAATTTTCTGTATCAAGGTTTACAAGTGTATCTAATTTTTAAACATGAAATTATAAACAAGATTGGGATCACTGTGCATTAATTAAAGAAACTATATAGAAAACAGAAAATAATGAAGTTTTATTGGAGATGTAACAAGTGAATATTTTGGAGGTTCAAATAAGCAAGAAAAATAAATGATATTTCATGTATCGCAAACGCAAAATGAATAATCAAATCTTAACAAAAAAAACTTTGTCAATTTCACTTGGCTCTTTCCATGCGACAGTGACCCAGGCCTCATTACAGAAAATCCCATGACTGAATTGGTCAGCCAGAGCGATCCGTTGTAAGTGGTCAGCAAAAGCTTTCAATGGTCAGTTAGTGGTCAACAATACAGCTCAAGCATGCTTCATCGACCACGGTAGGGAGCATTAATGTCCAGCCAATTAGTCGTTGATTTCCCTTACTGTCCAGTGCACAAAATTGGTATCGCTTTAACGAGATAATTGAGATCAATTATGCGGCCGAATGTTATTAGCTTAAAAAGCGCGCTCATTGAACGTTGGGGTTTCACATTACTGCATGTTTGGGGGAGGGGCTGATATGCGATATGACGAGGAGTCCCTAATTAGCTTCAGATCAGATATTCTTTGGGAATGAAAGTCTAATAGAAGCTTGCGAGATGACAGAAATGCAATCACATTGGATTTAAGCTAATCATTGCTATTCTATGTTACTGTAATTAGGTGATATTGTCTGCATAAATCGTGAACAATGCGCCTTACCTTTAAAAAATGTGACTATTTTCATTTCAGTTATTTATGAAAATTTCTTATTTGTGTGCTCTCTTCTAAATGATCAGCGATTACTCCCTTGCAATTTCCAGCAAATTATATGAAGAGAAAATATATAATTTGAGTAAAACTGCAATTATGAAATGTAAGAATGTATAAATGTATAAAATTCGCCCGTATCCTGGAAGGTAGGAAAAGATCTCAGTATGAATATGCATTTCGAGGCTAAGAACTGGGGAAAAGTCTACAACACACCAAGTGACCAGATCACCCATCACGCAAGAGTCTGTGGTAGAAGTTTAGCATGTTAAGTAATACGTCTTGCAGATGCCTTATAAATTTGAACGTAGAAATGACATTAGCAGGTTTCCTTTTAGGTCATGGTCATGGTCATCAGTTTTCCAAGTCTACAAAGAGGTTTGATTGATAAAACAGATCAAGAATTGGTCAAACGATGCGGAAACCAGTCCCGAAATGAAACTAGAACGTTCCTTTAAAGCCATTGAGTAACTTTTAAATATCTGAGCTGCATGGCCCTGAATGCTATCTGTGTATGTAATGCTGTGTAAATATGAAACCCTGAAAAATGCACTTCAAAAGCATCATCTTGTGCTTCTCAAAAAGTGAAAATATACAAGTGAACGGAAATGCCAGACCTGTTTTACCACATAGACTGCAGTGTTAGACAAAAGCATATACCTAGGTTGGTTTTGCAAATGGCGGAATTCATTGACAGATATCTTGATAATAACATCTTATATTTCAAAACCTTTATATTCCTAGCTATTTATTAATTCTTCTGCACAACTTTATACAACACAGACATCGAAATTCAACAATTTATTAAATCAAGCCTCCACAAAGTTACCGGATCCTTTTAAAAACCTGAGACGCAACTGAAGGATTGTGAAGTTTTGAGAGTAGACTGGAAAATAAGTATAATAGGCATGATAGGGAACTATGGGTAAGGTGAAGAGCAAAACGTACCATTTTCCTTGTTTTATAGTATCACAGCATGGATGTATTGAATGTTTTTTCTACCTCTCTTATGCTGGCTCTGAATAGTAATATGGAAAGTGTTTTTGTAAAAGAAAAAATGCAATATGCATGTATCCATGATTACATATCCTCTTTTGTTCTTAGTGTGTAAAAGAAAATGTATTCATTATTCATTGCGCTGGCTGGCAGATTGTTCTGATGAAATTCAGAATTTTAGATAGAACCTTTATAGTTCTCGATGATTTAAACCAAACTAATCTTGGAAAAGGTAGATATTTCCTTAGTCAGAACTGCAAAGCAATTACGTTGTGAAAATATTACATTTGGCGACACCCGATACTTGATCGTGCAGGGACTGCCGTAAGAATTACAGCTTGCATCAACATGGCTTCCAAATAATATGTTACATGTTGGTAATTGAATCGCACAAAAACGACGGGTAATTATTAATGATTAAGGTCAGGCTCGTCTTTTCTTTTGTGTGGGGTTGATTAGACAGGTAATATTGAGATAACCTCCAAGTGATCGACGGGGTAGCTGGTTGCAAATAGACGGGGTGGATCCCTTCAAACGAAGCTGCAAAGTGAGAAGGAGTAGCGCCTCGTAAGTGAGCTTGAATAAATAACTCCAACAACAAATCGAAAAGTACTCAACTTTCAGACGATGATTGGAATTTAATGAGGTAAGCTCTGAGAAGGGATGTAAAGGGCCAGCTTTATATGCTCTATTCGCCTTTATTTGACACCTCTTTTCTTGCTTTTTGTGGAGCAGCGAGTATCAGATTTCACTTAGATTTGTCGTCTTTTGTGCGAAATGTCATCGGTAGAAAGTGCAAGAATGAAACCCCACTAAACCAAATTAGTTATTGCGCCATGAGGGATCGGTCCTTTGCCAGGGAATATCTACCACATCATACGAGAAAAAGAATCGAGTTCAACAAGAGTACATTTATTCATACGATACCACTTTTTATGAACCCTTAAAGTAAATGTAATAAATGTCGAAAGGAAATATTAGCTAAGGAGTACTAAAAATACATTCAAGTAATGTTCACTAATGCATTTAATGCTTTGTATACCGAGTACAGTGATGAGACTAGTTTTCGAAGGCCTGTTTTATCAACATGCCGTCAAGACAAATGAAATTTAAAAGACCATCATTTATCACTTCAAGGATTAAAAAAAAAGGTTTTCATGGTTCTTTGTTTGTTAAACACGGCACAACTTGTATAGGGTAATTAGGTGCAAGTGTTAGCAGAATCGATATTAGTCGAAAATAATGAGTTGGATCTTAATAAGACGACTGCTAGAAGAAAAATATGATGCATTATGTCTTCGTACCGTCAACCATCGTCGAGATGTCATGTTATATATCTTTGACGAGGCCTTGGTAAACCAAGTGAAAAGTCTGTTGTGAAAGGGGCCAATTTGAGTTCACGCCATGCATTTATCCGCCACACCGAAACGAATGATCTCTACTCATAATGCACTGCCCCGATAAAGCAGATAATAAATGAAGGTTGAATTGCATTTCGTAAAGGCGTGGAACTGTTGATCACACTCTCCCCTCTCAGATGAAATTGGAAAGTGATAATCTCCCTCCGAAATCCTGATTTATGGGTTTTTCAGGGCGATCAGTTTCTTCTTTGCTGATTCTCGGCAAAGACCACAAAGGTCCGCCCAGTGATTTCCAGCATTATCGGACGGGACAAAACGAAACCGTAACTCCAACGCAAAAGAAGACAATGCGTGAAAAGGGTCGTGCAATTATGATTATTGAACACAATTTTAGAGGGGCGAAATTATATTGGCAATTTACCTACTACCTTTGCAATTTAAGCTTGCCACCTACCTCGATTACATAAGTCATTGCCCTTTAAGTAGCATACATAGGATAGCTGTAATCTTCACTAGGTTGGGGAAGGGTCGTTTGAATTTTGAACATTGTAGTTAATGCCGTCATGGTGCAAAGGTACATAATATTCGTCATATTTGCAAATACAAGTTAATTTAGACTCATGAGGTAATGTTTAGAATGAAACTCTTTTCATGCAAAGCCTTTAAATAAACAGGGACTTTTCAAATTATACACAGAAGCATTCTTTTTTACAACTCTTTGACATGCTTACAGAATATCAGTTCAGTTTCGGAAAAGTAACGATGATTTACATAGCTGAGACTGATCGGTTTGTCACGGACGGATATTTGACCAATTTTGAAATTTTGAAGGCCTGTAAAGATAGAGTAATGAAATGTTTTGAGCTACTTTATGCTTTCGTGGGTTATCCTGGTCAAGCTTACTGATCTGTTATTCTTCGATTTATATCTCCATTGTTGTGTTTTGGAGGCTTGGCAAATAAAATCAGTCAATCAATAATTGGGAAGGGCATCACTGGAGGAGTTGAAATTTGCTTACCCTGATTGTCTACTTGAACTAGAATCCATAAAAATGATCAATGTCACGGACAGACAAGATCAGGCTCAGTTGTGCCCTACAGAAGCCCACGGCTTTATTAATGTTGACATTGTTAAGAAATACATGTAAAAGCAAATTCTAACCGTAAGATATAAAAGAAAAACGACAAACAAAAAGGAAACAGATGTTTAAAAGCTAAATACCATGTTTGCCCATAACAGTCACCTTGTAGTATATATGCACGATGCAACAGGGTGTGAAATGGAATAGTCTCCATTCACGATGTGATTCATTCGAAGTAGGGAAATCATGCAGTTTAATCATTCTATGTACTTTCGAGAATATAAACCCATGCCATCAAAGGCTTTCACATTAAAAACCCAGGTTGATACATACACTACAGCAGCAGATTTATTTATGAAAATTGCTGATAAAAAGTTACTAAATTACATTTACATTTTCTGTGAATTCCTGCTATGGCAACGAAGATATTTGTTTTGTATATTGAAATTCCGATCTTCCAAGATTGACACCCCTAAAATCTGCTATGTGCCATTTCACTGGATAGATATACCGGGTATTAAAGACAAAGCTGAAAAAATAAGGGGCCCGTTGCATAAAACTTACTACAATAGTAACTTTACTATTATAGTAACTCTGCATGGAATACTGGATTTTGATTGGCTGTTGAGCAACATATCATGCTCAACAGCCAATCAAAATCCAGTATTCTATGAAGACTTACTATAATAGCAAAGTTACTATTATAGTCAGTTTTATGCAACGAGCCCCTGGGCCGGTATTCAATTCAATACTTAAGTCAGAATTATGAGTATTCTTCTTTCCCGGCTATTCTTCTACTCTTTTTTCTTTCTTGAAATTTATTCATGTCATATGTGTCTCAGATCATGTTAGATTTGGTGCAATCATTGACCAGTATAAGATTATGAAGCATTAGTCTAACCGCCCCAAAATAATGTAAGATATTTTGCCCCTTCCAGTTCATATGATATATATATATATATATATATATATATATATATATATACACACACATATATACATATACATATATATGAGATGTCCTTTCCTTTCCTTTTCTTTAATATTCAGAAAAGGGCATTTAGTTATAAAGGAGCAAAAATTTATATATATATATATATATATATATATATATATATATATATATATATATATTGCTCCTTTATAACTAAATGCCCTTTTCTGAATATTAAAGAAAAGCAAAGGAAAGGACATCTCAGTCCAATTGGCAATGGTGCATCGCGAGTTAAATGTACTATGCTTTTACTTCAGTTTTTGAATTTAGAAACTCTACGTTTTAATGTTAAGTCTTTACAAATTAGGCAAATTCCAGAATTTAGTTTTTCATAAGAACGATTTCATTTCATTTTGGACAAATACATCAACTTGTAAAACAGTATCAGCTGTTGGCCCACCCATTCTTTCCTCCAGACATGAAATACAAAAGGTGTTTAAAAAAAATAATTATGTAGTCAACAAGGCAACTCATAATGTGATAGTACTGCAAGTAAAAAATTCTGTCCATGTAAATACTTCCTTTGAATGATATAATGATCATATAATTTATTTGAAGAGGAACAGGTGATTAATCATTGATCATGAGAAAACAGCATTCTGATAATAATATAAACAAGGAATAGAAATTTTTCGTAAAATCTTGGAAGAGGATAGAAGTCAGTTCATTTGGCTTTCTTAAACTACAATTATAGGCAATATGAGTGTAGCTTATGATACGTGAGAACAAGAAGAATGAAAAGAATACAATAAAGAGGCAAGATGACAAACGAACGCGTCATCCAGGTTCATCCTCAATCCTACCAATGGGAGACAAGCTTTAAAAAACGTGGTAAGAAAGCCATTGTTCCAGATTCAGTGCCTGGCCAATCAGAGAGCCCGACTTATCGGTGGCATGTAGACCCCAAATGAAGTGCGTCCTTAGTGAAAGACGTGGGGTGAGGGACTTCACCTCTTGCTCTGCGCACGTTGTTATGTTTCTCCTTTTCACTCCTTACCCGAGTCAACAAAAAGCAACGTGCTCACCCGAGAAACTCTTGAGTTTGTTTGCCTTAAAACGTGTTTTCAGAACTAATTTTTCGAGGCTGCTTCGAAGATTATCTGACCCATTTTTCTTTGGCACGTTATAGAGGCGCTAAGCCAGTGCTCTAATCCCTACTTTTGTACGTTTTCACACCCAATATGAAAATATTACCCTCAGGCAACGCTATGATTTTATTTCCATCTTATATCTGAGGATATTAAAGGGTCGTTTGTGTTTCTTTTTGTTATCTGTACCGAGGAGAATTTCGAGAACATACTGATCTTGTGATTTGTAGAAGCGAAATTTGGCGGTCATGCAGCCAGCCGGAGTCGCTTCGGCTTTTTCGATCGCGTCGCTGACAGCGGGTCTGTCCCACCACCATCCCCAAGCCTACCCGCATCCGGCAGCCGTCACCACCTCGGCGATGATGTGCGCAGCGGGATATCCACCAGCAGCTTTACCCTTGCCCTACGCCTCCGCCACGACGTGCCCACCCGTCAGCTATGCAGGATCACTTGCCCTGCCACCGCCCGGATCGACATGCGCTACGGGACGAGGAGGAGGCGGCATCGAAATGCCCGTGCTTCCAGTATCAGCGGGATCCCAATGTGCAATGAATAACCCACCGGGGAGCGCCGGCGGGGGGACTGCCCCTTTCACTGCTCATCACCCGTCAAATTCCTACTCTCGCCAGTGCACGGGTGATGTGTCTGAGCACAACAGAAACCTTGGTCTTTTATCGAACTCTCGCCAGGGACTAGTAGGTGTAACAGATCTTAATATACCTCGATGGAACTCTTATGGACCTTGTCTAGAGCCGGGAATAACTAGTGCAATCTCTCCAAGGGTTCCAAACGGTCACGACTCAACATCTCCTCTGCTACGAGGAGGAGGAGGAGGACATCGAGACTATGTAGAATCCCTTCAGTCTCCGACTGCTAACTATTGTGGCCAAACTCAGAGTCCAACAGGTAAGAAAATTGAATACAAATTTAACAAAATACAAGTCTTTCAAATACAAGCCTCTGTAGAAATAGAAGAAAATTGAGAATATAAAAAAAGAAGAAAAGACTGGGATAATATGAACGAAAACGGATTGTGCAAAATTTAATCCTAACGTTAGTGGTACGTTTGTAAATTGAATCGACTAAATTCTCCCTTTACACTTATGACAAATGATTCAAGTAGGAATGAACATGTAAAGCTGTCTTTGACTAATGCTCTCTTAAAGAAATTCTTAAAGATCTACATTTTGTTGTGAAATAATAATAAACCCAACAACAAAATGGGTTACAATGAAATTATTGACTGATGGCAGAAAATACGACGACATCAAAAGTTGCACCTTTCCAAAGTATCTGTTTTGTGATGGTCCATCAATAACTCCATGCTCATTAGCTATTTATTGTTTTAAGACGAGAATGAAGACATGAAGATATTCCTCAATGATAATATGCAGTAGAGGTAAGCTTGAATTGTGTAGCCTAAAATATGTCGAATTTCAAACTGAGGGGAAAAAACCCAGACAAACAAACACAGACGATCGCTTAGGTAAGGCTGATCACCCACATAATGTCAATGATTTTCTCTGATTCTTGTATGATGAGAAATATTTTTTGTCGGAAAATAGCAATGGACGATTTTGCAGTACCAAACACCTGTTCAATATTTTTTGTACATAGGTCATACCAAAAAGGGATTTATGTATGGTATTTGTTCAGTCTGAACTGGGTGAAAATATCTACATATAAATATGATGTGGATGTTTTTTAAAGTGCAGCTTATTATCGAGTGTGAATATACTCATGCTTAAATGTCCACTTTCATAAGGGGGGGGGGGGGATATCGAACCACTGTGTACAAAAACACCTACAAGCTTAGTACGAATGAGACCTACAGACTTTCATCGGAAAAAAAACACGTGTAATCTTCATAAACTCTGCGATAGCAAACTTCTTGAATGATGAGATATAAACGCCGGGACTTTACGATAAGATTTGACATGATCCCATAAGATCTGATTTTCAGTTCATACTTTAGCATGAACCTTATGAATCTCAAGTTTAATATGATACTCCATATCTTTTCAGACTAATGTTCGAATCCTTATTCCAAAGTAGTATAAGATATGACAACTTTTCTTTCCAAATGCTTTCATAAAATGACAGAACTTCTTCAGATCAGTTCACTACTCGGCGCTTGGTAGTATCCGAACAAGTCGAACAAACGAACAAACCTGTAATGAACTCTTGAAAGAAATGTTTGATGATTGAAAAAGTTCTAAAATTATCCGAAATAAAGTGAATACATGTATTCTCAGTCCCAAATCTCGAAGAACTTGTTGGAATTACGTTCTAGATTAACTTGATTATTCGGATAGAAGTCACATTTTATTTAATTTTGACTGAAATAATATCACTCTTCAGGAGTATTGTAGAAACCTCGGTAAGGAGTAGTTCAAATTCTGCAGTATCTTTGTTATGCTTTGTGGTTGACATTGCCCATTCGATTATCACGAGTTTCGATACAAATTCAGGGAAATGTGTGGCTGCTATCAGATTGTGATTCTTTACTTCGCAAAACGGAATGGTCTGTAATAAAGTTGTGAACTGTGTTATAACAATAAGCTATGCTACATGGCACATTTTAGACTTTTATAATGTTTATGAAATAACACTCCAGTTACTGATATGCTTCCAGTACAAATTTGTATATACACATGCCTCTCCAGGGCTCTGCAAATAAATATTAATATTGAATGGTTTATTTGGATTATAAAAAGCGACGGCATCTTGAAACACATTCACAATAGCAGTCAAACGACTGAATTGCTGGGAATGCTAACAATACAAGTACACATAACAAAATAACATAATATACATGTACCCAATCAAACAAACATAACACCGGTAAAATGTTGAAACGATGTAATTTGTGAATTCATAGCTGAATATCGACTCCTTGTTAAAGTATTATTTCTGAATTTCCTGCATATTTCATGAGACAAGTAATATGAGGATATCACTGTTATTTACGCTTGAAATTTTCTTAAACCTATAAAGCGATACCCTTAGGGTATGAACATTCTCATATGGGCAAAAGTAGGATTGCAGTAAGCCGTTCTGGTGAGAATTTTGGGATTTAGTTGGATCGAGATAGAAAATACACGTAATAAGCTTATAACAGAGATTCCTAGGGCAGAGAAATAACCTAAGAAACTGGCCATTTCATCGAGTATTCTACCATTCTTCATTGTTCTTATGTCCGTAAAATGTCATAAAGGTGGACATCACCTTTTATTTCTCATCTTCCCTTCTATCATTCTGTTGGAAGTGAATAAATATGAATTTGAATTTGAAATTTGAACATCTCTATGTCTCTGTTACCCCTCTCTCTTGCCAGCCCCCCCCCCCCCTCTCGCTCCGAGACACCACCCTTTTTTATCTGTTAATTGTTACCATTTTTGGTTGATTTGACAGGGTACATGTAATTTCCAACCAAACCATTGGTATACAGAGCTCGAAATTACGAGTTCTCCTGTCTGCAGTGCCATTTCATTGTGTTACCTGTACCGTGTCGTGTTTCTCATACCAATAATCTCAATGAGCTTGTACAGTGTAGATGGTATAAGTACAGTACATTGCTAGCACTGCTAGTCACTTCTTTTTTTCTAATCCCTTCAGGTTACATTTTCAGCAATGATTTTTCTTTACAGTTTATTATAGTTTTGAACATTCTTGTTTTCATTATGCCATCAAGCAGTATATACTTCAATTAGGGTAAGATGACTAAAAGCTTATTATGTATTTACAATTGCAATTGTTTATATGATTTATGAGTGTATATTTTTATCATATATAATTATACAATACATATAATTGTACAATATATAAAGATATTGTACAATTCAGCATTCGGGCTGCGATACACATATTTTGAATAAATAAACCATTATTATTATTATAAAGATAAAGCAAGTGTTATATTTGAAAATAATATTCAGTATAACCTAAAAGACATTGTGATAGACATAAATGCCTATACTTAGTGGTTAAGTAAATACAAATGATTCCATGCCCTTTACATAATTATTCAAATTTTGACTTTTAAGTGTTAAAATCAGTAAAATCTAGCATTGTCTCTACACTTTAATTAATCTAATCGAGCAAGTCGTTTGCATTTTGTCCACCATCAGGCCAGGCCGAATCGCATGAATCAAAATTACTTCAAAGTTCAAACGTTTCTCACTGAATTTCATGTCTAAGCACATAGACATATATATTACAACATCCCTACATGAACTGATATCGAAACTCTCTTACCATTCCAGTCATGATAACAAAGAAAATGTGACCTGACTTCTCTCTCTCAAAAAAAAAAAATAATAATGCAGAAACAATCAATTTGTCGTCCACGAAAGAAAGTGGTTGCCTTCCCTTAACTTGGTCAAGCTGTGTATTGTGACGACAGAATTTGGCCGGAGGTCATCTTCGGTCAGCGTTGCTAAGGCTGGCACGACCCCACCCACCCACCCACCACCACTGTGCGCGCACACACGTCTGAGGCGCCACGATTATGACCGTCTTGGAGATTTAAGTCTATATGGGCGCCACATGCAGATGACAGTCGGGATATCTGTTATTATTTTAGCATTGAGTCACAGATCATTCTTTTTTTCATTTGTATTATTCCGAATAAGACACCTTTTGATGTCCTATGTTAGTGTGTGAAATGTTATGGCAGGAAGACAATCTTGCTGGTTCCTAATGAAAAGCAGCATCAGAGATTATGCCAAGTTCAACCGCTTCTAATTAGAATACACCTGCAGCCAAAAGGATTTTTTTTTCTAAGAATCAGAATTTGATGAGAATTTAAGAAAAGTACAGGACCGGTGGTATAACTATTAAGGAATCGATTTGGCAAAGATAACGTGGGCAAGGCTCAAGGTAAATGTATGTCTGATTAAGGTAGAAATGTCAACAAGCACGCTTCATAAGTATTATGTTGAATTTCCACTAGCGATGACAGATATTTAGTACATTGGCATCGTCCATATTATGATAAGGAACATAATAGCAAAAACATCAAACGCAATTCCAAATTGAAGTTCAGTCTTTCAATCTTTAACTAAAATGATAAATGAAAACTGATAATAACGGATGCAGCATTTTGGACGTTGTTTTCAACAACTCACCTCACCATCGGGGGACAGTGGCTTTTGATCCCGCATCTTCCGCGGTGGCAACCCGAGGTGTTACCCATGTGGGAAAATGATCTACCGTGGCTCCTTACATTGTCCTTTTATTCACATTGGGTTGAATTCTATAATGTGTGTCCGGTTGATTTGATCAAAGATATACGTGCCTTAAAATACACTGAAAAAAAACTATTGTAGGTACCTTTTTTAAGGTTTTCTACTTCTGTAACGAAAATTTGAATTCCGTGCAAAATAATCCTAATATTAACAGATAAAGAAATCTTCTGAAGGCAATCGAAAACTCAGGAAGGCTGTGACAGAAACATTATTTTTCCTAAACAAAGTTGTAGGAATGATACACTTCATTTTTCATTTATCTTTTCTTTGTCTCATAGTTATAATTAGGACTGATTAGATAACACTGATTATAAAACAACAAATTATGCAGAATCATTATTATATGAAATAAAATGGAAGAATTTGCAACAAATATAGTACAAACCTCCACAAGATAATAAAGAAATTATTTTTAAAAAGAAAAGAAAGAGAAGTAAGGTCCACGGTTGGTCTTATCAAGGTAGTGTCTCAACGTAAAAGATAAAAAAGGAAACACGACTATAAACTACAAACGTGATCAAGGTACGGAGTAGTTTTGTGTAGAAAGCGTACCATTGGCGATTGGGGTCTTTCACAACCACTGTATTTTGAATTAAAGTTTGCTGCACTAAGTTTAGTTTGTACCTCCAATGAGGTTATTCCAAATTATATTTTACTTTGTATTATGGGGAAAAGCTTATTGTGTATTCCGCAGAAGACCTGAAAAATGAATTCAAAGTGTGCATCAACCGCTAATAATTTGTTGGAAACCTCAGCACATGATTTCAAACATTATTTCAAGGCGGTGCATCTGTGGATTTACCCCACAAGCATGAGTCAAGTTTTGAAGAAGAATCTATCAAACTAATGTGTGAGTAACACCAACCTAAATCTGTCAATTTTCGCACTTTATTCCCAAGAAGAAACAGACCGTAGTTGACATGATTCAGAACGGCGAACTGCGACTTAATATTGACCGTTTTTCTCCCCAATCAGAATGTACTTAGTAATCAGACACCGCCTTCCGACAAATCAATTCCTTTTGCTGAGCGATATTGTACACCACAGCATTTTATTTTCTTCTCTCTTTACCGGCTGATTTGTAAACCTTCCGCGTTTGCATGGTTTGTTTGCCCGTTATGAAATCGAGAAATCTTCTTTGTGGTTATTTTCGTTTTCGACTTTCGGAGTCGTCGGCCGGTGCGAATGACCACAATTTTGTATTCCAGACGAAAGAGTGGATTTGGTTTTCTTCTTCATTAACATTTAGCTTGAGTACATGTGGTTTAGCTAAAAGAAGTGGAACGATTGATTTTTGTTTAATTATTCTTAAAAATTGATTCCTTAAGCATGCATAATAAGTAATCATAAATATCCAGGCTCATATCTCAGACTTCTATTTTCATAAGCCGAGATACATTCGATTAAGTCCTGCAGAAGCTAAACCTGTAAGAATGTTGACTTTTATTTTGTTACCAGGTGTAAAAGTGTAAAGAAATATTGGGTTTTTATGTTTAGTAACAAAGCGTATGGATATTTCAATCATCGCTTTGAAACTCAGCTATTGCTTGTTATTACGGGCCATCAAAATTCGTGAAACTAGGGATAAGTCAACACCACAATAAGATCTTTTCAAGGCCTGTCGAGATTTGCAATGGCGTACTAGCAAGTCAAGAAAGTTTGCTTAAATTCAATAAGAATGGATATCATCTCTGTTATTTTACTTGACTGTTCTGGAATAGTAATGTCGTACGAAACCGGGATTTCTTCAAATTTGACCCACGATTGGTGGGCGAGAGGGGCTATGTAGAATACGATTTTTGAGCTATTTCAAGTAGAGGACCATACCTGACGAGGGTCGGGATTTCTTTCATATTTGATCTGTGATCTTTTCAGAGGAAGAAAAGTAGAGGTCTTTGATCCTATAACAAGCCGGAATCAAGTTTTACCAAGTATAAATCACTGTTAAATCGAACGGAACAGTTCTAATGATTGCAGGCCAACATGGGTAATGATCACAAACGACCACAGAAAAGTAGAGTGTGGTTTTTTTTTCACGAAACATAAACAGTGAAGCTGCCATGCGCTAAACTTAATTTGAGGGGAGGGATTCGTCTTCATCAAGCCTTGATCGGAAAGAATTTAATTCATCACTTGGAAAGCATTTTGTTTCCTTCGACAGGGACTTCTCTAGCTGTCTTCTAAATCCAAGTCATAAAACTTGTCCAAATGCTTTGCAGTCCAATACTTTGCCGAAACCGCCGTCTCGCTCGAGCGCGATTGACACGCTTTATTACGCGGCTTCATTGCCAAATCTGCAAACGTTTCGCTCTAAATCGTAGGGTTCACCTTGCATTATGGGACTCAAAAAAGAAATCAGGAGCTTGATCACCACTGTAAGCTTCCCCGTGAAAATAAACTATGCACTCATTCACAACGTCCAAGTACATCAAACCGCATGTTTTCTGCAGAGGGCTTGGGGTAAAAAGCGGCACTTTTGGTAATGTTAGGCTTCTTCCATTTTCTTTCGATTTTCATATTCTGCCGGACCGATCAGAACTCACCGGACATTCAAACGGAAGAAATGAAATTATACAACAGCGATTCAACTTACTCAAGGTTATATGAAAAAAATTTTTAAATGCCAGTTATTGTAATCACCCTTTTTCCTGCATGATACTCACTTCACCATTTTTTTCCCTTTTTTCTCATTTACCTTTAAGCTAAATGTCATGTGATAAGCTCAGAAACACAATTATCATACATTCAATTCTACAAAAATATTGAATGGGAAAAGTTTAAGTTCTTTAGAAAATGTCTTGGGTTCCATCCCTTTCCTCATTTAAGCCAGGATAATAAATCAACTGCATAGAGGTGATGTTATAACTTGAAAACATAATCAAAGACATTTCATTGCTCTTCAGCTTTGCAAACCTTGTGATGATCTGGGCCCCGCTGCATAAAACTTACCATTGATGGTAACTTTGCCATCGATGGTAACTACTTTGGTAACATTGCTCAAAAGCTAATCAAATTCAAGGATGGAAGCTTTTGAAGAGTGCAACATATCATTACAAAAACAAAATCTTGGTAGAAACCAGGGGTACGAAGCTTGTTTTACGTGAGTGTTCCTACAATGTTTCTTTCCCGATTTTGGTATTGTAGGAGAGGTAAAGAAGGTCCAAAACTTCTTTGCCACAACAATTACTCAGGCGTCAATGTCCTGCAGATCGATTTCTCCTCGTTTATAGAAAACCACACCGCCACATTTCATTTGTAAAAGCGGGATAAAGACGCAACACTAAAGGGTTGTTATAAAAGTATTGTTCCCCAAACAGAGAAAGAGCTGGGAAAAAGACAGTGAAAGCAAGTAGGAGCGGGAAGTACAAAGCAAGAGAGAGGGGTTTTCAAGCGGTGGAGCGACCAACTCTCCACAAACGAAGTTAACAAGCAGCCGGTCCCCTCCGCGACTCATTCCCGCTCCCATAACAATCCATCCTTTATTCTCACCAGCGTTAATGCTATTCTGTATGGGTTTCCCCCGTATTATGGTTACTTTCAGTCCAACACATAAAATGGATACCCGATGATTATCGCTCTCAACAGAAAGAAGAAGCCATAATTGATCTGATTAACTGGCTCTCTTGATACTATTGTAGCGGCTTGAGCCAGGGCGATAAAACACCCAAAATTATACTGGAGGGACTGAGGACACAAATTGCGCCAGCGAACAGCTATGATACAATAAATGAGAAGTAGATGGATTGAGAAAGAATGAAATGGGGTAAATACATACTAGTACCTCTTACTCAATGGGTATAGATGTCATACTCTTTGTTGATGTTAAAGTAATCCCCTAACTGCTCTTACAGAGCTCTTAGAAATGACCCGACGTGTGGATGATCGGGAAGGGAGAGAAAAAACGGCTTTGAATACTAGTAGTCTTTTCCAATTCCCGCTATAATGTTGATACTTAAACTTCCAGTGATGTTGTTTTAGTGGCATCATCATCCATTTACGTGGCGAAGGTGAAAATATTTTAGAAACCGGCGGGCCGTACATTAAAATGTCCATATTTGGAAGGACATAACACGTCAATGTAAGAATGCAAGTCAACTCTACTTCCACTTTCACTACCTAATATGATTATGAAAAAAGGGAAACAACCGAAATATCAGGGTTTTTTACATCACCAAAAATACATTCTAAATATTTTTCAAATATATACATTATGACGTATGTTTGCAAGCTTTTCTCCTAAGTACACCATGCATATGATGAATAAGTTCTCAAGTCAGTGCTTGATGATTCGTTGCAAAATAGATTGCTTATTCATTGGATGACATCAGAGATATATGGCGCCATTTTCAGCCAACACTTATCACTGCATCCGTCCCATGGTCTACGATCCGGAAAATCATCTAGACGGTATTGTTGCTTTGATTTTTGGCAATTAACGGTAACAAATCATGTTTCCTGGGCACATGCAATTTTGATAAAGATACAAAGTAATTTTGGCTCTAAGGAAGAATACTTTCGATCAAGGCAATTTTGAATAAAATGGAAAATCATATTTTTTACAAAACTTTGAGCTGAGTTCATCAGAAGGGGGCTTTGTCGTTGCTCCATCTTCTTTCATGTCGAGCACGATTTTCACTAAAGAACATCCCATATTCCTTTCAGATTTAATTTTTATCATTATTATGGTTATTAACAATGTTAATGTTGTTGTTATTATTATTACTGCTGTAATATCATATTTATTATTGTTATTATCGTCATCATATCATTATCTTCATATTATCATTACTTTCGTTTCATTTCAGAGAAATTCTCTAAGAATTTCAAACCTTGAGCACGAATTTTTCAATCATTCATCCCCTCACAAAGGCATATGGCATACCTTGAATACAATAGGCTATACATGTGTAACACAACGGACAACTATAAACCCACACTGTTTAAGGTTTGTATTACCGTGAGTAATAGGGCAAAATTTGAATAATTACGTAAATCAACGCACAAATTTTCATTTAAACACTAATATCTTTGCTTTATGTTACGCTCAACTTTTTCCGACTGGGTGACGATATTCTTCTTAAATCAGCTCTAAGTCCCTGAGTTTACAAGGTAGCACTTTAATCAAGCGGTACTTTGCCCTAATAAGGTTATATATTCCCTTCGTTTTTAAGTACAAATCAATAGAATGGAAGATAGAAAGTTTGAAGGATGAGTAGTACACGTTCATCTTCGTTGAACTCTGGCCAGAATACAAGAGGTCATCGCCGCGCAGCGTCACGTTATATTGCAGACGGATAAAGCTCGATCCCTTGAAAATTCACACTTCTTGAGGAATGGACCTTATGACATCTCTGTGCCCCAAGCCTTCAGGCTATCAGGCCTTCAATTATTTCCCGCATAATTGCCTTAGTTACATGGTATAGGTATGACAAGACCCCCCCCCCTTTCCCCTTTACCTCACGCGCGCGTTCTTGTAAAACTGAATTCTCGACAAGGACTGCTCGTCACAACGCGGAACGGCGAGACTGTCTTGTCAATAACATGGACAAAAACGAACCATGAAAGAGGAGGGGGGGGGGGGGGGACAGGGAAAGGATTTTTTAAGTAGATAGAGGTGATTACTGCTGTTACTTCATCTCCTGATTGATCGTGGTGGTAAAAACGTTAGCCTTTTAATCCATACAAGCAATTATCACCGAGATTAGGTTCCAAGTGTCCGTTACAGATTGGAGCGAATGAGAGTAGGAGAAGAAGAGGGAAGAGATGGGTCTTAAGCTCTCTCTCTCTCTCTCTCTCTCTCTCTCTCTCTCTCTTTCCTCTCTACCTCACCCAATTACCTGTGTATGTCTGTTTCACTCGTCTGCTCCCCTTTTCAATACTTTACTTTTCTCTTGTTCAGCACGTATATCTTGATGTTCAGCAGATCAATTCTTCTACTAATGGGAATGAATTGAGATCCATAAAATTATTTGATTCACATCGATTCTAAACGTCACCTCCTCCATTCATACTGGATTTCATTTCTTTCTTTCTTTCTTTTTTTTTTATTAGTAACTTTCCGAAATGCAAACATATTCCAAAAACTGAATAGCGAATAATGGATGATTGATCACAATATCCATTAACCCGTATTGATTTATAGTGATTTCAAAGATAAAGGTATACATTCTAACTTATTCTATCACATTTGTTAAAGTGCAATGTAGTCATATTCTGTTTACACTCTTATTTGTAATTGTATTTCAGTTGTATGAACATAAGTTACATTTTCCTTTTGTAAATATTTTTAAAAGTAAAATCGGGCACTCGCACTGCTAAAACAAATTTCAATTTTACTGGATCAGTGACAATACAGACATTTGCTATCATGACGACAAACTCTTTATTCTTTAGCATATAAACATTTTCACAATTATAGCTCTTTATGATAATAAGCAGCCATTTCAACTCTATCATTTCTAGTTCTTTGTTATGCAAATATTTCCTAGAGGAGGCGCTGTGACTCAATGGTAGAACAGTGGTCTCGTAACCGGGAGTACCCGGGTTCGAAACCAAGTGGATGCGCTAATGCCCTTTGGTAAGGAATTAATCCTCATTACCAAGTCCTTCGGAGGGGACTTAGAGCCGTCGGTCCCCTGGTTGCTTACTTACAAGAATACATATGCTTTCTTAGCAGTCAGGTAAAAATAACCAACCATGTTCTTATTTCATACTATTCGTTCATTTGCAGACCTACATATCATGATCATTCCCACGCTAACGATCTAGTTAATCGTTTTCATTTCTCATTTCTCTCGCGAAAGTCGGGGGTTCGATCCCCGCGGTACGGCACTTATGTCCTTGAGCAAGGCATTTTTATCTACATTGCTCTTTTATCGTACATCAAATAAATGAAAATGCTATGGGCATTATTGATACCAACGTGTGCACGTGTTTTTAACCCCAAAAAAAATCAACTCTTTGTCATACTCTTTGTTACTTCACTCTTTATCCTGTTATTTTAAACATGATAACATTTTCTTTTTTCAAAACATAACTTTTGAACTCTTCTATTATACTAACCAATCTTGTATCGATTCAAGATTTTCTCCTTTATGCTTTTAGAGAATGTGATCCTGGTTACTTATATATTGTATTTCGAAATCTTTGTTTCCATAAATGATTGCACTTTTTAATTTTTGAATCGTAAAAAGCCCAGGGTTTTTTTTTTTAAATTTGATTTCAAAAATATGGTGGTTCTCTTTGAAGTATACGGTTGCCTTAACCCATTCGTGACAGAGGGTCCACATTATGTGGTTTGGTCTAATAACTTTAGATGCAGAGCCCTAAATATCATACCAAATACATGAGCAGAAAGAGCAAAAAATCTACACATACTGTGCCCATTTTCGTTGCATCAATATTTGTTGTTTGATGCTGAAATTTTTCAAAGGAAAATAAGCATTAAAATCCTTAAATTGGCAATGCAATGAAAATGTTAAATTTACCGTTGTTCCCTGCAAATTGGCAACTTTATGACTTCTCATCATACATTCTGTCAATTAATATTTATTTCAGATACATGGTGTTTTATGAGAAAAATGTAGCAATAAAAGAAAAATGTTGGTGTTGCCAATTTGAAGAATAAAAGCTGATCAAATTTGGCTTTAAATAATTCCTATCACGAATGGGTTAATGGTTTGTGGCTTTCCTTTTCAGTCTATTTACAGATATCACGCTTTCATCATGTTCATAGCCTTTATTTCATGTCCAACATAAACAGTTCAGAACTTTTTTTCAAGCTATTCTAATCCTACTAGGTAATGCTGAAGAATCAGCAGTTAAATGATGCATAGCTTGCGAACGCTTTCTGAGTAAGACTGTTGCGATAAGCTTAAAAGAGAAATGTATATTCTTATTTCAAGATTTCATTCAAACAAAATATTTTGTTAAACACATTGTGTAAATGAAGAAAATATGATGTCAAAAAAAGCAACTACTTTGAAGAAACACTTAGTGGGGGACCAATCTTTGGGTTTTCCCCCTACAATATGTGGTATGTTGTAAGTAATTCAAAGGAAATTAATTATATTCAGTCAAGACTGGGAGCTTGTCATGTGGTGAAAACGTTTGAATAAAATCAACAAAATTCCATAATATGTATTCATTGACCTTTGCTGTATCATGTTCTTTCGGAGCGTCGAAAAACTTGTTGCTGATGCAATAGTATATTCGCAAGAAATGGCACACACTAACATCAAAACGCGCACGTCTATCAATACACACATTCAAACACACTAAAATCAGTTGGATAATTTGTATATTTAGTATTTCGTGAATGGTTTTTAAGAAATAATTTCTTAAGTGCCTATTCTAACGTTGTCCCATATTATGTCCATGCACGATTCCGTGTAATCAACAATTTACAGAATAAAATAATACTCGTGCATTTACCTGCAAAATTCTTTGACTGGTGTTTTGAGTAATAAGACGTGTTTAAAGAAAACTGGAAGATTATTTACTTTCAGAAGGAAGAGAAAAAAGGTGGAAAATTCATGTGTAATACACCCTTTACCACCTCATTTTGCTTGTACATTGATTCCTACTAATGATGACACTTGCTAGTCAATGTCAAATCATGTCTTTTCTGAAATGTTTTTGAATGACAATAGCATGACTTATAGCCTTTCTAGAAAATGAGGTCATATTTTACGAATGCCATTCCCAACAGAAGTTTGTTTTGTCCACTTCAGTGTGATTTGAGCAAATGTACACCCAAGAATCGAGTAAAAAGCCATACCAAAAATAATTGCTTGCAGTGGATCTTCACAGCTAGCGAGTCTAGACTCGCTCGATGGTGTGGCAGTTGAATTATGATATTTAATGTAACTTAGCTCATCTCATGTTACGAGCTATTGCGATATTTTTCCCCCTTGTTGCTCGAATGAATCACTTTCATTCATGTTACAAAGTGAGGGATGACATAGAAACGGCAAGGAGTGGTCTTTTATCTTATGTTTCTAGTGATGAATCAGCGATCAGTGGTCAATAACTATGGCATGATTGGGCCTCTGAGTCCGACCCGACTGCGATTTGTTCATTTGTTTTTCTTGGCTCATTCGGAGCTGCCCCCTTCAAACTTGTCGAAAGAGGAATTCATCGTCACACGACGGCGGACGAGATAGATGAAAGTAAAACGAGGGATGAAAGTTTAATAAACGAGCCTCGAAGACTCAATTTTCTTTTTTATATAGGAGGAAAAAGAGATAGAGAGAACGTTATAGGAGAGGGTTGCGTCTTTCTGCATTTACATGGTAATCGTCTGCTGGTTGAAGGAGGACTAAAATCATCAAAAAAGGCGCTCAGTCAGTGCACTTCTTCTCGCATGTCGACAGTGTGTCCAATGAGCGAGAGACGACATGTATCGCTCGCCTAAGCTTGCCCGTAGGCTGCTCATGGTGTCCTGGTGATATTAACGCGATTGGTCAATGACGCGCCATGGATATCGCACAATTATAAATAATATCAATAAGGCCTCCAGAGAAAATAACAGAAAAAAACTTACAGCTATATTTGCTCATCTTCTCTATCTATAAACTGCATGCGTGTAAAGCAAGGATACACCGTATAAATATCGTTGCCCTCAGCGCGACGGGTGCTAGTCATTGAGTATAGTATGAAAATAATCCCAACTTCATGGTGGCCTCGGACGCCATCTCTTGCCTATAAAGAACAGATAGAATTAAACTGTCACATTATAATGAATTTGTATAACTTAGTTATGAATTACTATCTGCTATATGCCCACAACATGATCACAATATATTTCTGTACCTTTATTTTGTCTGGCAAAAACAGACATTCGTGATGAAGAGTTTGACAAATAATTAGGCCTGATCATTTTAGAGATGAACTTCAGAGTATGGCGGGTAATTTTGAGTATCATCATTTAATTTCACCGAAATAATACGAACATCTTACTCAAAGCTTTGAGATATGAAGCTAAGGTGTTAGAAATGTATGCAAGCAAAATATGCTAAAATTTCGTTTTCTAACATGCTTTTAAAAGAATATTTTCCTTTCATCGTTAGTCATTCGATCGTTAGTACATTATTTTATAACTTATGAAATTAAATGAATATAGACTGAGTAATGAACTGAATTAGAGGATCAGCTTCCCGCAGCTTTGTTTTGTTTTCGTTCTTTCTCATTCTCTCTCTCGCTTTCTCTTATTTCTTGCCTCTCTCACTCACTCCCTCCCCTCTCTCTCTCTCCCTCTCTCTCTCTTAAAGCATTCCGAAGTAAGCATTCATTTTGGTTAAGCGCACCAGGAACTTTAACTTAATGGATCCCCCAAATATGCCAGCCTTCTGTCTGTGTGGCATCCTACGCCTTTTTATTAAACAGGAAGAGGGATTCGCTGAAATGCGTTTGGAATTATGACTGCAACTGTATATTCACTGTCGGTCTACATATTCAGTTTATTGTCTCACTTCGATTGTTATGATCAGATGATGATGATATCTTCAAAACGACTATTCGTGATCTTGATTTTTAAGCAAGCCGCCCTCATCACCTCTGCTGTAGACGCGCGTCTTTTATAGAAACATTTAACTAAGTACAGAGAGTCCCCAGACGACTAAAATCCGTTGAAAATTAGAGTCGAATTGAGGACGCGCATTTTTGCGTGTAGTTGTCGTTGCCGCTTGTTGTATAGGGAAGGTTTGTCGGTGGGTAAGCGGAGGGAACGGAAGGCGATGGAGAAAACAGAAGCGTGAATTTTGCCCCCTTGTGCCTTCCATTGACTAGCGTTTGCACAAGGAGTCAAAAAAATGAAGAAAAGCATCTGTAATCACATAGTTAACCGTCTTCAGTATACTCATAAGTTTTTGACCATGCATTTTTTTTCACACATTGATCCTGTTGGTTGCTGCTTTCTTTTGTTGTTTTGTCTGCTGATTTTCAATTTTTTTTTTTGTTTTTTTGTTCTTCAGCTAAACTCTGTAGGAGGACACATTCTACATTTCATGGCTGTTAACAAAAGAAAAAATGATAACCCTCAATTTATTATCATATATATTTCTAAAGTTTGAAATTGCTGGTATTTCTTTGGATCTTTAAAACTTTTCAAAAGTTCAGCAGCAGTGAGAATTCAGGCATGTAAATTGGGATCTAATGTTTGTTGACCTCTCGCAGTCAATAAAAGCTCAAGTTTAGATATATAGAAATAAGTCAGCTTAGTCTTTTCTGATGAGGAATTTAAAAGCGTTTTAAAGAGGAATATGAATATCATGAATATTAATAGTGTCCAATTTCGAGGATTATTAGTCAGATTGGAACCGCCTTTGATGTACTGAAAATTAATTACTAAAGTAGTCCTAACCCTTCTAAAATATTTTGTGGAATTGTATACTTTATTCTTATCAAGATCGGTCAGTAAACTTTTCTTATACATCTATTACTTTTATTTCTTCTTTTTTTCCTGTTGTTGTTGGTGTTGACGATAATCTTTTCATAGAGATATATTATCATTATAGTTAATTATCATGCTAATCTGTATTTCTGCCAGGCCTATCATTTCCTAGTTTATTCTATTCTATCTTTAAACGAAAAATTTCTTGATAAATAATGCCATATATTGAAATATATTAGAATGCATCTTTATGATCATGTAGACCTATAATTTCATTACCAGGCCTATAATTGTGAAAAATTATTTTGAAAATATTTCTGTGAAATAAATAAATCTTTTGAAATTCTCATTCTGCAATACAAAGTAAGTAAAAGAAAAAAATATGGTGTTTGCATAACGCTCTCTTACTATGTACGCTTTACACATGCACGGTTATTTAAACCTGAAATCTACAGATTTTTCATATTACAGCGTTGTTCTGAAGTATAACGTTCTTGTAATATACAGTAGTTTTGGATATATGAGACGGGGTGACAATCTCTACTTACAGCTTGTAGATCATGAACAGGAAAACGAGACAATTATGATGGCGACTGAAGACGTGAAAGAACTGTGGACGCAGGCCTCGAATTTTGGAAAGGGGGATTTGCCGCCTTGTCTGCCCACGTTTTAGTGTTTTTCAAATTTCATTTTCCTCATCATATTTCACGCAAGAGTGATGGGTGGGTTGTCATGGCTTAGAAGTGCATATTTGTGTTTGAATTGATATTGATCTCTGAAACTATCATTCATTACGCGATGAAAGCTATAATACCTTTGTTGTTTATTTGTCTTTACAGTTGATTTAGTAATAAATTGTGTAGTACCATAATAATCCATTTTGGGCATATATTACAATTATGCATCATTGGAATAGTGGGTATATACATGTATGAATTACACGCATTCACAGTCTATCATACATGTAGCTGCAGTCATGCACTTAAAAACTAAACTTTAGACTATAACTCACATCTGATGTTCATATCATGAAAATAAATTTTTAAAAAGGAAAAGGAAAATCTACGAATTCTTTCGTTTGTCCTGTGCTAGTAGTCAAACACATAGTCCCTTATTCCCAAGGACTGTTAGCACAAGTGACATTTTACACACATCGATGGTTTCCCTTTTTACACTCGCCCAGTGCATATAGCAAGTGTAATTAGTCTTATGCTCACTTTGGCTGATTCGTACTATTTGCAAAACTGCTGAACGTTTCTTTTGTATTTACATGTAGACACGTGGGGGTGCGGGGGGACGATACGCACCATAAATTCGACTAATTAGGACACTCGGCGTCCCTGTCAAGTTTCACTGCCTCTTATTATCTCCTTCTCTCTGAATTTGGATGGAGTGGGGCTTTCACATATTCAGAAAAGGCAAATTATCAAATGACAGGTAACTTGATTTTTTAAGTCCCTTTGCTTTTCATGTCCTAAATTTCGAAAAGTGACGTTCCGCGCTGTTCAACAGTTTAGCAATGCGAAAGCCAAGTTATAGAGAACACCTAACGTTGGTATTACCACGGGGTGTTGTTTCTATTTCTCTTTGGGAGGAAACCTAATTGCATCAGAACGTAATTATACTCTCATTCTCGCGCACGACAAAGTTTTTTTATGCCCCTGAAAAATCGTTCTCATTCAAGTGAGGCCGTAATCACCCTCTAATAAGAGAGTCGTTAAACTCATCAGGCGATCTGTCTTCATTAAAATGCAACCACGTGGGATATTTATTAAAATTCGCGCCCGCATCGAGGTGCATCGACAACAAATTCCTCGTTGAGATTCCAATCGTCAGGTTCTCTTATTCTCAGTGCTCTGACAACATCTCAGGAAACACCCCCTTAACCCTTCCATGCTGAATCCACTTCTATCCACCGGTCTATGACGTTGCGTTATTAACCCGCCCGCGCGCTTAATGAAGATTTCTTAATCGATATATCGAGGCGACAGATTGAATAGATTTCCGATCAGGCGGGAAGAAGACGAGGTCCAACGTCATCTATCGTCTACAACCCGTCGTCCTAAAATGGCGCCTACTACCGCTGAACATGGACTCGTTGACACAAAATCAAGTTTCCTTCGTGTTTTTTGAGTAGTAGCACCCATGGTACCCAACTGCTTTGTCTTTGTCCATGTACCGTCAAGCAGGGCTGGAGATGCAGTGTTAAAGAAAGGCCTGATACACTAGTGCCCTCAAAATATGGCAAAAAGGAGATTAACTAATCTAAAAATCTGCGATGAAAACTTGTTAAATTTTACTACAGATCTCTGGAAATCATGTTCAAGAATATGCTGTATTTTGTTTCAACAGAAATTTGCAGAAAGGAAAGAGCTTAGACACAACTATTGAAATAAAATCTTTAAAAAGCATGACTTTAATCAGTATAATTGTGGTTTTTGTAGAAGAAAAATGATAAAATTTATGAGTGTATTCATTAACATTATGGTATAGGACAGTAATGCATTAACTGTAGTAATTGCAATTAAAAACCGTCATTATGATACAGACTTTATAACCATGGCAACTGTTCTCAAATTGATAAGTGCTCTTATAGATTTTCAAGAGTTGCTTACAAAATAACTAAATCCTTACATATTTGCGTGGGTCCTAACTGCCTTCCAAATCCTTGCACAAATATTGGATTTGAATTTGCCTTCGGAAAATACCATACATGTGTTAAGAAAAAAAGAATATGGCACATATAGCGTTCTTTCCTTGTTCCTCCTATCCTTTTTTTTCAAGTAAATGTATCTAATTTCATGCTTTCTGATACCCCTTGCACACCAAAGTCGACTCAATCCGTCTCTGTCACGTTTAAGTCCTAGGTAACTATGTTTGGGAAGGCTTTATATGGACGGAAAGTCTTAGGACATGGCATCTTTATAATCTGGTTCTAGCAGTCTCCTCGTCACATTGTGCCGAGATTAATCTCCATAATGTAAATGCAAGTGCCTATCGCCTTGCCAAAAAAAGCTGTCGCGAGGGAGGGTTTGAATGGAAACGAAAAATTTCCGCGATACTTAGCATTAGTGTTCTCTATTTCAGTTAACTGAGGCCCACGCAGATTTGCCGGTGGTATTTGGCTTCAAACAATATTTGAACTTGGGCGGTCGCTTTTGAAACCGATACGGGTCTTGCGTTTGGTCAAATATTGAATTTTTTTATTCCTCTCTCTTGTCCTTTCGATTAGTAATTCTTAGTTCCTTGTAGATTATTCAAGGAATCTTTGAATGAAACCGAGTCAATAATTTTCACATAGCCAAACTATAATTATTAAATCTACGAAATCCTGTCGAGCGCACACACACAACACACGCACGCATACGCCCGCGCACACACTCACATAAAATTAATGATTTCTATAAATGACACTATACTTTGGTGTATGATGATTCATTGCATATGCCACGTTTTAAAAATCATATGGAATTGACATTGCAATTAATTGTGTTAATTTATTTGAAATATGCAATGATGCTTTGCGCGTTGGTACCTACACTTGATTAATCACTTACTCTTTTTTTTTCCTTTTCCTCCATGCGTAATTAGCGAATTATATAAATTTCATTACAAGATTATTCCCTTTTAACGTCTCGTTTTAATTCGTCGCGAACTTAGTCACCGCAAATTTATATTATTCGGATCAAACTATAATCGATTTGGAAAATAATTATAAACTGGAAACGTGAACTTTGCTGAACTGTGCATTTATACGAATCGTTTTCAGGAAATCTGATTTAATCTATGTGTACTCACCAGACGCTCTGCAAATCATTTATGTCAGACGCCTCTGCAAATACGCGTGTCATTTCTTTCCCCCCTTCCACCGCATTTTGCCTGCCAAGTGTAAATGACAAGGATATTATTATATTTTCCTCTGGGCATTTAGTCAATCATATAGCTGGGAGAGACAAGAAAATAACGAGTGCGAGAAATAGGTGCAAACATAAAAACTCCTTCGTCAGAAATCAATTATTGTGCCATAATATCACACGGCTAAATGTCGTGACACGTCTGCCATCTTGTCTGCGTCTTCAAGTCTACCAATTTCAGACACTATTTTCATCATTTTATTCCAGAAAATGAAATAGTACTATAAATCACGATGATTCAAGGAATGCATTAACAAAGAAAATAAAGTCATTCCATCAAGAATGATTTAAGGTGCATTTATATCAATCGTTTTTGTTTCTGCTTTATTTGGATGATGCAGTTTCGCCTCTCAACGTGCTAAGACGTCTGATTATTTAAACTAAGTATGCAATTTAAGTTATATTGCCTATCCAAACCTTAAGATCTTAATTTTTTTTTCTCCTATGTATCGTTTTTGTCTCATTCAAGTCCCACTTTTCATTCTCTTTGTTTCTCTGTCTTGTATGTTTTCTCTTGATTTAGATATATCTTTGGCTTTTTTTTTTTCTAATAGATTTTCTCTCACCTCTTATTTATATATCTTCCTTTGTTCATCCTGGTATTACTACTTTTTCTTCCTTTTCTTTCTTCTCTTCTTCTTCTTCTTCTCCTTCTTCTTCTTCTGCTTTTGATCAATTATATTTTATATTCGTATATGCCTGTTCTAACGTTCAAGGTTTTTTTGACATAAAAGTCTTTTAAAGAATGAATTATTTGATGCCATTTAATGCTCACAAGACCCCACACTACAAACGACTCCGTTTTTTCTTTATAATATGTCATTCAGATAAGCTTTTTACATTAGGTTTCAAAATTGAATTCTACCACAAACGCAAGAATGCTATTTTCTCAATACTTCAAGACTTTCTGTCTCTCTCTCTCTCTCTCTCTCTCATACACACACACACACACACGCCACACACACACCGCACACAGCCCTATTCACGTATGCATGTACGTTATTGGGACTAAGGAAATCTGGTTATCATCAGTATACAAATATCGTCACCCACCTTGTTCAGTTCTATCTAAACGACCAAAAATAGGATAACACTATTCATCTTCTGGATTACATATAAATCTTGGATAAAATGACTGGAATCAGTTTTTAAAAGAAAATTATGACTGTATTTTCTATATACATTGATATAACCCTGTTACTGTAGAGGAATGCCGTGTGACACTTATAATCAAGAACTGTATAGGCGTTATTTCTTTCATACATACTAATTTTGAAGAAGAAAAAAAGTCCTTATCAGCAAAGATTATGTTCTCTTGATAAATATCATTTCATTACCATGTTTTCATTTGATTTATTAATGATAATAAGGCATCTTTCCATATACTGCTCATTTTTGCTTTGTTTCTTTATTTTCATTCCTATCGCCTTGCTGTACTTCATCACGTTCTCCATGAAACCAATTAATTCAATTAAGAAAATTATTTGGTCATATAAAACATCATCTGTCACATCTTAATTCATCTGAATTAAGGTGCATTTCGCATTTCCCTAGATGTATTTGGCGTTCTAATTATTTAACACCGTCAAGGTCTCAACACTCCACACACGAAATTTCAAGCGTGCTAATATTGAGCTCCTCGCACTGAAGCAATTCGTCGACTCGCTAGAAACAAACCGCCCAATTAATTCATTATAACTATCACAAGCAATTACATTAAAAACAGCATACGATGATGCAGAATTATAATTATGTACATCGCAATGGATGGTGATGGGAATATTACACTGCAAAAAAGCCTGATTGCATTATCTTTTTTTTTTCTTAATAAGCGGATGTGTAAGACATTTCTACTTCATGTAAGATGGTTTTAACGCATTACACAGATTGCTGTAATTCGTTCACCAGAGTTAGAGTTTTAGGGCCGATTCTTGTCTATGATATTTATAGATTATCCTATTTTGACTTTAGACAGGCTGTAAGTGATGTCTTTATCAAATAATTCTGTGATATTTATTTTTGTGCAATTAAGACTATCGTGAATGGTTGAACATGCAGGCCTATGCGTAACTTTTAAAACGGAGCAACGAAAAAGTAGAAAATGAAGAACAATTAGGCAGCAAAACAAATTAGTAAATTTATATTTCATCTTTTTTTAAAAAATCATTAAACTGTCATGAAAACAAAGTTGTGTCAATAAATGTATCTATGTACTCAGCCGGAATAAGTAAGTAGCATTTCTTTTTGAAAAATAGGGTGCATTTTGGTAACAAATACACGTAGAATGTTTTCCTTACATTACCTACGGTGATGAAAAAATGTACTTTAACAAGCATATTTTAATAGTTTTAGATTTGAAATGGTAAGTTTCACTTGGCACGCCTAAAACAAAGGTTTAGTAGTGGGGGGGGGGGGGGGGTTGAGGATGGACAATCCTTGGTTTGTCCTCGTGCATGGTGAGTGTCTTGACAAAGCTTGAAGATAGCTTCATCATTTTGTCCTGTCAAAATGAATATTACTAACACTAATCGAGCCCTTGGTTTGGTCGCCAAACCAATTCGAATTCACCCTGGTACATAATCTTATGCAGTATTTCCTCCATGACATCATACACATTATATCACATACTCGGCGGAGTATTATGTGGGAGACGAAAAATCTGCAAAAGCTATCCATCACTTGATGTGCAGGCAACTTCATCATGGCGCGTGGATGCATGCATCATTAGGAAGGTCACACCGAGTGAGCCGCTAATTAGTCGCGCTAATGGAGATGGTCTATTACCCCCCTCTGTTACATCTATTTCGGTAACTCCCCATAAATTAGAGCCCTGTTTACGATTTGCACATCGGCATGAGTATACCCACCTATTTCGATGATGATAAACAACAATAGTAGTAATTGCGGTGTCCGATTTATTGGAAATGTTTCTAGTTTAGTGTTAGCAATGGCAAAAGGGGGCTTTGGAACTAAAGCTGATGAAATGAATACATGATGAGGGCAGTAGTGTTAGATAGATTTTTGTTAATGCCAATGATGAGATATCACTCACACGATTTTCCAATATATTTCTTTGTTATCATAAATTTCATTGTCATTTCATTTATTTCCACAATAACGGCAAATAAATTTCCAATGAGTTTTACTTCACAAAATCAATATGAGCATAAAATACCAACAATTAATATTATAATAGATTTGAACATAGATTCAGTATACATGTATGTATTTTTGAATAGTAATTAAATGAATAAATAAATGCAAGCTGTATTGCGGAGGAAACCTTGGAACACAAAGCTTGTATTTAAGGTTCGAATAAATAAATGCAAGCTGTATTGTGGCGGAAACCTTGGAAAGCAAAGCTTTTAATTAAGGTTCCCTAACATGAATATCACAGTACATTTACTAAAGAAAAACGTAGAAGGATACAAACAAGACTGACGATGCAAGACCAGACGAAATGGGACAATACATTAAAACAACACAATCACAAGGATGGGACATGAAATAGCCTTCTGCAGTAAAATCATAGTGTAATACTGTAAATGTTTATTTGCCTAACCTTAAGTTTATGTTTAAACGAAAGTAAGTTTGGCGACTGTTTCAATGACTCATCAAGAGAATTCCAGAAATAATAGTATTCATGACAAATTTTAGCATCTTGTTAGATTAACATACACTGGCACGTCTATGTGATCAGGAAATTTGATGTCTTAAACAGCTTCTTCCTGATTTAAAATTTCATTTTTAATTGTTATCCAAGTAATACCATTCTTACCAAGCCATCTCTGATAGATGATGCTGCAGTAATTATTGCAAACCACTTCTACCACTACCGCTAATACTTGCACTATGTACCACCACTACTTCTTTTCCCCTCTTTTTCCATGTTGCTACTTGTTTTTGTTTTGCTCTCACTCTCTCTCTTTGAATCTCTTTCGTCATTTTTTAAAACCATTTTTCAGAAGCTATTTTACATATCATATATATATATATATATATATATATATATATATATATATATATATATTTATATTGAGAAAAATACCCACGTGTTAGATGTAGACAGTAATAACTTCAAAAAGAGTCGAAGGTACGCCATGTGTAAATCCATTGAACAATAAAAGCTAATGTTGGATTTACACATGGCGTACCTTCGACTCTTTTTGAAGTTATTACTCTCTCTCTCTCTCTCTCTCTCTCTCTCTCTCTCTCTCTATATATATATATATATATATATAATGCACATCAGTCAAACTCGAACACGACAGACTTTCAAAAACTTCTTAAAGCTTATCTGTTTTGTTTGTAACTCTTATCACTGTAATCTATTCACAAATAACTATTGATACTTATGTATTACCATGTTTTGAATGATTTTACTAATGATTGATAGAGATGTAATGTTGGCAATTCATTTGTTACTTGCCCTTTTTTAATTCAATCGTGCTAATGTACTATTTCTCTTTCTTGTTAATTAAAGGTCATTTTCTTTTCTTTTTTTTCTTGAAATAGTTCAGTTAAAATTTAAATTCATTACCTGACTGAAATTTTAGTACCTGTTTTTCCTTTTTCTTTGTTATATAGATCTTTTTCCTTTAGAGTCATCTTTAATTTTGAGGATTTAGAAATAATTATGGAATTGTACTTGTTTTCGGTTTGCTCATTATTTTTGTTTAACTTTGTAAAGTGCATATAGAAAAACTCTTTTGTTAATTATGCGTTGAATAAATCAATATTTGTTATTATTATCATCATTGTTATCATTATCATTATTATTATTACTACTTCTGTTATTATCATTATTATTTTTGTTAGTATTATTACTGTTATTACTATCATTATCTTAATTCTTATTATTACTATTATTATCATTATTATCATCATCAGAAGCAGCATCATGTAGTATTGTTATTATTTTGTCATTATTATTATTATTATTATCATCATCATCATCATCATCATCATCATCATCAACGCCATCATCATCATTATTATTCCTATCTAATGGTTTCGTGTCTTTAAACTTCATCTAATTCTTCTGAATACATCTTCGTTTATCCTTACTCAAAAACTTTTTCTTTTTCTTGTTCCATTATCAGCGATAACCATTCCCGGTTTTGTAAATTCGTCTCCCTGCAATCGTGCTTGTGAATTTTACAAGTTATATGTCACTATTCTACATAGACAATGCTTTCATCGATAGCTACTTCTATATTCATATTTTTCTTTCCTTTCCTTGTTCTTCTTCAGTTATTTTTATTAATCTGCATTACAATTTTAATACATACATGTACATGTATTCATATCTTTTCTTTTATGTTTTCTTGTGAACAACTGAAGATACTGAGTTACTGCATTTTAGATAGAATGACAAATGTGGGGATGACAAAGGGACCATATTTGAATTGTTTAAATGTAATTTTTAGTGAACTTAAATTAGGAAAGATGCAGTTATAAGCTTGTTTGAAAACGTTTTGATTTCAATCAAAAAATAATGATATCTTTAAAATGTGAAGTGAAAAATTGATTGCGGACTTCGACACCAAAGAAATTTCTATACTCATTTAGTTAGTGTAAATTCCGTCTAGCATTTAATAAACTTCTAAAATATTACGAAGATGACGCCTGTAATATAACAGCATGCATGGTATTTTTTTGGGAACACCACATCACAACCGCAGGATCCATTTTCTTGGCAACAACTCTGACTCAGAGATGAAAGGCTGTTAAGTATTATTCCTACCGTCAATGTTAGGCGCATGTTAATGAAATTATCACAGGGATAGCATGTTCGGGAAGGGCCTTGATGCGCATCATGTATGATTAAATGGTAACTACAGGCATGCCGTGTACAGGGGAATGACTGCTTTCTAAATGCATGATTTTTAGGCGTGTTTAAAGATTTCGATGATAAGTATCTCTTAATAACTAGGTATTATAAATGTACCGCTTGCATTCATCATTTTCGCTGATAGAATTGTGTGACACAATCATGAAGACCTAGCTTGCCTTCTCTTGGTTCGGCAAAATAGATGTCTATGTCCGCTAATATGGACTTAAACGAAATAAAATGATTAATTGTTATTAGAATGTTATTTACACTTCTATTCCCATTTTGCTTAAAATTACTTTTCACAAATCTTGGGGTTTATGTACTAAGTTTTATTAATGGGATGAAGAAATGCTGTCGTACCATTACCATGAATGAATTAAAAAATGGATGACGGCATCCATTTTATCAAAGATACGAGATCTATTTTATGAACTTTAATCATAAATCATCTGAGCGTTATTGAATTGACTGGTGTATTTTAAGAAAAAGGGAGGGGTAACGCCGCCGTTTAACTCGGGGACAAAGTTTTACTAAAGTTCTGGATTTTCAGATATCCATATCGAAAAACTCTTACAATGGAAGGATCGTGATGGTTGTGCAAGCAAACGGTTGATCAATGGTGATAACATTTGTCTAGCATTAGCACGGTTAATAACACGGTTTTGTCGTTGATCTACCCCCCAACCGTACTCCTATCGCGATGCCACACATGCCTCTTCATATCAAATGTTCCCTCTCCCCCGGGTCTCGGCATTAGGCCAAGCTCGCTTTGTCGTTTCTGTTTGGACGGGGTTTTGTTATCGCCAGTGATACCCCCGCTAACAAAAGGGCTTGTTTTCTTCCCCTAGCCGACTGATACAGTCTCTCTCTCCCGATGGTTGCCGGCCCCCTCCAGCAACGGCTTGTGAAAATACCAGCGAGCCGTATAGGGGGAGAGGAGAAGCCGACGCGGTGTATAGAGAACGTTAGCTGCCCCTCCTGCTCTTAGCCATATAGATATCCCAGGTCCACAGCCGCATAACAAGGCTGATCAGGGTATCTCTAACTTAGGGATTTCGTAATAAAATACTCCCCTTTTTCCTTCGTTAAGAAATTCTCTTTTACTCCTTTTGATAGCAGAGCGACTATTAATTTCCAAGGCTATATCTATTTCAGCATCTGTTTAGGATGAAAGAGAGATGAAGAGGGATTAGGATAAAGGAGGTCCCCACTGGTCCCCACCACTAAAACCGAATGAATCGGAGATGCAGTGGGCTAGATATGGGCTCAAACTACTTTGATGTTTGTTTTGCCCAACTTAAACCCGGCGTACAATGTAAGAAGATTATAACGCTCTTCGTGTACTCATTAAAGACTTATCCTAATCATAATACGAATTATGATATGGAACTCTTTTATGGTGCATTGATGTGAGTAATATCCAGTGAGGTATACCACAAAGAAAAAAAAGTATAGAAGAACTTAATTTTCGTCGACATTTTGATCAATATATGGATTGAAAAGCAATGATTTCGTTTGCGTAATGATGTCGAATTAGACGGGGAAAGCAACCTGCAAAAAATAAAACAATGAAAGAAAAAAATGAAAAGACACCGGAACGAAAAGTAAAGGCATAGTAAAATGATTAGTCCTCACTGCTTATAGTTAGGATCTTAATTCTTGCCCCTGTCCCGTATACGTCCTTGAACGCGGCATTTCACCTGCATTTTTCCTCTCCCAACACATGTTTATTTTATACAGATATATAGAAGGAGTATATCTAGTTCGAAAGATTATGTGCGTCGAAATTTGCAGTACATAATGAATGTGACTATTAATCCCACTCCTGACACCACTTTAAACCTCCCTGTACAAACAGGAATGTGACATCTTAATATTCATTCCAAGTTTACTTAATCCGCATACTTTGGAGCACAATATAGACAAATTCTTGGTAGAAGATCAGTGGTACTTTCAGAGTGTGTCTCTAAATGTTTCGATTTGGATGGTAAATATAACTGGCTGTTTTCAGTAATGATAAATTATCATTTGATTAATTGATTATTAATAATATTTTCCTATTACAAAATGTACAGATTATTCTTCCTGACAATAGCATTAGGAACTGGAATTGGTGTGAAAAGTACATTGTTCGCCAAGACTGATTCTACGTGTACTGCACAGTATAGCAAAGGAACCTTCGAGGCCTATCTACCTAAGATGGTAAAACATTCTGGTAAAAATAATTTTGGTGAACAATTTTCTATCTTCAAAGATATTTTTCTAAAGTACAAGAAATATATATTAAGAACGGAAAACTCTTTATCTTCAAATTGAGAGTTATAATTTGAATTTGAACATGCATCTACTCGAAAATTCCACACACTCGTGTCAACTGCTTGGGCTATTACAACTTCCATACATAGCTGATTACTGTGCTGCTTTCAGTTCACATGAATCTGACCCGAAACGAATTGCTGCAATTCACATCGAGTCACTGCTCTGAATCGATACATAAATCCTCGCAAAACGCATCAAGATTACTCTGAGACAGCCAAAGAAATGGAAAGAACGCTGCCAGGTGGTATGTCGGCTGGCTGCTTCAAACGTCGTTTCATGAGCTTAACCATATTGGCGCCATCTTTCTAGCATTTACCTTACCCTTTCTTAAGATCCAATTCGAAATGTATTGAGATGTGCTCGCTTCTCACAAGATTGTCATGAAAGGCCATCTTAGTTCTTGTGATATATTAGCTCTTGCCGAAGGGATTCCGTAGAAGCCGCTTGCGCTGATCCTTAATCCCCATAATTTAGGTCGTATGATATTGCGGCTCAGGGTAACTTGTCTTTTGGTATAACGTGGCACTAAGACGGGTATTATCCCTACGCTGTGCTGAGAAAATACGATGTTCAAAGGGAATAAAGCTGGAAAATGCCGACCGACCAGATTCCAACTGGACGCAAAGGAACAGAGGCGAAAACGAATACTGAGCACATCATTTTGTATTTGGAGTAATATGACTGAGGTTATTGCCTGGTTTTTCAGGTTGAAGCTTCATTACGGTTTGGCTTAAAAGGAACCTACAGGTGGACGCGGGCCGGTTTGCTTTGATCTGATGATGAGTATAATGATGAGGCCCAAGGAGGATTAGTTATACACGCTAATTCCCACTCGATATTTCAGTACCTCATATTCTCATCTCGGTCTCTTTCGAATATTATTCTCTCTATTCCTTCCCCCTCTCGCGTCAATGAAGCACATAATTATAATGATGACCTCTTTTTTGGTTGTTGCCGTAATGATTAACCGTTTTTGTTTATAATGACTACTGGTTTTTTTTTCTTACTTCTTTCTCCCTCTAACCTTCTCTCTTTTTCACCTTCAGATTTCTCACCATTTACGCGTATCTCGTTGTGTTACCATCGATTTTATTCTGATATGTATATATCTTTCTTTGAATCGGGCTAATTATGTTAACAAGTTAACTATTCTGTAACCATGAACACACATAGTTTGAAAGAATAAGCTCTCGAGACATTCATGATTATCTACTACATCGTTTTATTTTCCATTTGTTTCTTTGTCACATAGAGAATAAAAGCCCAACATGATTAACTATGTGTTTTACTGATAAAAGACTTAATCTGTACGTCGTTTTCATTGTTTTTATCTTTTACAGATAAGGGCCTCGGTGATCGTCCCGACGGGCACGATGGTCTCGATGATAATGACGACGATCTCCTTCACGATAGCGAGGCGTCGTCGCCCGAAGACTGTGGTCGGAAGTCGGCGGGTGAGCTCGGCGGAAAGGAAAATGGCGAAACCAACAGCCTGAGCAATGGAACAAACGGAAGCAACAAGAGCAGACGCCGGCGAACAGCATTCACGAGCGATCAGCTGCTGGCTCTAGAAAAAGAATTCATCGGCAAGAAATATCTCACGCTGAGCGAGCGCGCACACATCGCGCGCTTCCTGCAACTAAGCGAAGTCCAGGTCAAGATTTGGTTCCAGAACCGCCGCGCCAAATGGAAGCGATTGAAGACTCATTCATCTATCCTAGGGGGTGGAAACCGGGGCGCTAATGGGAGTAGCGGTGGCAGTGGAGGAGGTAGTGGAGGAGGGAACTCGAAATTGGTCGTCCCTATTCCGGTCCATGTAAACCGATTCGCAGTGAGGTCTCAGGAGCAGTGCAGACCGAGAATGGTCGAACCAATGGCACAGGCATCACAGCATCTCTCACACAACCAAACACCAGGAACTTTAGGATCCGCACACAATGAAGGAATAGCAGCATTAAGAAATAGCATCACGTAAAAATTCTCATTTTAACTATGTCTTCATTCTTGTATCAGATGTCTTTGACTTTATCATGTTAATCGACCGTTAGAGATAAGACAATTCTGTCTGCAGCTCCCACTTACTCCAAAGATGTTACTTAGTATGAGGTCTGTGAAAAGGGATGTTGTTTCATTAAATGGTGTTGTTCTGTTACGAGCACGTTAGGTTAGTCCACTGCGACAAATATTGAGCAAATAAACATGGCCCAGGGGGTGTTTCATAAAGCTGTTCGTAAGTTACGCACGACTTTACGCACGACTGGAACATGTTCTTGGGTGCTAATCAGATTCTGAATCATTTACATATAGCACAAGAACATATCACCAGTCGTGCGTAAAGTCGTGCGTAACTTACGAACAGCTTTATGAAACACCCCCAGTTTAGTTCTGTTTCAGAAGATTAAAATGAACTGCATTTGGGTGTCCTTTTTGTATACATCCTTTCAGTAATGGTTTTACACAGCACCATTTTTGTTTTGCAACAGTTCTGATGGATGTACATTGTTTTTGCTGGAAAGGGGAATTGGTAAATAAATCACATATTTATGGTCTGATGTCTTTGAAAAGAGATTTCCCTGAAGTTTGAACTTCTGACTTTCTGACGCAAAGATCTTAATGACGATTTAAGGGAAAAATAAGGGATTCAAATGAAAGTATATATCATGCACGTAAATTTAAGAATTCCGATTTACCAATTGACTTTAGTGCAGAATTTCGTTAGACATGTTAAAAGTGCAAAGTATTATAAAATGACAACTGAAGCATCAGTTCCCGTATGTAAAAATGCCCTCGTTTTGTCTGAATATTGAATCTATTGTCTCTTAATTCATAAATCTTGTCCGCATATGATTTATATCATAATGGAAAGGGGAGCACAAATTTACAGTGATGGTATTTATGCAGAAGTTATAAACTCTTTGGATTTTCTAGTTATAGGTTTTATTATATTGTAAACGTATCCATACATTAAAACAGAATATTTGAAGCATTCATCAGGGAAAAGTATTTTTAACAATACTTATCGCATACCACAAGAACAGGATTGTGCAATATTAGGCTATGATACTGCGTAAATTGTTAATTGTTATTCACACCATTTTCGTCCAAGTGTTTGACGCTGCATCACAGGAAGATTTGTTGCCTAGTTTGTTGCATTCATTGTTTTGAAAGTAGGTCAAAAGCACAACTGCAGAAATAACAAATAGTATTTTTTCAGTATTCTTCATTTACTAACAAATAGTAATATCCACTTTGCTTTAAAACCTGAATAACAAAGCAGGCATACTGCACAGAAAGTATGGCAAAACACATTCACACTTTAGTTTGAATATAATAATCTATAATAATAAGTCTTTGATGACCGTTTTGTATATTTTCATAACAGAATGGCATTGATGAATCGGAAAAGAATTGGTGAACAAAGAAAAGGGCAGATTTTAAGTCTAGATAGAGAACACGTCTATATAGCAGTATAGAGTTTCCAGATCCTTATCTTCTTCTCAAGCAGGTGTTGTGCATCAGTTACTACCGTTTTGGAAAGCTGCAGGGCTACTCTTGAATTCAAGATCTGATTCTGTAATACTATAACACGATAACATGCCCTAAATCCCTTGCAAACACCTGATCTAGAAGGTGAGAGTAGTTCAAGAGACATACCCAGAGTTCGCTCTCAAAGGGATGGCGCAGACAGTCCAAAGATTAGGCGTTTAGATTCGATTTCAGATCGAAATGTAAAGTTTGGATTTATCACCTCCATTTTGAGCTTGCCAGTGCTATAGGTCGAAGTGACCTTTCATTGACTATTTTCATTTACTTAAGTTTTCTCATTTATTCATAATTTTTTGACAAATAATCTTTCAGATGGGTTATGGGATGCCAATCCAGAATAAAAATCTACAACAGAGAAATAACGATAACTAGAAACATGCGGTTTTTTCTATAAGTTTAAATAGTTACACACAAAAAATTCCTGGAAAAGTGATAGTATTGGAAATGAGGTTTCGTCTAAGGAGGGAAGTTTGCATACCAACATATTTGATTTCTTACCCCCCCAAAAAAATTCGCACCACACTTCCAAGAAGTATGCAGACGAAGCCTTTAAAAGAAAACCCATTGTACAGTTGTACTGGCCAGTTTGAAAATGTAAGTATATATTTGTAAAGAGTGGAACGAATTCTTATAGGGAATGTTGTTTTCTTTCGAATTCTCTCAGAGTATTGTAAATATAAGTGTGTAAGTTAAACAAGGAGTGTTACATTGTCATGTAAAGAACAAAACAAAATAAACAACCAAATTAATGGTGCTACTTGAAATCGAAATTGGCTATTTAGCATTTTACATTCATCAAGTCTGTCTCTATATTTTTCTTTTCTGTTTTTGGTTTTTATATTAAAAAAAAACAAAAACAAATGAAAACAAAACCCGTGTATATTTATTTATTATAACGTGGTTCTTTGTTACCGAAATACATTCACTGCAATGCAAAGTGGATGCACGTATCTACGTGTACATTCTTTCCAAAATAATCTTAGTCTTTTCTCAGTTAGGTAATGCCTTTGAAAAGCAAAAGGGAAATTATTTTTGATGTCGCAGTAGCTTTTTCCAGCAAAATTTTTCCAACCGTGTTTTCAGGACGTTCAAGCAGGTGAAATTAGTGGAATGAACAGGTGACTCTACGTGCCTCCCTTTGAACAGGGAGAAGAGACATTTTAAAGATAATTGTTGATAACGATTACAGCTTATGAATCAAACAAAAAGATTATCAATTTAGGGTAACTGATTTGGATTTGTTTAGGAATATTTGTAGACTTTAGAATTTATTTTCTTAGGCAATTACGTTCATCCTAAGCTTAACTTCAGCTCCCATGGCCTGATAGTCGGTAGAAGGATCCATCCATTGTCTATGAAGTGATATGTACCCAAAGGCCTTCATTGTATATTTGGGCTTTATATTATATTCTCAAATTTTTGTGTATCATGAATCAATCGAGAGCCTATACATGCCCTCCTGTACAGTGGCGTAGCTAGGATTTCATTTTAGGGGGGCGGTAGTGAGCACGCGAAGTGTGCGAATCACCGGGGGGGGGGGGGGGGGGTGCAGGGAGGAAGCTCCGACGCTTTTTTGTCATTGTTCCTTGTCTGCTCCCGCTCTTCTTACGTTCTCTTACCTTTTTCTTTTCTCGCTCACCCTTTTTTTTTTTTTGCGTTTTTTTTTTTTTTTTTGGGGGGGGGGCGACTGGGGGCGACCGCCCCCATCGCCCCCCTGGCTACGCGCCTGCTCCTGTAACAGTTATAGAGGGGTCTCAATACCGTCTGATGGTCTAAGTGAAATTTGATGTCGGAAAACCCAGTTTGTGCTCTTTAATTACTACCTGCTTACAAATCCTGCAATCACGTTTCCTTGACGAGTCTCATTTTCCATTTTCTCCGTGTACATACGTTAGTGAAGGTTGGAAGGGTGCATCAGATCTGTAGAGGCACCTAATGAGTCATTTTTGTGACGTGGAATTCATAACAGGTGATTCCCAGCACCCTCCTCTGACTCATGTAACCTAAATAATCCAAACCAATAACAGAAAGGTGGCTCTTCTGAAGAAACACATTCTGATATCACGTATGCATGTTATGATATGATATAAGATGCAGCAGGAAAAGCTGACCTCTTTATTCCGTAACCTCTGCGTATGCAGGAATTGGGTCCACTTTGGCAAGGTTTGCTACTTTTTATCCCAATCAAATCTGTCATAAAGTCGCCCAATATTCAAGTTAATAGCTATATGATATCATTATTGAAATGTATCGCATTAACTATTTTTAAGTGCGTTATGGCCCTCTTAATTTTATAGTCACATGATGAGATAGACTAAAGGTGTCCCTTTCCTTTATAGTCACTTCAAGAATCACTCAAGCACGTTTATATTCACCTTTAAAAATGCCAACATAAAACACATGTCCTATGTGAGATGCCATCACACATAACGACCATGACGACAGAGATAGTTCTCATACTATACCTACAGAACATGCCTAGACATTGGCCGCCGTGATCTTCAAGCCATTATTACATCCACAAGTTTACGTTTATAATCGAGTCTTCGCCGAGATATGAAGTGACGTGCGCAAGCACAGAAGCTCCGAAATTAGTTTACCAGTTTTTGCCTCTTAATTCGTCACCCTCCTAGATCGAGATCGGAACACAAGGAAAAGTCATTTGTAACATCGATGTCTCGTGAAATTACGAACCAAGGAAGAAAATGTGCAAATCTTGATAAACTAAGGAATAGGGCAACATAAATGAAGCAAGAGATGAGCTGTGGAACTGTTAACTGGATTACAAAAAGGGCATCCGCAAGATTAATTATTTTCATTCCTTGTTCCCATAAACATTTTCTGTCAGACTCATTATGCACAAATATTATCACAAACCCATTATCTCTCCCTATCTCACACAACCCTCTCTATTGTCATACCGCTCCCCGTCTCTCTCTCTTTCTTTCTCTCTCTGAGTTTCTCTTCTTGAAATTTCTATTTTTCTTTCAAAAATAATTAGATATGAAATATCAGCGAAAAGAGTACCTTGTCTGATCATTTGGAATAAATGCTAAAACATAGAATTCTTTTTCCTCAGTTTTACTAATTCCGTCACCTGTAAATAAAACAGGCCGTTTGTAACTTTAAAAACAAAATCATTTTTCAAATACAATCTCCGTCCTTTCCCTCTAAATCCCAGTCAACAGTTATTAATGCAAAGGATAAGAGGGTACACCCAACTTGCTACCAGGACAGTACCTGAGCTAGCCAGTGTATTTTACTTTATTTCTTAAAATTGTCTATTTCGTCACCCTCCGAACGCAATACCACATTTTACAGCAATAAACCTTTTTCCCGAGTCCAAGTACAGTCTCCGCTGGTCATGGAATCTCCTAATTCAAGCAATGATTATTACTAGGAGAGATAGAGATCAAGCCTATCTTGCTCATGGGAGACATGCACCTTTAATGAAACACACAAACAAACAAACAAACAAACAAAGGAAAAACACATACAAACACAAACACATTTTGTTTACTGAAAAATTCGTCACCCTATGAACACAAGTGGTCATTTGCATCAATGAGGCTGTTTTTGAAGCCCAAATTCATGGCTCATTGCTTCTCTTTGACATGGGTGTATAAAATGGCGCAATGAGCCCAATATTTTGGAGGACTGCGCTTCCCCCCCCCCCTCCCCCCAAAAGAATGGTCCAGCTGCTGAAAAGAAAAAAAATGACCTAAAGGAAAAATGAAGAGAAACTGAATTTTTAAAAACGGTCCAATCAGCTAGATACTAGAAAATTCGATGCAATGACAATGTTGACGATGTGCAAACAATAACAGAAGAAAAAATAGTGGTCGTGATTTTTTTTTTTTTTTTTTTTTTGGGGGGGGGGGGTGGGCAACTGCCCCAACCCCACCTGTACGCTAGTGGGTAATTTACTTTCCGCCAGTGACAAAATGATTATTATTATCCAGCGACGGGTGTCATAAGAGTAATATTTTGTTTCCCGAGGGGGAGGGGGGCACAATCTGAACCAGTTCACTACAGAATTAAAACTTCATTTCATTTCCCAAACATTTCCATTTCGTCACCCTGTGAACACAGTGGGCACTTTTAACAATCGTACTGTCGGCTACGTTCAAATACATGGCTTATTGCTTCTAAATCCCGGCCAACGACTTTTAGGCAGGGAGCCACCAGAAGAGATATCGAGTACACTTATCTAGTTCTCCCAACAAACTCAATTGAGTCCTTTTTGTATACAAAACGACCCTTAATTTTCGAAAATGATCAATTTCGTCACCCTGTGAACTCAATACTATTATGCCTTTTACAGCAATTAACATGTATCTAAAATCCAATAACAATCTCCATTGATCGTTGAATCTCTCTCTGAAATCTCAGCCAACGATTGTTTTTCAGCGGGGAACGAGAACAGAGATAAGAGACACACTTATCATGTTTCCCGGGGGACACAATCTGAGCCATCATGATTGTGATATCTTACTAATAGACGTCCCTGAAGCACGTCATGGTCAAGGTCTCCGCTGATTCCAGAGATGACACTTCTAGTTGGAGAGAGAAGAGATCATCTGTAGCTTTTTAGTCTTAGTACTCATGCACTTGTGGTTTACAGCGGTACAAGAAGGGGTCTTTTTGAGAACAGAATCGAGTACGTCGATTTATCTCATGATCTTTGAGGTGGGTTTTAGTGGTTTATCGCGCTTCATGGATTTTTCATGAATACTGTTTTTTCGCATTTTTCATCTAAACCGTAGATGTTAAAAATGACATTTTCAGAATTGAGAGAGAAGAGCACGTCATTAGCCTTATATAGCCTTAGCACTCAGGCATCTGTGTTCCAAAGTGATGCGAGAGAGAAATGTTTTCACACCAGAACCGAGTGAATTTATGTGTCATATATGATGGTTTTATAGCCGTCAATCTCGTTTATCTTGCTTGCCAGCAAAATTCGATAGTGAAGGTAACATAATACATTTACATAATCCTTTATGAAAACTATAAACATTTTCACCAGCGTTATTCCCCAGTCCATTCCCCATCAGCCTTTTAGGAACTTGGGAACGATTTTTCCTCCCAAATTGTCTGACAAGAAAGAAAGCAAATACAATAATGAATCAATCATTACATGCAAAGATGCAAAGTTAAAAGAAGGGCTTATATTTTTCGGATGTCCTTTTACTTGAACGGAGCAAAAATCAATGCGAAAGGCCAACGGTTGTCGAATTATCATTTTCGATGCCTCTATCTTATCTATAAATTATATGCATTGTACAACATTCTATGAAAAAATTATTAGGAGATCAAACTGGCACACCACAATTGATTTTTGCTATAGGTCAGTGATGAGGAATTCCTAACAGCGTGTTTGTTCGTTTGTTTCTAATTTCACTACTCATAGCTCCAACTAAGCCAATTTTCTTTCTTTTATTTGCATTTTTGTTCATTTCGTTCTGCACACTAAATCGTGTTATTCAAACTTATGTTATGAAAGAGGAACTAACAGGACACTGTCATGATTATAAAGGACATTACCTTGCACTTCACAAAATGCCTAGCGTTCGAAGACTATATTGATGGCGGGCTAGTTGTTGGAAGTCAAGATCGCGGCATTTCCCTTGGACCCGAAAGGGTGATAATTTGTCTTCGCCCTTGTGAACAGAGCAGAAAAGAGAGGTATCTTCTACCAAAGTAGAATTACACATGTAATCTCGCAACACATGTAAACTTGCAAATGAATGTTACAATTCGAAAAACATTCTCCAAGTTACAGAACAAAGGGCAGCCGACTTGGAACGCCCATTTCTGAGAGGGTGTTGGTAGAAACTTATGGCTGTTAATATCATAGAGGTCGTCTCCGGCGTGTGCCTAACTTAATGAAAATGTCACACGTAGAACCCTGTTTTAACATACCCCGACCCATTTTTCTTATTTAGTACAAAAAAATGTCTCACATTTCAATGTCATTCCCTAAGGGAGGTCAGGGCCTTCGCCATTTTATGTTGGGAGCATAGATCTTCCGAAACTCTGATGAGCAAAAACAATCTTGGGTGACCTTTTCTGATGGTCCTGACAATAAGGCTAGACACACCGCTACATGAATTGAGAGAGATGGGCAAAAGTTTTAGAGGAGATAATGCTGCTAATCAAAATAATGATTAAACATATTAGAAACCTAAAGATCATAGAACAAATCAACAAAGAAACGCATGGCAAATTTTTCTCCCAGTCCTCGGAAAGCGAAGAAAATGTCCTCCCGACAGTATCAGTGGTGATCTTCCCGGTAAAACCGAGAGATGAAAATACATCTTTCCTCCCACTTGTGCATTTGGTGAAACCCAATTAGGAATTACATGCAAATAAGCTTGTCTGGGTAATGAGTAGTCTGCAGACGATATGCCACGGCGGTACTCGACAAAGCGTTCATGTTCTCCAAGAACATCAAGAGAATATTACCGAGTTATTTTAAGGGTAGAGATTATAAGGCAGATAATATATGATAGCTGGGTAAGATACCCGATAATCCCTACACGTAGACCGCCGGAAAAGATTCCCTCCACGGATTATAAATTATGCATTCAAGTTCACAATTATAACAGGAGCATGATAACATTTCAACCCGGAAAGTGAAAACCTGTATCGTATTATTCTGAATCTGATAGGGCAAGAGAAAGCAAAGTGGCGAGGGGAAAGGGTCTCTAACACTCGCAAATTGTCGCCATGGAGAGAGAGTATGAGCAAAATAATATTTACATTAAAACATTAATGTTCAGAAGTGCGGTGTGCGCATCTGATATGTCTAGGGACTATGTAAGATAAGGTATCTAGTATATCTCTGTCCTCGTACATGCTTTGGCGTTTAAACCTTCCACGAGAGCGTGGTAATCAGCAATGTGGACAGCCCTGATAGACGAAGTGGGAATAAGAAAAAGTTCGGCGATCTCGAAGCTGATTAATGGGTTCTTCTCGGGGGAGTAAAAGGATATGGTGTCAAAACGTTGGCATGATCTAGCTTCCTCCTGACTTCTATCATGTCTATGAGATTGAGAAGTGGCACATTGACAGCATCTCATATTCTATGATCGAATGAATATGCTAATTGGAGAAAGAAAGCATGACGGAAGACGATGATCTAATTAACTTATATTATCATCTTGACCGTTTCAAGAGAAAGGCGTAGGTCTAGCCAAACAGCATATAATTTGCTACAGTTTTCGCTCTGCTTTTCTGGCTAAATGGCACCCACTAGATGCCGAGTTGTTCATGCATTGTCAACTTGACGAGTGCAATTTAAGAATTGTACCCCATACTTTGTCGAAGATAATCGTTTTCGTTGGTAGGCCCAAAAACGTAGATATCAGTCCAAGGTACTTGTTTTTAGTGAGAAAAGAAATAAAGATAACTTTTTTACATTTTATTTTCTGGTAATCATCCCAACTCATAAATATAACCAAGAACGTGAAGCACAGTCACTCTTGGGATTAATGTAACTGCTTTCCTACAATATTCCAAATGAGGGTAAGAATAATTGTTCAACCATTCTATCCAGTTGAACTTTGATCTATTCCTCGGACCTCGGAGGGCATTTCTTTGTCCATCAACTTAGAACCCCTCCCCAGCACACACACGCATACAATACGCCAAACTGCTATCCGAAATAGATACATGTATGCCTGAAAATATACCCAATTTTACAAGATCTTTACAAACGTCCGGGAGTTATTACAGCGTAAATGAGGGGATAAAAAGATTCGTTCAGTCTTTAAAAAGGGACTTCTTGTACATATGAAAGAAACTGTATATTAAAGATAATCTTGACTTGTGGTCATGCGAATACAATGTAAAGGCAACTGTTTCAAATCAGTTAGGAAAAGTTGGTTAAGTAGTTCATAAAAATGAGTGTATACCCTGAGGTTTCGAGATCATCAGAACAACAAGAAATCAAGGCAGTCTTTGTGTAAAGCATATAAACAGCAAACAAAATGGGTACATTGATGTGTTCGAGCCGAGCACTGCAGCCGTTTCTGGTCATATTTCTTATTATATGGCCATTGTAATCCTAATCAGGGGACATTATATTATGATATATTTTCCAAACTGATATGAAAATAATTAGAAAGCTTACAATTATGTTTTCACATTATAGAACTTAACTTTCTCTTTAAATTCAGAAGCTATTTTTTGCGAAACTGAGTGATTATATATGATGTCACAAATTACTGGATGAAAATAGAAAGAGATGGCGGCATTGATGTGCTGGTGGCGATACACGGTGAAAAGGAAAATCCCTCTCTGATAAGAGCAGTTTTAATGAGAGGTATATATTAAGGATTACGGTTTTGACCACTTTCAGAGTAGGAGCAAAGACTGATGATAAAATCGTGATGATTCCTGTTGCAAATTAGTTGGCTTTAGCACCGTATATAATTCGTTAAGTCGTAGTCATCGTCTGGCAGCATGATCAGACGATCATTAGAATAGATTCTCTGGTTATTCATTGAGAATAGTCATGAAGACAAAAATGCCAGAGCTGCCTTACACGAGATGTCGGCAAGGATGTTTTGAATAAGGTATTAATGTGTTTAAATTTTAAATTAAACATTTAAAACAGATTTCCTTTTCTGTAAATTAGAGGTGGGATTATCCCTAGCTACTTCATGTATTTAAAGCTTACGTTGGCGGTACATGTAATGTCATGTCCAAATCCACAATGCTGTCAGAAAAACTGTACTCGTTGTCGGCAAAGAAGATGGGAGGACGGCAAAGTTAAAGGGGAAAACATCGAAAGATCAGTGGGGCGATATCCGACTCGGCGATTCACCAGTGGTGAAATTTGGGAGCAATAATGACAGAAAATCTTCAAGATGGCAAACTTCCTCATCCTGGGGCCCGTTTCTCGAAACCGTCATCGTGGTCGTAAGTCGCTCGTGGACATAGTATTGAAACGCTTAATTCTATAACATGCGTCTGTATGGGTTATCTAAGAACTTGGACTTATGACGGCTTCAAGAAATAGAACCTTGGATTCTGCCTAGAAAACTTACAAAGGCTTTGTAGGGGTGTCGTGGTATACTGGTTCATTCACTTCACTCAGTGGGCTGAGGGTTCGAATCCAAGCCCGTCATTAACGGTTTAGTATTAAAAGACATTAATCCACGCTTGCCACTTTCCGTCCACCTGTGAATGGAGACCCCATTATGCCAGAACGCTAAATATTTGGCAGCTCAGCTTTGACAGAGATAATACTAATTACATGGAAAGAAACATGGTATTACACATGATATAACTTGTTACTAGCATTACTAATTATTACTGTTGATGCTTGAACAAATAATCATGGTTGCTCACAAGGGTTTATAGCCAATTGGTCTACTACCAGTTGGTGTAATCACAGATCGTCTAACACCACCATGGCTAAATCCATTTGGTCTAATGATCAAATGGTCTAATTGCCACTGCGTCTACTTATTTTTCCTCATTTCGTCTAATGACTATATGGTCTATTACCAGTTCATCCAATCAGACAGACTAAGAGGTGGTAGACCAAGTGGGTATTGGATAAAATGGGCACAGCCTAACTGGAAATTTGACAAAATGGTAAATGGACTATTAAAGTGGCAATTAGACCAATTGGTTATTAGACAAACTGGTTGAAGACGACACAGGATTAGTCAAGTGGGAGTCGACAAAATGACAATTCACCACTCACAAGTGGCCAATAGCAATCTAGAATTCTATGCAAATATTGAATTGAATATGTCACTTTAATCATGAGCTACTTTCAATGAAACTTGACTTGAGGGAGATGTTTCAAGATGTTAAGGATTCCTTCCTGTCAAAAATATAAATGAATGAATGAATGAATAACTATTTAACTAAATATATAGATAAATAAATTAATTGATTAATCAATCAGTAAATAAATAAATAAATGAATAAATAAATAAATAAATGAATAAATGAATAATTCAATCAACCAAATGGAAAAAAAAAAATATATATATATATATATATATATATATATAAGAGCAACATACAGGAATGAAAACAAAAATGTACCAAAAACTCAATGGAAAGTCAAGAACACAGCACCATATCTATATCATAGGAAAGTATCTTTTATTTACAAATTTAAGCACTTATTTGTGAGACGCACATACTATGAACATCATCATACACTGTATATAAAAACATCAATAGCATTCATTTAAAGAAATTCCAGCATTTGAAAGTTATCTATATGTTCAACTCGTTATGAATGCGAGGCATTGTTTAATTCTTCAAGCAGGTACAGTGTAAATGAACAACTTGCTTGATGCAATTGTCATCACACACAAAGGATTAATTCCTTTTTTAAAAGAAAGGGATGATAAACAATCAGGTAAGAGGTTAAGAAATTAAAAGCAAGATGAAAAAGAGACTCCCACTCATAGATATACTATGTAAATTGATACTGTTCAAATTATCGTGCAAACAGAGAAACGGGACAAATCAAGAGATCAAGTCAAAACTCCTTGTTGGCAACTTCAGCATCATTCTTCCATGCTTGGAATGTACAACATTGAACATCCCCATTTCTTTTGCAGTGTTTCATGGTCATGTTCTCTTTACTGGTCCACGTCTATTCAGTATGAAGAGATGGTCCCAGGAAATGGTTCAAAATAATCAGAAAGGTTAATGTACCAAATCACCATGTCACACATATACATACATACATACATACATACTTTTACTCTCTTAGTAAACTATAAACAACCAAAAAATGTTGCATTTTAACCCATTCGTGACAGGAATTATTTAAAGCCTAATTTGATCAGCTTTTATTCTTCAAATTGGCGACACCAACATTTTTATTTTATTTTATTTTATCTTATTTTATTTTATTGCTACATTTTTCTTATAAAACGTCATGTACCTGAAATGAATATAAATTGACAGAAATTATGATGAGAAGTAAAAAAGTTGCCAATTTGCAGGGGAAAACGATGATTTTAAACCTTCTATCACATTGCCAATTTAAGGATTTTAATGCTTATTTTCCTTTAAAAAATTTTCAGCATCAAACAACGAATATTGACGCAACCAAAATGGGCACAGTTTGTGTAGAATTTTTTGCTCTTTCTGCTCATGTATTTGGTCACGACCTTTGTCACGAATGGGTTAATAGACTCACACAGCAGTAGAAAAGGTTGTACTCAACAGTAAGAAAGAAGAGATATCATGCGGGGGGGGGGGGGGGGGGGATGGCATACAAGGATCAACAATGGTCATTACATACACATACAACTCATGTGAAAAACAAATATATTGCAAAAATTGAGAGCATTAATATCACATGAAAATGGGACACATGAACTACAGCTATATCAGGAACATGACAATAAGTACCTTGCGATTAGTACAATGCGCTTTCAATAAGAACATACATGATTTAATACATTAGTTAAAAAGACATTTGAGATATCCTTTATTTTCTAATAAAAACATTTAACATTTGTAATGAAATTGCATCAATACTAGGATTTTTTTCAAAATCACATATATAATACAGCATTTTCAAATGTAATTAGTGCCAATATTTAACTTGCATGCATAATCTTTACTTTTGCTTCTGAATGCATTACCTTCATTAACACATCAGAATATAAATATCTCATATATCAAAATTTTCTAAACATAATCCTCCTACACTGTAAGAACATAGTTTAAAGTGAATTTCACATACAGTCATGTTAAGAAGTCAGCTTTGATACACAGAAAGGTACAATAAAACATATATAAGGCTTTAAAACATCAAATTATATACATGGATCAATTGCATTGCTAAACAGAAGGTCTGCAATATATATATATATATTTTTTCAACAAATTCATTAAAGACCCTTCCATAGTCAAACATACTACAGGAAATAACCTTTTATTTGTCAGATTTATAAACAAGTAAACAAAATTAAACTCTTCAGCTTGAATTCACAAAAGAGGTTCAAACCATGGGGTGGTTTAACCCCCTCCTGGGTTTTTTTTAAGCATACAATGTGCACAGGATCCAGTCATCTGTTTTCTTCAAGAGTGCGCATTCCCAATATGCACCTATTTACACCTATTTTAGCATGCTTACGAAGGTTTAAACCACCCCATGGTTTAAACCTCTGTTGTGAGTTCTGGCCTACAAGTCTAAATAAAATAAATACCCCCCCCCCCCCTCAAAAAAACACACAAAAAAAAAATTGGTAAAGAAATGGAGATGTCATTCCATTAGAACCATTTCATATTTGCATTGCAGACATAATAGTACCAAAAATACATACTTTAGCCTTAATGGTATACATTTTTGTTTTGGAATGGTACAGGATTTCCAATTTGTTTAAAGTACTCAGGATTGTTTAAACCTCTTTTGTGAATTCTGGCCTACAAGTCCAAAAAAAAAAAAATCAAAGAAAAAACTTTGGTTAAGAAATGGAGACATCATTCCATTCGGTTAGAACCATTTCATATTTGCATTGCAGACATAATAGTACCAAAAATATATGCTTTAGCTTTAATGATTTACATCTTGGGTTTTGGAATGGTACAGGATTTCCAATTTGTTTAAAGTACTCAGGATTTCTACATCAAATGAGCTACACATGGATGCTTGCATCGTATTCTAAAAATCTAAAATGGTGGAAGGTGTATTATAGACAGTCAGCTAAAAATTATTATGCATAACATTATGAAGTCATTTGGTCACTCTACGTGCTCTTTGAAATATTAAGAGCTTTAAAAATAATAATACATCTTTTGGAAGAGATGTAATAAAATGATGTTAAATTTAAAAGGCATCTACATCATGGGAAAATATGGCATTGAAATTACAACATATGGCAAAAGAAAGAATTTCAATGACATAAAAGACAATTTCAGACTTCACCGAAAGTTATTTTTTTTCGATACTATTTATCATTACAGGAATTTATCCAGTACATACATATTAAAAACAATTTACACTACTGGTATGGTTTGAGAGAGGTGATGTTCAAATATAAAAATTTTAAAATTGCATCTTTTCATAGAAGATCTTCATTCCTTTGTGCACGATTTGAAAATAATTTTTACATAAATTTTTTTTTTTTTTTGGGGGGGGGATTTACAAATCAATTACTAATGTGTGTAAAATAGTATTTAACACATTGTTTCAAGTAGCAGGTAACTATATCACAAGATTTTATTTTTCTTTTCCTTCCCTTTTTTTTTTTTTTTTTTTTTGGGGGGGGGGGAGGTGGTAGGGTGCCAAAATATACCATCATCCCCACTGCTTATTTTACAGACTGAATCCCTCTCCCCCATCCCCTCCTCTGAAAGACCTTTATATTAAAACCATTCTCTGTTTTCCCCCTCACAGCTTTCACAGATTGTCCTTTGTATCAAGCTTATCCTCTTCTAGCATTCATCTACCTTGATACCAGAGTCATCATCCCTAGAACTGCTTTTGTATAATATTAGCTCTGTTTTGAAGTTGTCCACTTATCACATAAACAAAGCAGTCGTGGATATAGAGGGCACATATGGTCCTTGTCCTCCTTTAACTCCTCCAGCATTCTCTTTGCACCAGTGCAAATTTGGGGCTACACAAATGCGACTTCCTAGTAAAGCTTGTGATAGGATATTTCCGAGTAGATAATTTAGCATTTTCTTATTGTTCCGTCTCCCATTTTTCTAACATCTTTGACTTTGTGAAAGAATGCTCACAGCAGAAAAGCTCCAGGGTCTTCTCTAAAACCCCTTCCTTTGCTTTTTCTTCGCTGAAGGGGCTTTCCTTCCAGTCAGAATACGTCAATTTTGGTATCCTGGAAAGCTGTGACTTTTTCACTTGCCACTAACACAGGAACAAAAAACGAGTGCCAAAGTTTTGCTGAAAAGACCAGAAGTGAACACATATTTACATACCAAAAAATACATGTTTTGAAAAAAAAAAGGTACCCATACAGCCAAAGAACACTAATATACAAAATGAGTTAGATGTGATAGGAAAGTTTGTAAAAACTCTATAACTTTGCTATATAACATTTATTTTCCAAATGTTCAGATAAAAAGGTATAGCATTCTGAAATTACAGCATCCTAGTAATGAGAGAAAAGTGCTTACTGCCAAAATACTGCATTGCACAGGGGATTTACAGGAGAAACACACAAATAGTTAAAATCCACTTAAACTAAAAAATGCATACAAGTAAATAAGAGATAAATGTGTTCCCGAATTAAATTGTGTTGTTGTTACCCACCTCCCCCCTTTAAAATGTTCAATCGGGAAGGCAAATTTGCAGCCGAGAAGGCACCTAAAAAGTTCTGATAATCTTACAACCATGTTGCCTACCCTTTCCCAGAATCCTTTAGCCTAATTAGGAAAATGTGCACTGCACCATAAACAATCCACAAACTACTCATTAACATGTTGAAGACTAAACCTGAGATAACTCAGGCGAGAGTCTATGGGATATGGTGTTATACTGAAATCAAATAGTGATCAATGGGTTAAAAACATCATAAGTAACAAAACACTGAATGCTCGTCTTCCCTTCGTCCATTCACTGGCCCTAATTCACGAAAGAAGTTTATCTCATCCCATGGCTAAAACCTCTGTTGTGGACTAAAATAAGAGCAGATGAGTGTACATAAGCATACTACTGCCTACCCACAGGTCAAGTGGACATGTACATAGTACACTTATAGAGGTTTAAACTGTAGGTTAACAAAAACCTTATTCACAAGTACACTTATAGAGGTTTAAACTGTAGGTTAACAAAAACCTTATTCACGAGTTCGGCCCATTATTCACATTGTGATAGACAAAACATATCCATAGTAACAAAAGACAGAGACAGGAAATTTCAGAGTACTGACTTAAGATTTGGTCACTGGATGGCATCTGTACTACATTATTACTATCATCCAACTCATCTCTTAAGCGATGTCATGATGGGCTAGAATCTCCAAGCTGCGTCAGGTGTTTCACAAGATCACGGTACGTGCCCATGATGACACCACCCATCACTGGATCAATCAATGGATGGCATCTGGGCTACATTATTACTAATGTCCAACTCATCTTTTAACCGACGTCATGATCGGCTGGCATCTCCAAGCTGTGTCATGTGCTTCACAAGATCACGGTATGAACCCATGATGACACCACCCATCACTGGATGGCATCTGGGCTACATTATTACTAATGTCCAACTCATCTTCTTACCAACGTCATGACCGGCTCGCATCTCCAAGCTGTGTTACGTGTTTCACGAGATCACGGTACGAACCCATGATGACGCCACCCATCACTGGATCCATTACGTTCTGTGGTGTCCATACCTACGAGGAGAAAGGTGAGAAAAGAGAAAATGAAAAAAATACTTAAACATTCAAGACTAGTCTTATGAAGCTATATTAATCAATATGAAGTTGTTCATATTGATTATATGGATCACTGGATCCATTACGTTCTGTGGTGTCCATACCTACAAGGAGAAAGGTGAGAAAAGAGAAAATGAAAAAAATACTTAAACATTCAAGACTAGTCTTACGAAGCTATATTAATCAATATGAAGTTGTAATATATCATAATCGCAGTATTTGCAGCTTTTGTAGAATTTATGGCAGCTGGCATCTTTGAAGATTTCTGAAAAAGGGTTCTGAGGTACGTGCAGTATGTGATGAATAAAATCACAAAGCATGAATTACTGTCCTCCAGAGCAGCTTACAGAACAAATCACTTCAATCTAGAAGCAGAGACCATTTGTGATTTATTCATTTTTTGAATGACATCTTAAATCATAGGAATGCTAACCGACTGCAAATTAATGCCTGAGCATTAGCACAACTCTACAAATTTATTGCATAAGATATAATATTAAAAAAATGACGGTTGTCCAAATATAGTTATCAAGACAAATTGTTTCAAACATTTTGCTCTTACTTCCAATTAAAACTCATAACTGATTAAGACACTGTACTTGCTAGTTTTACCTTATCATTGTCCCATATTTTACATTCAGTCTAATCATAAAGCCGCAGATACAATTCTTTTTTTTTTTTTCAAATTCTGAATGTAGTACAAGGCAGAGAAATACATAGGGGATACTAGTTGGCAAGAAAGACAACTGCGTTATAACACGGCAGGAAATGAAATTACCAAAATAATTACTTCCTCAAACCACATCCGTAAACTTCCAAGAAAATAACGCTAAAAGCAAGCCTGTTCATTAACAGAATCCTGAAACATTCTCAGAGATTGAAATATCCATATTTTGATACCTGTCTGACATTTTTCAAACATGCATTATATTTAGTCATGCTGGGGTTGAAGAAAAACCTTGAGTTTGGGTGATGGTGAAAAATAAAATTCCCAGTGAATCCGACTTACTCTGAATAACAAAGACTACTGGTAAGTGATACCTGTCACACCAGTTGTACATCACTATAGGCCTATGTAGCTAAGGGGGGGGGGGGGGGGGGGCCATAAAACCCCCTTAATATGGTGCATTCAAGTATCCAGTGGCAAAACCCCACTTTTTTTTTGTGTGTGTGCACATATGTTATGTTATATCATGCCACTTATGATAATCAGATGCACAATATTAGTTCATGCTCAATTAAAGTAGAGTTTAGCCAAAAGAAGCGCAGACAATACTTGTGACATCATTTAGTACTAACTTTGTAAGAATTCGATTGGTCGACACCTTTTAGCTGCCAGAAGGCACAGAAGATAATTCTTGCAGAGCTGATTTCAATGAATGGAAACTGCTAAAATGACCGGTAAAAATTTTGAGCTTTTTTAAAATCCCCTCCTCAAAATAGCATTCGTTTCCACGCAAAAGAAACCTGAAGGAGTCTACCGCCGGAATCTGCCACTGCATACGTGATCAAGCCTTTAGGGAGCAAATACATTTATACTTCAGGATAACCAGCAAGTTCCCACATTATTTATGCATAATTTGAGATACAAACCCCACATGTGGATATGGGCCTGTCACTGCCAATTAATCACATATATGTACAATAATTCATGTTCCCGTAAAGGGACTTCATTCACATGATGTAGAACCTGATGACATCTGAGATGACTTGAACAAACAGTAATTTCTTTCCCTCTACTTATCCTCTTATCAATCTATTTTGACATTATTCTAGATATAAAGTGCACATACGGACATGACCCTGTCACTTGCAATCAATCACACATCATAGTTCATGTTCCTCTAAAGGGGTTTATATCCAATTACTAGCGTGTAAAAACATGATGGAGTTCATACGTGACTCAAGCAATATCTTCCTTTCAACCTATCCTCTACCACAGCTGACTAAATTTATTGTGAGAGAAAGGCTTTTGTTGATTTAGCCTTGAACCTAGATGTTAGTCACCATGATCCAAAAGAGGTGAGAACAGATGTACACCTTCATCACTTCCATTACCTTGCCCTTAAAAATGTATGAAGAGATGTACTCACAATCATATAATAAAGGCCATTACGAAGGCCATTGCGAATATATAGGGAGATCCTTATTTGCAACTCTCTCATTTAGCAATCCTTGCACCCTCATTCAGTTCAGTTGCGACAGTCACTCCATGACGTTAATTCTCGGAGATGGGTCGACAACAACACCTTCACTAGTCGCCTTTTTTGCTCCTATTCTAAGTGATTACATACTTCTAACACTTCATATTTTCCCTGGGCTCTCACAGCTAGTTCTATAAACTACCCATGGGACTCCTCGGTCAGTTAGATACTTCTTCAACTGGTCAACTCTGACTCGCAGCGTCTGCTATCTTGGAAATAGTTGTTGATTTGCGAGTCACGAAATAGGCCTCTCATGGTGCGGACGTTGGTGGCGCATGCAATGTGAAACGTGAGAATTACCTTCGATGATTAAATTAGCAAAGATAAATATCTCGGTCCACACTCATTCAAAAGTATGTGATAATTTAGCTTTTCAAAGAGCTCACATTTTTTGGGTTGTGTATTGCACGTGCGCACAAGACATCTTTTGCCCATTCCCGGGAAGTGTCAGAAGTCACGCGACTAATAACTTCGAATTATCACAGCACCAAATTCAAATTACACAACCCGCGGGCCAATTACTCACGAGTATGGAAATATGTGTGTTAAATGAAAATCAAATCGTATCGAACAGAATAATGCAAAATTCTGACCTAAAATGAAGTGAGATTTATCTGATCACACTAGCAGAAAAATTATATCAGGGGGGTGTAACATAAAGAGATAAAATCAATCTTACGATCAATTGTAACTCTTTAGTACATGGTTTGCCATAGACTTACGATTGATATCAATCGTACAATTGATTGTATTTTTTATGTTACACCCCCCAGACTTAACTTCCCTATATTTGTTTTTGCTCTATTATCCTTAACTGAAAAGAAGTCTGTTCAGGCAATGTGGAAATACTTTATACTTGAATAACCATTTTTCTCTCTTTGTTTGGGGGGGGGGGGGGGGGGTAGGAAATAAGTCCCCCTAAATTGAAAAACAAAAACCCTGACAATATCCTCATATCCGGTATGCATGTACTTTTTACTCCCACTCACGCTATCATAGGTCTCTCGACAGGATACCTGTTGTAACCATCTTACAATCATTTCAGTGACCTTACCTGTTCCATATGATAATCCCATTATAATTGGTTGAAGGTCTTTATGCATCACTTTGGAAGTCACCCAAGATTCTACATCATTACCTTACCTTCCTACACAGTACCGGTATCCCACTCTTTAAATGTTTCCTTCCCAAGGGCAGCAAAACCCCATCCCAGAATGTGGGTTCGTAACTATAGCTTGACACTAAAATTGGCTAATGTCTTTCTTCCGGTACGACAGACTTGTCTTGTCCTGTCGATACTGCACCAATCCCAGCCACTGGGCTATAAACGTGCAGTCCCTCATGCATGCAGCAGCATTTAGAATTTGGTGTCTGACAAGCGAGACTTAAAGGTTTTGCTGTCGGGGGGCAGATTTTATATTTGGTGACAGTGAGTTCCAGGTTTGGATGGTTGGGATGGTTACTGATGGTTACCGACAGGTACCCCTACAGTGACATTAATTTTCATGTGATACTTCTCATACCTCATTTATGAATGGGAAAAGTCAAATTTTTGCACTTAAAAGTTTATTTCAATCAATAATTCAAAATCTTGATGGTAAAGAAGGTGTTGACAGTCTTTGAGACCAGGAGGAGAACAATGCTATTATTGATGTTGCTATATGTATGTGTTATCCTGTCTTTTATATGACCCCTTCTTTAATCCATTGCTTATGTGAATTGGGTGGTCCCCAAGCGTACGGGAATGAGAGAATTTAGTAGTCAATGGGTGATTTCAAGTTTGGTGTTGGTGCTGGTGTTGGTGTTAGAAACACAATTCAGATTGCTTTCCATAGCTCCAACACCTAATCTGAGTTTACAAAAGTGGTCCAAATGACATTATTGACAGCTCAACTCCAAGTGACAGTTGTCCCAAGACCAGTTTTATCTTTAATTTGGAGCTGTGTTGATGTAAAAATCAACCCAACACTAACACCAAAAGGTAAACACCAAACTTGAAATCACCCAATGGCTTCAGAAAAATCTTACATGGCAAAAGTTAACTAGTACTTGAAGTGCCATCCTTGATAATGATGGAAAACAAATTCTCACAAAATGAAAAGAAAACCTACTCCAAATGTTCACAACAAGAAATAAAGATATGTATCATAGTTTGGGCAGAAAATGCATGATAGCGATTAGGTCCATGTAGACTGTAAGCTTCGTTTCTCTATGCCAGCTCCATGTATATCCACACTCTTTACTTTCATCAAATACTACATTCCCGATGCTATTGATTGGGCTAGCCAACATATTTAGATTTTTACAGGAAAGAAATAAAAGAAATAAAAGACGTACTATTCACGGCTCGCAACGTCAGATGTTACCCTCCATGGCAAATTTGCTCATTTGCATGAGGCTAGTGGGAATTGTATTTTATCACGTGATATGTATTGGACCAATCACTTGCAGAGATTCTTATCATGACGGATATAATAAGTTTTATATCTGATTTGACCATCCATATATACCTGAGCTCTGAACAGCTAGACCAAATATCTCTCCTCATACTACTTTTACCTTTAGTTTTATATCTCAGTTTATAACCCAACCCAGATATATCGACCTGAGTGATCAGCTAGACAAATATCTCCCTTCATACTACTTTTACCTTTAGTTTTATATCTCAGATTATAACCCAACCCAGATATACCGACCTGGGTGAACAGCTAGACCAAATATCTCCCCTCATACTACTGTTACCTTTATTTTCATAACTGAGATACGCCCGGGCTGACTGAACACTCGGATCAAATATCTCTCTCCATACTACTTTAACTTTAGTTTCATATAAGAGTTGATAATCCAGATATACATCTACCTGAGCTGACTGAAAATATAGACCAAATATCTCTCCTAATAATATTATATTTACCTTTAGTTTTATAACTGAATTGATAATCCAGATACATTAATCTGAGTGAACAGCTAGACCACATATCTACCCTGATGTTACTTTACCTTGAATTTTATAACCTAGTTGATAATGCAGATACATGCATGCCTGAGCTGACTGAACACTTCGATCAAATATCTCTCCTCATACCACTGTAACCTTATTCTTATAACCGAGTTGACAATCTACATATACCTGAGCTCAGAACAGCTAGACCAAATGTCTCCTCTCATACTACTTTAACCTTTAGTTTTAAATCTGCATTTATAACCAAACCCAGATATGCCGACCTGGGTGAACAGCTAGACCAAATATCTCCCCTCATACTACCTTTACCTTTAGTTTCATAATTGAGATACGCCTGAGCTGACTGAACACTTGGATCAAATATATCTTTCCATATTACTTTACCTTCAGTTTTATATCAGAGTTGATAATCCAGATATACATGAACCTGAGCTGACTGAATATCTAGACCAAATATCTCTCCAAATATTATATTTACCTTTAGTTTTATAACTGAGTTGATAATCCAGATGTACCTGAGCTGACTGAACACTTAGATCAAATACCTCTCCGCATATCACTTTTACATTTAGTTTTATACCTGATTTCATAACCTGGATATACTTTGACAAACTAAAAAGCTAGACCAAATATGTCCTTCATACTAGTTTTAACTTAAGTTCTAGATCTGAGTTGATAATCTAGACATACCTGAGCTAGCTGAACAGATGGACCAAATACCTCCCTTCATACTACTTTTACCTTTAATTTCATATCTGAGTTGATATACCAACCTGAGTGAATAGCTAGACCACATATCTCATACCTCATACTATTTTTACCTTTAGTTTTATATCTGAGTTGACGATCCAGATGTACCTGCAGTGACCCGGTCTATCTGGTACAGGCTCTATCACCCATCCACTGACTCCAATCTCACCCCTAACATGCTGTGATACAGGTGGCTTGTCTGGATGTTCAACAGCGATGGCGCTAGACACGTAGCGATCACCCCGCTGCTCACACAACCGTACTGATACAAAGTCCCTATTATGGGGATGAATTCCACATGAAATGATTAAATGATTGCAGGAATATGCTGTCACATGACATGAAACATTATGCACATGGTAGTAAAAAGGTATTGATCACACCCCTGCTCATATGACAATTCCGATAAAATTACCTTTTTGGAAAAGAACACCATAAAATGATTGAGTATTTCAGTGAGCACTTGCATAAAGAACACTATGATGAAATTTAATTTCCCTACAACATAAAGCCTATCTTTCTTGTCATCTTCCTTTAGCATTTTTCACATCCTGGTTTGATTCTAACTTATTGCCAGATTTCAGAATGCACCGAGCTTTTCCTCCTTCCTTGGTTTTCTTAAGGGTCAACTTAGAAAGAAAATGTCTATAGTGTTGCCAACAATTTGGACAACATACAGACTGGAATGTGTTATGTAAATGTAGCTAGAAAATGGTCATAATTTCAAAACCATTTTTCTCAAATGTTCATCCTACAGCCAAGGGGGATACAACCATTCGCCTTCTTACCTGCTACTGAATACACCTTTGCCTCCAGGGGCCGATATACTGTAAAGGATGTCAACAGATTCGTTGATGTATTGGATTCTCTCTGCTCCTAATAACGCTGAATTCCAAGAAGCTGACTCATCACATTTATCCCATATTACTTCTAATAATACCTCTGGTAATACAGGAAGAATTGTCTGTAAACAAACAAACAAAATGATAAAAACATTGGACTAGAAAAAGGAGCTTCAAGAGAACATACATGTATGCATCATTATCCCTCCATTTCTCATCTTTCAATCTTTCCTACACTCTAACTTGCGAATACTATGAGCTACTCAATGCACAAATACTAAAATTCATTCAATGTAACAACAGTGTTTCCCTCTAAACAATATCTTCAACCCAACGAACTAAATATATGCCTTCCATTATACAATAAAAGACGGCATAAACAAATGAGACATTTTAGGAACGAGACATTTTAGGAACGAAACATTAAAGATTAAGCAATGCAAAGTCCTCTGTAAAGTAGGAGAGGCCTTATATCTCACAAGTATTGACTAATGATACATGATTGTTATAACTTGGAGGTCCAGGGTAGAAAACTTAAAACAGAGAGAGACACACAGGAAAAAACACTAATTATCCAACTTTTTCTTTGATGTAGCAAGACCACTATTCATTTGTCATGTCATGTCACAAAATACATTATTTTAACAAACATATTTCAGTCAACATCTCTCTACGAGTGCTAACCAAAGAAAAAAAATGACCACAGTCGATTCACAGCCTTTTGGGACTAGTTCTAAAACACATGCATTTCTTAATGGGGGAGAGAAGTGACCACTACAAAAAGGTAGCCTTCATAAAGCGGTGACATGGCAGTACAGTAGTAGCTAGGGTAGATCACAACTTACATCTAACTTGTACAGCCTTTGTGTTATCCCTGGATATGTTCCACAATATACTGTTGCATCTCCTTCACTGCATTCTTTCTTCCATATCTCTGTGTTGTCCAGGATACCCTGCAGTTGGACCAGAGCATCTTTGGCCTTCTGGATGTATTCTTGCTCCTGCAAATTTAAATGATAAGTCCACATCATCAAGTTTAGGCTTCACCTTGATCTTGTAATATCACAGAAATTACATGAGGTCATATCGAATCTCCACTCACCAAATCTGAAATAATAGACAAACTGAAAGTCAATATACTACTTCTGAAAATACACACAGCATTGAGCCAGATGAAGGTGACTGCGTCTCCTATATCCCTCTGCCTATATTCAGTTAAGTTCATGGATCAAACAGTTCTTGAACCCGCTAAAAAACTAAGAGATATCCCGGGCTGGAATCTATAGAAAATGTGTGTTATACTGAAATCAAATCGTACTCAAGGGGTTAATTATTGTAATAACCAGAATAAAATCACATGTTAATGGACCTCTTTGACTTTGACCTAACAACCTAAAACTCTGATCACTTTGTCCCCCATAGTCATGCATACAAATTGTTGAAATAGTGTTTACAAAAACAAGTCTTTAATTACATGCATATTCATCTCTATGACCTTTGCCCTTTGACTTTAATATACACACCCCAAAATCTAATGATATCATCTTCCTATATTGATGCATACTAGCACCCAGTTTGAAGTTCATATTTTGAAATGGTTCTTGAGATGCCGTGTAATTAAGGCTAAAACCCGACATTTCCGAACTGACCCCTGTGACCTTTGACCTTTGACTTTTTATACATACCCCCCCAAATCTGATCAGAACATTTTCCTGTGATGACACATACTAGGACCAAGTTTGAAGTTCATACCTCAAATGGTTCTTGAGATATTGCATTAACAAAAAAGTGTGACAGACGGATGGACAACCCGAAAACATACACGTAATGCCTCTAGCACCACCTTTGGTGTGAGGAGGCATAAAAATCAGTGCAAAAAGGTAAAGGGAAAGCAGGAAAACAGAGATGATGATGTTGATTGTTGATGAGGATAACTAATCCCTTTGAATATTACTCCTCAAGGTATGATGATACCTAATATTTTGAGTGATTCTGATCACAGGGCAAAAGGAATTCTTATTGTACCCACTCTAAATCAATATTTTTTTTTCCAAACCGAAACTTGGATATCTTGCTCAAAACGTTAAGGGATCCTTTCTGTTACATTTAAAATACAAATAGTTCAACCATTTTCATGTCCTTATAACTTTGTGAAAATGATGAAAAGTCCAACCCATTATTTCAAATTAGGCTCTTAATGGCAATGACCGGTTTGGAAGGAACCCCCCCCCCCCCCCCCCCCCCCCCACACACACCCCTTTCATGGCATGCCTCACAACTGGAGGAACCCAAAGTTCAACAGTTTTTCCTGATTTTAATTAAAGAAGAAAATGTCTTACAAAATGGCACATTTTTCTTTTCCAATAAAAGGTGATATGAGTGATGATTACAGGTTTTATGAATGATTGCAGGGTTCATAAAAAAAATAAGGTTTTACAACTATGCATTACCTTTTACCGAATTAAGAGCTCATATCTATTTTCAGCCTTCAAGTTTATAGCTCATTAATACACTTAAGGTCTGTTTTACTTTCATGTAATGCAAACAATACAATGTGAGTCACAAGTTAATGCAGCAGTGGACATGAGAGACAAGTTAAAGAGCAAATCACACTAAAAAAAAAAAAAAAAGAAAAGAATGAGAGAAACTGAAGGATTACAAAGCATGTAGGAGGTGAAACATACCAATGTATGCACGGAAGTTATCCTAGAGTTAACTTCCATGCATGTATATGACAGGAAAGCATGCATGTACATGCATGTATGGGTAATATGACAATTCCACTCACTTGTTTTGAGTGTATGCCATATCATAAAGTCTCTTAACCTGTTGACTACTGAATTCTCTAATTCCAATAGGTTTGATACTGGGCCCACCCGGTTCCAGTAAGCAACAGGTTAAAGGATGAAATTTTAAAGATGACATTTTGAAAACTTGTGTTCTACCAAGGACCCCAAAATCAAAGTGCAGAATGTTTGTTCATGAATGATGAATGGTCCCCTTCTATACTTCAAACAAATTATAGGCACATTATTTGGATTTTATAATTACAGACATGCTCTGTGATCCTCATCACTGCTACTGACATTCAATATGGACTTTGGTTCAGTGTCGTATACATGTCAAATGTATTATTCACCATAAAACTTTAACACCATGTAAAACCTTTATTAATGCATTGGCTCTGGGAATCCGGTGACCCTGTACTAAGTCTATGGGAAATGGGAATATGATGATTCAGTTGTCAATGCGTTAACATACACTGCCATTAACTCATTTATCTTAAAGGATATCACTCATCTAAAAAAATAAAAAATGAAAAAATGCCAAGAAAGTTTAGCCTGCATGCTCTGGGTTAAATAAAAGAAAACTTAATACCCTGCACACAGAAGCCTAGTCCAACCTCGTTTCTGTATAAACACACATGGATGTGTCAACTAGTCTGTCCAGAAGTTGCCTTTATATTTATTGAGAGTATATTGGAACTTGCAGTAAATCTCTATCTAGCATAGCAACATAAAACCAGAACATACACAGGGAAATATTTGGGGTGATTGGTTGAACTCTTGATTTATCTTGGGGATTTGGATAGGGCTTTCAATGTGTTATGCTAAGTAAACTGTCACAATCATATTCATGACTCTGTTTTTTACTCCATACTATGCAAAATGATATTCAAATGAGGACAACACAAAAATGGGGAAAAAATGAAAGTCCAGAGGCTCCAATGTATTACTGAAAAAGGTTGGTCATTATTTGCTTGGTCAACATTTAGAAAAAAGTTTACCCTTGAGTGAACAAAGACTGTACCAAAACTTCCAAATACTGAGAAAAAATACTGTAATTCAATGAGAAAGCAATGGCTTACAACTCAACTGAATAATTGGCTCTAGCTAATAGTTCAAGACCTTTGCAAGGTAACAGGAAATGTCACAATAATTATGAAATTATACGGAGACTTTCTGTTTTCTGTTTTATATACACAGCTTTATTAGAACAATAAAATTCCCCTAAAGGAAGTCAACTGGGAATAGCAACAGGAATTTCCAAACACAGTGCAAAACAAAAGCTGATTCAAAACTTGGGCTGAGCATAAATCATTCTCACTTTCCATTTTGTCTCAATCCACTTTTTAAAGTAAAATACTTACGTCAATACATAAATTCAATGTTATTCACAGAACACTTGATGGTTGGCATGAGCTTGGACCAATGTTAATAAGTGGTATAATAGAAAAGAATCACTTTTGTTCACATGACTACATACATCATAAATCTATCACTGATGGACTGTACCATGACAGCAACTTTCCTACAACAGTTGTTGATTCTTAGATTTCTAAAGACCTTGTCATGTTCACAACTGAAACATGATTAAAGGCCTTCGGTATCAACCTACATCAATTGAAGCTGCTAGATCGATAGTACTGCCTCGTTGACTATTTGGAAGGGACTGGAAGTCTGCTGTTCTTGAAGACTTGAAACTGGAACTTGACTGTTCACTAGTGATCGACTCTGAATCTGAACCTGATGAACACAAACAAGAAGTATAGTCAAGCTAAAAGATTTTGCATATAGGAAATTTCTCTAATTCACAAATAACCAATATTCATGAAACTACACGCAAAAACATTCAGAAATAAGATTAAATTCGAATATGTATAACTAAACAACTATCATTTGAAATGAATTTCTTATATTGAAGGGTACCACTAACATAAGGGCCATTCTCGGTCATGTGTGTGTCCCAAATCATGAAAAATGGCCGATTCAAAACTAATTTATCATTATTTATCTTGTAGCAGAAGTCTCTCATTTTTGAATTTCAAATAACTGTAGCACCCCCAATAGAATGAAGGCAATTATTTTAGAAGAGCATACATCATCTTTCTTTTAGGAGTCAAATTAGGTCGGTCACGTGTGTGACTTCGCACGAAAATGGGTCTTACTTGCTGGTATTCAAACCTATTTTTCTCACATTTCTCTGGGAGTGTAAGTTTTCACTTTTTATTACTGAATGATGGGGATTGCTCTTAACAGTTTTAAAGCAATTTTCCATAAATGAATGAACATTCTGTTCTCTTAGAGGTGAAAATTGGGTCGGCCACAAGTGTGACCACTTAAAAAGGGGGCATTTTTAAATGACCCTGTAAGCACATTATGGTTGAGAAATTATTCATTCTTATCAAAGAAAGAGGAGCCTTTTTCACGTAAGAAATTGGTTGAAATAAAAAAATTAAAACATGTTATCTAAAATGATGCAAAATTAAATGGTCACATGTGTGACCAAAAGTTTCACTTTCCAGAGAATGGCCCATAAACAGAATATTTTGTGAACAGTTTGAATGTGTAAAATAAACCTTACAAAACTTTACCTGGTATTAACAGTTAGGAAATATTAAGAAAATAAAGGATAATTTAGACCTGACCTATGGACCCCAACTCAACTCATAGTTTTGATCCATAGACCCCTTGATTTTCAGTGTGCACATACATGTATTTATGTTTATTGAACTTTTTAGAAGTAATATTTTAAGCTCCATTTTGTACATAGTATAGTGACTTGGAAACCCTAAAATATAAAGAAAATTTTCTTTACGTGATCAGTGCAAGTTAAAGTGATTAAGCTGACCACATCACAAAAGCTTTGAATGAAAAAAAAAAAAAAACTGAGATAAAGGCTGTTTCTCATCAACAAGAAGAATATCAAGTATACAATACAGCAATAATCATACAAATCGTTTCTTTAAGTATAGGATTTTAAAAACTATCACATCAAAGTAATATTTCAATTTAAACATACATGAAGAACATACTTGTAGAGGGAGTGTCTTTCCTTAAATCCAATTACATCGCAGAATCCTTATAACTTTGGAAGGTCAATATCAAAGCACTCTGAAACTTTGACACAAGGATTTAGTTTCCAGGTAAATGTATGAAATTTGCAAAGCCACATAAAGGTAAATACAGGGAATGGGTTGAAAGGGGAGTTCCCCCTAATTTTATGATGTTATGGAGGAGTATAGTTCATGCCATACCTTCAGTTTGGAAACAGAAACTCAGACAAGGTTTTGTTAGGAGGAATTGTATACCCAAAGGTTTTATGCTTATTGAAAATGATGTAGAGTTACCATTAGAAAACATGACTTGCAAGAAATTTTATCGTATTTTAGTAAAAAGGATTTTTGTATCTCCCATTTCGCAAAGGAAGTTTTTGAGAAAAATGAATATTACAGATACTGATTGGAAAGATATCTATTTATTACCTTTTGTATCAACTATTGAAGTTAGAACAAGAATTTTCCAATATAAAGTTAACACAAACTGTCTTCTTACTAATTATAGATTACATAAAATGAAACTGGTGGACTCTGAGCTATGTACCTTTTGTGAAAAGTTTCTTGAAACAATGCATCATATTTTTTTGGAATGTGAATAAGTAAGACCTTTACGGTAAGTTTTTATAGATTGGTATAGAAAATTCACTAACATCTGTTTGAGCTTAAATATCAAGCATATGGGCAATTCCATGATTAGTAATGTTACATTTAAGCAGATTTTGATACTTTTGATACAGCTAATTCAATAGCTAAGCCTATTTCATCTGAAGTCCTAATCTTGTAAATATATATTCACCCTCCCCAGGTGTGCAATACATTAAGAAATCAAAAGTAACTGAATAATATCAGAGATGTTATGAGAACGTTTGACCACGGTTAGTAACGTTACAAAAAAAGGACATGAGAAAAAAAACCAAAGTTTTTGAAAAAATATTCCTCCTTACTGTGACGTGCCTCAAACTTAGAGCCATATCAGTATTACTTCTTAAATGATGACAAATGTTTATCCCAATTTTTTTTAAAGTTTACCTCTCTATTTTTTAAAGTAGAGACTAAAATCTTGGTTAGTAACGTTATGGTTAGTCACGTTACAATTTGTCCAGCACCACATATTTGAGATTTTTCTTTTCAGCAACTTATTATTGAATAATTTCTTTTAATTTGGTTTGATTAAATGTCCTTCAGATTATTCAATTGAAAAATTCAGAAAAGAATCAATATTTTTCTGTCTAGGACTAAAAAACTGTGTGTAGTCCCATACTTTTTATTTTTTGTATGGTTCGGATTCTCCTATAAGGGGACATTTTAGACAAAAAATTTTTTGGGTGAGTATGAAACCCCTTTGTATCAACAATTTCTGTACGAATTTGAACCCCCCAAATTGACCTGAATTTGAGAAAGAGCAAAAATAAAGTTTGGGCCAATGTCCACTTAATCATGGAATTGCCCATACACTTTTTGGCTTTAAACAAAACAGACCGAATTTGTTCTTGAACCATTGCATGATTTTAATGAAAAAAATGATATACGACACAGATAAAGAAAACAAAAACTACAGTTAAGACTTTTCATACAATTAGTCGAGTTCAATTTTTCCTTTGAGAAGCAGATAGTAAAACAAAATAACACAACAAGCAAATTCCTTGTAAAATGGCATAAGTATCTAGGAAATGGACAAACACTGTAACTGTTACGATTTTGTAGGTTTTTTGTGTTTTTCTTTTTTTTTTAATGTACTTGTATATGATATTGTAAAGTTGTTTTTTGTTGTTATGTTTCTTGTATATTCTTACACCCCGAAAAGAGGGGATGAATAAAGAAACCTCCTTTCATAGGTTACAAAATTTTTTTTTTTTTAAATACAATTTGGATAATCACATAGGCACTAAAACTCAAATTTTTACTCTCTCCATTAATTCAGTTTAAAGAATGCAAAAAGCAGCAAGACAGGAAAAGAAAGAATACAAACCTGCTGGTGAATCTTCAGGTGTAAAAAAATTCTGTCCCCCTGGAAGGTCGTACCTCCTAGAATGATAAGGATCCAAAAGAGGGCGCCTTTCATCTGTCTCTAATGTGTGAGCCATCAATGCTGTAGGTTGAGGGGGATAACGAGTTAAGAAATTCTTTATTCATAAAACAATCAATGATATCAATGATATCAATGACATGCAAAGTCATTACAATAAACTGTGAATAGTTACCTAAAAGAATAATTTTGCTTCACCAGGGCCCCGTAACAAAAAGCTTAGCAATTGATCGTACGATTGATCTTTGCGATTGATTGCATTGACCACTATGTGCAATCAATCGCAAAAATTTATCGTACGATCAATCACTAAGCTTTGTGTTACGGGGCCCTGGTCTGATGTTCACACTTCAAATGGTTCTTGAGATATCGCATTAACGACGCTAACACCTGAAATCTCAAAAAACTGACCTCTATATCCTTTGACCTACACAACCCCCCCCCCCTCCTTCCCGCATCCAAATATCAAATTATCTTTCAATGGTGATACATACTACTAGCACCAAGTTTGAAGTTCATACCTTAAATGGTTCTTGAGATATCATTTCAACAAGGCTAACACCTGAAATTTCAGAAATCGATTCTGTGACCTTTGACATTTGACCTACGAATCCCAGACTGACGGAAAACCTCCAGCACCACGTAAAAGAAAAAAACACAGCAATTTCTAGTGTACTGATATGAACTGCAAATGAGGATGTGTAAGATAACAAAGAACCAAAGTTATTTATCCATGTTTGATCCAAAATTCTATGCACAGCATACTTGCAAACCCCTGTTTTCATTTTAAGAGATGCTGGTTTGAATTGATCAGAAGGCCTGAAAATCACCTTGAATGAAATATTTTGTACACAAAAATGCCCAAACTATGGCCTGAAAAAAAGTTGCCAGGGCCTGAATTTAGGCTTTTGCCTGAAAACTGGCATCCCTGTTATTTCAAAAGCTGTTTACTACAGACATGCCACAAAAGGGCTCACATTTCTTACCTTCTTCTAGCAGTTTCTTTTCCTTTGGTATAACTTGGAAGTCAAAGACCCATAATTCTAGCCAGGCTAGCATCAGACTACAGAGCAGCATGACAATAGCCATAGGTGCACTGGAGTTTCCCCCTGGGGCACAATCCGGTGGATAACCTTCATCACCCTGATGACAGATGGAGATGATACCGATGAAGAGATTGAAGAAGGGGAGAGGGTGAAGGAGAAGGAAGAGGAGGAGGGGAAGAAGGAGGAGAAGGTGAAAGAGAAGAAAAAGGCAGATGAGAAGAAGAAAAAGAAGAAAGAGAAGAAAAAGAAGAAATAGGAAGAGAAGAAAAAGAAGTAATAGGAAGAGAAGAAAAAGAAGAAATAGGAAAAGAAGGAAAAGAAGAAATAGGAAGAGAAGAAAAAGAAGAAACAGGAAGAGAAGAAAAAGAAGAAATAGGAAGAGAAGAAAAAGAAGAGGAAGAGAAGAAAAAGAAAAAGGAAAAAGAAGAGAATGAAAAAGATAAAGAAGAAGAGGAAGGAGAAGAAAAAGAAAAAGGAGAGACGAAAAAGATAAAGAAGAAGAGGAAGGAGAAGAAAAAGAAGTCGTAAAAGAAGGGAAAAGAAGGAGAATATCTAAAAGGCCAATTAAACCACTGGTAAACTTGCACTGGTTGAAAGCAAAAGAATAAAAGCTGTTACAGTTTAATAAGAATTTGACAAATATTCACTGCCTTCAGTAAAAGGTTGTACAGATTTGCTGATTTGAAAATTAATTCCATAAAATCCTTCCAAACCTTCTTTACTGCACTTCAATAGTATAAATAGAATGATACAGCGATAACATTTCCTTGCTTGCTCTACATACCCGATGTGGATAATACTGATAACATCGACTGGCTCCTATTAGGGGAGATATGACATATACTACCCTCACTAGATTGATGAGGGCAATATAAATCTACTTCTAGAAAAAAATCCACACACGGTTCCCACTCTGCGCAAAGCGTAGAAATTTCGCAAGTTTTACGGAATAACACCTTAAGTTAGGTGTGGCAGCAGTATGTGCTATAGTAAAAGGATGAAAAATACTTCTTGGTAAGCAGGAGTTGTCTACTAATGGCATAAAAGTAAAAATACATTGCCAAAAAGTAAAACAATCTGTGACATTTATCATTATTGTTAGGAATATATACTCCCATATTTTTTTACCCTTGTTGCAGCAATTTCACACATGGTTCTTCCTTGTCTGAAACCCTTTATGCATGGTATTGGAACCATGGATGTTGTGTACTCGCGAGAACCATGCTTCAGACTATACAACGTATCACCCTCAAAGCAAGTCATGTCATACACACTATAAAAAGAAAACAGAATATCTACTGTTGAAAAATAACTACAAATAAAACTATGACCTTTCATGCTTAGATTACATCAAGGTCACCTTGATACCGACATCAAAAGATAACCAAAAATAAAATCTTACCGTAAAGTGATACAGGAAAATCTTCGCCACCACTAAGCCACTGGTAGCTATTGTTGTTATCTAGAAATGAAGGGAAGAAAATATATTTGTATTGATGATCTACCTTCACTTTACATTGCATATCTTCCACAACAAAGGTGAATACATCTGGCACTCCTGGCGGTACAAAAAGCCAATGAAATGTATGTTTTGAAATTAACTTTCTGGAAGGGAAAACATGGTTTTTTCATGTAGGCCTACTTTCAACCATATTTACCGGTACCTTAATATATTTGACTTTGACAGGTTTAATTGGAAGATGCCACATCTTGGTTTAAAATAGAAAGGTTTGAAAAGAAGTTTGCTTTCTTTGTTCAACAACTGGGCACCGTTTCATGAAAGTTGTTAGCACTGACAAGTTGTCATTCTCTAACAATTACAGCAAAATTCTTGGTTTTGATTGATTGAGAAGCACTGGTCACTGACTGTTACTATGGTAATTGTCAGAGAATGACAACTTGTCAGTGCTGACAACTTTCATGAAACGGTGCCCAGGACATGTGGGCATATTCACGACAGATAAGGAAATGCAGAGCTTCTGTCTTCGGAATTGTACTAAAGTTTGATACTTTGCAAGGATAATTTTATCTCCTCAGAAGATTTATGACACTCTGAGAGCCAAGTATGATAATAGGAATGAATGAGATCAAGACCCCATTTCATAAAAAGTTGTATAATAGCAACTCTTGCTGGAATGGCAACTTTCATTATAAAAGCCAATCAGGAAGCAGAATTCACACTGTTGCCATGGTAGTTACCATTCCAGCAGGAGTTGCTATCATGAATCGGCCTCAGGGGAGACATTCCACAACAGATATATTGATACTCGCCAACCGAGTATCGATATATCGGACTTCTACTTAGTATTTTTTTTTGGCATACTGGCAGTACTCGCCGCATACATGTACCTAACCCTAACCTAAACCCTAACCCAACCCTAACCCAACCCTAACCCTAACCCTTAACTCTAACCCTAACCCAAACCCTAACCCTAACCCTAAACCCTACCCTAACCCTAATCCTAATCCTAAACCCTAATTCTAACTCTAAAACCTAGACTAAGTAAAGTAACAGTTAGTCTACCCTAACCGTTAGTTACATACGGTTAACTCTTCACGATATTGCCTTTTTTTTCAAAGTTTCACCTTATTTTCCATTGAATGAATTTTTAATTACCCAAAACATAGCCCTAACCATCACCCTAACCCTAAACCTAAAAAAAAAAAAAAAAAAAAAAAAATGTAAAACAGAAGGCTTGAACCGGGGGTCCTGAGATTATGAGCCACAAGCTTTACCAAAAGACTACAAAATACTTCTCGAATATAGGTGGAACTTACACAATATATCTTTGACTAAATAAACCGTAGTGTGGAATGTCTCCCCTGTGCAAAATTCTGCTATCATAGAAACTTTTTATGACACAGGGCCCAGGTCTTTTGCCATTTTCTTTGTCCAGTAGTGAGTAGAATGTGTCAGGAAAGAAAATGTGCCAGTAACTGATGTTAAGTCACAAAGAATGCTGAAAAACCTTTGTGATATTACATTTTCTGATATCTCTTGTTCTGCAATAAATGTATCCTTGATAACATACACCTGGGGCACAGTTGGATGTCAGAGTACAGATATAAGAATAGGTACTGGGTAATATGGAGGGCAAGGACATTTTCAGCCTTTGTCAGTTTGGTGTGACAATTGAACCACAGGAGCATTAATACTAATACCATCTACCTGAGCTCATTTTGTTCAAAAAATATCACTAAATAATGCCACTAGCAACATCTGCAATGGACACAGGCATACAAATTTATAGCAATTTACACATATCAGTTGTCTCTTGTCCCATATATGCATGTATTGTCAGCTGCCTGGCAGAAGGGAACAAGCGCCCTTGACCAGAAGAAGGGAACAAAGAGACACGTGGTCAAATATTGAGATATTTTAAGAAATCTATGAATAATTACTTCAAGAACGTTCCAGAATAGATCTGGTATAAATTTCTCGAAGTAATTATTCATACAATTCTTAAATATCTCAATATTTGACCGCATGTCTCGTTCCCTTTTGCCAGTCAAGGGTGCCCGTTCCCTTCTGCCAGACAACCGATGACATTTGCTGTAATAGCTTAAGAATTCATGGAAACCAAATATATTTTCCAAATTTTAAATAAAGCAGATTTTGAATGAAGTTAGTAAAAGTAACCACTAATAGGATGGTAGTTAGAATGTCATACATGAAAATCTATATTTTGCTGTTAATCCATTTACTACTGGATTAAAACTACTCTCCATATGTTTACTACAGGAACCAGTAGGCAATGGGATAAGATACTTACATTTTCTTTCCAGTTCATGCCCTACTACCCATTCCCAAAATGGAAATTTAAGAGTAATTAAGATACATGTACTGATTCAAGTTGAAAAATTTTTTCTCAATAATCTACCTTGGCATATAATCTGTGCTAGATATCAAATGATAATTTTGCAAAACAGTTTTCCGCATTCTAAACACGCATTGAATTTCTGCACTGAGCAGATATTCCCTTGTTCTTAAAGAGAAGCTTGAGTTCTGGGAGAGGTGAAAAAACAATTTGTGAGCTTTCTCATTCCTTCCATGTCGGTTAGGAAGAATATCATAGTAAAAATATCCCCTAGAAAGGATTGCTCTTCAAATGCCCTCATATTGGAAATATGACAAGAAAAAGCTTAAAAAGTTTGGGTGTAACATTCATGTCAGATTTCTGTGTGGTCCCATATACTCATTTCTTTGTGCAGTGCAAATACCTCTTGGGGGAAAGCAAGTGAACTTCTTATCGATTTGATAATCTCCAAATCTCACACTAGACACCTGTGAACTATTCTAACTTTCCCAGTTGCTTTAGAACAGTTTCTTTCACATTATGATCGCATGCCCAGAACTCCAATTTATCTTTAACCTAAGCAGGGAAGGTCATTCAGAGGAAGCTCACTGATATCTGTTACAATGATTGACATATACACTGTACTACAATGTTTATGTGCAGAGCAGTAGACTCCTACAAAGGTAATGAATAGCATGTTCGTTATAATTGCTGGCACTATATACATTAAATCTAGTAAATTCCATAATCAAATACTGACTGGGGTAAGTGTGTCTGTATTTCAGGGTTAAAAGTGTTGGGATTCCTGCTCTCCCCCCCCCCCCCCCCCCCCCCCCTCCCTCCACAAACTTTGGGCTAAATGGATGATTTTTCATATTACACAGGAGAAAATTCAGCATGGGAATCATACAAGCTCAATTTTACAAGGACAAAAGACCATAAATACACAAGGGCCACTGTCATCTGCATTTCTCTACTACCACATAATGTCTGCTTGGAGCCAGAAAGGCGTTAAGAATGTAAAAATGATACGAGTTAATGCCTTTCTGGCTCCGAACAAAGGATAAGATCTTACTGCAGCAAAGATCCAGTGCTTGCTCTTGAAGAGGGCATAGGCCAGGAGTAGAACCACCCAACGAAAGAACGCCATGGCCACGACATCAAACAACGAATAGCTAAAGTTGTACTTCTGGAGCTGACAATAGAAGCCCTGAATAGCACCAAGATTACCCAGCTGTGAGATTGGAGAGGGAAATAAAAATAGTTCTTCACTAAAATATCTACATGAAGTAAACAGTGTTTCCTTTAAAAAAAATACTTTGATCAGTATTTTTACTGAATATATGCTGTCATTCACAAATACAATGTTCTATAAAATATGCCTGAAGCAAATGCATTGCAATACTTGTCAGTTTCCAGAGTTCATCTCTTTTCTCTCATACCTACAAGTATTATAAGTATCCCTCTTTAAAGTACACTTTCTTTTCAAACTATTTCCTTCTTTCTATCCTTTGAATGAAGTGAATTTGCTACCTGCATGAAAATCAAAAGTGCACAATCAATGCACCTCATTTGATGAAAATTGGACTTTTCATTTATTGCCTCAAGTCTACTATAAGACTGTATTTTCCAATAGTGCTTGCTGCTGGTCATATCCTGCTTCCTTGTTCCTCATCATCTAAAAAAAAATACTGAACAGTTTGCTTGTGATTGTCAAAGTCATTGTCATTGAGAGTGTCAATGTCATTGTCATTATCCATAATAAACACCACAATTCTTTAATATTTTGTTCATATTTTTCCATACAGCAACATTAATAACCCCCTCCTTAATTCTTTGGTTTGTTTAATAACCAACCTGGATGAATATAAACCACAGAACAGCGGTCAGTAAAAGGTCAAAGGTCGCGAGGAGACAGAAGACCCTGCGGATTGCGGAGAAGCTAGTCTGCACCGACGGTAACTGATTCCCTGAGATTGATGGGTGGGTGCCATTGGATTGTGTGGGTGATCGGACAATGGGGGGAGAATCACTGGTGGTACTGTTGTAGATCAGCTGAGCGGCAGCTCTGGCCTCCCGCTCTCTCTCCTCATCCCCCCTTGGCATGATGTACTGTTGGAGGGTGAAATAAGGATAAGGTCAAATAGAATAAAAAAAAAGAAAAAAATGCATGCAAAAAATGAACATTATCTGGTTGTTTCACATGTAAAACAATTGCTCATTATGACAATTGTGAGAGCTCACTACTTCCAGTTGAGGGTGGTTCATAAAAAATTCCTGTCAGTTGTCAAACAGTCCATCCAACCTTTAGATAAATAAAGATATTAATCTATTCACATTTTGCAGTACATGTACATATATTTGTCATCTGTTTTTAGTATCTGGCAGCAGATCACATCCCCATTTAAAGATATTTAATCTATTCATGTTTTGCAGTACATGTACATTATAAATTTGGTACACCAGTCATATTTTCAATTTATCACATTCTTGTGGACACAAAATCAGAAAGAAGTTGAAGCAATGGTGGTTAGCATCATCATTTTATATTTAGTAATAACAAAACAGCAAAGAGAGAGATATGAGATGTGGATGGTATGATAACTGCAATATTAATAGGAAAATACAGATGAGAGCTGGATTAATGTCAAAAATGAAAACAGAATACAGAGTTAAGCATGTACAAGGAAATATTTAACCAAAAATAAAACCACATTCTATGTACCAGGCAATTCTGCACAAAATCAACAAATACTTGTACATCTTAAGAAATATTATCAATCACTTACAACATATCCATGAGGAAGTTTCTCCATTTCTTAACATTAAGTCTACATTGTAAAACTTGCACACGCTTTAAATCGTACTTGACATAGAGAGAATGAATACGCAAAAGATATCTATATGAAGTGATAAAATCTTATAAACAAGGTGAAGCAGATGTACTACTGCATATGAACCTTTGTGTTTGAAAACTGCTAGATCCCTATGAGGATGAACTTTGATCGAGCAGAGAGCATGTGAGCACGAGGTGTGATCATTTTTAAGATTTAGAGTATATCCAAAGTCCAAGAATAAAGGTGAAATACAAGTTGTTTGTACATCAATCAAAGAGTGAACATTTAAAGGGCTTAGGATATTGAGTATGTATTTCATGTCTTTGTAATAAATTGATTTATGTGCATCTTTAGCCCTCCAGATATACTTGGTACATTCATGCACAGTATATAGTAGCAGTAGTAGAGTCAAAGGACGAAAGCAGTGCAGAATGTGTGGTGATTTTGGACAGACTTCTCCATTGCTAAATGGAAACTAGCTTGTTTTCCACTGCCAGATCACACATATATGGCATAAGAAACAACAATGAAAAAAAAACCCAAATAAACACAGAGTACTACTATCAATGCTTCATAATGAAACCTCCCAGGCCTACTTTCACTTGTGCAACCAAGTCAGTTTCACAAGGTTTGTGAGGATTGCCTTGCGCAACAACTGAACTAGGGAATAAAAAATACGGGGGCTCGGGGCGAATTCGCCCCCGAATTGCCACAGCGAGCCCTGGAAAACTAAAAAAAGAGCCCCTGACATTTTCATAGGCTCCAATGTAAACTGTAATACAATGAAGAAAATTCAGGTGAGTAAGCTCAAAAAGTAGCCCCAGAAAAAAAAAATCATTTTTTCCCTGAACTGAACTCTTCCTTTAGGAGGGCAGAGAGAACACTACAATGTGCTAAATCTGAAGACTCCTCAAGAACAACCAATCTACAGTAGATCTGCATAGTTGTACATCATCCAACTCATGCAAAGTTATCCTTTCCTCTTTTTTTTTATTACTTCCTTATTTGCTCTGTTTCATAAACTCTGCTGATAATATATACCTAAACTTTCAACTTTCTCACAAAAATTTACATTTTTAAAACTTTTATTAACACGATGTGCCACAATCTTTTTTTTTTTTTTAAAAACAAGAATCCTTTCATACTTTTTTGTTCTGTACCTGATACTTCACATCATAGACAAAGTCCGTCTTAAAAAGGAAACTTTACATCTAAACTGTAAACCGTCTCCTTCCGGGCATGTTTCTGTTTTGATAAATCACATACACGTACATGTGTATCTATCTAGACTGTGTCAATGAATCACATGTACATGGATGCTAATTTTAGCCTATCAGATAATGGAAAACTTATGAAAACTTGTTTGCCACATACATGTAACTCATTTTGAAGCTCCAATTAGAAGTACATGTATGTATATGCAGAAATTTGTACTTTGGTAGAAGTTTATCAGATGGGTAAAGGTCTTTGTTAATCCAACAAACTATTTTTCGATGAACTTGTTGTCTATCATAATCACTAGTGTCAGGCTATTAATCAAAAGCATTATCAAGGATTCTCACAAAGTTAGAACAGTAGCTGGATAGTTCATTAACCTGCTCTACAAAGTAGCAACAACAAAAAATTGTGAAGGAAACATCTAAAGCATAAATGAGTTATGATTACATATTGTACTTTACATGTAAGGGTGAAGAAAATTACAAATTGTTGATCAGAATCTACTTCAAATTGTAAAACTTACCTGAAAAAAATATTTTGTGTGTACAGATACTGTACTAGTATGACATCTCCCCCCCCCCCTCAAAAAAAAAATTACCAGTCATGAAATAGTCTGAAGAAAATAAAGGATAACATGTAAATGTAAGGCTACAAAACCCGGTATCGACTGGCAGTTGGACTCCTTTATTGATTCAACTCATGCACATACACATATACATGTACAGTACATCAACTGGTCTACTCACTAGATACATTTAACTGAGACCATATTCAAACAAGCACACTTATGAATATCTTATTTCTAATATAGTATAGTATCATGGAATCCTAAGGGCCCTTGGATACAGCACAAAATGTTTGCTGGTGATTCGTGCACTTCACAATCGTTAATCCTGACACACTCAGTGGTTCATAAAACATGTTAGTATGTACACAAACCACATCCTCAAGATGAGTATTCACACATAATTAGTTTGAAAGGATGTTGATTAATGGGATGAAATGTTAAGTAATGTGGGAAGGATAAGATGTATTGTAACTTGCATTGTCTGAAGGAGCTGTAACATCAAGCAGGGGACGATTATCAGGCTGCGTGGGGAGGGAAAACGCAATGTACATCACATTATGCATGGGGACTTCATGTACTTGCAGAGTCTATACACCAGTTGGTAAATCTATTTCCTTGAAATGGTTAACACATTCTACAAAATGTTCATTTCGCTTTTCAAAAGGTTGATGTGTGGCACTGTATCAAAATATGCAATAAAAACCAGATTAAAGCACTATTTTCAGTTTAAAATCACATTGATAGCAATTACATGTATGTTTATTGCTCAAACCCATCTAATTGGACAGAACAAATTTAAGAAGAGTCACATTTTATCTCCATTCAGTATGAAGACTGATACCTATCTCCAATGAAATTTACATGTACATGTACATAGTCCTAGAGCATACTTGAAGATTGCAATAAAATATCAATATTATATATTAATCAATAAGGCTATCTGCTCTACTTGTGATCTCTGTATATGATCAAATAAATTATCAAACCAAAAGGTTCCATTGTACATAGTGACGTAAGCTCTTTTGCATGCTGGTTATCAATGTATAAAAAGGAACATCCAGATGATATATGACATGAACACCTGTAGATGCTATGAATTCAGCAAAAACAAAAAAAATTAAAAAAAGAAACAGAATCAATCAATACATAAATCATAAGCCAAAATGTTAACACATTCATACACAGTGTGCATGCAGGCTATAGATGTAAATCCCTTTTCTCAAGTGAATAATGAAGGTGCAGCATGTCAATAGAATATCATTCGAACATGACAGCACTTAACCCATTCATGACAGGAATTATTTGAAGCCTAATTTGATCAGCTTTTATTCTTCAAATTGGCAAAACCAACATTCTTATTTTATTGCTACATTTTTCTTATAAAACGTCATGTATCTGAAATGAATATAAATTGACCGAAATTATGATGAGAAGTCAAAATGTTGCCAATTTGCAGGGGAAAACAGTGATTTTAAACCTTCCATCACATTGCCAATTTAAGTATTTTAATGCTTATTTTCCTCTGAAAAATTTTCAGCATCAAACAACGAATATTGACGCAACCAAAATGTGCACAGTTTGTATAGAATTTTTTGCTCTTTCTGCTCATATATTTGGTATGATTTTTAGGGCTTTGCATCAAAAGATATTTGGCCAAACCACAAAATGTGGACCTCTGTCACGAATTGTATTAAACAAGGACGTGCCAACCTTGTACATGTAATAAGCACTGCAGTATTTTGAGGGATGAAAAGGCCAAAAGGGGTATTTTGGTTGGGAAAAACACTATTTTCACCTTTTCTGCAATAGATGGTGTAGCAAAACAATTTTGGGGAAACAGTATTTTCCATAAAAACCTGCAGTAGTTTTTCTTCAAAACACATCGTAAAATACTGCAATTGGCATGTCTGCATAATGATCATTCCTCGTAAAATGGTACTTACAGTGTTAATTGACATCCCCACAGACGCAGAATGCAGATTTTTAAGTTCTTCTACATGTGTTCTTGTACAACTACTAGAACCAATTCAGCTTGCTGGAAGGACCATCTACATCACATGAGCTTTTTGCAGGAAAATGACCCAGGAAAATGAGAGCTCTGTAAATTATTGCTGATAATTTCCTTCCTGCTTTCCTGTTGGTTCGTCACTGCTCTTGGCGAGTCACACAAATGATGCGATGTGCTGAAAGTGATCTCCTTCAAGATCAGCTAGGAAAGTACCCCCACTCTGGTAAAGCAGGTCTACAAATGTGATTTAAAAAGAAAAATAATTAAATACCTGTGACTTAGGGTGCTATTAACTACTACAATCAATATTTATATATATGTACATTTTAGGGCAGCTTTAACATCTAAAATTGTGAATACAACTTGCAACTGAAGACAAGCAAAAAAAAAAAAAAAAAACACAGACAGGTGAAATGCTCCAAAAAAAAGAAAATGTTATCATGTGCAACTTTCATACAATGTGCAATACAAATGTACTTCCTGATCAAGTAAAGATACTTCTTTAAATCTCTGTGTCTTTGGTTTGGAGGCAATACACATACAGGCTTAGGGAGAATCAAAGATAATGTAATGTCCCATACAGTACATAATCTACTTTACCGATTAACCCATTCGTGACAAAGGTTCCACTTTGTGTGGTTTGGCTCAATTTATGCTTCACGTATGTTGAGCCCTCAAAAACATACATGTACTGCACACATGAGTAGAAAGAGCTAAAAATTCTATTCTTTTATACTGCATCCATTTGGTTGTATCACTAATTGTCATTTGATGCTGTAAAAAATTAATGAAAATAAGCACTAAAATCCTTAAATTGGCAGTGAAATTGCCGGAAGTTCAAAATCACTGTGTTCATGCATATTGGCAACTTTTCAACTTTTCAACATACTTTTCCATCAATTCACATTCCTTTCATATAAGGTACATGACTTTTTATGAGGAAAATGTAGCAATAAAATAATGCTGGTGTTGCCAATTCAAAGAGGAAAAGCCGATGAGCCCTAGCAGACATACATGTATATCAATACATGTACTACATGTCAATATCAGGTAATGTCATTATTTCAATTTGTCATATCATATGTTTGATGTACAATTTCCAGTTGATTTTCACGTTTGTTAACTACATAACCAGTAGGTGCTCTTGAACGGTAACACTTTCTACCGGGGGCCGCATGCACTACTCTTCAAATGAGTTAATTATTTTCTCAAAAATAATTGTTTCAGACAGCCGATGAAAGAGATAAAAGAAAGTCGAATAAGTTTCATACTTAAACTTTAGTACCCTTCAATTCATTAATGTTTAACCACATTCAATGTTAATTTCCAGTTTCCCCTTTAAAAAAACATCAAATTATAGCACAAATTATTCAGTTTCAATTAAAGTTTCATTGTACATGTAATAATTTGCCCAAACACTATTTCATGATAGATAGCCTCCATGAAGCATTGTTTATAATGTATACCATGTTTTTTAAATGTCTCTCCTTGGCAGTCATGATATACATGTATCCTTTAAAGTTTCATGGCTCATACAAAAGCACTGTTGATCTCAAATGCTAGATGAAACTATGGTGGCCCTGAAGTACGCTCGACAACAGGTCATGTGCAACATGAATTTCGCATCCCAAGTTCTGAACTTCGCATCCGAGGTCATGAAATTCATGACCCGTGGCGCAAACTTTGCATCCCAAGTCGTGAAATTCACGACCCGCGGCGCGAAATTCAGGACTGGGATGCAAAGTTCGCGCCGCGGGTCCTGAATTTTGCATCGCGGGTTGTAAATTTCACGACTTTGGATGCAAAGTTCAGGACCTGGGATGCGAAATTCACGTCGCACATGACCTGTTGTCGAGCGTACTTCAGGGCCACCATATGAAACACCCCTTGATGTTTCACCCATCAGTGCTCTTACATAATAGGGGATGGAGGTCAATGTAGCTTGACACTGGGGAGGACTTGGCATTAACCAGCAGAATTCAAAACAGACGAAAATTTCATGTTTTGCAGAATTTTACATCATGAAATTTCACTGCTCTCTCTTCAGTAACTACATGTACTTTACACTTTCCCATCAAGTGAGTAAAAGAATTGTTACAAATGTTACTCGATGCAGAAATGCACAGTATTTGGGATCAAATCAGCTCTCATTCTATCTTGATTTTTTACTGTGTCTGAAATGTTCTAGGATATGTCTACATCATCCCAGGTCCTTTCAAAATGGCCCAACTCTTGAAGTGTGTGGCAGAAACATATGTTTTGGTATAGCTTGCACATAACGTTGGTGGGGTGATAAGACCTTGTATCTCAAATTTTTAGTGAAAATGACTTTTCTGTATTAGACTCCAGATTATCAGTCAAGTGATGTCCTGTCCAAATCCCAGCTCTCTTACAACAAAAACGAAGCCACCACGGCATGTCAAAAGAAAGGCAATCCCATTGCTTATAATGCTTTGGCAGCCATGTTTTTTCACTTTCCTGAACATTTGATTTTTTTGAGATACGAGATTTTGTCGCCCCACCGATGATATAACCATTGAGAAGACTCAAGACCCAATAAATCCCCAGCATACATGTAGTATTCAACAGCACTGGGTTCCACAAGAAATTTATCACTTTTTCAGAGCAACGCTCACTAAAATCTACTGCATTAAAATCAATATTTAGATGCAGATAAGCTACGATTCTCCTTACGATGCACATTTGAAAGTTTCAAAGATCAGCTTTGTCATAAAGGAGAAAAATCTGATGAAATTGCTAAAGGTCACTTTTCAAAAATCACAGAAACTGCTCGCTAACCTCCGTGAGAGGCTGCCTATGCAGAACACTCCAAAGCTGTTCATTCAGTTTCAAAGGTGGGTTATTGTTACCGCTGTACTGCCCATTGTCCATACCGAGCACCGTGCCTGGGAGGCAAGCAGTTTTTGTGATTTCGAAAAATTACCTCTTGCGATTTCACCTTATTTTATTCTTTTTTGAATCAATGAAACATAAACATTTCTAGTTTGTGCTTGGTAAGGGGTATTTTAGCTAATCTATGCCCAATTATGATTCACTTTAATGCTTTGGATTTTAATATGTGTCACTCTGAAGAAGTGATAAGTTTCTTTTGACGCTCAGTTTACATACATGTACATGTATAGAGACACAATCAGTATTTATTTTGGGCTTGCTCACCATCACGTGAATGCAAATCTCAAAAGGTCTTGTAACAGTAAAATGGCAAGAGTAAATACAACAAAGAAATGCAAACAAAGTCTGGAATGTGATTTACTTGAAATTCATTGGGACCTGATCGGGGATGGGGAAGGAATTGATTTGAATGAAAGAAGAACAAACAGGACATCTGTTTGAGCTCAATAATTCCAGAACTAGAGGTAATAGTTTCAAACTAAGCAAACGTAGAGCCAACAAGAGTATAATTTCTTTTCCATGAGAGTGGTAGATATATGGAACAGTCTCCCAAACTCTATTGTGGATGCTGATAGTGTCATACATTTTTTAAATAAACTAGATAGGTTCTGGCACAATGCTAAATTCAAATTTCTCTCCCCAGCCATGTCAATACTGCCAGAGTCCTATCAGGCAACCAAGATCTGGGGAGCATGATTTCATAAAGTGTCTTTTCAGTGATTTTTAATGAAAACTGTTATAAGTTACTGAAATCCTTGGATGTGACTAACTGAAAGCAAATTTGTCAGCAAAAAATCACTGACAAGACACATCATCAAAAGTTCCCCAGGACACAGAGGCATCACTACCTACATAAAGAACTCAACTTAAGTAGGCCTATAATTTATTTAAACAGTCTAACAATAGTATAAATTGTAAATGCATTGTAACTGTTAGATTAACAGTGTGAACTTTCTGGATAAAATCTTTCCTGAAATATCAAAACTTGATTGTAAAGTTAAGTTTTTAATAATTTTGATACTTGTAAATTTATTTTCTACCTGTAATTATGTAAATTCATGACATGTTGAGGTGAGAAAAAAAAATTCAAAAAATTTAACAGTTGACCGAGTGCACAGTATAATATGAGTGATCCTACCTAGTATCAACTTAACAATTAACGTAAAGCTTCCTATTAAATCGTACCAAGCTTTTTTTATATGGTATTTGCAACTTTTGCTTGTCTAACAATTACTGATAATGGAACTGGATCTAGTCAAACTTTTTTTAAATGTTGTTAACTTCTTTTTTTTTTCTTCTCTTTTCATTTTTGTTGCAATTTCACAAATTGTTGTTTCCAGCTGTTGGGTGTCCGGGCAGGTTGTGTATCCGGATAGTCGATTTTAAATCTTTTAAATGTTTTAGCACAAAATGTTAGACAATATTATAGAGAACAAATATTGATGATGATGAGCACAAATCAATGCATATTTTTTGTTTAATACAAATACAAAAAAGAAGGCTTCATTTTTATTACGTGTACAGACACCCAACCCTCCCCCCCCCCATCCTACTACTTTTTTTTCAAAAAGATTGTTTACATCACAGTTGGATAAAATATTCCATATTGCAATTTTTCATGAAATTATTGTAATTTTTAGAAATTAGTTCAAATGACCTATCAAAAATGGATTTTGTTTTTCTTTCCAATTCTAGATTTCCAGGAGGACATCACTCTTCCGAAGGAATTCCTAGTGAACATGAGAAAAGATTGTTTTACGGCTTTACGCCTAGCCATTATTCCAGGTATTCCTAGCGAACATGAGAAGATGTTGTTTTACGCACAGCCATTATTCAAGGTATTCCTAGCGAACATGACAAGATATTGTTTTACGCACAGCCATTATTCAAGGTATTCCTTGCGAACATGAGAAGATATTGTTTTATGCACAGCCTTTATTCAAGATATTCCTTGCGAACGTGAGAAGATGTTGTTTTACGCACAGCCATTATTCAAGGTATTCCTTGCGAACATGAGAAGATGTTGTTTTATGCACAGCCACTATTCAAGGTATTCCTTGCGAACATGAGAAGATATTGTTTTACGCACAGCCACTATTCAAGGTATTCCTTGCGAACATGAGAAGATATTGTTTTACGCACAGCCACTATTCAAGGTATTCCTTGCGAACATGAGAAGATATTGTTTTACGCACAGCCACTATTCAAGGTATTCCTTGCGAACATGAGAAGATATTGTTTTACGCACAGCCATTATTCAAGGTATTCCTTGCGAATGTGAGAAGATGTTGTTTTACGCACAGCCATTATTCAAGGTATTCCTAGCGAACATGAGAAGATATTGTTTTACGCACAGCCATTATTCAAGGTATTCCTAGCGAACATGAGGAGAGATTGTTTTGCACCCAGCCATTATTCAAGGTATTCCTAGCGAACATGAGAAGAGATTGCTTTACGCCCAGCCTGTATTCAAGTATATATCCTACCACTTTGAAAATGAAAGCAGAGACAAGAGTGGGCAGGCTGTGCTGATTCATTCATTTTCTTGTATTTTTGAAAGATCTTCATACTACGACACTAATTCTTTTTTTTACCTTTCTTTTCTTTTCTTATCTTTTTTTAAAAAATAATTTCACTGCATTCCTTGTATTGAAATGAAATTTAGACCTGAAACAGCATTCAAGTTTTGGGGGATTTTCTCACCTTGCCATTGTTTTTGCCTTTTTTTTGTTGAAAGATTATATTGCAGTGGATTATTTTTGTATTATATTTATTATACAGTTTTACTCGTAAAATTTGATGTCAGGTGTGCTCATTTCATTTTTGCTGTGATCCAGTAGAGTTATATTGTCTTATTAAAAACTCCTGTTCTCACAGTCACAGTTGAATGTCATGATCAGGACATCCCATATGTTTGGGAGGATGCAGATTCCACTGCAAAACTTGATCCTAAATTAACATCATAATCACTGAAGTGTTGCAAACTGCCAGGTCGATTTCATTGTTAAACCTATCAAAATGTGATATGATGATTAGTCAGCTGCCAAGAAGTCAGTACAATTCTAATATTCTGTGTCTCACTGTTTGACACGAGTGGTACTTTACATATAAAATTCACAAGCATTTGTTAATTGAATATCATGTACATAATCATGAATCGGGGGGGGGGGGGGGGGGTTCAAAATAATATTCTTGGCCATATTGTTGCTAAATTTAAGTACACACTAGAAATGCAAATCACTTATATTCACTTCACAGGTGTGAAGGCTCCAGCAGCACACACCTTGTGATCCAAATCTGATTACCCCCCCCCCCCCCCCCCCCCCCCCCCCCCCCCCGGGGCCATGTCTTTATTTGGTTCCCTTCTCTGTTTGACCCAGGTTTTGGATGTAGGTACTCTTGGGTGCAGATGATGGGAAGATGCAACAAGCAAGCATCCAAACAGAGAATTTATTGTATCAAGCCTCCTCTGTTTCCATCTTCATTGTCATTATGGCTGAAAGTGTTCCATATAAACATAAAGAATTCATGTGTTGTGTGTATACGGTATGGTACGGGCTGGTCATGTCAGGGTATCGATGCATGGATGATATAGCCAGTGCTTCCTAAACTCTTGAGTTGGTTGCCATTTTTTATTATTATATTAAGTTATTTTCAGATTCGTGCGTGAGAAATTTCATGATTAGCATGAGAAATGGGTGAAATGCGTGAGTCTCACGCTCAATGCGCGAGTGTTGGCAGCCCTGCATCATGCCCCCTGAAGAAGATGGGAAAGAGCGGGTAGTACATGTATGCACGTATTGTCATTTCTGAATCGCATCGGGGACTAAGCAACATGGCGTGTGCACTCAAGCGAATCGCTCAGCGGGTCTGACAGCGCACACCCCGATACATGCTTATGCAGGTATGAGCATTCTACGTCTTCTATTTCTGTGATTTGCCCCCTTTTCGATCCCATCATGCTTTGCGGTGCAGTGCCCTCTGTTGATAATGATATTTACCGATTCGCGATAGATCTATTTATTCAGCAGTATTTTCTCTATTATCATATGTCAGTAACATTTCAAGACATTTCATTGAGAAGCTTTTCTGTAGTAGGATGGGAAACTATTAAGAGGTCGGTAATCTAACAGTTAGGTACAGAGGCAGGCAAACCCGGAGAATAGGGGACCGGAACGCGCACGCATGCCATTCGTACTGTGCAGAGATCGGCAGAGACAGCCGAAAGTCAGGGTATGTGACAAGTCCATAATCAAGTTCAAAATGACTTTAAAATATGTTTTAATCAGGTAATTATGTTCTAATATATTACATTGCCCTCTCGGCCTTCAAATGTGTGATTATGTGGTGAAAATCATTTTGATTTTTGCCAGAAATATTCTCAAACTCACAAATGTTTCATCCATGAATCTTGTGCAGATCGTCCCCCTCGCCGCCGACTCCGCCGCTGTTTGCACACAAATGAATATGTGCGCGCGTCCTGGTCCCCTATTCTCCGGGTTTGCCCAGAGGCATCATCATATTCATAGTTCTTACACATGCATGATGAGTTGAGACTGAGTGACTCCAGGGTCTGGGAGCTTAGCCAGGCCCAAGCTAGACCGAAAATTTCTGTCTCTAACATTCGTCGTTAGCCTCTTATTCTGGTAGGGTCGGCACTCCTCCTTTTTGTGCCGACCCTACCAGAATAAGAGGATAACGACGAATGTTAGAGACAGAATTTTTCGGTCTAGACCCCCTAGATCTAGGCCATCCAAGGTCAAGGAGGTAGCCAAGGTCATTAAGGCCGGGCATAGGATCTAACTAGTTAATCTAGATCTAGATCTACGCTATCTAGGCCTAGGTCTAGATCTATGCAACTTCAATAAAACTTTTAAAAGAAATGCTTGTTTACTCACAACAACAATCTCAATCTGACTGTCAAAAAGTGTAAGGTGTAACATTAATGCTCATCATTATCGGACAGTGGTTCCGCGTCTGCTCGCGCTCTTTCTCGGATCGTCGACTACTAGACTAGTATACTAGATCTTTCTCAGCTGCATACAGACTATTTTTGCTCTGATCGTATATGAGCTGGGTATCGCGCGCTGTACTATACTGCATACAGCGCTAGCGCACCGCGTATCCGCGGTACACTCTGACTAGCCTCTAATGAAGGCAATTTCATTTTTATGTCATTAAAAAAAATTGTACAGTCTATTGGCCCAAGATGCATTATAGGCATAGGCTATTATTAGAAAATACGTTTTGTTGTTTTCTGTGTCAAGGTCAAAAGTACGTCATTTGATGATAAAATGTTTGAAGTTCTTGAAGAAGTCCAACTAAGAGCAAACATAGGGATATTACCTGGATATTACAGCAACTAAACTGGGAGTACATGACTCTAGCAAAATGATGGTTTTCATAATGCACCATTTATGGAAATAAGGAAATTAGCCTGAATGAAACAATTCGTGATAATCGTAGAAGTTAGAACTCACGAATATAATTATGCAAGGGTATATCACTATGAACACGGCGGACAAAGGAAGCGGACAAAATAAACAACCTCTCATTCTACCCTTCACAATGGTTCTGGCAGTCAAAACAACATCCCTTCACAGCTATTATTTTTAATCATTTAGTTCCAGGTGAATATGCATGTGACACCTGTTCCACATATTTTAGACAATAGCAGTGAAGGGATGTTCTTTTGACTACCAGAACTATTGTGAAGGGTAGAATGAGGGGTTGTTTATTTTGTCCACTTTCTTTGTCCGTCATGTTCATAGTGATATGGACATGGGTGTCGATTTGTGTTCGCGGTTGGGGGGATGACTGATGCCGAATATCCTCGACCACGGAGCGACACGACCGAGAGGGGAAAGGGTGTGGAGGTTCAAACGCGAAGGATAGACGGGGGGGGGGGGGGGTGGTAGGGCCCATATCTCTGTTCAGCGTATTGAACACCAGCGTGTGCACAGAGTCCCGGCGGCTTCACGGCCACGCCCAATTAAACCAAGGTACCTCCGCTCTTTCTACATCATGGATGATTTGCCCAAAAGAGTTAGAGATGAGCAACGCTTGTAACACGCCAGCGCTGAAGGCAGCGATGAATGAGGAACGGTTTGCTTTCTTTTCTAGAGCGGAGCCGTGGAAACTTTTCGTAGATGGGAAATATCTCAGCAGGGAGGATCAGAAGAGATTTGTAGAAATGGCTGGAAAACGGGAAAGAATGCACCGTAAACCTCAGAGGGAGGCGCGATGGAAGTAGCCGAAGGAGGTCCAAAGAAGAACGCCGGCACAGGAGGAGATTTGGCAGGTGCAGTAGGGAAGTAAGCAGAGGTTTGAAATCGTGAAATTATCTTCACCTGATCTTTAGCAGTGCCTTGATTTTTTTGTAAGTAAGCATGGAAACCTGTAGGATAATTACCCTTTATCATTTCATCACTTTTGTGAAGATCTGAAACTTTGAAATGATAAATAAAACAACAGCAACTTATCAAGATAAACTGCAAAGAAGATGAAAAAGGAAAATTCGAAATAATGGACATGAAATTAGAGAAAGGATCAAATATCTTTATTTAGTGATGAACACTGGCAAGTTGGAGCTGTGAACATATGAAAAGTTGAAGCAGCGAAAGAGAATCAAGATTTGAAACAGCTAGAATAGACTGGACAAGACATTCCAAGAAACTGACAATTATGAAATGATTCTCTCTCTCTCTCTCTCTTCTTTTTTTATAATGAAACCTGGGGAGTGTTTCATGAAAAGTCTTGTCGGTGATTTTTACCGACTAATTTGCTCTCAGCCAATCAGATGCAAGGATTTTCAGTAGCTTATAACAGTTGTCGGTGAAAATCAATGACAAGACTTTTCATGAAACGCTCCCCTGATTGTGGAAAAGACATCTGTTGAAAAGATTTATGTTTTTTTTTTTTTGAATGTGTGTGTGTGTGTGTGTGTGCGCGCGCGCGTGGGTTTGCAAGCGAGGACAGTGAACAAAGAAAATTCCCGAGGACAATGGTCCTCGGGTGTTAGACAATAGTCCTCGCACGTCAAACAAAAGATTTGAGCCTTAATCCGTCAGCCTTGCGAGGACAGGAGACAATAGTTGTCCTCGAGAGGAGAGTGATGTAGAGCTGTGTGTGTGTGGGTGTGTGTGTGTGTATGTTGTTTTGTTGATATCTAAAGAGATTGCATGACAGGGAATGTTTAGGCGGGAGAAAAAGATTCAAAAAGTCTTTCTGAAGAGAATAAAGGGAGAAGTGAAATTATCGTGAAATTATCTTAACCTGATCTTTAGCAGTGCCTTGATTCTTTGTGGGTAGGCATGGAAACCTGTAAGATAAATTACCCTATATTATTTTCATCACTTTTGTGAAGATTTGAAGTTTTGTGAAAATGAAAAATAAAACGACGCCAACATGTTAGGATAAATTGGATAGAAGAAAGAAAGGAAAATATCAAATAATGGACACGAATTTAGAGAAAGGATAAAATATCTTTATTTGGTGATGAACACTGACAAATTGAAACTGTGAGCATATGACAAGTTGAAGATTGAAATAAAATCAAGATTTTAAACAGCTAGAATAGACTGGACAAGATATTCCAAGAAACTGGAAATTATGAAATAACTCTTTCTTTTTCTTTTCCTATAATGAAACCTGATGCGGAAAAGACATCTGTCTGCTTTTTTTATGTGATGTTTCTTGTTGATATCTAAAGATTTTTGCGTGACAGGGAATGTTTAGGCAAAAAAAAAAAAAAAAAGGGGGGGGGGGAAGAAAGAGAAGGGTAAAGGAAAAAGGAAGGACAGGGAGAAGTTAAGAAAGGGGAAAAAGAAAAGAGGTGCGACAAGACGGCCTGATACTTTGATTGCTTGATGTCATTACGTTTTTGTTTCACAAAGGATATAATGACATTAATTTAATCCACTCTTGGGTTCCAAACTTAAAAATTGTTCTAATTTATTTGGTGTGACATTTACAAGGCGCATACTTTAAACGTTCGAGGTCGATAGAAGACCTAATCGTGTATGTATTTATTGAATGTATTTGCTATTTGATAACAAATGATGGGACAAATACTGTACGTTTGAGGTCGATGAAAAACCCGTTTAATCATCTCATGCATTTGTGAATAACTTTTTATTTCATGATGTCAGGTACGCATTATATTTGATAATAATAAATCTTAGATTAGACTATTAAAAATAATGCCATTTTAAATGGTAGGAAAGCTGATTTTTCGGATGACTTTCTAATACATATTAGTCCATAATGCTCAATGTTTTTTTTCCGAGGTTGATCAACCTTCCATCACCGATGTTCGAATCTTCTCCATGCGCTGATTCATTATATTGCTAATAATTTGTCAACTAATCGTACAAACCCATGTCGTTTTGAATATGAAAAGAAAGTGTGTAATGAATGACCAGAATTGAGAAGTGTGAAAAATCATTATTGAAAAAGTGTAGTGGGTGTCACACGATACAAGCCCAAATACTTTAACTTTTGAGGTTGGTGGAAGACCTGTTTTATACATACTCACTTCAATTGTCTTGGGAATCTTTAGTAACCCTGATGACTGCATTTATTACAAGGTTAATGTGACATAATACAAGCCACATACCTTAACGTAAGGGTAGACGTGTGTGTAAATTCATTTTAACATGCTATATCACAGTTCATTTAACATGACCAGAGCAAGTGGGGTCTACAATGCTAAACCATGCCATGGATAAGTTCAATCTTTTGTCAGCAATCAATGTGCTATAAAGTGCACTTTTCTTCCTTCTTTGAGTAAGTACACCATTAATAATGGATTGATCTCATTTTGAAAAGACAATAACAATGACTATGAATATTTTGAGGCATATTTATACAGCCATTTTTCTCTTGGTGTCTTCTGCATGAGACTTTGAATTTCGAACTAGAGATTTATACCATGAAGGGTTCGGAAATTTTGTCATAAAACAGACAAATTACTTTGAAAGATGCACTGATGAATGTATTGAGATACAAATATCTCTAATACTAATGGAGTGAAAACTGACCAAGGTATCCGGTTATCCTTCTGATGCAGAGGCGTCGATCCTGGGGGGGGGGGGCAGTTGCCCCCCAAAGAAAATTTCGGGGGGGGGCAAAGATATCATTTTGCCCCCCAATAATTTCCCAACCAAAAAAAAAAAAAAAAAGAAAAAAGAAGAAAGAAAGAAAAAAGAAAGGAAAAGGAAGGAAGGAAGTTAAATGAAAGCGTAAAACAAGACAAAAGAAAGGAAATGGGACACTGGGAAGCGCTCGCTCGCATTTATTGTATCTTAACCAATGCCGATGATAATTACTATTCTTATGAAAGGAAATCGGTTTCTATCTAATGTTATACTATTCTTCTACTCATAGGAAGTAATATAACCAAACAAGATATCACTCATAGAAATCGAGCGGCCAGTTGATCTAAAAATAGATAAAATTTCAGGAGATAACGGCCTGGATAAAAAAAAAAAAAACGCAAAACAAAAACATATTTTTCGTTAACTCGCTCGCTACTCCACTGTACTCTCGCTGGTAAAAGCTAGATACAAGATGATTTCGGGCAGCAAGTAGCTTATTATAGCAGCGAGATTCCAAAGTATCATTATATTTGGGCAGCAAGGTGGTTGACAAAGATTTTGGGACGAATCCATATAATTTTGTCGGGACCGGTCGTTGACTTTGCTCGCTATAGTAGAAACAGAATGGATTCGGACTGCAAGTGAGGTAGCTAAAACAGTGTCATATTCGGCACACAGGTGATCGGATGTATTATTTAGATATCATACAGGCATGACAGGTTTATAGTGTATTCTGATGATAATGATAATAATAATATTCCGTTCTTGTATAGCGCATATCACATTTTTATCACATTTTTATGATGACGAAATAACACTTCTATCATATGGAAAAGGGTATATTTTTCCTCGCTCGCTGCGCTCGCTCGTTTCATATTAATGGTTTTGAAAAGCAAACGAATTCGGTGAGATGAGACCGAATAGATAATGTAGATGTTTCATTGGCTCACAGCGTAATTTGCCGAAGGGTTTACTACATCTATCATGAAAAACAGTGTGTGCTTCCTCGCTCGCTTCGCTCGCTCGTAATATTAAAAAACAGAGTGGTTTGGGGGGCAGCAACAATGGACCAGCGATGTGACAAAATAGAGTTCATATTTGGCAGCGAAGTAACCATATACATACATATCAGGTATCATTTATGCCTATATGATATGCTAGGAGTCCACTGGGCCGGCGCCAGTTCGCGCCAGTTCGCGCCAAAGACTATGTGATTGGCGCGTAGTGGCTCGCTGTGGCGCCGAATTAATGTCCGCTCGGCATGTTGTGTGTCGCCAAGTGGAATAAACTAGGTGTCACATGGCGTGCGCCATTACATTCCAGTGGATTCCAATAGGCGGATTGTTTGCGCCATTTGGTGCCACTTGGTGGACACTTCGCGCTGATTGCTCGATGCAAGTGGCGCGACGAAAATTTTAAACATTTTGAAATTTCCTTGCCACCAAATTCAAATTTGGCGCCGTTACGAGCCACCACGAGCCAGTTGGGAGGCAGTTTGAGCCACTGCACGCCACTAGGCACCTTATTGGCGACACTAGGCGCCACAGCAAATTGCATTGGCGCGAACTGGCGCGAACTGGCGCCGGCCCAGTGGACTCCTAGCAATAACTAAATTCTTATCTCATAACAAAAAATTTGTTATTTTTTGCTCGCTCGCTTCGCTCGCTCGCAAAATTGAAAAAAAAAAAAGCAGGATGGTTCACATAGCAAGTTGCTTAATTTCCCCAATTTGAAAATGCTTCACGTTGATATAGGCCTATGTTTTATATATGGGTGAGGGTGTGTGTGTGGGTGTGTAAGGGTGTGTGTGTGTGTGTGTGTATGTACAAATAGTCGCCATGGGTTCATCTCCGCTTGGTTGTCTTGCCCCCCCCATCCGGAAAACGGATCGACGCCTCTGTTCTGATGGATCCTGTATAACTAACACTCTTTTTTTTTTCGCCTTGGATGCATTGGTCAGTGGCTTGACAATTATATAGTCTTTTGTCTTTTGTCTGACATGACTGGTGGATTGAAAAAATAACATTTCTCATATTACTTGACTGAAAACTGGCCTAGATCTTCTGATGTGTTCCAGGAGAATTGACGGTCTTGCCATGAATGATGCACTGCTCATTTCTATATTCCAGGGTGCTGATGGAGAAGGGTTCGGTGTAAAAATGTCAGAGGTAAAAATGTCAGAGGTAAAAATGTCAGAGGTAAAAATGTCAGAGGTAAAAATGTCCGAGGAAAAAATGTCAGAGGTAAAAATGTCAGAGGTAAAAATGTCAGAGGTAAAAATGTCAGAGGTAAAAATGTCAGAGGTAAAAATGTCAGAGGTAAAAATGTCAGAGGAAAAATGTCAGAGGTAAAAATGTCAGAGGTAAAAATGTCAGAGGTAAAAATGTCAGAGGAAAAAAATGTCAATGTCAGACGTAAAATGTCAGAGATAAAAATGTCAGCTCTGAAAATGCCGAAGTGAACGTGTTACAGGTAAGAATATTGAATTTGAAATTAGGAAGAGCACGAGATATTTAAAAAAAATAATTCATACTGTATAAATGGAGTGATCGCAATAATACTGCTCTCTGTAAAAGTGAGTATGTTCAGTCATTCGACTGGCCTTCCTGTCTTACTCATTTGATGTGAAAGTGATAATGCTGCCCCATTCAACCACCTAATGAGACCAATCTTGTTTTGGCTGGGAGAACATCCTGGTATGTGCGCATTGCCCAACAGTGTTTTGATCTTCCGAGCACTTGTTTAGCTGACTCCAAATATAGTAGCAAACGAAAGCCCAGTTCCCTCTCTATGTTTAAGATTTTGCCGCTTGACACGATTGCACTGTGAAACATATTTTTGACAATTTCAGCAAGCGATAAGTAAATCGCGCGTTTTGGGTAAGAAATGTAGCATGGGATGATGTCCATTATTTTCTTTGTGAGATTAATTAAGTTAAAGGATTATATCTAACTGATTTAAGATCTTAAGTGGAATGGCAGAATGGTAGATGAACTTAAGAAGGGATATCCAGGTTTGACGTTTTGCATATGCTAGCACAATTATCTAACTGAATAATTCTCTTTAAAGGTTGTAAATTCCACAGCGTATCGGATGAAATAATACAAAAGGTCGAGAAATAGATCGAATTAACGATTCAATTTCGCTTACTTCCTATTCTTCCTTACGTATAAGGACAATGATTTTGAAGCATTCGTTCACGTATACCACGCTTAATTGAATAATTCTCTTTAAAAGTTGTAAATTCCGCAGCGTATCGGATGAGATAATACAAAAGGTCGAGAAATAGATCGCATTAACGATTCAATTTCGCTTACTTCCTATTCTTCCTTACGTATAAGGACAATAATATTGAAGCATTCGTTCACGTATGCCTTGCTTTATTGGAGTGGGGGGGGGGGGGGAGCTTATGAAGAGGAATTTACATATTAAAATCGCGCAGTCGTGTGGAATGTGTGTGGTCAGCTACTCGTGTTACCAACCCAGTTTTTTCCCACCATCGTTTTTACAATGCCCGTCCCCGCGGTGAAAACGAGGGCAATGCGCGCATACCAGAACGTTCACCCCGCCAACACCATAACCGTTATTTCCAAATGGCCAAGACAAGGGCATTCAAGTATAGACACAGTATGTTTACAGAAAATAATTGAATATATCCCACTCCCCATAATTTCTATAATTCAGTATTCGTACCTGAAACATGTCACTTAAACATTTCCATATCTGGCATACCTCTGACATTAATTTTTTACCTCTGACATTTTTATCTCTGGCATTTTACTTCTGACATTTTTACCTCTGACATTTTTACCTCTGACATTTTTACCTCTGACATTTTTACCTCTGACATTTTTTCCTCTGACATTTTTTCCTCTGACATTTTTACCTCTGACATTTTTACCTCTGACATTTTTACCTCTGACATTTTTACCTCTGACATTTTTACCTCTGACATTTTTTCCTCTGACATTTTTACCTCTGACATTTTTACCTCTGACATTTTTACCTCTGACATTTTTACCTGGCACCTGGAGAAGATGGTGCTGACTGAGAGGATGGTACTGACAGAGAAGATAGTGCTGATGGAGCAGATGGTGCTGACGGAGAAGGTGGTGCGGACGGAAAAGATGGTGCTGATGGTGAAGGTGGTGCTGCTGGTCTTTCTGGTGCACCTGGTAACTGCGGAAAATATGGTGCTGACGAAGAAGATGGTGCTGATGGTGAAGGTGGCGCTGCTGGTCTTTCTGGTGCACCTGGTAACCGCGGAGAAGATGGTGCTGACGGAGAAGATGGTGCTGATCGTAAAGGTGGTGCTGATGGAGAAGGTGGTCTGCTGGTCCTGCTGGTCTTTCTGGTACATCTGGTAACCGCGGAGAAGGTGGTATTCAAGGACCTATGGGTACCGGTGAAGCTCAGGTATGGATCAATAAAGCAATTTATTTGTCATTTAAGAAATGAATTAAGTGAAGGAATTTTCATTTTCTGCCCATAAAATACATATCCAGAAGAGAGCAAAATTGTGTCGGGAAGGCCTTTCATAATAAAATGTTTGAGGGCAGCCCACTGATGCACATAAATGATAAAACATGCCATATGACAGGCCATTCCACCAGAACCCTCCTTGCATCTGTCGTCTAAAAACACAAACTTATGAAATTGCTTTATTAAGAGAAAAAAATAGGGCATAGGAATAAAAATTACTTCAACAAATTCGCTCGTCTTCAACAAATTCACTCACTTTTTCAAGACCCACAAAATAAAGGAAATCTTTTCATTCAACTCTACACCGTTATACCCTGTTTGATTAGACAAGATTTCTGTTAAGTTTTCAAAATAAGAAAACACATTTTGTCGCGCCTATGTATCAAAGGCTTTTCCGATAGCAACTGCGGGGTGGCGACAGTGTCATCATTTTAACCCTTTGAACACAATTAGATTCACTATAATACACATTTCCCATAGAGCTCCACGGATGCAAAAGCTTTAACCAAGGTTAAGGAGAATACATTCAAATTTCATGAAGCCTCTTCAAAGGTGTTTCGAGGTATAACAAATCATTTGGATGCAATTTCAACTGAAAACAAAGTCCAGGTCAGGGGTTGCTCCTCTAATGTGCACTCATAAAATTAATAGGAATGCTCTCTGGCAATAGGCATGATGCAGCCGAGGCCACCAAGAGTGTTTCATGTGTTATAATTCTGTTTAATTTGTTCACCTACATGTAACTAGATGCCATTGATCTGAAACAAGGTCATTATATAAGGGTAGAGAATCTTGATTCTTCCATTACTGTGTGTTGTTGGGGGGAGGGGGGGGGGGGTAGTTAATGTTATGATAAGGATAACACCCATTTCTAATTGTGCTATGAACTAATTTCTAATTATGCTTACAAATGCATGTATGATGGTAATTACTCAAAACTATTTTTCTTCAAACATGGATGTTTTGATTTTTGCTCTTTCATTTATGCAGGATAAAAGTGCATTTGGACAGGAAACACAAGCACGAACAGGAGAGGATTTGTGCTGGGAAGAAGTACAAAAAAGGGCCCTTTTATAAGGGGGCATTAGAACTTTTAGGCAGAACAGAAAATATAAGCATGTTAATTATGATAGTATGACTACTAATATAGTAAATATAAGTAATGAATTGGATGGTGCATTTATTGACAATTTTGGTTACATTTAGCTAAAAAGATGAAATGTCCGTATAGGAAAGTGCAATCTTTTGCAGGTACCCTAAGATATTGTTGGAAGAAAAATGTAGGCAACATCCGAGAAAATAGGAAATTACAAACCTTCAAAAAGAAGTTAGGACTAAAGAAAAATTCCTCAGGGAAGAGGAAATTGTATTGTAAGTGTAAAACTCCATATGATAGAAGTCTTAGGTATAAAGAATGTAATCTCTGCAAAGAGTGGTACCATTTTCAATGTGTAGATATACCATCAAAGTGGGAAGGGCATCACTTTTTTATTGTGGTATTGATGGTTGCAATGGAGGGTGCAGGTTTTACAAAGATGAAAATAAGAATAAGAAACAAAAGAACTAAAAAAAGCTTCAAACTTACCAGCCAAGATTGGAGGGAGGAAGGAAGCCATAGATTCCAATTCATGCAGTAGATCACAGCAAACTGAGATAAAGCCATCAAAGAAACACAAGGCTAGATCTAAAGTTGGGGGAAAGAGTGCAAAATGATAGAAACTTTGAAAGAAGTACCTCAACAAATTCAAACTTGGAAGATCAGTCCGCAACTGGTTTAAATGGAGGACGTGTAGAAGAAGAGGACATGTCCAGTCATCATCATGATGCTCATTAAGACCATAGTACAATAATATTGATGTTAATTAATATTAATAGTACTTATTTTGAATGGGAAAAGCCACTTAATTTTACATTTGTTTTTGACAATGGAAATGGAACAAATTTAACAAAACTATAAAAGGAAAAAGATTTTCTGATCCAGATTGGAGAGAGTATGTAAACAAAGAAATATGCAAAATTAGCCCATACTGTGTAATAAAGTTTAAGGGCCATTATGTTTCTCCGAATTATTTCTCATGTAAAGGGGGGGGGTGCTCCTTTAAAGATTGCAATTTCTCATTTATTTTAAACATGACAGAACCATTGACATGCTATGTCCAATGTATGGGGGGATTAAACATGATATCCACGAAAGGAGGTCTAGGAAAGTCTCTGGGAACCCATAAGAAAAAATTACCGCAAAGAGTTTGCTTTGGGTTTAAGACCCTCAAAGAAATATTGCTCTCTGTTGCAAAAACAAAATGAAAAAAAAAACCAAAAACATTTATATCAGGAAATCGTTCAGGAATAGGTGCAACTAGAAGTGTTTTACAGAAAATTTCAAGTGAATCCAAATTACATTATCGTAAAGGAAATTCCGAGTTAGAAAGTTTAGCCAATATATCTAGTATACCAATAGGAAAAAATGTAGATAGAGTCAGTTTTTCCTCCTTTCCAATAGGCTACATTAGACAGATGTCTTTATGTCCAATTTATGTTATTGCTTTCACTGAGGTAGGTGTGAGAACATTCCACGATCTCAGCCCAAAACAAACTATATATATTGACGCTACTGGGTCAATTGTAAAGTCAAATCTTACAAAAAATCGTTTGGAGTATTATGAAATGACAATTATAGCTAACCCAATACCCGGACAGTCACCACTTCCCTTAGCATCAATTATTTCAGGAGACCACACAGTTCCTACTATTATGATTTTTTTTAACGTCTTCAGACACGCAGAGGGTAAATATTGCGGCGGTACTAGGAATCTTTGCACCCCCAAACAAATCAATTCTGACCGGGCATGGGTATTCATATTTCTATGAGGGTTTTTAATGGTGAAACGTACCATACTTACTTAAATAGATGTTTGAGATTTAAAGAAAACTGTTGTGCATTCATGTACAGCTCACATCATGAAAGACGTAAAGAAAGTATGTCAAGAATTTTATACAAATAGGATAAAGAAAGGGATGTATATGTTTAGTCTCCTTTTAAATTCTTGGACGTGGGCAGAATTTCTAGATGTATTGAAGAATGTAATAATTGTTACTATGTCTCCTAAAGAGACATCTCCAGTCAATGATGCATTGTCTTTTTTAGAAAGGAAAATAAATAGTTTAGGAGACCTCAATGAAACAGTTCTTACAACTTTTGATATGCCAATTAATGACGATGATTCCCAAGAAGATTTTACATTCTTGCTGGAAGAAGAAAACCTGACCAAAACTAATTCTCAACTAGTGACATTCCTGAATATATTTATCCAAGAGGAATTTAAAAGGCTAGATTTACAACCTAGTACCTTCCCTAATAACAAATATTGCGCCTCCCAATTTTGGAATGAAATAAAATCTGTTTACCTGCTTTCCACCCCACTGTGATCCATGTTAATGTTAGGTGATCTAGCACGTCAAAAATCTTCATCTCTCCCATGTCTTATCAATATTCCTATGGTGCAGAGAACAACAGGGATTTCTGAGCAGAGGATGCATGTTTTAAAACATGTCCAACTTAAGAAAAAACAAAACTAAGAACCGACGAATTATTGACAATACTTCTTGAAGATGTCTAAGGAATGGAACGTCAGTTCGTAGACATTTACTATAGGGGGTTAAAATAACCACAAAACCAGTTACAGAAGTATGGCACAAAAAGGGTGAGGGCTTTAAAAAAGCCTCCTACCAGAAGGCACTCAGGAAACCATTTTCTTTTTCAAAAGTAGATGCAATTACAAGAAATACAGCAGCTAAAATTAGATCGCCACGTCAGAAATCCATTTCCCTGTAAGATTACTGCCGATGAAAAACTTCAAGAGTAACTGTTGGTTCAATGCCATTAATCAACTGATTATGACAACTCAAGATGCTAAGAATATTTTTGATGAATCGGGTGTCCCAGAAGAAGTGGTTCCTTTGGCCAAAAAGCAAGATATTGCATCCTTGTTGAAAAGATAAACTCTCTGTATAGGCAAGTTCACATTGATACTAACCTACACCGTCTTGATGAAAAAATGATTAAGCCTGCATTAAATTCAGCACTCAAAGCACTAGGGCAGCATTATAACCAGCAAGTAGATGCACATGAATTCATAACAAAGCTAGCAGAAACTTATCTCAAAGTGAAAGGAATCAATACAGGAGTGAATATTGAAGAAACACAAGATTGCCAGAAGTTCAGCACACAAACCATGACATCTCCAACTTTGATCCTGCCATTATCCATAAATTCTGAAATACCTCTTGATGTGGTGATCTCCTTACAGCAACTAATTTCACAAGTCACAGAAATCCAGATCCAGAGTAATGTAGGCATTTGTAGTAATAACTCTCATACTTGCAAAACTGAAAAAACGATCACTTCTCTTCCACATCTCCTTTTGGTAAATATTGTATGGTCAGTGTTTGGTATAGGCTATAACATAGGCATCTCCTTTGTGTTGTTTGCGTGGAATATTCTGCTTAATAGACATATCATCTAAATGCACAGTTAAATCACTTTCAGGATGATGGAGAGTAGTTGTATAATGGCCAGATTCTGGGAGTTCCCCATGGTGATAAACTATGCCATGCAGTCTAGAGGAATGTCCACTACATTGCGCAATGTATATGTTTATATCACCAGCACCTTGTCCTTTCTTCCTTCCTCCCACACTAGTATTAGCAGCTTCTCATCCTACTGATGTTAAAACAACTCTGTCTGTAAAACAGAATTGGATCATGGGTATGAATCCAATCATTCACTATAAATTAGCCCATCTCATAATGCAACATAGTAACCAAGACATTGATTTCTATACTATCAGAGATGATGAGGGAATAGATGCAGCTGTTGTTTCAGCAGGTAGGGGATCTTCCGTACAGTTCACTGACTTACAAGCCAAGTGGAAAAAATGTGTGTGTGTAATAGCTTTCTTTGACAGAATTGTTGAGAAATTATCTGATGAATGATGTAGTATTATACAGCTCTATCAACATGGATAAGGTTCAAGAACATGTTACAAGTGCTGACATGGTAAATGTATGTACTGCATCTCCAGAAATGAAGGATATTGTGAATAACCACAAGCAAGATATTCGTATAGAGGGAGAAATTCTGCAACAACGGTCAATAGAAATGCTTTTGAGCAATGCATGGTTGAACGACCAGGTGATAAACACTTGTATGAATCTTGTTTTTCGAAACAATCCTAAGTTTGGGTTTCTGAGTACAAACATTGTTCCTCCATTTAAGAGACCTATTGAGGAGATAGCTCTTTCTGCAATACGCAGTAGAAATATCAGAAATAGAAAGTTTGATGAGGAAGTAATAGTAATGCCCATGAACTTTGAAAACCAACATTGGATTCTTTTGGTGTTGTATCCTGAGCTGCATCACATAAACATGCATGATTCACTCGGAAGGCATGTAAGTTATTACAATACGTTACTGGACTGTGCTACAAAATTTATTTCCATGAATCTTTCAGCTATTGAACCATCTGAGTCATTATGATGCCCATGAATGGACCATCTTTTCACCATCATTACTTCAGACATTTCCCCAGCAAACTGATACAGTTAATTGTGGAGTATTTATTGCCCTCTTTTCAAAGTGTTTAGCTTTGGGAATTGAATTTGATTTTCCAACAACACCTTCTTTCATGGAAAATGTGCGATATACAGTTGAACTGATCACAGGTTCTCTGATTGGTAGACAGGCAGACCCAATTGACATAATGAATATGGATCATAATTTACCCGAAGAATGTCCCGTAGTAACAAGTCCAAGTGTTGCAGATCCAGCATATGAAGAAGCAAAGAGTCCAGAAAACAATTACATGGACATGCGAAATTCTGACGATCGTGATTCACATGAAAACTGTCCAAAAGAACAAAGTTCATTCCCAAAAGTTCCAAATTATGAAGCATTGAGAATAAAAAAGAATAAAGTTGATCACAGTTATGCTACAAATGTATGCATCACATTGTGCATGATCATAGCTATGATTTTGATATTCTGTCTGAAACATTCCATACCGATTAAGATACATGTAGAAGTGACAATGAAGTTGTTCCTTCCGTTGTAAAAGAACATGGACATGTAACAGCAAGTGAAGAAATAGCATCTTGTGATCTTTCATTTCATGAATGTCCACAACTTCCCCTTGAAATGTGGGACAAAGTCATTAGAATTACACTAAGGTCTGAATACTCACAGATCTATAAATTAATGAGAGTAAACTCCATATTTAGATCCCTTGCATGTAGATATCGCAAAAAGATTCACATATCACCAGGTTTAGCAGATAGGACAATCAATGCTGCGGGATGGTTGAGTGTTGAATTAATGAAAATACCCCTGGAATGTGGAACTATTATGAAATAGTCCTTGCCCTTATCTCTAAACATCCTCGCTGTGAAGAGGCCTATATACATTTGTTGGACTGCTGTGATTATTTTAATCCTGATTGGTATTTCATCAATGATATTTGCTGGTTCTAACACCTGTCTAATAAAGTGTTCAATAAGGAATCTGAAATTCAGTCACTCCACATACTGAAGATGGTGCTGAGTGCAGTCTGTTTTGCACGTTGACTTGTCTTCCATCTGTCTGAACCACTTGTTTTGTGAAGTATGAACTTCAGGCATATTACGTGGGCATCACCATATGAAGATAATGATACTAATGCTAATTTCTTTTATAGTGAAAATGCATTGAAAGTTTGCTTACACCTATGTCTTAGTTTATTCTGTTTATTCATACCACGGTGTGGAGAAATATGTTGGAACTCCGCTTACCTCTGCTTGGCTTAATGCTTTTCATCAAGGAACACTCTTTACATTGCTTTAATAGCTTGTAAAAAAATGTAAGATTTCAGTGGTTGGGTCCAAGTCACTAGACTTTGTATTATAAGGAAACATACAGCTGTGTAGCATCTGCATAGAACAATGCACTATGAACATGACGGATAAAGAAAGCGGACAAAATAAACAACCCCTCATTCTACCTTTCACAATGGTTCTGGTAGTCAAAAAGAACATCCCTTCACTGCTATTGTCTAAAATATGTGGAACAGGTGTCGCATGCATATTCACCTGGAACTACATGATTAAACATAATAGCTGTGAAGGGATGTTCTTTTGACTACCAGAACCATTGTGAAGGGTAGAATGAGAGGTTGTTTATTTTGTCCGCTTTCTATGTCCGCCATGTTCATAGTGTTGGAACATATTCTTCCCCTGTCTGCATGTATCACAGACCTTAGTGGAGAAGTAGCAAAGCACATAGACATGTGGAGTGCCTTCATTCAATGCGGATGGAACCCTGGGAAAATATCCAAAGTTAGATAGGAGCAATTTGCATTTTAAAAAGAAATTCATCATTAGCTTCTGCTTAATCTTTCTTGTCTCGAGATACAGTGAACCACAGAACGGCCCCCTGGACTTCTTTTTATATATCTGGTTGACTATTGTTCACAGTTGCTTATTTTTTCAAGACTCTGTATCATTGAAAGCATACATATCAGTACACATACCAAGTTAAAAGAGAAAACACAACCGAGGTATCAGTGCACCCCATGGTGAATAAAGATTACCAAGAAGAGTGAACAGTGAAAGTTTGAGCAAAATCGGACAATCAGTGGAAGAGGTATGAATTTTGAAAGAATCAGTCAATCCCTTAAATTCCAGGGATGCCACCTTTCAGACAATCGTAGGAATTACCAAATTTTTCAATATATTTTCGTCCATAGAAAACAGTTTTGTTCAACAGGGTCCGTGTTAGGTAATTCCTTTTTCCTTATTTAATTTTTTCTACGTCTTTCCCGGCCATTTTTGTCTCGCCTGCATAAATAACAGCGAGATATAGGCGTCCCTTTTCCGGAGGCGGTGACGGCGTCGTCGACATTTTAAGAAATACTCTTAATCCATTTTTTTTCTTGGGGGGTGGGGGGGGGGGGGGGTTCAATTTGCATGAAACTTGTAAACAAGGCTAATCAAGTATCAAAGATCATGTGGAAGAAATTTATGGTCACAAAGTCATGGACAAGGGTCATTTGAGGAGATTGAGTTCAATAAACTTAAATTATGTTTCAAAAACTTCCCCCTCATTTCAAACTTGTTGGTTCAATTTTCATGAAAATGGTACACGAGGCTTATCAAGGATCATGTAAAACAAATGCCAGTTCGCTAAGGTATAGGTTCCTCTGAGCCTTTGAAAACTTGAACTTAAGGTTAAGTTTTTTTATTTTCAACTTCATTTCAAAAGTATTTGTTCAAATTCCATAAAATTGGCCTTGGAGGGTCATCAAATAACACTTTTAATGAGGGACAATTTTAGTTCATCGTTGAGATGGAAGGTTTAATTTGATGAAAATATCAGCAGAAAATCATGAAGGTGGTTTCAGTCAAAACCGTTGTTTAAACCATAGTTTTAAACCACGGTTCAGACCACGGTTTCAAAATTGCGATTCACAAAGGTGGTTTCAAGTGAAACCATGGTTTCAGGTGAAACCGTGGTTTCAAAAATCCATGGTTTTTAGAAACCACGGTTTCACATGAAGCCAACTTTGTGAATTCGGGCCAATGGGTTTTCTACGTGCTGTATTGTTAACATTCTTGCCATTTGTTAATTGTTTTGTAAAGCGCTGTGATACATGTTCAGTCATTGTGAGAGCAATATATAAATACCAATATTGTATTGTATTGTATTGTATTTTACCTCTTGATATATATACGTACATTTTTTGTATATATGAGAGTTTAGAATGATGCCAATAAAATTCGCTTGATGCAGGAGAGACCGTCAGGGGCATTCCACTGAATTCTTATTTCAATTCACCTCTACCATTTCTTTGGTTTGCGCGATTGATTTCTTTTTTAACTCCTATAAGATATTTCTGTCTTTTTTTTTAATTTTTACTTGATTTAGATATCTATTATCTATTAAAATTGTCACGTCAACTGCATTTCCCTTTTCCTCTCCCCTCTCGAACTTATGTCCTTCCTCCATCACGATTCCTCTCCATTAATAATATCAATACAATATCAATAATGGTATGAAGATAATGATAATAATGGTACTATTTAGATGAATGATAACGAAATGTAGCAACAAATATTACGTTTGTCATGTTTTTTTAAGTGGTTTTCAGTTTGAATCTACGTTAGGCAGTCTTCATGCTCCATTGCTAAGAACTTTGCGACCCAAAACCATTACACTCTCACTGGCCGAGGGGCAACCCTCCCAGAAGAAGGACCCCCACTCTATCAAGAACCCCCCAAAAATTCCCATCCCCCCCCCGACAATGGCCACCACTGCATATCTGTGCATCAAGCGTGATGAAAAAAAAATTAAAAGGCATATTCTTTTCATGAGATCACTGATACATTCATAGAAATCGCTTAATCAATGAAGCTAACAAAAAATATCGAAAAGCCCAATATTTCTTCTTTTACATCAGCATTTGAAACACTTCAATACAAATACAAAGGTGTTAAATTTTGTTACCTCGTTTGGCTTGATCAAATGTACTATCAGACCATTGTGACACGAAGAAGTTGGTGCAACAGGAGCAGGGGGAAATGTGGGGCTACCTGCGCCCGATTTTGGCTAAAATTACGAAAACATGCAAAACAAATCACATAAACCTATAAAAGGGGAAACGCCGCCCCTCTGTCTAAATTCTTATACCTTCGCAAACCATACAAAGCACTCTCCTTTATTAGCGACTTTATTCGCAAAAAGGCACCATTTTCAAGCACAACCACTCTTGCAGGTATTCCTAAGTTATAATTTAGACCTCCTTTGACCTTTGAACTACATACATGATATATGACATTAGACCCCGAAGGAACAATGCGCACTAAGAAAAAAGGGTACAAGATTACACCCTTCAAATGCAACAGCTAGTGCAGCTCCTTTTGGGGTGCAACTTTGCACCCTTACAGTGGCGTAACTACGGGGGGGGGGGGGGGGTAACGGGGGGTGCACGTGCCCCCCAATCGGCTGGCCAAAAAATAAACAATAAAAGGAGAGAGAGAGAGAGAGAGAGAGAGAGAGAGAGAGAGAGAAAGAAAGAAGGAAAGAGAAAAAGGGGGACAAAACAAGGAGAAGGAAAATGGTACATCGGGAAGCGCTCCCTAGCTTCGCTCGCTAGCATTTAAGTAACTTAACCGATGCCGATGATAATTACTATTCTTAAGAAAGGAAACAGTTTGCATCTTGTGTCTCAGTCTAATGTTATAGGCTGCTATTGTTCCATTCATAGAATGTTTGTAATAACCACATGTGGATTTCACTCAGAGAAGTTTACTTAAAAGGGGCCTTTCAGTAGAAGGCCTAGAGAAAAAAATTCCCATTTGTTCGTTTGCTAGCTCGGTACTCCCGCTCGGAAAAGCTAGAAACAAAATGATTTCGGGCACGGCAATCATATTTCATATTATTTTTTTAGCAGGGTATCGTAATATTTGGGCAGCCAGGAGGTTCAACAACAACAACCAAAAAAAACCACAAACCAAACATCCAATGTATTTTGCTGACGAATTCATACATTAACGTATTTTGTAGGGGCGTCGCTGACTTTGCTCACTTGTAAAAACAGAATGGTTTCGGACGGTGAGCGAGGTACCTAAACAGATTCATATTCAGCTCACAGAGGATCGAATAGATTTGTATTAACATTTCGATGACGCAATAACGCTCGCTCGATAAATAATTTTTTAATTTTTTTTTTCAAAGCAAACGAATTGGGCAAGTGAGGTGACCAAATCAATAATTCAGATGTTTCATATGCTCACAATGCAATTTATTAAAGGGGTGAGTGGGTGATTTCAAGTTTGGTGTTGACCTTTTGGTGTTAGTGTTAGGCTGATTTCTACATCAACGCAGCTCCAAATTAAAAATAAAACTGGTCTTGGGACAACTGTCACTTGGAGTTGAGCAGTCAATAATGTCATTTGAACCACTTTTGTAAACTCAGATTAGGTGTTGGAGCTATGGAAAGCAATCAGAATTGTGCTTCTAACACCAACACCAACTCGATCCTCGATCGCTTCGCTCGCTCGTAATGGTAAGAGACAAGGTACTTTCGGACTGAAAACAATAGACCAGGGACGTGCTAAAATAAAGTCATTGGCAGCGAGGTGATTAGATATTTAATTGAAATATCATTTGAGCCTATAGTGGTCCGATAGTGTCGTTTGATTTAAAAAAAAATAACATGTTTTTATTGCAAATCAAGTTTCAAGTTTTCGGCACGCTCGCTTCGCTCGCTAGCAAAATTTGAATACAGGGTGCATCATTTTCCAAAAATTTTATAATGCTTCACGTCCCTAAAGATACCTTGATTCGAGATTACTGTCATTAGTGTTAACATGATAGAAATAACCACACACACCCGCACAAAGTTTTCCACTCAGTGCCATGGCTGTACGCAGCAGGGGGGCAGGGGGGCGGGCCCCCCCCCCCCCGAAATTTTGAATACTCAACATTTTTTGAAATGAAAATTGTCAAAAAATCCACCAAAAGTGTGTACCAGATCCTTCAATTTCAGTTTTAAAAATGCAAAAAACGCCCTCATGACCAGCTCGGTCGCTTCGCTCTCTCGCTTTTGTATTTCTTTCAAAAATTTAGGTGCCTTGCCCCCCCGGAAAAAATTCTGCGTATGGCCATGCTCCATGCCCCCCCCCCCCATGCACTGCCCCACGGTACACCATTGCACCCGTATAATCTTTTTGCACCTATTAGGGAGCAGTTAGCTACATTTTGCACCATAAAAGGTGCAAAGTTTCAACCTTGTAAGGGAAGGTGCAGATTTGCATCTTTTTCATGCAAAGATTCTGCAAACTATGGAAAAGTGCAACTTTCAGTGCCCATGCAAACGGGCATTTCCGGGTGCAAAAATGAACAAAAGGTGCAGTTTTGCAACTTTCGCATATAGGATGCAAGATTGTAGCACAAAAGATGAGCCAGTGTTGCATTTAGGGTGCAAATTTACAACTTTTCTCGTAGTGTGTGGTCCCTGTAAGTCAACAACCATCCAAATTTTGTTACAAATGGGCCTATGGTTTCAAGTTACAACTTGCAGGTAAATAATGCTCAACATTTGACCTACAAATGTACATAGGTCACCATTAACCCAGAAATAACATTTGGATCCATGTAAGCCACCAACCACCCGAGTTTGGTCACAAATGGGCTAGCGGTTCAAAAATTACAGATTTGGACGGTTGGTACTTTGTCAGTCATTCATTTGGTCCTTGTGATATTTAATCTCCAAATAACGCAGGGATCCCTGTAAGCCACCTATCTAACACGCGAGTTTGGGTAGGCCTACAAACGGGCTCCAGGTTCAAAAGTTACAGTCGTCTTAAGAATTGGGCAGTTGCTGCTATGTCAGGCATTCATTTATAGTCCTTGTGACCTTTAATCTCCAAATAAAGCTGGGATCCCAATAATCCGCATACTAACATAGCTCGGGTACAAACAGGCTAGCGGTTCAAAAGTTACAGATGTAACAGTTGTAATGGTAACCTTTTATCTTTAAATAAAGCTGGCCATGGGATCCCTGTAAGCCAGCAAACATAACCACCCGAGTTCGGGTGCAAACAGGCTAGCGGTTCAAAAGTTACAGATTTTAACGCTTGGTGCTATGTCAGGCAGTCAATTATAGTCCTTGTGACCTTTAACGCCCAAATAGAAGTGGGGTCCCTTAAAACCATCTAACATCCGAGTTTGGTTATAAACGGACGAGTGGTTCAAAAGTTACATGTATATTCATTTGAGGAATTTGACAGTTTGGTGCTATGTCAGGCAACCATTAACAGTCCTTTTGCAGGACTGTTATTGAGATACTTAGAGTTGTTCACCCTAGAGGTGTGGCATTGCACAAGTTAAACCTATTAAACCTATGTAGGTTTCATATCTTTCCTTCTTTTTTGCCCCCCTTCCCTGGTAATACAAAATAGTGAGGCTTGACGTGAGGCTACGGCAATAGTCCTTGAAAAAATTGGGAAATAAATCGGGTACGAAATTGGAAGAAATGACGGTAACTACTTGCTCGCATTCAATGACACCCTCCCGTGCCTCTTGCATTACGTTTGATCGCTAATTTCAATAACGGCATCTTCAAATTGGCAACGTTAAATCAGCCTATTTCGGATACCAATTTTATACGTGATGACACCGGCCAGGATTAACCCACGTAAACTATTCGATCTACATGTATCTCGTCTTCGAATTTCTCAAAGTGATTCTATTTTAAGCTTAAACCTAAATAACTACTCTTTTTTTACAAGTCCAGGCGGGAAAATCATCATGAAGTGGTTTGAAGGACAAATTTCAAGTGCCATTGCTCAGGCCAGACAACAGAAAAGTGTGTTTATGGTTTACATAAGAGGTAAGTCCGGGTCATATTTCGCGATGTCATGCATCCAACATACCGTACCCATCGACGTCGCGACGCGATGTTGACCGCCATCATGCCCTTGCGGCCAATACCATGGGGGTGTGCAGGGCTGGAGCAGCCTGCAGTGCCCGTCGTGTTTGGAGGGGGGGGGGGGGGAGGGGGAGGATTATGAAAACAAACAGACTGAGATCATGGAGATTGGGTGATTTCAAGTTCGGTGTTGGTGTTGGTGTTGAGAGCGTGAAAAGGCTGCTGAACCGAGCTCCAAAATATTTTAAAAACACCAATGGTCAGTGACAGTGTAGGTCTAGTAGACTAACACAGTCATTAGGCCCCACCATGCCCACTGGTACTGTAAGTTATAACCCTACGGGGCTCCGCCGCTTCACAGCGGAGCCCATTTATTGACAGCACATAAAATACATTTTTTTTAAAATTATAAAATATATATCAAAACCGTCGTACAATGAAAGTAATAACAGAGGAAGGAATGATATTGCTCCACTCCATCACACACCCAAGAAAGGCGTACAACTTTCCTTCCCCTACTTTGTCAAACAAACTTGTGATTTTTTTTTTTTTTAACAACACATGCACATGTTGGTATCAATTTGCATATACATGTATCACATCACTTTATGTGAAATAAGATGAAATAGCAATGTCGATAAAATGCCTTGCTCAAGGGCATAAATGCCGAGCCAAAAATGGACCCCTTCTCGCCCCACCCCCATTTACGCGTTTCCAGTCAAGCGCCTTAAACCACTGGACCACAAATTTAGAATAAAATGAGTATCAAAAGAGGAAAATAGCAGTCCCCCATAAAAAAAAAAGAATATGAAAAAAAAATAGCACTAGGCTACATAACACTTGGGAATACAAAAAGACAGAAAAGATTGACAAAGCTCAAGCCACGATCCGCCACGATCCACCACGCTTTGTCGATTTTTGAGGATTGCAGCGGAATTGCTTTCTAGTGAGATGGGGGTATTAGAAAAAGGTGGGGGGGGGAAACTCTTTAAACATTGCTAACTTTTAAAGTTTTTGTTTTGTTTTTATCTTCACTTTTTATACTGATTTCATTCCAGATTAAATAATGTTGATGTAAACATGTCATTTTATGACAGGTTCGAATGAAGATTCTCAAAAGATGGATGCGACATGGGAGGAGGATGTGGTGAGCAGTAGCTGTGAAGAAGTAGGCATTGTTGTCATGAAATTCCAAGCAGACAGGTATGCTTCCAGTAGAATTGCACTCTTGAGAAGTTTTTTTCTATCAGATTGTAAGCCCTCATAATCTCCCTTTTCTCTCTCTCTCCATCCCCCTCTCTTACTCTGGATTTACATGGAGATGTAATCACATTGATAACCTTTTGACTATTTTAGATTATTGCTTCTAGAGCATTTTGATTATCAAGTGGATTTGTCACCTTACAGATATTATTATCATAATCATCATCATCATCATCACCATTGGTAGTATGTAGTAGTAGTATTAAGAAGACATGTTAGGTTTTAAATGGCCTTCGTAAAGTGTATTTCTACTGTTATTTTAAAGTTTATTTAAATTTCATTTTGATTTTTACCAAATCATGTGAGCAATCAAATCCACTGTTTATAGTGCTAAATATGTGTTCTTGCTTTTATTGTTCTACATTTTCTCTTTCTTGGTTTTCTTTGCAGTGACGAGTGCAAGCAGTTTTCTGTATATTGTATCCTTTAAGTCAACAATTATGACATTCTAGTAATTTATGGTACTGGCAACAAATGCATGTTCATATTATCATAAAACATTTATTTTTGATTGTTTTCCATTTCAGACCTAATTAGTATACAAAAAATCTCCACAAAGCAGGATGTGTTGAAAAACAAACTTTAATTATAAGCTCTGACAAGATTCCTTGATCATTTGTCATAAATCTATCATTTACCAATTTTGTAACTGACTACATTGTCACATAGTATACAAATAATGAATGTTTATGAGTGCAATGGACAGAATATTTCATGAGGTGAAAGATGAAATGATCCATTCAACAAGGTGCAGCCTCGTTGAATGGATCAATAATTTCATCTTTCACCGAATGAAATATTCTGTCCATTGCACGAATGAAAAAAACATTCATTATTTGTTTTATATGGCACCTAAAAATGGATCATATCACAATAAATCAACAGCGCTATACGCTAGCACGCTGTTCGTGGTGCACACTGCAAACGCAAGCGCTTTACGTACGTAGTGTGCTGGGCTCTTGGCGTTCGTGCAATGGAGCAAATCGTGTGGATCCAAGATTGCACGGTAAATGGAGCCACAATTGCACGAATGATGACGTCATAGTGCAGTGGGACAAATGATCAATATCAAACAATCAATCAAATGACAGGGATCTATTCAGGTGCTATATAAAAAGAAATAACAATTCCTTAACCTGTCTTGCAATAAGATCCTGTTATTTGTGTTCCCTGTGTTTATCTTATCTCTGGTGAGACTGGGGTATTGATTGAAAGTATTGCCGGATTTGCAACATCTTCAGACTTGGTGCAGAAAATCAAAAAAGTTTGTGAGGTAAGAACTACCTATGCCTCTCAGCATCTTAGTTAAGACAAGCTAACATGGACCGTAGGATTGGAAACTTTTCAGTTTGCAACAATCTGTTTTTGCAGCAAGGTTACTCCATCAAGAATCACTAAAATGCTGAGTTGTGAATAGAGCATAGGTGATTTAACTCTTTTATTTTACTCTTATTATAGGTTAGTTTCTAACAAATCATTAGTTTGATATTTGATGAACATACCTAAGTCCTGTTACTGAATTAATACATTAAGATGTTTATGAATAGTCAAGATTTGAATACTTAAGTATGTAGTGACTGTAGTTATTGTAGTTATTGTATGGTTCGAAAAATATGAATGCTTTCTTTGTCAGCAAAATATTATTCAGTAATTTGTTATATACATGTAATTTTCAATGGATAGTCATGAGTATAGGTCATTGATAGGCAAATAATATCCACCTTTTTGTGATTTGTAATTCTTGTTGTAGACAGTAAAACAAGGTCAGTCTGCATCACCACCGCCTCAGCAACCTATCACACCACAAGAGAATGTTGCTGCTGCTGCTGCAGCCAGCCCTGTGTCAGCACCACAACAAGCCCCAACCAGTCCACCTGTACAACCAAGCAGCACACCAGAGGTTTGTTTTCCCACTAGACTTCTCTCTTAATTTCCTAAACATTTTGCTAAGATATCCAAACAAAACTTTTTCTCATCAGAGAGAGGGGGAGAGAGAAAGAGAGAGAGAGATTGAATCTGAATGTTATGTTAGCTGCAATATAAAACATGTTCTATCGTAAAAGCAGTGTTCTTTGATAAGAGTAGTATAGAAATAAAAATAAAAGGCTCTAACCTACAGTACAAAGTAGCTACTCGGTTAGATTTTCTAGTTCCTGGAAGTATGGTAGCTCACAGGTAGAGCAGTGATTTTGTAACTACAAAGTCTTAAGTTGAAACAAATTGATGCTGTAGTATTTTTTATTTTTTTTTACAACCATCAATAAGTCCATTGAACAGGCTTTAAGTGTTATTCAGATATCCAGCAGCGAAACCTCATATTTTCTTTTTAGTGTTCACATATAGGGCACAATAAACAAACCCACTTATGATAATTAGATGCATACTGCACATCAGTATTAGTGCAAAGCTCTATATGTAAAGGAGGGTTTTGCCAAAAGCTGCACAGGCAGTACTGGTGACATCATGACATCATAGTTTGCACTACTTTTTAAGCACTTGATTGGTCCATACAATTTTTGTCAACAATGGCAAAAGCTGTCTCGATTTGGGTTGTTGTTTTTTTCCTCCATATATACCAATCATTTACAGGGGGTTTTCCCGCTGAGGCTTGCCACTTCATATGTGAACAAACCCTTAGGTTCCTCCTGCATGTAGTTTAAGCACATATTTGCATTTGTAGCAGTCACATACCAACATGAATCTTCTATTGAAATTCATTATACTTGGACCTACATAATTAAGGTTTTCATCAATGGTCTGATTGGTTCAGACTATTTTGTTGTCAGTGACAAAAACTGCCTCGCTTTGGGGCTGTTTTTTTTTTCCCTCCTGATATACCATTCATTTACAGGGAGTTTTAATCGCTGGGTCTTCCCAATTCATATGTGAACCAGTCTTTAGGTTCCTCCTAGTTCAAGCACATATTTGCCTTTGTGGCAAACCTGAATCATTGAATGAAGTTCAATATTCTTGGACCGATTTAAGGTTTTCATCATTCACGTACATACATACACACACAGGCATCATCCTCAGCTGCAGCAGCATCCTCATCATCTAGTACACAGAAGGAGACTGCCCAAGAGAGAGCAGCTAGGATGAGACAGAAGATGGAGGAGGTACATCGTAAGAAAGAGCAGCAGAGGAGAGAGGTAAGGAGAGAGTACATAACTTTCAGTGGATTCAGTTGATCTGTTAGAATAGTTTGTATAATTGAAGAGTCCAGAAAAAAGGCCTGAAGTATTTATAAAATGGGTTTGGGCTTATTTAAAGATTATTTGAAAGTGGTAAGAGGAATACTGCTCTTTTGATAGTTGAATTTGCTTATACTATGGTTGATGGAAAACTTGTAATGAATAAATGCCATTAGTCATGAATAGTTGTTGGAAAAATAGATACCAGTACTCCATGGCTAATTACTGTTTGTTTTCTTACATTTATTCTGAATGTGCATGCTTTGCTTAACATGATACTCCATGTAGGCTGAGAAACAGAAGGAGATTGAACGACGTAAGATAGGACAAGAGATTCAGAAGGCTGATCAGCAGCGGTCTGAGCAACAGGCCAAGCAGGCTGCTGAGGAACTCCGCAAACAACGCCTTGATGACAAATTAGCGAGGGAAAAGGTAAGCTTCTTTCTCTACATGTTTTATTTTGTTCACACCAATCAGGAATCTTCTAAGATTCTAGTTTATTTGCATGGTCTGGTGTATCAGTGAGACTAGAACCCATGTCAGCAATAGACAATTTCACTGTAGACATTTAAAAATCTGGAATTTCAAGAAGAACATGGTCAGATCTAACATTAATCTGATGGTTCAGATATGAAATTGATCACACCTGTAATTTTCACCATGAAGTTCTGTAGTTGTATGGCGATAAGTGGGTCTCAATGCTTGGTTGTCTTACAAACGGCTGTTGTCGACGTTTGTGTACCATGACGAGTTTTAGGCTGGGGTCTTATCCGAGTTATCAGTGTGCCTGCCATGCCCAGTTCTTCCAAATTGTCATTTAACAGTTTATTTGGTCCATTGGTTTCCGTTTGGTTAGGGTTGGGTTTAGGGTTAGGGTTAGGGTTAGATAATCTCTTTTGCTTCTCTTCCCCAAGGGAACTCATAATTGAAGCTAGTGGAAAATTGTGAACAGAGAAGCAGAAAAATGTGTCGTTTTAGTGAGGATTTCCTAGATAGCTTTCAGTGCATGGCTTCTATCACAATGGTGCCATCTTCTTGACAATTAGTCTATCAACCAGTTGTAGGAAAGGAAAGCATCAGTAAAGCATTTGTAAATATCAAAGGTCTAAAATGATGGAACAAGTTTTGATAACATATTTTGCCCTCTGATTTTCATTGAGAATCATTCACTTTATTGGTGCTGATTGCTAATATTGGGGTTCCATTGTGTGAACCTAGATGATTTGTGATTTCCATTTGTGGAGTTTACAGAGAGCAGAAATCGGTGACTACATATAAAGCCAATTTTCAAATATATGATTACAGAAAAACTTTTAATGTCTTATCTTGTCTCTTATGATTTTTGTATACTTGTGTCACTGTATTAATTTTCAGTCTTGATAAATTCTTTCTCAAGTTTGACATGATCAGTTGTATACTTTTTTGTTTGTGAATTTTCAGTATTGTTGAATTCTTTCTCAATGTTCTCCTATGATCAATGTGTTTCACTGTGTGAATTTTCATTATTGTTAAATTCTTTCTCAATGTTTCATCATTTGTTTGTGTACTTGCTTCTCTGTATGAATTTTCAGTATTATTCTTTCTCCAGTTTCTCACATGATCATTTTTATATTTGTTTCATCTTATGAATTGTCTGTGTTGTTAACTTCTTTCTCCAGGTTCTTGAGCAGCTAGCCAGAGACAAGGCTGAAAAGGAGGCCAGATTCAGATCACAGAAAGAGCAGAGAGAACAAGAGAAAATGCGTGCTCAGAGGGAGAAGGACGAAGTACAGAAGGCAGAACAGGCTAAGCAGGAAGCCGCTAAGCTGTGAGTTTCATCTGTTGTTATTCCTTGCATTCTAGGAGACCAAGAACACAGTAATACTTGGTCTTGAAGGAAATTTTCCTGATGATTAAAGATTGAATAATTTCTGTCACTCTGTAGTGATTTTCTAAACAAAGTTTTGTGTCTTTTGTTTTGTTTTACTATGCATCATGTGTTTTTTATATGCTTAATTTGCAAGTTGTAATTATTTATGGCTCAATAACTACATCTTTTAGCCTAATTATTATTTCATAGACTTCTGTCATGAACTGGCTGCCTGAACAAGATAGGTGATATATGACAAAGTCGTCTTGAAAAATGAAATCAAATTTTTGTTTTACGAATTGGATTGTACTTCTCACATTAGGAAGTGATCTTGAACTATTAGGAAAGACAACCTTTAGTTATCCCATTGAATACTAAACCTGGGATAACTCGGTCTGGAGTCCATGGAAAATGTTTATTATACCCAAATCGAATTGTGTCTAACCGGTTGAAAAGATTGAAAGTACAGCATTTTCTTTTTTTTTATAATATCTTGTTCTCATCATTATTTCCTTCAACCCCAGTGAAACAGCCAGAATACAATTCCGACTACCAGATGGTTCCACCATGACCAATCAGTTTGACTCAAAGGCACCCTTTCAAGAAGCACAAGATTACGTCAAACAGGTATTCATTCAAAATTCCAAATCTTAGTCATGTAATAAGATTATTGAAGTCTTGTGGATAAGTCAAGGTACTGAGGATCATACATTATAAGGTTCAAATCTCTGCCACAGCACTAATGTCTTTTGGCTAGACAGTACTATGTATTTGCTCTCCTTAAACCAAGTGCATTACATGGACACTCTTTAGGAGGAGTTTTGGTGTTTAAGTGCCTTCCTGAAATGTGGGTGGTGGTAGGATACTTTGTACTTTATTTATTGACAGTATAGGATATTTGTATACTAGCTGCCCTGTGTAAATCTATTTGTTATTATTATTCAAAATAAAGGCTAGGCTCACATATGAGCTCAATGAAAAGATGTTAGCTTAACCTGTAAATGACATGGTCACAAACACAGTGGTTGATTACGTTGATTGTCCACATGATTTCCGAGCGGAAAATTATGGATTCATATCCTTATTCACATGTAACTTACCTAAGTGTTATTTCATGGAATTCTTAGGTTTTGCTCTTTGATATTCAAGAGCTTAAATCTTGGATTCTAGGGAACTATCGATAAATGATTTGATATGTACAGTTCAATTGACACTGAATTGAATTTAATGTATTTGATTCATTTCCTTTGGTACACTAGCATCGGTCTATAAAAAAGACTGCGTTTCAGCAGGACCATGAACGTAAAACAAAACATTTGAAAATAAAAAGAATCAAGTCTTTATATTATCTCCACTCAATACCATTGTTTATATTTTTCCCTTTTCTTTTCCTTCTATCCTTATGTAGAATTTTGGAGCAGCCCTTCCAGAGTTCACCTTGTCAGTGACTTATCCCAGGAGAAACTTTGGACCCGATGACATGCAGACATCCTTCCTGGATTTAGGTCTTGCTCCACGAGCAGCAATAGTTGTACTTCCTGTAAGTTCTTTCTTCATCTGTTTCAGATTTTCCCTTTTCATTTCCTTATTTAAACATTGCATGCCATTTTGCAATTGTCCATCATCAAGGACTCTTGAGAAGGATAAGAACATTTCCAAAACACGACAGAAATGGTGCAACTACTGTAGATGTAGTGTAAAAATTTAAGTAAAATTTTATTTTATTATGGAAATGATGTAATCAAGTCATGCATAGTTTTCATGTTGGAAGAATAGCATTCAGCCATATGATTTTGTATTGAACAGGTCTTAATCAGTACTATTCATAACTCAGTTCAATTTAAGATATAAACATTTTCATTTTTATTTTGTTTAAAGGGGCTGCAAAGTCGCAAATTGTGTAGGCCCAAACTCATTTGCTTTCTCCGCTTTCTCTGCACAACGACCTGGGACCAGCGAATAAAATTTTCGTGAGGGTGGGGTACCTTGTTCTTAGATTACTCACTTTGACTTTTGTTCGGCAGAATGACTGTTGTAATTGGAATAAAACAAATAATTGCAAGTGATTCAGCGTGAAAGCAAGACGATCAAGAAGGCTGTTGATCGTGATACTTCAGTATTTTGCTCGGGTTTGCCCGTCCGGGCCCATCAGTATGTTGCAATAATATTGATTGTTCGCTTTTGAAGATATACAGAGTTATCCGACTGTGACCGACTGTGACCAGAGTTGGGCCACCCACAGTAACCTCATGATTTGCGACTTTCCAGCCCCTTTTATACAATAAATGGATACTATTTTCTTTTTTTGATAATCCTAGTTATGTATTTCTTAATTTTATGTATTGATCTTTTCTCCAGGGGAGATTAACACCCACGTCATCTGGCCAATCCAAATCAACGGTGTCAGCGTCCAGTGATGGTGGCATCATCTCCTGGCTCCTAGCTCCATTCCTTTTCATCTACAACATGATCTACAATGTTATCTTTGGTTCTCCAGCAACATCACCATCCAACCCCCAGCCTACCCCCTCACCTGTTCAGAGCCCCATCGGGGTAGAGTCACCCACTGGTGAGAGGAATAGCAGAGGTGCAGGAGCTAGACCTAAAAGGTATATCAATGGTTTTAAACCTGAATCAAGATGGCTGTTAAAGAGGGTGGCCCAGAAAATCTGTTATTTCAACACTTATTGGTTAGAATATTCTTTTCTGAGTGAAATGACACCAAGATAATCTATTTTGGGTACAGCATCGTGACTATATGGCTATTTTGTGAGACAATGTCATATTCCTAATTTGATTCTTTGCAAGCATAGTCATGCTTCAAGCAGGGAAAAGCTAATGCTTGACAGAGTCCCATACTGTCAGTTTTTGTGTCGACCACACCATTGCTCTCGCTTTGAAAAGAGAGATCACATGAACAAAATAGAGACTGTAAGTCACACCGATATGAGCAACTTCCTCACTGCTTCAAGCATGACTACGGTTCCAAAGTAGAATATTTTGAAAATGGCATTGCCTCACAAATATAGTTGTAGAATCAACACACCTAACCCAGACTTGACGATCACAGTGTCATTTTACTCGGAAATGAATTTTCTGCTCAGTGAAACAAAACAAAAAAACAGCAAATAATGCTAGTGATTTCCCTACAATTACAGATCTCTAGTGTCTCTTTCTTTCTGGGCCACCCCTGTGTAATTTGAATTTAAGGTATTTATTCTCATTAGACCTACTCATCCACAGGCCAAAGACCAAAAGGAGTTGTTTTTAGTAAGTCTTTGTCAAATGTTTGTTGGATAATACTATTTCTAGGTTATATGAAATAGGAAGAGTTTGTAAAAAAAAAAAAAAGGGGGGGGGGGGGCTAAACAATGGTACCATTCGCATTTAAATCAGATTGTGATTTGAATCACATTTCAGGATATGTTCAGAATTTTAAGACTTTCTCAAACAAATATGATTAAATTCAGTGATCAAATCTAATCTACTTGGCAACTTATGGCCAATTGCCATAAGGAAAAATTCTTTGCCCAAATTTCTCATTTTATAGAGAGGTATGCTCAGTCGTGATGATACAAAAATTTCACTAAATGAAAAAAATTTTCTTCCACCAAATTCAACTTTATTGTTTAAAGCAGTGCCTACAATGGACCATTTTTGTATTTGTCTATAAGAATGTGTATTTCAAGTCAGTGTAGTGACATTTTTCTGACATGATTGGTTGCATCTTGAAGTAGGATGAATGAAAATTAGAAATCAGTAAATTTACATGTAAGCTATTCAATGCTTTCTTCAAACATATAAACCAGAGTTGAATTCAAATATTCAAGAAAATGTATTCTTCACTTTGATATTTACTTTTTGCTGCAGTTCATATGCCAGAAGAAGAACACCAGCTACTGGAAGTAATGCTGAAAGCTTTTCCCGTAGAGAGGGCAACGTTCATAGGATAAACACGCAACAAGATGACGATGATGAAAATAACACATGGAATGGAAACTCGACTCAGCAAATGTAGCCTGAAATAACTTGAACAAATCTCCAATGATATAGGCAACACTCTTAAACACCAAGCTATTTAGAACACTTAGGAATAAAGAAATATATTATTAAGCACATTTCTAATGGTGCAATAATTCCTTTTTGTTCATTTTATCTTAATGCCTACGCCCACAGATGTTGGTATCAGAGACATTATGTTTTGGGGCTGTCAATCCGTCCCAATTTTTGTTAACCCATTCGTGACAGGAATTATTTGAAGCCTAATTTGATCAGCTTTTATTCTTCAAATTGGCAACACCAACATTTTTATTTTATTGCTACATTTTTCTTATAAAATGTCATGTATCTGAAATGAATATAAATTTACAGAAATTATGATGAGAAGTCAAAAAGTTGCCAATTTGCAGGGGAAAACGGTGATTTTAAACTTTCTATCACATTGCCAATTTAAGGATTTTAATGCTTATTTTCCGTTGAAAATTTTTTAGCATCAAACAACGAATATTGACGCAACCAAAATGGGCACAGTTTGTGTAGAATTTTTTGCTCTTTCTGCTTATGTATTTGGTATGATTTTTAGGACTTTGCATCAAAAGATATTAGGCCAAACCACAAAATGTGGACCTCTGTCACGAATGGGTTAACATGATATTGCAAGAACCATTTGAGGTATGAACTTCAAACTTAATCATCCTAGGAATTCCTTAGGAATCGTTATAAGTAGATTTTTTTTTTTGGGGGGGAGGGGTGGGGGAGGGGGTAAAGGTCAAAGGTTGTAGAGGTCAATTTCTGCAATATCAGATGTTAGCCTCCTGAACACTATATATCTCAAGAATAATTTGAGGTATGCACTTCAAACTTAGTGCTAGTCTGTATCTTCATAGGAAGGCAATCTAATTTGATTTTGAGGTATGTAGATTAAAGATCAAATGTCATGGAGGTCATTTTATGAAATTTATTTATTTAGCCTCAGCATGATTTCCCAAGGGCCATTTAGGTATGGATTTCTTGCTTGGATGTAGTATGCATCTCCACAGTGTGGCAAAGTGATTATCTTTGGGATTTAGTAGGTCAGAGGTCAAAGGTCATAAGGTCAATATGCATGAAATCAAAGATATGTTCATTTGTTACCACATCTCAGCTATTTTGTATGCTTTACAGTGTACAGTAATTACAATGTTTCAAAAACATTTTGAGCCATGAACTTAACTGAATTAAGGTGAAGGGCATATAGGAGATGCAGTTGCATTCATCTTGTTTAAATTGTTATGAAAACAGTATGTTTATAAGGTGAAAATCATTTACAGTGTACATTTTATATATTTGTGTATTACTTTAAACAGTTTGCAGATTTAAGTCCAGAGAATTCAGTGAAGTGACATTTGCTCCTGCAACATATGCTCCTGACTTAATTTCTCTGAAGACATAGCCATAGGGTTAGGGTTGGGTTTGTGATAAGAGTTTTAGTTCAGAATAATGTGAGGAGAAGGATTAAGATAATGTTAGGTTTGGGATTAGGTTTTATGTTTGGCTGAACATGCAGGTTTTGCATGGGAGCAATTGTCCTCGGAGCAAATGTCATGGAACTGAGAATACCACTGATCACAGATATTAATCTGTTTCTTAGGCATTCTGTAAGATTGAACAGTAATTGGTAGAGGTTGGACATTGATTGTTCAGTCTCTGCTTCTACCAAATGTGTGGAAGCCATTAGCAAGGCACCACTGTAAGCCGAAATCGGTCCTCATTTTCCTTTCTCCAGTCATAAAATACCTATTTGAAATACATGTTGCTCATCTTTATTCCGAAATACATATACATAGATAGATTCTGAATTTGAGATTGGGACAGAATTGGGTTGCCATTCATCACCTCGATTCAAAACCTTTGTTGATAATCTAGAAATATGTTGCATAGGTTATTAATTTTTTTTTCTCATTTTCTGCATTTTGCAGCAGCTGAGTGAGGCTTATATGTGGTGCAGTATATTCAGTGGATATTATGTGTTTTATTTCCACTCGAAATTGCACCTTTTTGTCATATATAACTACACAATGAGCTTTCATTATTTTAATTTACAGACACACTTTTAAAAATAGCATTATACAAAATCAGTAAAGCAGCAGAATATGATTTCTTAGTTTCTCCCTTGACATAAAACAAAAAAAAAAAACCTTTGAGTCTTTGACCTCATATATATCTAAACCCATTGCATGTGCTTCAATTTAAGTGGAAAATGCATTTATTTATTTAGTCAAACCCAAATTATCATCTTTGGTGAGTATTCATTGGTTTGAAAATAGTCAGAAATTGATATTCTCGTATTCTCTTAGAGATATTTTAAGTAAATTGCTGACATCAGATCACCTCCACCTTTTGGAAACCAATTTGGTATACCTGATGGGTTTGCCTTGTTCTACTTGCCATTGGTAGTTTGGTCCATGTGTCTAAAAATTATGGGAAACAGTAAAATAATGGTGAAACAACTTAGCCATGAAGCAAAACAAAAACTCAGTTTGGTATACACAGGTCTCCCTTTATCTCCTTTAATTTGATTCTTAAACATGGAGCTCATATTTTGCTACTCATTATTGACTACCCCGTATACATATATGTATTTACACAATTACATAAACCATGGTCACAATAGAACAAGGTTTGGCATGCATTACATGTTATTTGTGATGGCATTTATCTTTTCTTATCTCCGGTTATGAGGAAGTCATATCATATTGCCGCACAGCCCACAGTAGGAATAGTACATTGTCATAATTTGAAACAGAATTGAAAATAACATGTAACGATGTTGGTGATATGTCAAAAGTAATTGTGAGCATTCTTGTCTTTCTTTTTTATTTTATTTTATTTTTTGTTGGTGTTAATGTAATTGTTTATTTCCTTGTAGGAAATGGTCTGTGTACATCTTGAAAAGAAATAATAAATTGAATTTGAAATTACATTATTCTTACATGTATTTGCTCTTCTTCATTGACAACACATTTGTACTTATACATGTATGTGAAATGTTTTGGTTGTTCGTATTTGACTATAAATCATAACTTTTAAATTTGGAAATAATGCATACTCCATCCTCCAGTATTCTCAGTTAGACACATGAAACATCCCTCAAAATGTAGCAATTGCAACATGAAAGTGCACTTCATCAAAGACAGGGTTTTATTGTCCTGTAAAGTTAACTCTTTCGACCATTTCAACCTCTTTTATTCTGATCCTTTCTGCCTCGATGTCTACCCCTCTGTGTTTGTAACTGTCATTTCTATATTTCTCCCCCTGAAGGAGTGAAGGGATGATCTCCTACTAGTAGTTGGCATTGTTGATATTGTCACAACTGAATTTGAAGACAAAATAGAACACCGGTAGTGAAGTTAAACATGATCTAAATTTACTCACCACAAACACAAATTAAGTATGTCATCACATTAAAACATGCGTGTGACTATTCTTTCTTCTTCATATTTTGCTAAGGTTTGATTGAAACATACTTTTAAAGTACATTCCCATTAAGGATTGCTATTGTCTCACAAGGCTCAAACCACAGACTGTTTTGGAGCTCCATACCAAACATGACATCACCAGGACAAATTGCATGAGCTGATGTCAAATTATTATGCTTCTTTATGTTTTTATGAGATGGTCTGGATAAAGAAAACACAAACTGCAAGTTCCATGAGAAAATTGTGCTGCAAGAATTTTGTTGATCTTTTGAGAAAATTGTGCTGCAAGAATTTTGTTGATCTTTTGACTAGGTGTATTTCAAGTGCATTGGGAAAGAAATTTGCCCTCACTTTGGTGGATCGTAGAACACAATTTGAGCAGCAGGCAACTCGTGCAACTTTATTAAGCGACCCCTCCAAAAGTTGGATAACGACCACTTATTGTGTCATGTAGTTTAATTAACTGAGTTTCTTGTTAGCGAAAGAATTAGGTCATGGTTTGGAGGAAAACGTGAAAAGGAAATCTAGACTGAGTTCAGGTTCATCCCTGCGACGGGCCCTGCAAGTTCATGCAGAACAAATGGCATGGTCAATGTGGTCATCCCGTTTCAGTAGTATAAAAAAGAATCAACAGAATTTCCTCACCCATGTCGAGTGACGTTTTCGGAATAGTATTAGTAGCATAATCTCTACAATATGTCGTCTCTACAATATGTCGATGGTCATTTTCTGACCTGCCGACATCTGACATTCCATTATTGGTCAATCTAATTATATACAATTAGATGCTTTGTCCTGTCATGCTAGTTAACTTTTATTCGTCTTGTCTAAGCAGATTTATTGCTATCTCACGATTCCAGTTCAGCGGGTTTACCATGCCCGCTTTGGCCGGCGGAAGCCAGATTTTATAGTTTGTGTGTGTGTCGGGGAGTAATTATTTGGCAAGCAAGCGAGACTGACCAGCCGGTTGACATCGTGGTGACACTGAGTTGCTGGGGTTCAATGGCGGACAAAGTGGGACGGGAAGGAAGATGCGACCGAGTCATCGTGGGTTTTGGCCAGTTGTTTTGTCTTACCATTCGCCTTGATGAGGATTTTATAAGGTAATTAAGATGCGGGATCACAGACTTGAGATATTAAATCAAATAGTAGACCTGTTTACTAATTGTATGCATACTGTCGAACAAAAGCTTTCCTTGACAACTGGAACTTTTCAGATGATTTCCCAACATGGCAACAATTGCAAAGAGGATTTCTTCTGTTCAGATCCACTATGCATAACAGATGGAGTGAATAGTTGGTAACATAGGGTTCTGAAGAGAAACGTGCATAAATATAAATTCATTAGATGTGACTCCAGCTTTTGAAGATTGTAGCTATTTCATTGCCTATTTTGAAATGTACGCAGATAATATCGCACGCTTCAAAAGGCAGTGAACATAACAGTAACTGCGATCGCCTGATCCACCCCCCCCCCCCCCCCAGTCTTTGAGATCGTATAGAGAAAGCTAAAAAATCCTATTTCGGTCCGAAGATCGAAAAAATTAACAGCCTACATATGCGAAAGAATCAGTGGCGTAACTACGGGGGGGGGGGGGCACGGGGGGCACGTCCCCCTCCCCCCATCGGCTGGCCAAAAAAAAAAAAAAAGAAAGAAAGAAAGAAAAAAAGAAAAGAAAAAAAAGGGGGAAAAAGATTTTTTAAAAAAAGAAAAGAAAAGAGAAGGAAAGTGAAAAGAAAGGGGAAAACAGGGAAAAGGAAAATTGGAAATCAGGAAGCGCTCGCTAGCAAGTAACTTAAGCAGTGCCGATGATAATTAACTATTCTTATGAAAGGAATCAGATTGCATCTTGTGTCTCAATCTGATGTCATAGGCTACTATTCTTCCAGTCATAGAATGTTAGTAAGATAACCACATCTGGAGTTCACTCCAAGAAATCGAGCGGCAAGTTTACCTAAAAATATATTCACTTTCAGTAGATAATGGCCAAGATGAAAACAAAAATGCCAATTTTTTTTCGTTCGCTAACTCTCTACACTCGCTCGTAAAAGCTAGAAACAAGATGATTTCGGGCACGGCAATCAGCTTATTTCAGCAGCGATTAGAAAAATATCATATTTAGGCAGTGAGGTGGTTCACAAATTTACAAGAAACATCTGCATCGTGCTGACTAATCCATACATTAAAAAAAAAAATTTTTGTGGGGGATGGGGGTTGCTGACTTTGCTATCTCGTGAAAACAAAATGGTTTCGGACAGTGAGTGAGGTACCTAAATGGAGACATATTCAGCACACATGTATTAATTGAATAGAGTATTTAGATATCTTATAGGGTTACAGCAGTGTATTTTGATAACAAAATAACACTTCTATATTGAAAAAGTGTATTTTTCCTCGATCGCTGCGCTCGCTCGTTAAATAATAATTGCTTAATTTTTTTTTTTTTGAAAGCGAACGAATTGGGCGAACGAGGTGACCAAATTAATAATTTAGATGTTTCAGCATCGACTAATTTAATATCGGCATAAAATCAATTGTCATTGAGCTGTATGAAAAGGAATTTTTTCACTTAATTTTATCTACTTTTGGTCGTCTTAAAGTCAATAACACTTCAACACGATGATATGAGAAATTCTTAATGTAATTTTTGTGAAGCGGTTGAACTTTTTCCCCTTTTCTTGTAACGTGTTGCATCCTTTAAGACTTTGAAGCTGCATGCCTGGCTTTCATGAAGACTATCCTAGATTTACCCTCCAAGATCCCTGAAGATCCGTCTTAGGATCCCATGTTTACGGGTGTTGGGACGATATCAGAGATTGGGCGGAAATCCCTCCAGGTCCATCATCAGATACAAGAGGTAAGCCCATAGATCCAGGGTGTAGAACCCGTAAAAGAAACCTGTCAGTTCTGACGCTTCACGTTTTTGCTGTGTCATAATTTTCCCCACTACGTATAAATTTACGCTCATATCTGAATGTTATGAAGAAAAGAAAATATTTATCAGTAACTTTGAAGGAAATATTTATTCTGTGATGATGGATATTTCGATGAACTCGAGAAAAAAGCTGGGTTAAAGCTAACAGAAACATGAAATGAAAAGGGTATAGGCCTATCTTGAAATCTTGTTTGCCTGTTAGATTTGAATGTTTTAAATAAATAACCCTGAACTACCGGTATTATTAGTAGTAATAGTAGTAGCTACTACTACTACTACTACTACTACTACTACTACTACTACTACTACTACTACTACTACTACTACTACTACTACTACTACTACAGCTACAGCTACAACTACTATATACTATATTCCTATTGCTACAACTATACAACTACTGCTGCTACAACAACAACAACAACAACTACTACTACTACTACTACTACTACTTCTACTACTACCACTACTACTACTACTACTACTACTACTACTACTACTACTACTACTACTACTACTACTACTACTACTACTACTTCTACTACTACTACTACTACTACTACTACTACTACTACTACTACTACTACTACGACTACGACTACGACTACTACTACTACAACTGCTGCTGCTGCTGCTGCTGCTGCTGCTACTGTCGCTGTTGCTGCTGCTGCTGCCAGATGCATTCAGCTAGCTTCTCCAAAATGCAGCAGCATACTGTCTCCATCGGCTTGCGGGAAATATTTTACGAAGAACGGGGCTGTCGCTTCTTGCTCGAAAATTTACTCTACTAACTTTCTCAAAGCGAAGTCTAAAAAGACAGTTTGATATCGAAAAAGAACTAAAATGTCATAATTACTTCTCGTTTTAATTGATACTATAAACATTAAAATTTATTATAACCTCAAATATTAGACTGACACCAGCAAATAAGAATGGTCTTTCCTTGTCTTTTCGCAGAATGGTCTTTTTTGAGATCATGATTTGGCAAGAAAGTGGCACGACGTCATAATTCTATACCATTGTGTCAATGAACTTCAAGGTTAACGAAATTATGACGTTTCGTGACGTGGTAATCCCGGCCGCGGTGCGTATTACAGTTGCATCCAGAATGGTCACATGTGGATATGGACTTGTTTGAAATCAACAAAGAAAAATAAATTTCCTAATCTAGAAATGTAATGTGTAATTAGGCCCGTTGGATATCGATAGCTTGTTTTATAAATCGTGTAGGAATTTATCAGGGACATTTTTATGTGAGTGTTTCCAGAAAATTAATTCTAAAGAAGAAAAAAAAAAACAGTTCACTTTTTTCATCACACGAAAAAAACTTTTGATAACTTAAGTTTATATAGTCATATTTGAGTATCATTTCTTTCTTTCTTTCTTTTTCTTCAATTTTTGTAGTAACATCAAATTTTCTGGAATATACGTGTTTAATTATTTTTGAACTATGCAGAAAATTGCCGTTTTTGTCTAAACCACAATATTTGTTTTCATCTGGCCATAATCGAACATACATTTCATACTGCTTTGCTTCCTCAAACAGATAAATAGGTGAAGATATGAATTATGATTAAGATGCTTAAAACTCAATTCTCATAATGTGAAATGAGACATTTCACTGCTGCCTTCAACAAACTTTTGCCGCATAAAGGTTATCGCCTGCTCAGGAGTTAACGCTCTTAAGATTAATCTATCTTTTTTGAGAATTTTCCAAAGGCATTAATTTTACTGGCATGCTGCCCTTAACAATCAACTGATTTTAATGACCTAAACTAGGTTATTTTCATTGTTTATCTATAAACAGATGACATCAGATTACACAGGATGACGCCATATTCAAAAGAACACAGCTAAATGAAGAAGAAAAGGGAAAAAAGAAAAGAAAACAGGAGTATTTGTTCCATTTGCGGCAAAACTCTGAAATAAAAAAACGAAATGTTCTATCCGTTTGAGATATTCAATATTGTCGGCTTGAAATACATTATATGCCTCAAAATTTTGCTTTTATTGAACAATCAAAATATCAAACAGCTGTTAATTTTTTTTTCTTCTTGTACACTGATGTAATGCTCTGTTAAACGACAGAAAGTTTGCAGGACGGCTATATATGATAACAGGAATAATAATTGTGAATTCACACAATTGTTGCATTGTATTGTATCTGTAAGGGGCACTTTTACTCAGCATTACTATGAGTACCAGTATGAGGAGTTGCAGAGGTAACATTTAGTCGGCATAGCATCAGTAGTCGTCGCAGAAATGTACTGGAATCATATCATTTTTATATCCGATAACATAGTGTAAATGAAATTCCTATGTGAAGAAGCAAATGAAAAGAAGGCAAATTTTCTGATCTGAATACCTGCCCCTTATGTAGAAAATGTCACGTTCAAGATTGTGCCAGATCTTGACATAAGGGTGTGAGGTAACATGACAGAGAACACACACACACACACACAAATGCATGCTCCCTTAATTTATCTCTTCCGGAAAATTGCTCAGCCTGATTATAGCCCTTACGCTAATCAAGTTCCGTATAGCCTATACGTCGCTATGAGATTAAAACAGCAATGCAAACATTCTCATATTTTATTGAGTGACGACAAATTAAGTACAAACCAATGCATTCTTCGTAATCTTAATCTAATCGAATAGTAAACGATAATCCGGATCAAGCAAGGCTATGTTCTAATACTCCCTCATGGATAGATTTTAACTATTTTTGATGATTCCAAACTCAGACAAGTTAAAACAATAAAAGAGGAAAGATTGGATTATAATCATGACGGAGAAAGTTATGTTTCAGTGATGATCTATGTCTTAAGCGGGCGCGAAGTAATCGTTTCCCATCTTTGATTAGCTGACGAAGAGGGTTAATTATCGCACGACTCTAATAAAGGTGAAAGCGGGGTGAAAGAACACAGCCTACTTGCGAATGACGCCTCTTCTCATTAACACAAATTGCGTCAAAATCTCACGCGAATGCAAAAGTCATTTTCAGAGGAGTAACTGTCGAAATTGAGCGCACTTTACACTCCTTCGAGATGCACTGAAAATTGACGATTGTGTATTCACACACCCTCTGTGGTATAATAAAGTATGATAGAATGATATAATCAGTGTAACTATCGTTACTTATCCCTATATCTTGCATGCTACGTTATAACCTTGGGAGGAAAATTATACTATTTACATATTTTCAAATAAAAGTAAAACAAACAGAGTAAAATAGAACGATTCATGATATACATCAGTCATGTCCACCATTTCGTTCGATTTCAACGCTATGGTATTCTACAGGACATTAAAATAATTACGTCAAATGGGACATTCCCGATCCTTCAGACTCCTTCAGAGTGATTTGGAGGTCGTGATGATGATGTTGAAAGCACAATGAAATTCAGGATATATTATTGTTTACTTCCTAATTCTAGTTGTTGTTTTTTTACTCTACATTCTTAATATTATATCCATGCGGACCAACCTCTAAGTATTCGTAGTTTACTCTGATAATTGTATTAGGAACCTGGTCCATTTCCCTCCTAAGCCATTATAAGTTGAAAAGGTGCCCCTCCCGAGGTGAAATATGATGTCTTTCCTGATCTCTCAACTTCACTGTTCTCTACCCCCATTGTTTTCTATTTGCATATATTAATTTCATTTTGTGGCACGCCCATCTTTCTCTGTATACGTCAATGATATTACTTTTTCGTTTCAGCTTATGCCAAAATGAATAGGCCTTTATCATATCATAAAGAATTATCTAGGGATTATTTTAAAATCCATTTTATTAATCATTCAAGGAATATAGAATTAGAGCTAAAGTAGCTTTTTGGCATGAAATGAGCTGCAATTAATATGTTACCTGAAGTTATCAGAAAAGTATGTTCCGTTCACATCGGTTTTCAGCTGAAGAGATGTTCGTTTTCAGGAGGAGATCATCCTTGAAGAATTTAGAGCATTAAATCTGACCTTTTATTTTCGTGATCACTAGATAAATGTCTGTTAGAAAGAGAAAGAAATGGAGAGAGAGAGAGAGAGAGAGAGACTGAAGAGCAGTCGGTATTATAACAACCCGCCTGTGATTGTATACCCCCAGTGCGGGTGCAGAACGAGAATGCTGTGACGCGCTCATCTACTGCAGACGGAAGTTGATGTGGGATGACTCAGGATCACTCCAGCAGCCTGCATGTGTACCTCTGTGCGGCAGAGATGACTGGCTCGTAGATGAACAGAGCAAATGTAGAACTACACTCATTCCTCAAAGAGTATATACGGAATACACATCAGCTCAGACAGACTGAGAGTGAGTGAGGTAGAGTTCAGTACAACGGCTCGCCGAAGAACAAATCGCGAAACGCTGTTCAACAAATTCTGAAAAGGAATTTTTAAAAAATCATATTTTCTTTCCCATCGATTTTTAAAATACTTTTGAGTCTTCTTCTTCCTCATCTCAGTCAATTTATAACGACATTTTATGCCACAGCAGCTGTACCATGTCGCCTACGCACTTTGGATTATAGTATTTAGACCTCGAGGAAATATTGGCAAGAATTTCATGTCGATTTTGGCGCCATGATCAAGAACACCATCTGCCCCAAGAATTACATCTACGGCACATGAAATGAGGCCCTCTGGTTGTACTGCTAAATGAGGAGAACATCTGATTTGGGAATATACAAGTAACATAAAAGTTACTAACTTCTCGAAGAATGTTATTGGATGATATTGTCTTAACCGGTGTTCAAATATGACCAAACGATGCAAACTGCTGTCTATTGGGATCTTACTCTGTGTACATATTTGAGGAATAATACATCCCTAGATAATTAAAATACTGGATATATCTACACCAACCTGTGAAATGGCGCTTGATCTATGTAGCTCAGCAATCGGTCTCGCCAGGTGGACCACACTCCTTTGGATGTCGATCTGCTATCAGATGGACCTAGCGCTGACCTCACCATCATCATCATCGTCATCATCACCGTCTATTTACCGACCTGGTGCGATAATCTACGACAGACAACTCACAGTGGGAGGGTCGTCCAGAGATTGCACCAGGCCTCAGATTATACCAAGTCGATCTCCAAGGTAAGCATTTTCACTTGGTTTAGATCAGCCAGCCCATATAATCCTTTGTGGTGACGCCTAACTAAGCTTTCCAAGGTAGAATCCAAGAATCCTCGTGCTTGCAAGATGAAATTATCTTAATCATAATATACAACGTAATTTTAGAATCTATGCCATTTAGCGATCAGTTGTTTATTGCCACTTCAATGCCACAATTTTTTGGTGTCTGCCAAAGATTAGCTGATCATGATAGTGAACGGTGAACGGTAAACAGTATGCCTGTCTATATATGCTGCTTCTGTCAACGTGCTTTTATGTCTAAATGGTACACCTTTTAAGTGTCACTGTTCTCTTCCAATTCATTTCGATATCTGAAGAAATATGTAAGAAAAGTTTTTTTATGACCTGTTTATCAGTGACAATAAAGTTTGATAATCAGTGTGGTATCCATTACGGTTCTTTTAGTCAGTTCCTAGTATTGTTCTTCTATAAGTAGAAAGGCTATTTGCTGTATTAACTAAGAAGGACAGCTGACATTGCCAACAGGAAGGTGATGTCAGAGGGTATTAAATTTATCAACGATATTCTTTTCTCTTTGTTGTTTCAATAAGCTTTCTTTAAAACTTCAGCTTAGCAAAGAGAACTGCTCTCAATGTCTTAGCTTTGCCCGAGATTTGCTCCTCATGTAAATAGCAATGTTTAAGTAGTGTGGCCTTGGCAATCACTCGTTCCCATGTCGGTATATCCTGTCTTCTTTAGGCAGGCCTCTCTAAGACTCCATGAGGTCCAATCTTAACTCGGACATACACAGGTTAATTGTAGCGGTAGGCCGATTACTCATCCAATCTGCACAATGTCATGTACCCCATATGGTCCTTGAGGAGGGGTAAGATAAGAAGAAGGGATAACGATTATACCCATCTAAGGAGTCAAAATGCAACGTCTGTTTTCATTTGTGCCTGTACAGGCAGAGATTTAGCAGTGTTTTGGAATAGACCGTAGTGTGAATATTTATATTGTAATAATTCTTATTGATAAAGGATATCATGAAATAATTTTATATGCAAAGCAGTAATGGACAAGTTTATTTTCTCAAGAATTAAAACAATTCAAAAACGTATTTAGAAAAAATACGTGATGATATCAGTGGCAGCCATTATTAAAACAGTACATTCATCCATCCATCATAATTTCTGAAATGAATGTTGCCTCCCTTGAAATTACACATCTTAAGATCCTGCACATTAGTACGCACTTTCTGGTATGTGTTATTAAGCACTTACCGCTCTTTCTGTTGCCATGGTGCTACCCATACAAATGATGCTTGATCTTGAACTAACATCTCTCGTTCTTACTCCGCCAAAACACTCTGAATTTGGCAAAAATCCACATGAATGATGTTTGAGTTTCTTTCCGAAGTCAGTACCTTGTTTCGATTTCTTCATCAACCACTCGAATTAGATTTCGGACTTGTGTTGCCTTCAGGCTCAAATATATAGCCGAACGAATCAGAATGAAAATATTTAGAATGTTACCAAGCACCCCAATTAAGAGAACGTATGACAAAAGTATGTTTACAGGTCATTTTCCTTGAATTAATCCTTTACAAAGTCATGCGAGATCTTCATATGCTATTAACGCTTTTAAGTATCATGCGGCATAGCATGAGACACTTTTTCGGCGATACACCGTAAAAAATAAAGAACTAGATCTTTCTTTTTCTAATACGCAAAACACAGTGTGGGGTGAGGTGTGTATGTGTGTGCGTGTGAGTGCGCAAACCATTCACACCTTTGATATGACTGTTGCTGTGATATACTCTGCCTCGTTTAATTGTTCATTCTTTTAATGCTAATTACAAGTAATTAAATGATTACACATTCCAACATTACGTGTGGGTGTGTGGGTGTGTAAATTGGATTTTACAGAAGTGTATCAGTCAGATATGATTATTTATGTCTGAGACCGACCTTTAACGTCACCATCCGAAAGACGTATCTCAGACTCGAACCTGGGTCCTATCAGAATCAGTTTGTAGGCGAAGACAAAGAGGTGACTGCGGACGTTGCCGTTAGACCATCTCCTGCTCCCTGTAAGAATGCAATCATCAGTTTTGATGTAAATCATTCTGTCTATTCAGACGACTGGCCTTAAAGAAGGATCAACTCCAATCTACATCCACTCCAATCTCATGTACAGCCATGAGTAACCTTCAAACCTAGAGGGATTCTAAACCTGCAGGGGTTCTTTCCGTCCTACCCAATCACCAAGTTGCTAAATCCAGCCAAGGAGAATGGTAATGATCCATTCTTGCAATTAAAGGCAGATCATATACTAGGTACAATTATATTCGGCAAAAGTAGTGTCTTCTCTGAAGAAAGATGTGGCATTTCATAGTTCTTTTAAGCTCTGACTACGGTGGAGGTAGATTTTTACGAAGACTTCTTTTGTTTAATGCAGTTCATTGACAGATGCCTCATGCTAAATTTAATGTAGTTCTCAAAAAAGTTTGCAACAATTAAGAAAACATACAAACATCATAATGGAATAAATGTACCAATTATAGTTTGCTCACATCTAACATTTTAGGAGGGCTAATTGTTTGCTCTGGGCTTCATCGTACTTCATAAGTGGAGGAAAAATTCCCATGAGAAAGTAAACATCACATAAAAAAAAACATGATTCCATTTTTTGGTATTATGCATGTACGCAAACCCTTCATAACGGATATCTTGACATTAAGTACGAGCAGTATTAAATTTGTTTGTGTATATAATATAGCAACAGATTGAATGGTATAAAGTTTCCCCATTTATTTTACTTTCCATCACTTTTCCATATAGGACTATCCTTGAGGAGTTCACCAACATGAAATCAATTTCTAAAAATTATACTCACAATGGAGAGAAAGTAATATTCTTAATATATCCCAATTGTATTGTGATAAGATTTGAAATCAAATGTTTCAAGTTTTCAACGAAGATTTCGGTTAATCATTGCCAATTATCTCTGCTTCATTTTTTTTTCTTTTCGGCCCAAATATTGCTTTCCTTTAACAAACTTCCTCCTTGTGTTGCAATAGATACCCGTGAAGGCATACTCATACGCTTCCTTGCTGTCTAAGTTTGGAAGTCTCAAGGAGAGTTGAAAGAAGGGGCAATGAGGTTACTGATAGAGAAAGAAAAATAGAGAAGTATAGTACCCGTCCATAGCTTCGATCTAGCTCTCGTAAACTATCCACTTTTGGTGACCTTACTGGTGTGACCTACCTCTTTTCAGTAAGAAGAATCTTAAATTTAAGGTTTGTGAAATGAGTGAAACATTTGTTTTAAAACTGGTTTACAAGAACCAATTCGAAAATGAAAATCGTTAAATTCAGAAAAACACCGCTTGTTCTGTTTAGATGAGTATGAATGTGTAACTGAAAATTTTATTCCGTAAATGACACTTTTGTTGGGGCATTGTCGGCTAGGTTACAGTAGGCATGGTAGGTCTGATGTAGAACATTGTCTTTTAAGATGCTACATATCTTACTGACATGTAGGTTGCCAAAGTGATACTAGACCATTATATCTGTCACTTAAAAAGTACTTTCTGTATACTAGTTATTATAGATTGTCATGTATGTACGTTTTCTTTGATTCCAGATCCAGTCATGTTTATCTTTAATTGTCATTTTCTTTCCTTTCGACAAAAAGTCCTGAGTTTTTAGTAGTCGGTCTCAAATCTCTAAAATGTATCGTTTGATATAATGGTGAAAATTTATACAAAGTTTTGCGTTCGCACTAAAAGTTTGGTGTCAACTATACCGACCAGCTGTTGGATGTCACGCTTCAGTTACAGCTACCCTAATTCTGTTAGCACCTTTGCAGTAATCCTGTAAAGTCATTATTGGAATACTAACTAATTTGTTGTCGTTTTGTCATCGTATCTGCTGTAGCATGAAATAAAACCATGCAGTTTATAGTTGTATGGAAGATTCTTCCATATCTTACTCGGGGGCGTTCGAACAAAGGAAGTGTTCTTGGAATCTTATTTTTGACAGCTTATCAAAAATGGGAGAAGAATCACCATTGCAAAGATTTCGAAAAATCAACATATCATCACCCATGTGTAGATATACAGTAACGATAAAAATTATTTCAGGTATATGCTTATTGATATTATTTAATCCATCTCCTTTGTTTGTAAATGTAAAGCAATTTTTAAAACTATTTAAAAAGGCAAAACTGAAGTAAAAGATAATACATATATCGTCACAGGCTATACAAAGGAGTGCCTGTGCCAGGTTTGAAGCACAAAGCCTTAAGGATCGAAAAATAACACATACGCTCACGCACATTTTGCCACCCACACACCATGCGAGTCATAGCACCTTAGCAGGTATACTGCTTGACGTACAAAACTGATTTTCACATACCTTTCCACCAACCAGCAGGTTTTCTGCTTCCTGTGGTAAGACACTGTCTTTGAATAGAAGAGATCTTGCATATTATATCTATGGTTAAGGTGACATTGATTCGCATATTCACGGTGAATTTGACGTCAGTGGAGGATAAGGAAAATTGTGGTGTTTGATGTATGAACAATGAAATGCTCATTTCTTGGGAACGTTTTATATACATATACATATACAGACATACATTATTATGCAAATAATGAATAACGCACTCCCCAAAATTATTTGTATAAAATAGTTCCTATTTCCAATATTCGAATATTTCTTTAGAAATATTTTTGGTACAGTGGACCCATGACGGTGTTCCTCGGTAATGCAGGTATTTTCGTAGCACCAGAAGAAAGGGTCATATCATATGAAGACAGGTGCAGTTTGGAGACAGATACTAAGCTTAGAGATCAGGGGGCATCCTTCCGTTGGGCCTCATTAGGTGAGATATCTCTTGATGAAGGCTAAAGACCTTGATCAGGAGGGATTAGGACCTAGGATTCCTAAAGAGCCTGGTTTGATTTAATCGCATACGCCAAAATTGCGCCACTTTGGCCCTGTATACCAAATGAAGATGATATTCTATAGGGTTGCATCTATAAAAGTATTGGTTATGCTTTTTGCCCGCACTTATACAAGAACGGTTAAAAATATTTACTGTAATCGTTATGCATGTCCGTAGTTCTAAACCTCTCTAAAAGCTATTTGATATAGTCTTGATCGAGATGGTTCTTTTCAGAGGGAACATACATTTTAATCACAAGAAATGCAAACTGGATACTTAAAGTTAGTGTTATTTCAAAATTATTTCAGTTTTAATTTCTATATTTCTATTTTCTATTTTCTATTTCCAAAACATTTCTGGAGATCTTCTTTAATGATCTTTAACGGGTAGGTCCGCCTTGCAGATAGGCCACTTTTTACTTAGAAAAGGACAAACAAAAAGTGGTAACCTGTGCATAACTGAACCTGAATCACCTAAATTTATACAAAACTTTGATAGTACGCTTGATTTAGAACATTCATCATTTGTTGGTTTTTGTGTGACTTTATTGATCATTAAAATTACCTGTAACCTCAAAACGAACTACCAACACGTTTCTTGTCAAGATATTCTAATGCCATGATTACGATGATCCCATGTCGACTCATACTCTCACTTTGAGGAATTATTAGTTGATTTGATCACGAAGAACTTATCCAGAAGCAAATGCTGCAAGATATGAATACCTGTTTCAAAGGTTTAATCGCCTTGATTATACTTGCGGTGGCTGAGTGACAGAATTCTAGTCATTCATCCCTCTTAATCCAAAGCAGAGGTGACAGTCTTGCCCTGTCTTTTCCCAGCTCATTTGCTGCAATGCAATGAACTCCGGTAGAGGGTAAGGTATCACAAAAGAGTGTGTAAATGTGCTTATAATGTGGGAGTTAAATAAAACTGATATCGGAGCAAGGAATGCCTTTACAGACACCTTATTTGATTCAATGATATGACCCTTGATATAATTCTATATTAAATGATTTCTTGATTCGATTTTCATTTTGCGTTCTTAATGATTTGGTCAGGATTATTAGCGTGGTGTCTTCTGTTATGACGTCACTCATCTTGTGTGTATTTTCATGCACTATCGTACCTAAAGCAAATGGCATGTCTCCATGATTTTGGCGGACTTAAGAGATACAGCCTGCACAGGTGGTAAAGTAGGAGAGATAAAACACCTGTATGTTTATACAGCTCATCAAAAATATGATCCCTTGACGCCAGAAGGATCAAGTTTCTTTCCGGTCAAGAGCGTTATTTCATCACCATACGGTACAGTGATTGTGTAATACAGATACTGAATGTGTCAACAACCTCGATTCAAATAGTGTGAATAAAATATATCGTCTAACTTGACAATATGTCTTTAAGTTTGTAGGTCATCTTGAATTCGGTTTTATTTAAATGCATTATTATATATCAGAAGGCTTCACGCTGGAGGATAGATATATTACTAATTGTATTAGAAGTAACAGGTCCGGATTCTATACTTTCATGTTGTATTAAGTCTCTATTATGTAATTTTATTTGCTTCATGACCCCTTCTGATTCAGTTCACAAAAGAATTTTAAAAAAAGAAAAAAACACGAAATTTATGACGAACTTTTCTTTACCATTTATGCCAACTTAGGAAAAGAAAGTGCATGAACAAAAATCATATGGTGAAAAGACGAAGGACAAGTTTTAAGAAAATACAAGTTTAATGGATAGAATCTGTGTTTAACTAAAGTTTATCATTTCTCCCCATGGCCGCGTGCGTGTATTAGAAGCACTACATGCCTAGAACATTCTGGTAATGATTTTCAGGGGGCCATGCAGGATTATCAGCGGCCCTGCAAGTAAAGCAAAGGGGCCCTCTCTTTATCACTGAAGGGTAAACATCCTCAACTTGATGAATGTAGTCTGGTTCCTAAAATAATGCAGATTATTTTCTTACTGACAGACTTTCGTGGTTTTTTTTTTGGTCTATTCGAGTGCCATGGCATTTACACTTGTATGAGAAACCGTGATCACGATGTTCAAATGTTCGTGAGTTTATTGATTTTCAACTTTGTACATGGTTAGCCTAAGTCTTTCCATTTGGTTTTTCTTGTGGCGCCCCCCCCCCACCCCTTACGCTACAACAATCAGGTAAAATGGCTAAAGCCGACAGCACATGCAGTAATAATAGTTATCAGTCATATTTCCAAAGAGGGTTGGATATTTCCGAGGAATCTACCCGTTGTCTTTATGAACGAGTATTTAGTCTTGGTGTATCTGGATTGTCTGAAATGTTCTGTTTAGTGTTTGCTTCGATTAAAAATCAGCCGAGTTTAACATATTCTTGCGTTGTCCAAACGTTCTTAATTGCCATACGCGATACATTTAAGTCGCAGCGGAAGTGACGTGTAGGGTCACCCGGAAGCTATAACTTTATCTCGTGGCATCAGAATCCCCAGTTACAGTGGGTGAAGGGGACTGACTCAGTGGAACTCATTTTTGTTCGTATATTGTTGAAATTTTCTGATGGATATCTCGGGCATGCCCTTGGCTCACAGTATTAAAAACTGCAGCAATCACGCTGACAGGAAGGGTTTAATGTAGCTATCTTCAAAATCAAATACTTTTGTTGAAAGAGAAGGGTATACAAGGCAGAATCGAAATCCATTGGGTGCAACATATGGGACTAGTATAGCTAGCACACATTCTGACCAGTGGTTATACGAGTATGCCCAGAATGTCTTCTACCACATAGTCGTCCATGTTTGGATATGATTGTGATAAATGTTATTCCATTAGAAAGTCGAGATTACCAGAATTTTATTATCCTCGTTCCCATAGTCATCCCGCTTGGACCATCCTGTGAGTTGTGTTCCATACAGCATATCCATTCATTTCATACAAATAGGAACTAATGTTTGGATGTACCACTGACGTATGGTTGTGATTTTGGAATGGTCATACTAAGAGATTCTTCATTTTCTGGATGAATGAATGAAAGTCTTACATACGAGACACATCTCACATCATCTTCCGTTCAATTGCGTCTCAGATCAAGAACGGGCATGATGTTCTATTTGATGTTGATGGTGATGATGGTGATGATGTGATGATGATGATGATGATGATGATGATGATGATGATGATGATGATGATGATGAACAGCATTTATACTGGTATAGCGCTATTAATTTGTAGACATTCAAAAGCGCCCGGCTCCTTCAATATATCGCATATTAGTTGCCTGAAAAGATTCTGCTTTAAAGGTATCAAGATTACCATTTTGTATTAGTAAAGAGGTCCATAGTGATCCATAGTTCCAAAGTGATCATCCATGGTATAAAGTAATTATTCAATTTGACAAAACAGTGCATCCTAATGCATCTTAAAAGGAGGACTGGAAACCTTGAGAAGGTCCCTCGATTTCGTCCTTTGATCGTCTTCCTGAAATGGAGCCAGATTTCGCTCCCACAGGAAAGCAGATTTGTTTTCTCTTTCAGGACTTCACAGCCAAAACTGAGACAATGTCATTATACGAGTTTGGGAGGAACAAAGGGCGTAGGTGTAGAAACTGTGCATCTTTCAAGAAGTTTGAAAAGAGTTAGGGGATTAAAAGTGGGGGTGGAATCTTCAAGGGGCCATCTTGCCCTAATTGCGGTTACCGTGACGCCAATACACAAAACATATATTTGACTGAAATAAAGTGATAAATAGGCCTTTTACGCTTTGGCAAATTAACTAACGAGGAAGCTTATTAAATTCTCGTAAGAGATTGAAATCAAAGAAGTGTGATGCTCTTGTTTTTCCTGTTTAAGAAAAGGTACATCTAACGTGAAGTCCAGATACAGTTATAGTTATCAATGATACACAAATTTTGTATGGGCTGACAGATGATAACATGGGTAAACTGGGGCAAATGATCTTAGTAAAGGATCAAGTGAATGAATAGAATAAGGGATGCTTATATACTTAGACGATGGGGAAAAAGGAGCACTGAAGACGAACTGTTTAGTGATGGTGAATCGAAAAGCAATTGAACAAATCAGCTATATGCTCATTGACAAAAACAACATGTAGTAAAGTTAACTCTTTGGGAAAAATACGAAAATAAAGTTGTAGAAGTTCTAGAGAGAATGATTGACTATTCTTGAAAATGGACAGACAAGCATCGTCCAAAATTAGAAACCAAGAAGTTGATGAGTAACGATTAATGTTCATACCACCCAAATGCAGATGCATAAACAACAACAAATTTAGAACAAAAGAAGACGTCGGGGATTCTACTTCGTGAATTCTCTTCCTTGGTGTCGGTGTATCTCTGGACAATCAGCATTCTGTTTCTTCTCAGGGAATGAGTGGTGACAGCGGACAGGAAGGGGGAAAATCTGTCTGCTTCGGTGAGGAATTAGTCACCACGGTAAAAGCTGAGCGATCAAATTAGACAGCATACGAAGTTAAAAGGGTGACGCTGGTTAACCGATATAATAAGATAAGAAGATTTAACCACAAAAAAAAGTAACTCTTCACAGTGTTTGTGCTATTTATGTCGGACGTGACATATGAGTATTATTTACATGTTGTCATGGATTACATAATATGCACCCACAGTGCTTACCATTCGTGACCAAACTTTTCTCGTTAGGGGTAATCGGAAGGGGTGCAAGAAGATGAGGGGCGCAAGAAGGGGAGGGGGTGGATTTCAAGTGTTGGAGACATGACACAAAGCCAATATGTCAGGGAGCATATACGTTGCAAGCTTCTCAACTTAGATGAGTCACAACACTGTATTGCCTTGTTTATTTGAAGAAAAAAAGGCTTCCAAGCAGCATTTTCATACACATCAAATCAGATAGTACAGGAATACCTACATACCTCACGTTATCAGAATTAAATGATCTGTACAAGCCATGTCATTTTCGTGGCATGAAAACAGTGTACTATTAGGGATCTTTTTATTTATGCTTTTAAGTATTGGTTTTTAAATTGCATTTAGCAGTCAACGACCGCCTAATAACCACGAATATCAGATTGTGGCCTAGATGGGTGGAATTACATCCCATTGTATTGAATATCCTTAAATCCTTTGTTTGTCAAAGTATATGTAGATGTGTTTCATTATCTTTTGTTGGCCTTTGCATCAAATACTTTGAAACGGGGATTATACTGTTTTTGTCTTCTACTGTATTTGTAGGAGACAAAGAATAAAAAGAATATGTTCTTCTGCTCTTTTGACCATTATTTTTGAAGACATAAATGCCAAGAGGACATGATGAGAATCATTGGAACCAACAATATTTTGATATGAAGATAATACAAAATTTTGGAGCCTCATCATCGTCAAACTGCAGCATCGGTAGATTGATTGCAGTGACAATACTACGATGTGAATTGCTCCAATTCCATACACATGTAGATCACGTGATCTGAAATTTTGCCGAAGTATAGCCCTTGACTATCTAAGTTTGATCTTAAATCACCTTTTTAAACTTTCCAAGACATATCTTCTGGCCGCCATGCATCATTTACTCGTAGGATACCTCTCTAGCAGTGGGAGCTCTCGAGAGACCAAGGGATGTATCAATTGAGATTTAATTCGTTCTGCTTCCCAATCAGACAGGTATGGTATCAAATAACAGGAGTGGTTGCCCCTGAGGGAGGGGGTAAGATGTGATGGGGATGGAGTGTTATCTTGGGGGATCTTCCTTGACGCGCCCTATCTGATGCACTAACAGAGTCGTGCATTGAGTCGATGCGGACATTTCCTGGAGAATTATGTGCTTGGATGAAGTTTTTAAAAAATGGAGAAAAAATGCATTTAATTCACAATGGGCTATAGTTGTAGCCAGAGGGCATGGGAAATCACCCACCCCATAGTGAAGAGATAGGAACTTTGTCCTTAGATGAACCTTTCTGTCAGGAAATGTGAGCCTATATTTTATGATTGATATGCCTTTCGACTACCGTCTCCTCTTCGAACAAGTCCCCCCTCCCCGCCCATGTCTTTATTCACACAGAACTGACGTCTTTCGATCACAAAATCAATTTCCAAAAAGTCCGCAGACGCATCATCGTGACGAAAAATATTACAATGAGGTAACAGTAGAAAGGACAGGAGTGTATTTTGTTTTTAAAATCTTGAATTGATAGAAACAGTGATTGTTCGAGTAGAAAGAGAAGTAAAAGGAGAATAGATGCATGAATGTTGCAACATCACAAAATGTAAATGTTATCATCAATATAGGTCCTTTGTCAAGTAGGAAACGTATAGTATTACAGAAATATAGGTAGAAATAGTAAGAAGACCGTAATATATAGTATTCAGTTGAAAGTAGAGAAATAGTTCATGCCTGCCTGTATTCTAGTTCAAAAGCTGGAACATGAAGTTAAGAAAGAATTGGACCCCAAGTTCGTGCATGTGTTCCAGCCATGATAGCCATCTTTAACATACTTAGCACGGTTGCGTAGGAAGACACATGGTTGTTTACTTCAAAACAGTCTTGAAGCCATATGGCAAGGGACGGGGGATTAAATGTTACGTCGTTATCATAGTTTGAGAATTATTCTCATGAGTTATTTCATTATGCATCATGATGAATATTTTGAGTGTTTCTAATTGTACTCAAACTGCAAAGGACAAATGAATGCGCTATTACTCCTGAATATATTCATGCAGACAGTATTGCCCACCCCTCCCCTTTTTATAAATAGATTGTGGTCTATATTTACTTGATTTCTTTGACACTTCGTAACTCTATTCATGATCATACTAAACTTTAAGGTCATGGTAGGGTTTCTGAAAAAAGAAATGTTAGCAATATTCATATGTTTCTGTACCCCCCCCCCAGCTCCTGCGTGCAGTCTTTCAAAGATAAAAGAGAGATTGAATAATTAGGCCTATATGCACATATTTCCCGTACAGACGGACGTAGATGCTTGTAAATCCCTTCAAATTAGAACAGAAAACAAGCTATAATTTGGGGAGTATTTCCCTGCATTTCTATCAGTCATTCGAGCGTTTGTGCCAAGTAACACTTCATCATTCACCAATTCATTACTATGAAGATATATATTGTTGACGAAAAGTGCGACGACCGAAATTTGATGTAAACGAGTTTTCTTCATCGCCAAATAAAAGAGTACGAAAGAGTACATTGACCAAGGCAGCCTCTCATGGAAACCAAAACTTCTTTACTTGGATACAGTCTTGTACTTTAGAAATTCAGCCTAAAGGTAAGATGCTATCAGATATGATGAAATATTGTGAAGAATGTGGCGCTTTGATTTTCTTACAAAATAATGCAGGGTCCAAAAAAGATTTCGCACATTGATTGGTTAGAATTCTACATTATCGCACTGTCTTTATAAGACAAGTGATCTTAAATTTTTAAAATATAGCGGGTTTTTTTTTTTTACGCATGATCAAAATCAAGAACAGTTATTACTTTGTTGTGTGTATGGATGTATTTCCAATAGTCTTTGTATCAGAAAATCTGATGTAAATATTTCCTACCACATTGTTTTCATATCAATTTTATATATTATTGGCATTGATATTATTTTTCATTTAATTATTGATCATGATCATTGAAAACCGCGCATGTTTTGTTCTGTAGTCACGACATAACCAACTTGTTCGCCAAATGAATTAATGTGTCCAAGTAATTGCTCCTATTACCACCGGCTATCATTCGGAAGGGTAAAATTACCAGCGGATAACAAACACTGCACGAAACTCTTCTCCCTCTCTCTTAATGGCTCCAGAATAATGTGATCAACAATTAAAAGCATGAACTTTCGATAAAGAGCGGTAAATCCCCATTTAAGTCCCACACATAGCCATTCAGCCTTGAACGGGGGTAGATGTGAAGTTGCTAATTTCACATTCGTGTTCAGTGATTCATTGGATTTTGATATTTTGGGATCGTACTTCTGTCATCCTGTATGAAAATAGCTGTTTTCTTCCTCTTTCTTTCTTTTTCTTCTTCTTTCTCCTTTCTTCCTTCTTCTTCTTCTTCTTGAGGGATTCAGTCTCAAAGAGCATGTCCTTTTACTTTCTTTTTTTTTTCTGCAAGTCAGGAGTTTTATAAGCATTTTGCCTCGAAGCATAATACAATAAAAACTGTAGAGCGATCAGTAGGTATGGCGGCTTATAAAGGAGTGTAGTATTGATTTTTGCATATAGAAGATTCGACGTGTAAAAATAAGATTAAAGCCAAAGATAAGTATTGATGATTCTGAACAGATAGGGCAAAGACAGAGCGTGAACAGTTAAGAAGATAAGGGAGGGGAGTTAGCTCAACTAGTCAGTCTGGGTATGCTTTTCTCTTGTGGATATTGGCGACTGAAGGAAAAAAAAAGCATTGAAATCAGTGCGATATCATGAAGAAGCATGTAAAGTGGATGCACCTTACCAAGGGACCTACCTTACCCCCTCCTCGTTCCCCGGGCCAATCAGAGACACTTTAGTAGGGGCGGATCCAGTATTCAGTATTAAAAAGGCGGATGGCACAATAAATTCCAAAACATCGCACAGAGGCAAATGTCTACACATTCAAAAGGGTATATAATAACTGAAAATGTGGGGTTACATTTCTCTTTGCTAGTAAGGTATGTTGAATTATGTTTTTAAAGGGGCACGGACCGTTTGTGCTGCCCCCTCTATACCCGCCAATGAATGTTAGAGACATGTTTCTGGCACGCATCCAATATCTTCTAGGGGAAAGGGTTTCCCGCTCGACCTAACGACCCCACATGAAAGTTCTTTCCTTGTGATAACTTGAAGACAGCAGGTGTACTAGTTACTACTTGGCAAGGTTGTCATTGTTAAGGAATGGAATCGTTAAAAATCAGCTAAATTGCATCGAATGAATTGTTTCCGGGGTGGAGTTAATTTCATAATGTTTACAAAATTATTATGATTGGCATTTATTATGCTTCAGTAGATGATATATATTTTGATGTATTGCTTGAAATGGTTGAGCCTTTATGAGCCGTAGGTAAATATACCGAATAGGAATTGGCCAAAAGGTTTTCAGGATTTCCGATAATTTTACCATAGACATGATGCCAAACAACGAAAATGTATTGATTATGCAATCGACCTTTCATAAATTTCCCTTTTGAAAACTCTATATTGCTAATAATTTGATAATCTTGAATTCTGTTACATTCGAGACAACATTGAATTAAGTAGTATAAATTGAGTAGGTAGCTCGGTAAGATAATACAGGAGCGTGTATATAAATTCAGTTCTTAAGATATAATTATGGAATTTGATATTTAACGTTAATTTTCTCTCGGAAGTATCTGCTAAATCAGGGCATTATCAATGTTTCCTGTTTTTCTAGATAAAAAAAAATTAGAGAACATTGGTACTTAAATTACAAGGAGATGAAATGATAACTAAACTTTGAGCAGATTAACTTTACAACTATACTGTAACTGGTCGTCGCAACCTTAACCAAACTGTTCTATTTGGACGTCTTGATATTGAATAATCAGGTTAGAACAGAAAACACATCAAGAGATCATACTGTAAAATAAAAATATTATGCTTGTCATGCTAACGAAGTAGTTATACTGATCTTTGTGATAGAACAGCCAGAGTACCGTGAATCTTTATTAAACTCCATCTAGGTATCTACGGATTATCTTATAATCAGTAATGCGACAAGATGATATAATGGCGGCTTCTCAAGATGGCAGTTATCAGAGACGATAAATTAATTTGACGAGGATGTTATTAATTTAATATCTTCTACTACATCTCCGGGGACAAATTGCTTAATAATCGTCACTTCCCACCGTCGGAACGAAACAAATATTCCCTCATCTGGTCGACTCGGATTTCCTCGGAAGTCCTCGTAATTTCTGCTTTAATTTTGCTTATACTGTAGAATCTAAGTGAAACGTATACAACTTTGATACCTCACTTTACAGCTACGACTTTGTAAAGAGACTACAGTTGTGAATTAATGAAACAATAACAGTACTTTCACAGGATTTTACAATGTGAATTTTCGTTTTAAATCTCTGCGTTGATGCAACTCATCCCAAATTTGAGCTTTGGTCACTGTACAATGTAGCATAGCATATCCATACAATAACAAATTTTCGCGATCTTTGAATTAACCACAAATTCCTACGTTGCTAATGTAAAGTCCTCAGTTTTCCGCGATAAGAAAAACGGAAAAATTTCACAGAATTCGGGAAGAACACGGAATTCACGGAATTTCACGGAAAACACGATTTTCGGGCCAAAACAAACTTGAATTACAAAAAATGCAATGAAAATCATGAGAACAAAGCAAAATCCAATAAAACAAAACTGTGCATCAGCGGAAAATTTGTATCAAACCTGTTCGCAGTGTTTAGTGTGTGTTCGCCAAGCTTTATCTGCACACTGCAGTGCGTGTTTATTAGGGTAACTTTCGTTTTTCGAAGATTTTTACTATTAACAATTGCTTTATCATATGTTTTGTACATGTCACCGAAGAACGCGGAATTTTAAGTTCAGAACACCGAAGAACACGGAATTTGCATTTTAGAAAACGGAAAACTGGGGACTTCATGCTAATGTGACGAATTAAGGCATGAAGTATATATGTTTTTGAAAGTCTTAGATACGTATTTTTTTTATGCCTTGGTATGCGATAAATGCACCTCAAAGATATATATGTCATCGTTAACTCTCATGAAACAAAGTATTACACTCTAAGAAAATAAGCTGCAATTTTGCACCTCAAATGCTACAATAGCAGAACCTTTTGGGGTAAATCTTGCATCCTACATGACAAAGGTGCAAAGATGCATCCTTTTGTACTTGTTTGCACCCGAAAATGCCCATCTGCACCTTTAGAGGTGCAGTTATGCACCTTAAATGGTACAGAAATTTTGCATCCAAAGGAGTGCAAATTTCACCTTCCCTAAAGGGTACAACTCCGCACCCTTAAAATGTAGATTACTGCACCATTAATGGTGCACAATGCTTCTTTGGGTGCAAGGTTGTACCCCTAAAGGACCTCCTAGTGTATCATTTGAAGGGTGCAAAATTAAAATGTAGCTTACTGCACCATTAATGGTGCATAATGCTTCTTTGGGTGCAAGGTTGTACCCTTATAGGACCTCCTAGTGTATAATTTGAAGGGTGCAAAATTGAACCTTTTTTTCTTAGCGTGTATGGTTATGTGTGATCTGCTTTTGATGTTGAAGAATGCCCGACTGATGACCCTCCTTCGAAAGAAGCACATTCCTGTTCGATAAAAAGTTTAAAGATGTCTTGATTAGCTCTGAAATCGATATGCTAATGCAGATATCAATCTTAATTCCTTTGATTTGTCTTTTCATTCCAGTTGGGAGTCGCTCTATACGTGTTGTGAGGGATGGAAACTACAGAAAAACAGATGCACCCCAGGTAAGTGATTGCTTGCTTGCTTGTTTGTTTGTTTGTTTGTTTGTTTGTTTGCTTGTTACTTTGTTTCAGTTACCAATGATTAATCCTGCGTAAGATGTTATTTCATTTCTGTAATTTTTTTGATGGAAGGTGACCATTGCTGATAGTGTCATTGTATTTTTTAGTTTTGATTGTTGTGTGCTGTAGGGTATCCCCACTAACGTCCGTGAAAGTTGCATCGGGACTACCCCCTGGAAAATCAGACTCACAGAACAAAATATCCATAGACTAACTGTTCCCGACCTATAATAAGGACCAAGATTTTAAAAGAATATAGAGGTGGTACAGATGGGTGGAAGACGTTGGTGAAAAGGTCCTGGTTGTCCTGGGGGGTGTTTCACAAAGACTAAGATTGACTAAAATCGCACTTAACTATGGCTGGCCATTCATGCCACCGTTTTCTTTCACCATGGATCCCTCAAAGGATTTGCAAATCACAGTCACAAATCTGCAGAATTGACAAATTTTTTATAGTTTATTGATGAAGAAAACAAAAAATGTAAATTTTTCCAATTTATGACAAAGATTTGCGCATCCCTTGAGAGACCGATGGTGAAAGCAAACAGTGGCATGAATGGCCTGCCATAGTTAAGAGCGATTTGAGTCAATCTTAGTCTTTGTGAAACACCCCCCTGGAAGGGTACACTAGCCGGAAGGAGTTATCCACGGTGTCATTTTTATTGTGTTTAAAATGCACTGCAAGTGTAGTCCACTTGACTTCTTACTTATCTTTTAGAGAAGGACCTCATCACGTGACCCTTAAACCTAGCCCTCTGTGGAGTTCAAGCTCCTCTAACATGTGGTATCATTCAGCAGCTTGGTCGTGTAATTCAATGACGAGGTTGATAGCTCCCAATCAACTGCAATGAATTCAATTTAATGCTCTATATAAATCGGACCCGCTTCCAGAATTAGACACAAGTTTCAGAGATGCAAGGGGGTAGTCAGAAAGGGCATGAAAGTAACCGTTTTCTAGCTGTATGATATGAGTTTGAGATCAGTTGGTTTCTCATCCTACTTTTAAATTTTCACTTTAAGTATAACCTTTACCCTTTACGCACTGTTGGATTTCTAATATCATAGTGTATAAATGATTTGCCAAATTTACATGATTTAACGGCTTTCATCCTTTCTTCGCCACACAGTTTTAAACAATACGCGTGTTTACATCTAAAAAGGAAGAGCAAATTTTCTGATTCTGTTAATATAGTGTTTATTATATAGCTTTGAGGGTCAGAAAATTATTTGATATCTTTTCAAGCGCAATACTTTAAATAATTAACCATGCCGCTTGATTATACCTCAGGAAATGTGAAATACCTCACTGCAAAATTAATGAAAATGTAGTTCAAACGCATTGTGCTGTATGCAGTCCCGGTATGCAGTACGAAACAGCATGTGAGAGGTCGAAATCGTGATCTAAATGTGCTACTTTAAGATCTTCGTATGATTTAACATGTTGTGTCGAATGAATTCAGATGTCGAAACTTCAAGTGTGAGTTGACAAAATTACAACACGTAAGAGCCTCACAACAAAATGGATGAGACGCAGCGATCAGGTAGACTTACCCGATGGGTTGGACGTCGTTTAAAATGTCTTGGACAAGAGTAGAACCCAAGAGAAATTGAGGGTGTCGAATTGAGTTGACTGAAGCCAAAAAGATAGTCATCTTGCTTCTAATGCATTCTGAAATGTAGGATGAAAAGTAAATAACCGTCGGGTTTATATTCTCTGCGTCATCGCATGTTGAGTGATCGTCGTTCCCGCATGTGTTTTGGAACAGTTTGGGGCGAACTCGTCGACCTTGTTGGTTTTTGTAGTTGTGAAGAGAGGGTGGATTTTGCTGCACAGTTCAATTGCTGAATAGATGCCAGGACTGATACGCCTTGAATTTACATAATCATACCCTGGGAAACTCTCAATACAATATGAACTTACTCTTCCTTAAGCACTGAGGCTCTACATTAAAGATTAATCCACGCAGAGAGAAAAAAATGCTTTTTAAAGATAACCTTGTTATGACTTCAATCAAATTTCTACGTATATAATGGCTTATTGCTTTCATTTCTCAAGAATAAGTATATTTTTTTTTACGTTCTTCGACTTTGGTTTCCAAATTATTTAGTTGGTTGTCGTGAAATCTTCTTTGAGTCTTAAAGGGCGTTGCTTGACGGGATGGTGTGTACAGGAGTCACACGCGTTCACATTCAAAATTTTCTGTCGACTAATTGGAACTTTCTCGAAAATTATTACAGCTTACCACTTAACTGAACACGTAGATCTTTGGGGATTTTTGCAAACTGCAAATTTCGGCAAAATTTGCCCCCCCCCCCCCACACACACGCATCCACCCACATACACCATTTGAAAGTTTCTGGCAATCTGTCTTTGAACGTGGTACGCTCTAAGAAAAAAGGTGCAATTTTGCACCCCAAATTGTGCAATAGCAGCACCGTTTGGGGTGCAATCTTGCACCCTTTTGTACTTGTATGCACCCAAAAATGCCCATCTGCATCCATAAAGGTGCAATTATGCACCTTAAAGGGTGCAGATAGTTTTGCATCCAAAAGGGTGCAAATTTACAGCTTCCCTAAAGAGTACAAGGGTGCAAAATGTAGCTCACTGCACCTTTAATGGTGCATAATGCTTCTTTTGGTGCAAAGTTGCACCCATAAAGAAGCTCATAGTGTATCATTTAAAGGGTGCAAAATTGAACTTTTTTGTATAGTGTGTATGAGAACATTCATGAAAAACTCAGTGGGAGACGATGTGATGTCATGAAATTCACCTGGATAAGGCTCTTACCGCCAAGTCGCCCCACCTATGACTCACACCGAGCTACCGGAGAAACCTGACATCGTGCTGAGTGGGTGCAATGTGAATTTACCGTGTTCGGTAGCGCCCCGATCACTTTCTCAATCTGTGGATTAACAGTGATCTTAAAGATTATTGCATGTTTCAGCACGGGCGAAGTCAATCTTGTTACGGCTAATCCTTGGTTTATGCTGCCTCCTCAAATAGAAACGTTTACCTTTTTTTTTCAAATATCGTTTCGGCAATGAGGCCTTGAGAATCATCTTCTGCACCTCGTTTTGTTTCAGGGGTATTCGAATTAGTGAGGGCTTGCCGGACCAAACTTTCCTATTCCTAATTGCGGACAAGTTGGCCGAACATTTTCCGAAGTAGCAAACAGTTCCTTAGAAATATCGTAAAATTGCATAAACAGGAAAGACGTGTTGTTAGATTTTCAACCAATTCTGCGGACAGAAGTTTAATTTTTCTGTCCTGAACAAAAGCGAAGACCATCTCATTTTCGGCAATTTTCCGACAAACTCCCGAAACCCCCTATATGCTGACAGAACCAGGGGCGTCACACCATTCCACTTCCACTGAATTAAATGAGGGCATTGCCTAGTTTTAATCAGTTGGGAAAAAAAGTTGGCAACCATTGAAGCTAATTTTTTCTAAGTCAAATATAGTCATTCTTATTTTAAAGTATGATAATTTACTAAGTCAACCTTGTATCCCTCCCTCCCCCCCCCCTCCCCCCTCCATGACCCAACATAATGCTCCAGGCGACCATTGCTCTTGGCTGTTTATTTCGTTAGAGATACTAATGCGCGTACAGGGTTAGGCAGTCAGGGTTGCAATGGGATTTTATGTTCGACTTAGCAGGTTATTATGATAAGGGTTTAGTGTAATGTTCCAAGTTCAGTATTCGGTCAGTGTACGAAAATGTAAGCGGCGTAATAACGCCGGAGCAAGTGTCGTACACCCCCCCCCCAAGCACACACACACACACATGAGCGCACGCACACCAGAATGACTCATTATACGAATCTTTACATGAGAAAGGAGGGATGAAGGGAAAGGAGGGGTGGTGTTTTTATAAACTCTTGAACTTTTCATACGCCTACACGACAAGTGCCTCGTCATCTTGAAACTCCGAAGCCCATTATACTAATCCTCATGCTAGGATCGATCCAGTTGATAATCTATCTTTTAGTCTTAAAAATTCAAATCAATTCTGATTAGCCTACATCATAATCATGACAGTCCTATGATGGGAACTGTTACATCAAACCTCATGAAACATGAAACTAAAAAGAGAGATACATGTACTTCGGAGAATATATATATATATATATATATATATATATATATATATATATACATACCATAATCCACGTCATGACGTCATCACCACACTGCGACAGGTAAGCTTAGAGAATTTGCTGTAATTAGTTCACTGCACAAATCATGTGTTATTAAATACTGGTACGTGTGTGGAGAGGCAGCGAAATTCAATATCCTGACTAGACACCCCGAAGATTGAGGTTAGACAGTGATGAAGCATACAGAACATAGACAGATAGAAGACAGGCATCATGTTTATTTCAACCAAAGCACGATATCAACTCTTTTCCAGGTGTGATGGCTGTCGAATCCAGTGAAGTCGTGATTTCTATTCCTCCCCATTTTTATTAAAGGGGGAACAACGGAGAGACAAATGTCTCAAGAAACGAATAAAGACAGAAATGTTCCAGTCAATCTGAATGAATAGATGAACAAGTCTGTTATGACAGTCATCGTAATGAATATCATTATCCCAAGTAACAAAAAATAAAATATCCAAGTATCGAGTTTCAGAGGTTCTTACTTCTCTTTGTATGATGGAAGAAGTAGTTTCCATTGCATTATGAGATTTGTGAATGCACCAAGACTTTGCTCTCAGCTTTGACTTTGTAACGACAGTGATACATTTTGTTTTGCAAAAAATACAACAATAACAACAAAAATCCACACCCGAACACGCACTCACATACAAAAAACAACAACAAAACAAATCAACAACTAAATATACATCTCATTTAGCATGCACTGAATGATAATTACTCAATAAACTGAAATGTACAGAAAGTAATAAAATGAAATAGGATGTCCTTGAAACGTAGGCCGATGCAAATTTTGTGAGGGGCGCGTAAGTGCGATTTTTTATTTATTTATTTATTTTTTTTTTTTTTTTTGGGGGGGGGGTTCATCCAGTGTCTTGTCAGTGATTTCATCCACAAAGTCTATTTTAACAGACAATTCTGACTAGCCTTATATACGGTATCAGTAATGTTGTCAGCAGCTGATAGAGTTGTCAGCGCTGACAACTTGTCAGTGGACAAATGCTGATGAAACGCCCCCTGAATTATCATGCCCGCATCCAGTAATTTTGTATAATTTTTTTTTCCTGCCAGAGATATTAATCAACATTACTATCTACTTTTGATGTTGAAGAATGGTAAACCAACATAACTTCTTCATTGCATTCCATACAGACGAGGAGTGTTTCTCGATGTCGTTAGGCCAGGACTACCAGGGTTTCGTCAACAAGACAATCCGTGGTCGGAGCTGCGTTCCGTGGAACAGCCACCGCATCAGGCCCCATCTCAACGCCTCGATGGTCATCACTCCGCTGGTCGACCATGTGCTGGCTCTCGGTGGGAGCAACTGCCGCAATCCGTGGTCGGACCGGCCAATGCCCTGGTGCTTCGTCGAGGCACGGCCACACTCTGACGTCATCACGTGGGAGTATTGTGACGTCGGCAAGCCAAGGAAGACATGTAACGTGGGTGAGTGGAACGTTCATGTTTTTCTTGATAGTTTGTACACACTAAGAAAAAAAAGTTCAATTTTGCACCCCAAATTCAACAATGGCAGCACATTTTGGGGTGCAATCTTGCAGCCTACATGAAAAAGGTGCAAAGCTGCACCCTTTTGTACTTGTTTGCACCCGGAAATGCCCATCTGCACCCTTAAAGATGCAACTTGGTTGTTTTTGCATTCAAAAGCTCATTGCACTCTTTAAGGTGCAAAATGCTTCTTAGGGTGCAAAGTTGTAACCGTAAAGGAGCTCCCAGTGTTGTATTTGAAGGGTGCAAAATTGAACCCTTTTTTCTTAGTGTGTATGTATCTTGAGGCAGAAAGTGCACGAATTTGATGGGTGAGAGTGGAAAACCAAGACCTCAGGAGAAGGGGAATGGAGCATGGAAATAGGAGGGTGAAGAAAATGTATTTGTTATAGTATTTAGTTTTACGTGATAAAGACTGTCTCGCAATAACATAAACCCACGCGACTGTTCCGTAATTTCTGCTATTATTTATATCATTGAAAGAAAGATTCATCAAGATTACATTAATGCTCAAGTCAAACATTTGCTTTACATTTGTTTTAAAATATAAATCCTTTCTTGCTTGCTTGACACTCAAACGGATTAATAATCCCCCAACAAACTATCAGAACTTTTTTCTTTGACTTGTGGCTGAGTCTTCAATTTATCTTCGTTTCCTAACGATCATCAGACAAAGACGAATAAAAACTCAATTCCAAGTACGAGGTCGTCTAAAGTACACGCGTATACGTCACACATTTTAAGTGACGTCATATTCAGCCTCAGGTCAAAGATTTTGGCTTTGTGGTCGAAATATCGAGCTCCATCATCATAACTCGACAGGTGTCGGGAGATGTATTAGGTGTTAACTCCGAAGCCTAGGATGCTAGGATTGATAATGAATTTACGGATACCTGGCGGAACGAAAATACTAGTCTCACATTCATGTGTAACAGAATAAGAGGTTTTCTAAAAAAAAAAAAACCAAACAAACAAACAGGAATCGTTGGAAATAGAGAGAAATTTTAAGAATGACAAACTTCTTCTTCTACTATTACTACTACTACTACTACTACTACTACTACTACTACTACTACTACTACCACTACTACTACTACTACCACTACCACCACCATTACTACTACTACTACTACTACTACTACTACTACTACTACTACTACTACTACCACTACTACTACTACTACTACTACTACTACTACCACTACCACCACTACTACTACTACTACTACTACTACTACTACCACTACCACTACTACCACTACCACTACTACTACCACTACTACTACTACTACTACCACTACCACTACTACTACTACCACTACCACTACACTACTACCACTACTACCACTACTACTACTACTACTACTACTACTACTACTACTACTACTACTACTATTACTACTAAGTGATAATAGTTTAGTTGAGTTTTATTAATTCATTTTCAAATATTTGAGATATAATTATATACAAAAGACGAACAATATAACAAAGTATAGGAAAACACAACTTGAATTTTTTTTTTACAGAAAATAATCAGCAGTTTGTTACACGATTGACAATCAAACAAATTTGAACATTACTGAAAGCAAAAAACGAAAAAAAAAAAACTCTGTGAAAACCCTAATACCAATACTACTTATATTATTAAAACTACTAATGTTCATGGCGCTTACAAAACGGCGTTGGTCTTCTTTACCACATAGCTACCACCGTAGGCATTAACTACCTGTACTTATATCCACTGCACCTGCATAAAGAGATATTTAATTTTAGATAATTGTCTCGCTGAAAGCTCGGATTCCAACTCGGACCACTTGATTAAAAGTCTGTCGACAAAATGTATACCTGTTCCACACCTAGCAAAAGTCAGAAAAGCCCAGTGGTAAACATTTATTTTTAAAAAAAAAGACGAGCGACAAGACTGAAAATGATGGATACTATCTGAGATCGAGAAGGAAATAAAAAGACTGATGTTAAACATGTTAAACCCATTCACTTAATGGAAAGATAAATGGGCGATGAGTAATATAAGTGGCGGATATCTATAAGAAACATAATCTCTCTTCACTCTTTTGATTTGCTACAAAAACTGACAGCAGGTTTGAGAGTAAAAATAATGTTTAAGGCCGAGCTATTTCTTGCCATTTGTCAGCATGTCTCACCTCCATGAACAGGTAAGGGCGGCATGATATCACCTTCCGATTATATAATCACTGTCACATGTCGTCTACCAAAAGTATTAGAATTCTGCTCGTTCTGAATAACATTTGATCTACTGATATGCATTTACTCAACCTTTGGTTATTCCACATGTGCGCCTTTTATAATAAGAAGTATTGTCATGTTTCTGAATTGTACAAATAAATTTCGTTATAAAAGATAAGCGCTGTGTTATTACTGCATCTTGTCTTATGACAGTCATGACACCATGTATTTAGCAATAGCGAAATAAATCAAAGATTAACAGGGGTCAGAGAGTAATTCTGAGCGTTCAAGGGGTTGGTGTAATATCGTCTTCACCATGTGCAGGATAGCCCTACTTAAACATAACGAATATTTATACTACGCAAATATTCATCTCAAAGGGTGCTTAAGGCGCTTACAATGCATTGTTAGGCTTATCATTGCCCCAGCAGTGCCAGGTACCCATTTATAAACCTGGGTAGAGTGGATTAAATGTCTGGCTGAAGGACATAAGGAGCCAGGCATCAGTGGGAATCGAACTCAGGGGCCCTCTTACCAACTTTTCCCCAACACCTCCAAAAACATTCGAACACAGTAAACAAACAAACAAACAGAAAACTTACTTTAAAATGAATTCACCAAGAAGCCTCTAGTAATCCAAACTTCTCATGCATTCGATGAAAGCAAGACGACAGATGAACCCTAAAATTTAACAGGCATGAACAAAAATGATTAAAGGCACACGACTGTTAGGTTAAATCGTCCTCCTGTTTTAATGATTTTAGGAGAACGTCTACACCTTGCCAGTGAGCCACAGGTCATAATTACAATGTCGCATCCATGAAAATTCTTTAAAAGTAATATCAAGTGACTGAAAAAATTCATTTATTATTTTTTATTACATTAAACTTGCATACAGATACATGTCTTAAATCGTAACAAATACAAAAAGTTACAAACAGAAGTTCGTTTTACATAATATTCAGTATTTAAGTTCTGTCATTTTCTTTTCACATTTTTTCCAGAACATAGGATTTTCGATCTCTATGAATTCGTCAAAAATTCCTTTAAAATTCAATTTTCTTTTTATTATTATTATTAATTCTTTGCAATGGGTGACTTATCGTCATACATGCTAGAAACTGTCACCCCCCCCCCCCCCCCGAGCGGATAAAGTGCCCCTACTTGTATCATGCTCATTAAATTTAATAAAATGATAAAATGACAACTGAGGTGGCAATTAAAAATGCTTCTTCATGTTAAGATATTGCTTCCAAATCACGGCTTGACAGGTTAATGTTTCTTTCTTGCCCATTAACTACATCGTACTCCGATGAGTCAAGTTGTATAAATCTCAAGTCTTCCTCAATATTTCGTTTAGATTCGAAAAGATAAGCCACTCATTTTCACATAACTTTTCTTATAAGCCCTTTAATTCATTTCTGCGGAAAATGAACTGGCTATACTGGACTCTTGGGAAATGTGGTACCTATTTAGGTCACGTTGAAGCTCATCATTTTTTTTTTCCTTTGCCTATATGAATTCTCTCCCAGATCTATTTTTGTCGCAACTTATGATTAATACTCGGCATTATGAGAACAATTTCCTGAGAAGTTGTTTGACGGGTGCTCGCGTAGTCATTGGTTAGCCTGAGACAAGGATAGTCAAAGAGTGAGAGAGGGAGGAAGGGGTTTTTCCTCAAATGGATAAAAAGGAGAGCTGGTGATCAAAAGTTCATCATTGTTAAGGTGAGACTTTAAGGCTGTAGTTTAGCAAGTATGCTATATATACTTGATCAAACAATGCTTGTTTAGGACTATTTTGTTATGTTTTGTTTTGGGGGTTTTTGTGTTTTATTTTGCTTGGATTTAGAATTATTTTACTTCTTCCATTTTCAAAATGATATCTTCACAATATTCAAAGTAAGATAACATTTTAAACAAGCATATTCTGCCAGAATCATAGAGTAAAACTTCTAAGACATATTTGGATATGAACTTTTCATAATAGGTTAAATCAACATAACACAGTTCCCGTGCATATCCTTATTCAGTATAAGTTTTATAAATCAGACTTATATAAATGGGGGAAGGAAAGAAATATAGAGAGATTATGAAAAAGCAACTTCTTTTTTCCCCAAACCCCACCTCCATCACCCCATCACCACCCCCCCCCCTCTCCCTTGTTAATCGATGATTAACGACAAAACTGTTTCTCTTTCTTTCTCCATCTCTTTTTTTTTTTGGGGGGGGGGGTAACTTTTTTCTAAAGACATCAAAGCAAATGGGAAGTGCGAGAACCGGGGTTCTTATAAAAAAAAAAATCTAAACAAAAAATAAAAAACTTTCATTATAGATTTGTTAAAGTATGAAGTATTATGGTAATTTTGTGAAAAGTGTGTGATTTCTAAATTACAAAATGCGAAATTCTGTTACTGTTGCATGAAAATTAACATTGAATGAAAAGTCAAACTATTTTTAAAAATAATTTTGTTATATGAAGAGTTAATGTAATTTTGTATTGAAGATCAAATTTTCATATGCAGTTTTTTGTGATAGTTTGTAATTTTGTTTATGAAAAAAAAGAATAAAAACCGAACGAAAAATATAATAACTGGTCGGCCCTATGTCAATTTCAATTGTTTGCTTGTGGCAATAATATGCGATGGGTTCAGGTAAAAAATTCAAACTAATACATAAATGGTCATGACAAAAACTACTTTGATGAAGGTGTCAAGGTGTCATATATTTGTTGTCATATTAAATATAGAAATGTGAAACTTTTTTTCGAAAATGTTTCATTCTGTAATTTTCTGGAAAAGAACAAGAATGTTTTTACCCATGCTTCAACCCGGGGTTTTCATCAACCATGCTGTCAAATTCATCTCATTCATATACGATACAATTTTTTTTTTCTGTTATGTTGTCAAAAGTGTAAAAATAGAATATCATTCAAGGTTTTTTTGATGATGTCACCAATTTCGAATCCAGATGTATACCTTTAACAACACATCCAAAAACATACTTACGCGATGAAACTGTACCTTTTAATAAAAAGGCCACCCAAGTTTTGCTCAGTGGTGGGTTAGGAAACAAATCTGTATGGTGACATGTTTGCTCATTTTATTTGTATCTGTCACCATGTTTTTCCACAAAGGAAATGATTTTCTACACTTACGACGCACATGAGGCTTTTATTGATCAAGATTATAGCTTTCTATAGTCTCACTATGATAACATTCTCTACATTGCCATCTGCATTCTGTTTGAGTTTGTGATGTATATAGTGGCTGAACATAATTTCTGCCAGATTTTCCATGTATTGGATGAGAATTTGCACCTTGTCAAACATCATGCAAACTTTGCACTAATTTGCATAAGGTTCTTAGAGAAAAGGAAAAGTTCTATGAAATGCTGTACAAAGTATAACTTACAACAGGATTTTGCTTTTGGTGTATGTGTGTGTGTGTTGTGTGTTTATTACACTTTATAGGTGCCTTCTCTTGTACAAACCTCGCGCCTTTTTAAAGGTATCCTTTACCTCATTGTTTTTAACTTTTTTTTGTAACACCGATAGGTGTTACATGAATTGGAATTTAATTGAGATTAAATTGAAAATTAATTGAAATTAAAATCTTAATTGAAATTTAAATAGAAAGAAATAGAAGTTTTGCATTATGAATAAATACATCTAGATAGCAGCACTTAACTATTATGTAATTCGCACCAATTGCACATATTAACTGGACACTAGCACCACGATTATGATATTTCATGAAGTCTGAATAAAGCTATGACGTAGGGAGTTGGTAATGCTTTCATTAATGATTTTATGAAAGTCCATTTAATATTCCATAAGAGACTCAATCGATATTTGTATATTCGTTTTCTGTCCTTGAATTTTAATTTTTATCTTTCCGGCTAGGTATACATTTCAACTGGAAAAAAATGCCCTTTGCTCTTTTCATCAAACCGAGATTCTTCAAGTCGAGTAAAAGCCAGTACCGCATCGAACCTTGATTCGGTATTTCCACAATCATGTGTACTGTGGGATCATGTGTTACATCGTTTTTAGAAGATTATCATAATCATCTGTAAGAGATACTTGGTCTCTTCACCTGTTCCCTTGAATCAGTCTATTTTAGAAAATACTCTTGCTAACCAGAGTTCCTGTTATTCCTGCCTTAATCAGTTACTTTGCAAGTATACTGCTACACTGTACTCCTTACAAGGCCTCACACTTTATCGCTTAAAGCCATCACAGAGTGCTCGAATACTCTTCCGAGAAAATATAAATTGTTTGCAACAGCTGTTTCACGAGGAGATTATTCAAATGGAGATGATATATTGAGGAAAAGAAAGAAAGAGGGTGCAGAAGATTAAAGATAAAAGAGGCTATCTTTCAAAAACATTTACGTTTGAAAGGGGAGTTCTAGTCACAGTTAAGGCATTGAAACAGTGTGGAAAGTTTGAGCTTAAAAGCTTTTTACTTGAGATAGTGGCTTTGTCCAAAGTTGAGTTTGGTCTGTTTAAGAAGCTTCGTTCTAAGGGTTGCAGCTGCGTGTGTTGATATAAATACTTCCTATCAAACTAACCTACAAACTACGAATCAAAAGACAATGTGAGATTTTTTTTTCAAAAATTTTCTCATGACTTTATTGTTATATTTTTGTGTACCGTTTATGGTTATTCTATAAATCTGTCATGCTTTCATCATCTATAGCTAAGTCTGAAACCATTAAAGACCAATTTATACTGTCCAGTTTAGATTTCATCACTTCTAATCATTAAACTTAACTCCCGCAGCGAATTGCGTTTTAATTAGTGCATAACAGCTGCCTCACGAATATGTGGTCGTGTTTTTATCTTTAAGCCAATCCAGTGACTTGGGAATGCCACTGCACATTACGGCAAAGGTGGGGGCCCCAGAGTACATATTTTTTTGCGGAGTTTGTGTCGATAAAGTCCTTCAACTCTCTTGGTCAGTGTAGGAAAGATGTATGGATGGTTACAATAATGCTTTGTCAGACTCGGGGGAGCTGATCAACATAGCAACAACATGTTGCCATAACAACGTGAGAAGCTAGCAGGTAGATTCAGCGAGAAAATAGAACTTAAAATTCTTCGCGTAACACCCCCCCCCCCCCCATAATCGCACGAACACATTTTTTTCTATAATTTCTTATTCGAGATTTCATTCAAAATACAACAGTACAAGTGAATAAATATATTCAAATCAGTATAAATATAAATCCTCATTTTGATTTCATAACATGATTTGATAAGTAAATTTTAATATATATATTACATATCAGTGAGCAAAGAAGAAAAAATGGAATGAAATCCCTTATAAAACAACACATATAAGCTCCAACTAAAAAATGAGCCGCCCCCCCCCCCGAATATGAAAGATCCTTCAAACTATGACAATTCTTTTTCGAGTATTATATTCAACTCAGTTGATGCCATACAAACGAATGTGATTACATAATGTACAATTCACAAATTACAAATTATATGCACAAAAAAAAAAAAAAAAGGAAACACCCCCTACACACACACACACACACACACACAAACACACACAAACACATCCACCGTCGCATTTTAACACGTGAAGAAAAATAGTTCACATGGAACATCATAGCTTTTTTGCGAAGAAAATACTTTTGCATACACAACAGAAAAATATACAAACAATAAACTAATATTTTCTTCTGCAATTTTTTTAAAGTGTGCATAGTACAATAATTGATATTTCATTTCCAACAAGGTATTTGAATTAAATGTGTGTGTTAGTTTATAGAAAGAGACATATTTTCAAAATTCCTTTATGAACTTTTAATGACTCAGCTTCATTCCATCATCATATTAGGCTGTGGTCACATTTTATCGTTAACGATAACAAAGCTTAACCAATTTCTATCGTTATTGCTATAGGTTTTTTAAGTATGCAGATGACATCTTTATTTTTCAAAGTTCATACTTCAAAGTTTATTTCCGCATTTCCATAAAAACAATATATAACATACATATTTGAAACCAAAAAAATCCAAAAGAGCATAACAATCCAATCCAATCCAATCCAATCTTATCCAAAGTTACTTGATAAAGCGCCTTTTCCTCGTCATAAATTATAAAGATCAACAACAACAACAACAACAAAAGAAGAAAAAAATCGAAGTGAAGTAAAAATGAAACAACAATACAAGTATGAAAAATGTGGTGGGATCAAAAGTATTTAATGAAAAACTTAAAAGACTGACCTCCATTTAACATTACATTAATAAAAGTAAAGAAAATAAAATACATGATTTTAAAAAAGGGGAAGGAGACCAAAACATACAACAAGCCTAGAATGTTTCAAGTAGATTGTTATGAAGCAAATGTGACCACCGCCTCAGACGATTCTCAAATAAAAACCTTTATTCAGACTTCATGTATGCTTTACTGTAACAGACAATAATTGTTGCCGAAAAAAATCCTCTCCGTTCCGCAATTTTGTTTGTCTTTAATTGGTTAGTGTGACTCAAGGTATGGCACCGTGCAATGGTTAACCACGTGAGCATGACTAACACAGTCGGAAAGGAGCTTTATTATAAAAAAATGGGAGGAGGTTTTCATCACTACGTGGCAAATGAGTATTCTGAAATGAAGCAAGAGACAGAGAATAAAAAGTGATATATTAAATTTAAAGAAAGTTGTTACTATAATGACTTTGCGAAGAAAGAAAAAAAGGAGGGGGGTTCAAATAACCAGGATGGATAAATTGATGTGGAGAAAGACATTGGAAAGAAGGACAGAGATAACGCTGCGAATTCAATATAAACTAGAGTGAATAGATCAGGTTATTGTTAAGAATTATATTATTTTGGAATTTCTTCGAATACTAAAATGAATCAGTAAAAATATAGCATACATCAAAACACTATGTAGGAACAAGTTGTGTGATAACTTCCCGGTAGAAATGGTCGATGTTATGCAAAGCGCATCATGAACATGATTAAAATTCTGAAAATGTGTTGTTCACGAACACATGAAAAATGCATCTCGATAGAAAGAATGTGACGATGGATTTCATTCGTAAATGATGATAAATGCGATCATAATGAGGATAAAACAATTAAAAATCATGAGAAACACTCGGTCATAGGATGTAGTGGTCATTCAACAACCCTTTCATATCCCCTAAAACTCTTGCACATAGCCATTATAGTGTCCTCTCCATGAACGCTGGTCAGTGCGCTGTCTTGGACTTCCTTCCGATGTCAGTCTCAATATCCCATCAGGAATAATGTTAGTAATTAGTCCTGTATGGAGACAAGCAAATGGTAGTCATAGGAAAAGCATGTCTTTCATCATAGTATGGCCTGCTTTTTTTTGACAGTATCAAGAACTCTCCCATCCCCCTAGCTATCGATTCACCGTCATGTTGTGTGTTGACCGCTAACCGAAAAGTTTCTTGAAGAATGTATAAAGTTTTAGAAATGTCTCAAGATTAGATTCAGGAACCCTTAACTCCCTAAGCTTCGTCGTTGCATATTTACACTATTTCTGTATAAGGTATATGGAAACATTGAAATAAACACAACAAAAAAAGTAACTCCCCCCTAATTCAAAATAGCATAACTTTTTAACGAAAAAGTTTTGAGCAAAATAATTTGGCAGGAGTGTTTCTACACTTATTGACTAACTTCAGTGTGAAAATGAGAATGATCCGTCAAGTCATGCATGAGTGAGCAGACATTAAAGGCAAAAATGTCACTTTTCAAAAGTCACAAGAGTCATTTTGAGGGGTCTGTGAAACAAAACTTTGACGAATTTGGTTTCTTCCATTGTTTGACCCCGTCATGCCTATCCCTGACACTTTTCATGTTTATCACAGTTGGTTAAACACAATTTTTTTAAAGAAAGTGATGTTCAGCCCTCCTAAGTCTACAAAATCCATTCAGTTTATGGAAAGAATTGGCATCAACCAACATGAATCAGCACATTATGTGAAAAATACCGGGTAGTCGTTTTTCCAGCATTAAACAGTAATTTTTAAACATTTCTTGCTTCATCGTTAAAAATGTCCTCACTAAACCATGACACAATCTCAATAAACATCAACAGCACTTAAACAACACCAGAAAAAGCTTGTTTCACAGATTCGCCAAAATGACTCATGTGACTTTTGAAAAGTGACATTTTTGCCTTTAATGTCTGCTCACTCATGCATGACTTGATAGATCAATCTCATTTTCACACCGAAGTTAGTCAATATGTGTAGGAACACTCCTGCCAAATTATTTTGCTCAAAACTTCTTCGTTAATAAGTTATGCTGTTTTGAATTAGGGGGGAGTTACTTTTTTTGTTGTGTTTAGTTGGCAGAAAAGTGGTGTTATTAGCATTGTCGTTAGTAATGCCCTCTTTAATGAAGACAAATCATTACAGTACCATACCAGTTTCTTTGTTTTGTTGACAACAGCTTCTTTAAATTTGTGTTGTCGTGCCTGACAATGAAATGACATTGTAATAGTTCACAGCTATCGGTATGGAAGGAGGTTTAAAAGGGGATGTGCTAGTGTCATTCGGTATTCTTGTCGGCATTTCCATGATAGTTGTCAACTACCGTGCAACTTCGAGGACTTGAATTCTTACCTTTGTGAGCAAATTCAGAGTTTTAGGACCGGCACGTTTTTTCCTGACACCCGCACTGCAAAAAAGTTGGGCATTTCTTTTTGTATATCTGTTGGGCAAACTGTTTTATTAATTTGTTGGTCAAGTTTAGCTCAATAATTGGGCAAATTCTCGATTTTGATCAACAGTTGGTCAAAATTTCGACCCAACAATTGGTCACAATTTTTGCCCAACCCTTGTTGGTCAAAAATTTTGACCAACTGTTTGGTATGACCAGTAGGGTACCAACGTTGGTCAAAAATTGGTCATTTTTCGACCAACATTTTTTGCAGTGCGCGCTCATCCCTAATTAATTCAAAATTTTCACAACACACTGGATATGCCTGTGTTTAACATTGACTTGCTTGATGACTCTTCATAGGGCTTCATAGTCGGTTCCTGCCCATCTTCTGTCGATGATAATGGCCATCCTCCCTGATCGTTTACCTTGGCTCTCAAGACTAATATCAAATATCAACGGGTCTGGAAACGTGACCCAATTCTTGAAGGTCGAGGTCAGGGGGAGGGTTACATCGTGTTTTTGTTTCATTAATAAACTAGAACACTGGAAATAGGGTGTACGTAATAAACTAAAATTGGAAAGTAATATCTCAACACAAAAGAGGGTTTATGAACATACTAGTTGTAAATTATACACCCAAGAAAGCACTTGAAGTACAAGGAGTTACTGTCCTATCTTTCATCTTGCTTAATTGATGTGAGATGTGGTTTTCATAATTTGCATCGACATCATTTCTTTGATATAATACATGCATCACTAAATGGTGAGGAAAAGTACAATGATAAATTATTCATCGTCCTCCTGTCTCTCCCTCCCTCTCCTTCTCCCTCTCCTTCTCCCTCTGTCCTCCTGTCCTCCTGTCTGTTTCTATCAGTTTTTGTCACTCACTCTTGATTTTAAACCCCCCTCTCTCCCCCTCTCTCCCCCCCCCCCTCTCTCTCTCTTTCTGTCTTGCTCTTGCCCATTTTATTTCTCTGTCTCAATGATTTCTCTCTCCCTTATATACGACGCACCCTTCATGGCGGTCTATCAAGGGACCGACAGCAAGAACAACATGAAATTATAATGTCTGCCCTAACTCACTAATTTGAGTAATGAGTCATGGAGGGATAAATTTAGTACCCTGCCCTGCTCATGTCCGCTGGTCGAACCCAGTGGAAGAAAACTTGAAAGGAAAGAGGAATGAAATGAAAGCTAAGAGGAAATTAGAGGAATTAGAAAAGCAAAGGTGGAATGGTAACAGAGAGAGAGAGGGGAGGGGGAGAGGCGGAGACAATGCTGAGGCACAGAAACTCATGGAAACGGACATGAAGACATCAGGACAGAGGGGGAAAGAGAGGCAGAGAGGGACAGGGACGCGTGTTAAATGTAAATTTTGCGAATATCCGAGAGAGAGAGAGGGGGGGGGGGGGAGAGAGAGTTGAAAAAGAAATAGACAGATACTGGGGCGAACAGAGAAAAAAATACAGTCAGAGAGACAGATACAGAGAAGTGTCAGACAAACAAAAAACGCAGTATACACTTTAGAGAGAGGTATGGCCAAAAATGTAGAAATGAAGACGATCAATCATAAAGTTTTCAAAAAACAGGTCTGTTAGGAGATCTCTAAAAAATCATTTAAAATGTAAATAGCGGAATAAATTTTTAATGTAGAAATACCATGATAGGAGGTGATCAGTATATGGATGGAACATCAAGGTCGAAACGGTAAAAAAAAAAAAGTTGGGCATTGGAAGAAAAGTAGAAGTTGGAAAAGAAAAGGATTACAGAACATGCAGAAATGAGAAGCAGCAGAATCGATAATCGACAGAATTTTTACAAAAAGAATCATGATGAAGAGTGCAAATGTTCATTCTTTCACGCATCAGAATGCACTATCCTCTTTATCATAACGATCTAGTTAATTTTTGTTGAATGATACAACCCTGTCCTGCGGGGGGTTAACACGAGAACGGACGAACATAGAGAGCTAAAATTAAAACATTCGGCTACCCTGGCCGGATACAGAGGGAACATGAGTTGCCGTTACCATGGTAACGAAACTCTCCTCGCGCACTTAAGAACCACCACTGAATATTCCCCTTGTAAAAGATCATAGAGTTGAATCAAAGCTTCTGAAGTGTGCCGGATCTGTCATCGTTCGAATCTGGTTCTGAACACACACTCGGCTGGAGCAATTCGAGCAAAATCGTTTATATTCTAAGATACATCAATTGGAATTGTCAAGGGGCAATAGCTATGATTTTGATGAAATTGTTAACCTGTGGTTGAACTTTGTATTACCTCAGTTGTCTGAATCAGTTCATTTATACAAAAAATATAAAACGGCGTATTAATAGCGTCTACAGTTTTCGAAATAAACTATTATCAGTAAGATGTCAATGTGCATATTTCTGCATCTTCATCCCTATCTTTATCTGCATAATTATTGTGTCTATCCCAGATTAAATTTCTTGCAGAACTTGCAGTTTTACACAACATTGAACAGATGAAAAACTTGTATTTTAACAAATAGTGAATTTTATTTTTACTTTATCTAATATTCTTGATACATCGTTCTTGCCTCTTGTCTCATACAGCAAAGAATTACCGCGTCCGCTGCGGTCAAGTCACGTGTAACCGTGGTCAGATCTGTGACGAACCGACCCAGTCTTGCGGGTGCCGACCGGGTTATCAAGGACCCAGATGCGATCGTAAGTGTGGAAGGGGTCATTACGGTGTGAACTGCCGGCGATTGTGTGCGTGTAGTCATTATGAGGTGTGTCACCACGTCACTGGGACATGTAGCTCATCAGAGGTGAGTTTTACAAGTAAAAGCAAGCATTGTAAATAAAATTAGTTCCATCAGACTATCTGGGAATAATGCTGATTTTTACAAAAATAGAAAGTTGATTGATATCATTCAATAATTACCACTGATACCTGTGGACGATTAAGCTATTCACGAGTATTTCATATACATGAAGGAATAGTTGCTGTTTTGCAAAAAGATGAAGGCTTATTTTTGAAAGGGGGCAGTCATTCCGAGATTTGTGTTTCAAAGGTACTCTGTTATGGTTCATTATGAATATTGAGAAAAGTAATAAATTATGACTGACATTAACAACGGTATGAACCGGTGTTCAAGTGTTGTAGAAAACTTGAACACCTTACGAGGTTTATTGTGATTGCAAGTTTGGGTATCGGCATTTCTAATCTCTGTCATTTCCACACCATTATCGCAATATTTTAACATCTACTCCACTTCATCCACATCTTATGATGATTCTGACAGAGATAAGATGATTAATGCTCTGAGACCTTATGATCGTCTAGCACCTGGTAACGGTGCAGAAACGTGTCTTTCATCCACGCCATGCTACCCCCTCCCCCACCACCACCACTACCACCACCCCACCACCACACCACACACTCCTTGAATTTTGAAACGGTTAACCTCGGTTACACCACTTCATCCACATCTTATGATGATACTGACTGAGATGAGATGATGCATCCTCTAAGACCCATGGCCGTCTACCAACGGGTAATGGTATAGACATGTGTCATTCATCCCCCACCCCCCACCACCACTACCAGGCCACTCTTTAAATTTTGAAACGGTTAACCTTGGTTACACCACTTCATCCACATCTTAAGATGATTCTGACTGAGATGGGATGATGCATCCTCTGAGACCCTATGACTATCTACCAACGGGTAACGGTACAGGCATGTGTCTTTCACCACCCCCTCCCCACCCACTACCCCCATCACTCTTTAAATTTTGAAACAGTTAACCTTGCATGGTTACACCACTTCATCGACATCTTAGGATGATGCTGACTGTGATGAGATGATCGATGCATCCTCTGACACCCTTCGAAAGTCTACCACCAGGTAACAGTACAGCCGTGTGTCATCCACTCATTTTCCTTTTCCTCCCCATCTTACCCTGTTTTCTAAAATGCTATCCCATATAAGCACTTTCTTTTCTTTCCATACCTTAGGATGATTCTGATGGTGATGAGATGATTAATCCTCTAAGACCCTACGATCGTCTACCACCTGGTAACGGTACAGCTATGTGTCGTTCATCTTGTGGTGTGCTCAGTAAGATAGGATGTACTTGTGCGCTGGATGGAGGCACCTGTAAATGTCCAGGTAAGATGAAGTGATGTCACTGCTTGAAAAGAGATTAAACGCAGTCTTTAGTTTTGATGCTTAAAGAGTGTAAGATTGTTGTGAAACCATAAGAATTAATTTCAAAGTTAAGAACTGCGAATGAGTGATATCTGTCAAAAAAAAAAACAAAGAAAGGGGCTTGAGGACACCGGGCGTATCCAAAGTGTTTTAAGTGCTTAATTTTGCCGGGTCGGGATGCCACGTGACCCTTTAACTTAGTCTGCATAGGGTATCAAGAGTATCAAAACTATCATTTACTTCGTGTGATTATCAGTTCATAATAAGTTTTTACATTGTTTATCTTAAAATATCATTTCCAAGGTTACCTTTCTTGAATGGGTAAGGATCGAGAAGTGTTTAAAGAAATATCTGACCACGATTTCGTTCGCTGATTGGGAAGTCAGACAGCGTTTTCATAAATGAAATTGTGATTTTCGTAAACGAATCTAGAACAAAGTTACTACTTCTAGATTTTACCTATGTTGTCTTTAAATTAACTGATTTGCTTGACTTCAGACATGTTAAATTTTGTCGACGTCAAACTGCTTAATTGTCTGTCACAACTTTCTTTCGTAAAATTTGCACCGCTTGAAACCCATGCACACTGCAGGGACGAACTTGTCTTGAGAAGTTTGGGGAGATTTTTCAACGGGCTGGTAAATATTTTGGTTTAAAAGCCCGGTCATGAATAACAACAACGACGAGGAAAATATGGAGAACAAATTAAAACAAATGAGACGATATAACGTAGAAAAAACTACAGAACGAACAATAAACAGATAAAGAGATAAAACGATTTGAGAAGAAATATAATAGAACAATTGCCAAACTATTGTGTATTGGGCGGACTGGCAATGAGAAAGTTTTCCCTGCCGGAAGCTCAATATTCTTGCCTGAAGGCCGGTTGATCACATCACTTTAAAGCCATTGAGTAACTTCTAAAATCTGAGCTGCATGGCCCTACATGCTATCAGTGTATGTCATATTGTGTCAATATGAAGCCCTGAAAATGCACTTCAAAAGCATCATCATGTGCTTCACAAATAGTGAAAATATACAAGTGACAGTAAAATGCCAGCCTTTTTTTTACCCCATAGACTGCAGTGTTAGACAGAAGCATACCCAAAATGGTTGTGTAAATGGCGGAATTTAGTGTTAGATATCTTGATGATAATATCTCATATTTCAAAACCTTTATATTCCTGGCTGTTTATTCATCCTTCTGAATATCTTTATACAAAACAGATATCAAAATTCAGCAATTTATCAATTTTCAATTTATCATTTATCAAGCATCCACAAAGTTACCAGATCCCTTTGAGAATGCCAAAATCTTCCTCTGCCCACATTTTTTCTTGCTTACAGAGAAAAATCATTGCTTTTCTTTACTAGTTTTTAAGCTTAAAGTATAAGTGTAGCAGTCCACGTTCGACGAATATTGAGCATGAACCTACTAGTACATGTCTCTGTATTTAGTATGACTTGCAGTAATGTGATGCCTTATTTCATTGAATCAACGATAACGAAAACCATTTACGGAGGGCCCCATTGATGAGGATCTCTAGGACGATCCCCTGAGTATCATGCTTGCTATAAACATGTATATTTACTTTATTTGGATGATGTTATCAAAACATACCCTTTCGTTTATCATTCCTGTTTTTCATGTTGACATCCAGATGTTTAAATTATGATGAAATTAATCGCAAATGATGCCCTTTGCATCGATCAGGCTGCCATGTTTGTATTTACAAGCAATGACTATGGAAAGATAAACATTTCCCCGAGTCATATATTTTCACATTAACGCGTTACCCCCCCCCCCCCCCATGTATAAAACTATAATGGACCTGCAACACTGTCAATAAAAGTGTATTAGACCACAAGCTTCAGTGTGACATTTCTGTACTTCAATAATTCCTTGATAAGTGTCATAATGAACAGATGATTTGTAAGATGGTCCTCGTCTAAATCATAAATAGCCATGAATAACCTTATAAATACATAAATATTATTCGACGTTGTGACGATTTTGTATACAGAATAATAGGAAAATAAAAGGGAAGAAGGTGTGTGAACACGTGAGTGTTCCATCTTTTTGATATTTTACCTCTCTCTATATTCTGAAATACTTCAAAGAAATAATAAAAAGAGTAGTTTGCAGTCGATTTCAGTCTGGCTATCTCGCTCTTAATCAAACCTCAAATCAAAAGAAGTCTGACAAATTTAATTTTCTTGGTTTATCCACACTTCACAAGAGCTTTAACGCGTTTGGCAGACCAGGCCGGTAATAAGAAAAGGCAGATTCTTCCCCCTTCGGTATTACTCGTAACACGACGATAGACCCTGTACCTCTTCTAATCCCTCGCTCATTTTCTACACGACTCTGACACAGCGAAATTTTAGCATCCCGCTTAAATCCACAAGATAAGCCTGTATGTGAACTTAATAGGTCTACCAAAACACAACAAGAAGTATATTGCGATTATGTTTTGCAAAGGTTGCATTGACTTTAGGGGCGAAGGTGCATTGAGTGACATAGTTCTTGTACATTAATGATCTGTACTTGCTTGCCATCGCATTGGTTGCAATGGGAGATTGCATGTATAAGGCAAGAAAATCGACCCAAACCATATTGTATATCTGTCATGGAAGAAAAACAAACAACCTTCACCCCCCCCCCCTCAAAAAGAAAAAGAAGGGGGAAAAAAACACCGGGGTGCAATTACAAAACCACATACAAGGATGTACGGTATCCAAAGCATTGTACATTATCTGTGCCACATCGATTAAATTGGATATTGTCGATAATCAAGAGATTTAAACGTCTCGCTAATTTTACCGAATCATAGAAAGGGCGCCTGAACAATTTGAGTTTTCACTAGCGCTTAAAAATAAAGAGAAGGAATGCATCGACGTACAATGAACAACAGACGACAGCAACAACAACAATAACAAAAGTAACAACATCAATAACAACAGCATTGAAACAATTATTTTTCAGACCTTCACATGTTTTACCCTCTAATTTAAAACAGGTCAAAGAAGTAGAGTATTTACCATGTTTACAAGTCGATATGATTAATAACTCCCTAGGCTACGCGTATACGGTATACTTAAATAGCAAAGACAAGCCTTTCTGTAGAGGCATTCATGCAAACTCATACTCGGTAATTCAAAACACATGCTTGAATGAAACAAGACGATGATCTATTTTCTTCAGACGTAGATTTAATTAAGACCGACTGTGGTGATGAGCATGACATATTTTAGGTGCGTGTCCCCCCCCCCCCCTCCCCGCCCCCCCCAAAACAACACACATTAAAACAAAACAACAAAATTGAGTGCGTGGTCGAACTTTCGGTAAGAGAAAATTTGATTTAAGATTATTGCCTCAGGACTTTTGACCAGAGATTCTGAGATAAAAACCTAGGAGAAATATGATATTGTTAGATTTATGGAAAACCATGCATGGACTGCTAATAAAATTGAAAACTAGACGTTACTAGTTAATGACCTTCACTAGGTTTTAAAAACTCATGACAATTTTCACCGTTTTTGTTTTTTTTTTGTATTCAGGATTTTTAGTAATTATCTTCTTAATTCAGAAGCTATCATTATTGTCAACGATGACACTTTCAGGGTTAATTAAAACTTATTATTCATCAACTATCGTAAGATATTTAGCTTGATACCTTATTGATTTGATTCTCGACTCTGAATAATTTTCAAAAGTCAACGGCACTTAATGGAAGCAAAACAAAAGTAAAGTGAGAAAATATAATCTCACTTTGAGAAATGCATTTTTATAAGAACTCCTTATTACAAATTAAGCTGTCTTGATCAATTCTATACCAAGATGCATGGAGAATGGTGGAAATTGTTCTAAAGAGGTTGCATCAAAACATCGAACATATTCAAAGAATTATATTGTTATCAACCAAATTTGCGAATTTCGAATTTGACAATAATATGCCTGACAAACATAATAAAAAACAAATCATGCATATGATTACTTTAAAATTAGTAAGATTTTTTTCAGCGAAAGTGTTTTAGAAGTAGAATGTTACTTTAAAGGAAGGGTTTGGCTAACTAGCAGTGTTGGTGCTCACAGCATGACAAGATATGTGTCATAGAAAGATCAAACCAGGAAAATCGTCAGATGGATGCGGTTTGTTTGATGGGTGAGACAAGAATTTGACCGTCTTGAAGAATCCCCCAAGGATATTCTGTCAATAGAAACAAGACTATGAATCTACCGACCACCTATAGCAGGGACATGCCTATAGCTATAGGAAGACCCTCTGAGGAATTTGTCGGAACTTGTAAAATGAGTGAAAGGACGGCGAAGACACAATCATGTACGGGCCGGTGTAAACATTTTTTGACGTTTTTATGACGGAGAAATGCTTTTGAAAGTCAGTTTTAACCAAATTAATCTTCTTTTTCTGAATTACCTAGCCAAGGCCAAGGGGAGAGTATACAGGAGCATAATTATTAAAGAACCTATTACATAGATCTAGAGGAGCATATGACAACCTATTCTACTACAGACCTATTATACGCGTTCCCCCAGAACAATTGGCTTAGATATACCCTATAACATCTTGTTAAGCAATCACTTTTTCGTTTAATCGACAAGAATACTATATTGTTTTGGGATTTTTCTGATTCCGATTTACAGATTTTATTTCATTCTCATTATTTTTAATATCAAATTTACAATCAAATACAGACACGTGATATGATGAAAAGTTTTAAAAAAGAATGATTAGTTAATTAATCAATTAATAAACAAAGGATTTGAGATAGTAACCTATGTGCAAAAAAAACCCAACAAATCTGCAAATTGAGAGAGCAAAGAAATGAACAGGAATTAGTAAAGAGGAACATGCAGATGGGTTTTTATACATTATTTTGCTTTTGAAAAAGTTGTCAGGCTTCAGTTTAGATCAGTTTGAAGGTATCATGCTGGAAATGCCTATTTTAGTTGAAAGATATCGAGATTTTAAATAAAAACTACCGGTATAGTGAATATCTAAATAATCAAAATCTAAGAACCACCAAATCCTTCAGGAAAAGGCATTCAAGAAGTTCATTTTGATTATCAAAAGAACAACAGACCTACTAATCAGAATGCTCACGAAATTCCTGAACCTTATGGACACTTAAATCATAAAGTTGAAGAACAGTGTTACTTGGTAGACAGTGCAAGAGACAATGACTTTTCGTAGCATTTGTCATATAATAAAGAAGACTCAAGCAACGACAAGAATCTTCTGGCATCTGTTTAGGCGCCATTTTCTCGGCGTCAATTTCCATCAGTTCATGATATCAAAATGGGTTCAGAGTATTTACCTGGGGAAAAGGAAGGCTGATGATTTTACTAGACTAGCCACAAGCACGTTCTTTGGATTTAAAGAGCTTCTTGGAGTCTTGAATGATTGCCAAGACGATGTATGGTGATAAAGATTTGTCAGACTAATGAGGATGAGCTAGGTAAATCGTGTTGATCCAAGACGTACCTGGATAAGAACTTACTGTGGTCTTGTGGCATAAAGCACTGCTTTACCTAGATGTAACCCAGGAACAGGAGTCGCCTAAAATACTGGTTCAGTTTTGATCTTTTTAAATTTAACTCTTACTGAAAATTGACTAAATCAATTTTATAAATCCTTACACACAAGAGGAAAAGAAATTGAAATGAAGATTCTCTCCGCCTTTCAAGAAAGGCCTGATTATTTTCGATGTTAACAGTATAGTATTTGATATTAATAAGGATTGATGAATGGATTATTCTCTGCGATTATATCCAGAAAATTTGTTTCCTATGTATTTATGTACATGTTTATGTATAAATATACACACTGAAGATGAAATTGAATCAAAACATGCAATATATTAGCAGGAAGGAAATATTTTCTATCTTGAGATATTTCTGAAACATTGAAACATGATCTTCCTATGACTTTACAATGTTGCTGGCTGCAGTATAATAGTGCTGATAGTGCTGGCAGTGAAAAGGAAAAAAATATGATTTCAGCTCAAGCTATAAGCTTTAACAATGCTTTGTCTTCAAGTTTGCCTGCTTATGTATTTCTTTATGTATACATTTTTTTCGGGGGGGGGGGGGGGCGGTGTTGAACAATATCATGGACAAAGTAATTTGTTATGTATTTATATAATTCACGTTTCTTTGTAGGTTACGTCATCGCTCTATTTGTAGTATCCATAACAACCTGGATAACACTCGGGGGCGTCTGTGTGGTGTGCAGCATCCGTAGGAGGCGCTATAAGTCGAAGATTGAATACAAACGGTGAGTCAAGCATCTGGGGAAACTCCCCGCCTCCTCCACCTCCTCCCACGCTCTCTTATGTTTTTCAACATTTTTACTTTGTTTCCATTGTAATTCATAATCCCTTATTTCATTCCCTTTCGTCATCAGACATTAACATTAAATATTTTCCCATAAAAATGGTTATACCCAAAGCGTGAAACTCTTTTTAGTTTCCCTATTTGAGGCTGTGACATTATACTTTTTATTCTGCAGTATAGCTCTCCAATTATATTCTTCATTACGTAATTTCAAAGGGGGAATCCCCTACTGAAAAGTTCTAGCAGACGCTTGGCATTTGATCTGCCCCCCCCCCCCCCCTGCAAAAAAACCCCCCAACAACCATGCATCAACTTTGTGAATTTCATTTTATTTTCTCTTTTGGTAAAGTATTATTATGTAGCTAAATCCAGAAATCTTAGATTTCTTTTCATGAATATTTTCCTTTCTATTATCTGTTTTAGAGATTCGGATTATTGCGAAGAATTGGACTCGGACGATGAGACAGAATTAGGGACAAACAGCACACAACCAACAACAGGTAATTGATAAAGAATGTGTTCAATTAGAGTTTATCTCTTATCATCGCTGTATTTCAAAGATGAAAGAATGTTGATTAAAACTGGAGCTTATTTAATAAAGTTTTTGCTTATGTGAACTCATGTACTTGATTAATTTTTGAAGACATTGAAGCACCAAAGATCATTACTGATTAATCTCTGAAAAGAAAAGCGTAACTTTTCACTATGTTCTCACTCCTTCGGGAGTCAGGTCCGTGATCACCCCTTTACGAGTGAAAATTGAGTGAATGTTGAACACAAAAGAGTGTTCATGTATCTCTTTAAATTTTGAGAAACCAGTAATACCTCTTATTTCTTTGCGACAGTAACTACAGCCTCCGAAATCAACACATCGGCAAATGACTCCTCCTCAACCCCGCCTCCATCTTTATTACCACCTCCACCACCACCACCAGCATCATCATCACCATCATCCTCAACGTCACCGTCACCATCGTTGAGACCTCCAGATGCCAGCAAACATCACGTCCGTTTCGCTGGGAGTACCTCCCCTCATCTCAAACACAATCCCCCTCCAGATCCCCCCGTTCCGGAACCAGCAGATTCAAGGAGTCTCGAATCCTCAACCTCTAGTGATGGTTCGCATGTGTACCTGAATGTAGACCGTGAAGACTCCATGTATAGCATTGACTATTCACATCCCTATGAGTATCTTAACCAGGATGGAGAGAATGGAATCTTAGGAGGGAATGGGGAAGACCCTCTTGAGATGTCACCAGAGTGTTTTTTATTACAGTACATGGTCCAACGACAAATGAGGGCGCTGAACAATGCGCCGCATGGCTATGTGAATGACTCAGTCGCGAAGTGGCAAGATAGGAACATTAGTAAGAGGTTATTTCCGTTTGGGCAGGTGCCTTTTCCAATGAACTCCAACACGCCTGCAGCCGTGGTCGTTGGTGCCGCGGCGACCCGTGGTCGTAACGAAGCGCGGGAGATTCTTCAAGCCGCATTTCGAAGAAATGGGAAACCAACGATTAAACCTAAACCAGATGTACTGAAGCTCGTTCCCACCAGCAAAAGGATTGGCCCACACCAAAGACTTCTTGAGAAATCTGAGAGTATAGAATCTGAAAGTGAATTCATGTTTATCAATGGTTGCTCGTTAACAAATGGGACCAACAGACAGAACAATAATTCTGATTCGAGAAATGACTCAAATAGCAATCCCAGAGTGATAAATTGTCAGCAGCTTAGACCTATCGTTCAGAAACGAGCGGGAACAGTTCCGAGTCCTTCAAAACTCAAGGATGATAATGACGACGGGGAGGAAATGTTCTCCTTTTCCGACGATCACATTTATGAAAACTCAAAAATTCGAAAACCATGTTACAGATTTGCGAAATCGCGGAGTACAGATCAGTTAAGTACTTGTTGATGCATTATATTGCTGAATTTATAATGAACATCTTACATTGTGTCTCCTCCGTGAGGAGATTTTGAGGATTCTTCATGGGAACAGAAGAGCGGATACCAACTGTTTCGGAAACCGTTTTGGTCCCGATTCATGAACTTGCATGCATGTCGCACGTCTTCCTCCGGGGTTGAGGACTGGTGTTATAGGCCATACTCCCTTCCTTTTTTTTTTGGGGGGGGGGGGGGGGGCGGCGGGTGTTTTAAACACAAACATCCAGGTGATATTGTGAAATACATGTACTCTATAACTTTTTAAGTTTTGTAGAGTGGCTATTGCTCATAGTCTGTACATGTATGTAACTGAGTAACTATTCTATTACTCCATTTACACACACTGTGGGTTGCTTGAACTTTGGAGAGATAAAAAGATACATAAATATGTGTTGACCTGAACTAAATGTTTAAAGTAGACTACTGTCTGATAAATTTTTCACTTTATGATCAACATTGGCATAAGGCTGATGACTCTCTCCATTCTTTGAAAATTTTAATCTGATTTCCTTTCCACCTGGATCTCTGTTGCTATACTTCTATGCATGTTTTTTACCGCACCCCTCCCCATCTCTCTCTCTCTTTCTCTCTCCCTCTCTCTCTCTCCAATCTGTTTTATTGGTGTCACCGTTTTCTCTTTCCTCTCCAGTTATCCTTATGTATTCCTTTGTGTTGGGCAAGGGTCTTCTCCTTTTCCTCCCTCTCTTTCGGTCTCTCTCCTCTCCTTCTCCCCATTATGTGCTTTTCAATCTACAAAATGAAATATAAATTTTCTCAGAAATAATCATCCTTCAAGGGTTTCCTTTGGATCATTCCTTATAGATTTTTTTTTTTTAAATCTAAAATATTTGTATATTGGAACTGAATGTCGTACAGTGAATTTGGGTATTGTTTTGCATCATGCTACAACATATCATTTGGGTGCAATAGATGATCAAGGTTATGTAATTCTGTACTTGACTATGCTCTTATTATGATGTCATTTTTGTAATAAAAAGGTACACGTGTGCAATGTTGATCTATCAATATTTATACATTTGAGAAAATATAATAAAAATACGAAAACATATATTATGTCTTCTATTCTCTCATTGCCATGGCTTTTGTATACTGTTGCTGTAGCAACAAATTCATTAAAGGTGTAAAGCTCATAAAACTGCAGAGAAAATGGGAAACCATTTGGATATTTTCATGAATTTCGTAAAAATGAAACTTTCCTCATCGATCAACCTCTGTTATAGCTATTTCTTTAAACTTCGGTGCATGGAATAGCCTCAAAACTAAACACAGTCTGCATGAATACTGGCACTGCAAAAAATAATTATGCATTTTCTTTATAGGTCTACAACTAACATACAGATGACAAGCAAGTAACATCTAAAATTCTTCAGTTTATTTTATGTATAATATATCCACACAGCAATATTCAGCATGTCAATGGATAAAAATGATCTTTTTTAAAAGATACAAATATGTATAGATTTGACAAAACATACAAATATGTATAGATTTGTCAAAACATACAAATATGTATAGATTTGTCAAAACATACAAATATATATAGATTTGTCCAATACAATATATAAGGCACATTTTACCAATATAAGAAAATAAGATAATATGGATAAGAAAGTACAAATATGGCACAAGTAAATCATATTCATGATATATCAGCCAAACCTTGCAATAACCAAGGTCTAGACATGAATGTAAAGCTCATGTACAGTTTTGGTAGCAAAAAGAAAATTGGAATGGAAATGGCTAAATGTAGCCTCACAAAATGTCTGCCTTGCATGAGAAGTTACATGTGTAAGATCATGTGATATTTCATCCATGACTTCCAATGAATTTTAGAGAAATTATCTGAACAGACTGGAAAATAACAGCTACACTCTGCCCTATGCTAGGACTCATCCACCCCGATGGCTCCCTGCACATCGATGTTGGGGGGGGGGGGGGGGGGGGTAATGTCCCTGATCCAGGATCTATGGTATGTTTTTGCCTTTCATTTGTTTGATATTCCACTTAATGAGGAAAAGACTTAACAACATCTTAGTCATGCTACAATCTTGCTATTTAGCATCTAAATGGAAAGAACTCTAAAAAAAAATCGAGGGCTTACCAAAACTTTACATAACTTTACATAACCCATTCGTGACAGGAATTATTTAAAGCCTAATTTGATCAGCTTTTATTCTTCAAATTGGCAACACCAACATTTTTATTTTATTGCTACATTTTATTTATAAAATGTCATGTATCAGAAATGAATATAAATTGACAGAAATTATGATAAGTCAAAAAGTTGCCAATTTGCAGGGGAAAACGGTGATTTTAAACTTTCTATCACATTGCCAATTTAAGGATTTTAATGCTTATTTTCCTTTAAAAAATTTTCAGCATCAAACAATGAATATTGATGCAACCAAAATGGGCACAGTTCGTGTAGAATTTTTTGCTATTTCTGCTCATGTATTTGGTATGATTTTTAGGGCTTTGCATTAAAAGATATTAGGCCAAACCACAAAATGTGGACCTCTGTCACGAATGGGTTAAAGTGCGCTGGGAAAAATGTATGAACAGAATAACTACATTTCAGCTATAGATAGAGGTTTTTCATAGAAAAACCTGTAACAATGTGACGGAATCTCCTAGCTTTAAGCATTCCACGCATTTAAACAAAAAACAAATCTTCATATTCCACGATTCTTTATTAATAGTGCTCATTTCTTCATTGCACATAATTAATGAGATTCTGCAGTAATATATATACATTAAATTTAGTGGCACTAATATTGAAATGTCCAACACTAAGGTCCGCATTCACAAAAGAGGTTTAAATTCAAACCATGGTTTACTTAAACCATGATCTAAATCTCCAAGAGTGTAAAATGCGCATGTCCTCATATCCAGTGGGCAATCAGTAATGCTCTTTTATGCACTCACTTACGCTTATTTACACCTAGTATTTACTCTTATTTATGCTCATTTTATTTGGTTCAATTTCAAACATCTTCTGTGAGTTCGGGCCTAAGACAACATTTTAAAAAGAATCACATCATCATAATGTAAACAATATTGGCATACAAACAGGAGTGATCATTTGTATTTCATGGATCATAATATCTGAATGATAAGATAAATTTCTAAGTTCTGAATATGAAACTTAAAAGGAAAATACAAATTATTACGAGGAATGTCAAAAGGAGAAAAAAAAAAGAAATTTAAAAGGACATATTTTAATTTTGATCAAATCGATAACTCAAAACTTTTTAGGTGTTTCTGTGGCTACAGAGACGATCTGGTCCATTTGTGATTTATTCCTTGTGATCTCAGTTTATAAATAAATTATTATGAGGGAAACAAAATCATTTTCATTAAAATCCATAATAATACTTACATTAAAGAGTAAAGACAAAGGATAGTTCAGATAAAAAGACCTAAAACAACTGAAAGAATCATATACAATACCTGAGATGTAAATCACACCCCTTTTAACGTCGCACATTTCATAGAAAAATGCCACTCCTAAATGCATACAGAAAAACTACATAAAACTGATATCAAAAACTTCTTCATATATTTCTGTAACATATAAACATTCAGAAACTTACTTTCACTGGGCGTTCTGTAAAAAGAAAGGAAAAAATCCCTGCAAAGGTGGAACAGTATATAAGAATTTTGCCATTATGCATACCTCAATGAAGATTTGCTAAGAAAAAATATTTTTCACACAAGCATATTCTATTCCATCCACAACAAATCTGAAAAGGCATAATTTCATCATTTACTATTTTATTTATAGCAAAATTCTTTGGATTTAATTTTATAAAATAAATTAATGATTTGATAAATCTCATAACTATAAATCAACCTTCTACATAATATGAATGCTGCCTCATAGAGAAAATTATTCTCTTCACTACATGATTGCCACTTATGGTTTTCTTTCTCTTTTTTTTATTCAAACTTTTTTTGCTGTTTAACAGAATGAAAATTTGGTTATTAGTACTTCACTTAGCAGCAACATTAGAAAAATATATAATTTCTATTATTAACTTGTAGATTTATTTCACTTCTTTTCGAATACTAAATTCCCGACCTCCTACTTCGGTTATTTCTAATACTACAAATTTGTGTTTTTTTAGATAATACTGTAATTTAGTGTTTTCCATAAAGAGAAAGTAAACTTTTGACTATGAGAGTACAAAAATAAGGAATCTTGCCTCAAAAGAATAAGTCAGGAGGAAAAACTTACAGTACAATTTCTGTTTTTCAAAATGGTCAAAGCTATGCACAGAATGTAAAAACTCAGTACATCCTACATTCAAACCAGCTTTACGGCTGGTTCAGATATGACGTGGCACTGTGGTAGTGTCAAAAAACAGAAAATTCCATATAGCCATAACGTTCTTATTCCGTGTCCAATTTAGTTCAAAATTTTGTGGATCTGTTTTATTCAGTCTTAGCTTTGATTTAAAAACTACTTGACTTGAGGGTGTTGGTTTCCTTTACCCCGTTGACTACTGAATTCTCAATATCCCATAGAATTAATAAAGGGACAACCCAGTTCCTGTAGGTAACAAGTTAAGCAGCAATGGGTGACGACCTACAAGACCAAGAAGATTCCAGTGGGTTCAAACGGTACCTTCAGCTTCAAAACTGGTGCTATTTGAGCTCTTTCTTCTTGGTGTTTGGTAGAGTCAAGGCTGTTAGGCCACCTATACCTAACAGGACTGCAATCAGAATCATTGGTATAGAACAGTTCAGATCTATGAGAACACCAAACATAAGATTCCCTATAATGGCTCCCATCCGATTCAGCACTGACTGGACGCCCAATGCCGTACTCCTGCAAAGGAGATATAAACAAACACAAAAATAATGATGATGATGGGCACACAGTTTTGTTATCATTTTTTTAAGTACATGGATCTTTTAGTATAACTGGCTTTTAAATGCATCAATACAATACCCGCACGTCTTTACCAGAATTTGTATGCTAGTCCTTAAATGTATAGAGAATTATTTATTCAGACACAATAACAACTAACAAAAGTGTCAATGACAACACTAAAAAGCAAAACTAAATCTGTATATGATCAAGATCAAGAAAGCACCAACAGCACTACACTTCATTTCTTGTGTATCAAGAAAAGGGCACTAGCCATGTGAATATAATGTCTTGATTCAATATACACGAAATTCCAACAACTACCACAATATCAACAACAAATGGACAAAGTTGCTTTGGGGTATAGTGAAGATGATAAATACAGCGAGGATACACTCATTCAAATTAATAACTCTGCTCTTCCTCCTCCAATATTTGCAATTTGCTTTTAAAACCTGGAAAATTTAGCCTACTAACCTGCATGTGGTAGGATAGAGCTCGACTCCAACCACATTGAGAGTGTTCCATGATATGACAGAGATGGCGCCAAATACACATGACATGATGAGTACTTGCGTTCTGGTTTCTAGGAACCAGATGAAGAATACACTGACACCTGAGACAACCATACTAGAAGCTAGGATAAAAAATGCAGGAAAAAGTTTGAAGACATCAAAGCATGCCTGGTACACCAACATAATTATGTAGCCTGTAGTAAGTGATTCAATCCTGTAAATAAATAAATCTGAAATCATTGCTGGACCCCTCAGTAGAACAGCCTGTGGCTGAAGAGGGCCATCCAGCCCACGAGTGGAGAAGAAATAAATATTAAAGAAAAAATTTAAAAAAATATGATGATGATTATGAATGAAAGTGAACAATGAAAAAAAAAACACCAAAAAGAACAAAAATAGAAACTTCTGTGGAGAAGCCACTGGCGTTAATCTTGTAGCAGTAGAATATCTTCAGAAATGAACAATAAATTCAGTGAACCTTGATTCTCAAGTTTTCCTAATATCCTGTTTGATCCTTTCCTGAATAGGATTATAGGAACTAACTACTTTTGTATCTTTGCCCCAGGGATCTCTAGAAAACAGATAGCAAGAAAAAGAGGGAAGAATCAATCATTTGGCTTCAGAAAGTCCACACAAGAGGATGGGAACTTGCCAACTAAATTTGATGTTGGTAGGATCTTGAATGTATCAAGGATATTCTTCTATCATTATTCAAGTACATTTCAGCAGAATTCCCAACCTTTCTGACTGAAAAAAAAACCCAGGGATGATTCTGCTTAAAATTAGGAAAGAAACAGCATTTCCCATAGGAGTGGGCAGTAAATTTATCAAGAAAAACAGGAGAATCATATCAAAACAAGAGCTTGGAATGGTCAAAATCCAGATTCTTTCCTCCAAATTCAAAATGGTTGGGAGGTCTGCTTCAGTGTACCAATCACCAAAAAATACTTTGGGCATAGCAGAATGTATAAACTTGATCTCATATATTTACTTGGCATTCCAATTTCTTCTTTGCAAGTGCGTATGGTGTGTCAAAAAGTCTACGCAAGTAAATTTCATGTTCATCAAGACTGAATTCAAATTGCAGTATTATCTTATAGAAGTAATACTTGAGGCCTTTTGAATACATTACAGAACTGAACCACTAACATATGGAGCAAATTAAAGAATTTGGCAATTGGTATCCTTCAACCTGTTGAACACTAAGCCTAAGATATTAACTCTTTGGATGCAAAGGTCGCACCCCTGCACTATCGGCGGTGTGTGAAGTTCGAATTTCACACTCAATCACGAAGCCTATGACATCTGCACAAAAATATATAGATTTCCCCGAGGAGGCAGCATTCGCTTTTAATCAGTTACATTCCGTACTCAATCGGCTTTCGTGTGCAATCTTTTACTCCATAGCTTTGTATGGGAAACTGAAACTGAAATTGAAAATAATTCAGCACACAGGGGTTCACGGCCCAGCACGCAAAGAGTCAAAACTTGGGCTAGGGTCTATTGCAAATATGTGTTATACTGAAATCAAATCGTGCTCTACAGGTTAAATATTTTTAGTTCTATAAATCTTATGCAATACACTGCAATGACTTTTTACCTACATAAACCTTACTCACTTAGTAGAAGTTTCCTGCTCACTCTGTCCATGAGAAAAATGGTCAAGAGATTTCCGGGCAGATTAGAGAGTGCCGTATAGAATCCATCGATGTAGATGCGGTCATCAGTTTCAGTTGTGTTGCTTACAAGAGATTCATTGTAATTTCTGCACGCAGAGCCACCAGACTCTACTCTGGTGAACAGCTGCGGGAACCACATGAACAATCCATAATATCTACAGTAAAGATGAGAAATAAGATACATCTATTATGAGCTACCCAATAAGCCAATAGTAATCATATTAAACTGATTCATAGTATACAAATATTGACCGCTTTGAGGGGCATGGTTGGAACTATAGCCCAAGGTGATCTCATGCCCAGTCAATAGTTTTTTTGCTATTTGCTATATGACTGCCTCTTTGACCAATCAGAGGCCTAGAATCTTAGAGTAAGGTATATAAAAATAGCTACAATATGTGCTGAGTGAGCCACCTGAAGGAAAATATGATCGGTTTTTAATAAGCTAATACTAATGTGAGATTATCTTTCTCATTATCAACTCTTTATGAGCCAAGGAAACTATGAGGACTTCCCTGTGTCACTCCGTATTTCCCATGAAAGAGATTTACCAAAGGCATTAGGATTATGAAAGTGTTACAGTATAAAATGAATACACGCAGGGTGTCTAAAATGCTGCCATGAATCGAATCAAGCCCGGAAATGGGTGATCTTGATCCCTTTTGTGTTGGGTAATGCTTCTGCTAATTTGTGTGTATTGTTTTGTGCCGATGGGCACATGTGGCAAAGCCCACGATGTGCCGTTCGGCTAAGAAAGCAATCAAAGTGTTAACATAGCCATCACAGTTGTCTCCAGTGGACAGTTCCGGGAATCACATGAACGATACGTAATATCTAGAATTGAGAATCAATAATGAAATTCATCTATCATGGGTTCATTCTCATTTGACATCATCTTCTTTTGGGGTGGGACCATGTAAAACATCAAAATTTTGAAGATATTTGACATTTTCAAATGTCACTCACTATGAACATGACCGACAAAGAAAGTGGACAAAATAAACAACCTCTCATTCTACCCTTCACAATGGTTCTGGTAGTCAAAAGAACATCCCTCCATTAGTTTCAGGTGAATATGCATGTTACACCTGTTCCACATATTTGAGTGAAGGGATGTTCTTTTGACTACCAGAACCATTGTGAAGGGTAGAATGAGGGGTTGTTTATTTTGTCCGCTTTCTTTGTCCGTCATGTTCATAGTGACTCGATGGTGAAAAGACAGGGGAATGTATTGTTTCATCCAACATTTAATTCAGCTTTGATTGCAGTTTAAATCTACACAATGAAAATTTCTCATAAATAAAGAAAAAAGAATGAAAGTTTATTATATCTTATGTTGTGCAGTGTGATCGGAAAAAAAAATGAATGGAAATTATACTCAGATAGGATTTGAAAGGATGTCTTTCATGCTTTAGATGTAAACTCTGCCACTGGCACACTTTCATTTCCTGTAATTGTGCTACGCCATGGACCTGGGAATGTTCTCTGCTTCTTTGCTGATATTGAGTATAAAGACGATAAATAAAAGGATGAATCTGACTACGTCTGCTATATGCCTCTGCTGATATTCAGTTAACTTCATGGCACTAAATATTCTTGAATTATTATCATGATAAACAGAATAAGGAAAATTCCCAGTAATTACATGTCATTTGACCTCTTTGAACTTTGACCCAACAACCCAAAAGTCTGATTACTTTGCCTGGCATATTCATTTCAAAATAGTTGAAATATAGTGATAACAATACTAAAAATCTTTAATTTCACGCGTAGTAACCTCTATGACCTTGGACCTACTAAACCCAAAATCTATTCTCACTATAGAGATGCATACTAGCACACCAAGTTTAGAAACCTTAAATGGCTCTCAAGATATCGCTTAATAAGGCTAACACTCAAAATTTGAGAATTGACCTCTATGACCGTTGATATTTGACTTATATCCCAAAATCTAATCAGATTGTCTTCCTATGGTGATGCATACTCACACTAAGTTTGAAGTTCATAGCTCAAATGGTTCTTGCAATATCATGTCAACAAGGTTAACCTATGAAATTAAAGAAATTGTCATATTGACCTCTTTGACCTTTGACCTACCGGTATGCTCCCTGAAGTCTAATCAGCTTGTCTTCCTATGGTGAGGTATTCTGGCACTAAATCTGCAGTTAATACCTCAAATGCTTCATGAGATATCATGGTAACAAAAACGCAGGATGGACGGATGGATGGACAGACAGACAGACAGACTTATGGTGGACAACCTGAAAACATAATGCCTCCAGCACCGCCTTCGTTGGGCAGAGGCACAAAAAGTACAAAACCAAGTCTCTTACAAGAAGCGTGTTTCTTTTCTGGTTAGGACTAAAAGACAATACTTACTCGAATACGATAATACTTACTTAGTCAAGGGTTCGATCCCCGGCAAAGCACTTATGCCCCTGAGCAAGGCATTTTATCTACATTGCTCTATTATCATATATCAAATGTTATAGGCATTTGAATACCAACGTGTGCAAGTGTGTTTTAAAAAAAAAAAAAATACTTACCCGAATGAAAGAGTGAATATGATGGTAAGCATTGCTATGGTGATTCTTGTTAAAGGGGGTTTGAAGAGTTGCTTGGTGGCTTTGTAGAGAGCGACAAACTGTAACCACAAGGTCAACTTCTGACCATCCCCTGTCTGTTTATCCCTGTTTGACGGTATTAGTTTGGTAATCTGAAAAAAAAAGAAAGAAACAATATTCATGGTAGGCAAAATATCCTGGCGGAATACAATTTTAGAATGACGGTCACTTTGTAAACAAGCAAAATTTTGGAGAAGATGCTAAATTTTAGAGCAATGAAGTAGCAGAGACGAATACCATCCCCATCACCGTCATTATCATTTAGTCTCCAGATTGACTGCATTAACTTGAAAATTCAAGGTATACATGATCAAACTCTTAAAGTGATTACACAATGGTAAGATTTTTTTTGATATATGATCGAGAATAGAATTCTTAGAAGAATAACATTAAAAATTTGATGATTTTCAATCGAAATCAATGCATTTTGGCTAATTTTCTCGTAAGAAGTCAAGAGTTGACAAAAAAATTTGAGTATGAGGTACGACATCAAAGTGGGTACCCAGCTTCGCGCATTGCAGTTGTGCTGCGCGCTAGACTGTACAATATGTATTATACCTTGCACGCATTTTGCTAGAAGTGCGCAACAAGGTACCCACTTTGACGTCATTTTGACGTCAAAGTGGGTACCCAGTTGAAACTGGGTCACAGCTGAGGGGTCCAAAATATCCTGAAATCTTATCACATTTGAGGGTTTCCTTGGCAACATGACTTTTTAAAAAATTTTAGGCAGATGATTTTCTGCTAATAAAATCATGCTCTTTTAAATGAGCTAACATTGTTTCAGCATTGGGTACCCCCTTTAAGGCTCATTCAAATATCCAGCAGAAAACCCCAGCAGCAAACCCCGACATTTTTGTTAGTGTTCGCATATAGCACAGTAAACCGCGCCACTTACGATAATGAATGCGTAATTGTGTAATAATGTGTCAACGCTCAAATAAAAGAAAGTTTTGTGAAAAGTTGTGCAGTCAAACTCATGACATCATGATTTGCACTTCCTTTTCCAGAATTGATCCACAGCTTTTCGCCACCAGGAGGCCAAAAAAAAAAAAGAATATATGCCTTTTGCCTCGGCAAGTATTTTTTTTTGCTGCCTTGTATCCCGTGCATTTGTACATACACAAAAAAAGGAGGTGTACCAAGGAGGTTTTCCGTGTCATATCTGAACAATATTTCATACAGTAAACAGACTACACATTTTCAGTCTTAATCATATAAGAAAAAAGTAACAAATACAAAAACAGCTCAAACCACAACCTCCCCCCCCCCAATAGTAATACTTACAGGATAATCACTGGCTATGGCTCCCTTGTTGTTCCAGGTGTAGATCTTCTTCATAATAACAAGTGCTTTCTCCTCATTCCCTTGCTGTTAAATCATAACAGGTACATAGACTTAATATAATGATGCCATCTTGTATCTCAACAAATACAAACAAACATAGCTTACTATGAAAGGAAAACAGATAATGCCTGAATGAAATTTAAAACATATGTTTCCCCCAAGCATTCAGTCTGATCTTATCAAACCCAAACTACTGGAAGACACTAGTCTAGATTTCAGTCCTGTTAATTTGCACTGTGGTGTCCCGTGGAGAAGAGAGGATACAAATTGTAGAGCAGAGGAGTGTTTCACAAAGAGTTAAGGTGGACTTACATATGTAAAGTCGCACTTAAATTCCTAGCTGTATATTACGCATCACAACAATGGTCAGATCATGCTAGGGGATGTGCACTATTGGGAAGTCTATCAATGAGATAACGCGTTAAATACCAGATGCACAATGACACTTAAGCATGATTTTAAGTCCAGCTTATATATTCTTTGTGAAACACCCTCCAGATATTCTGAGCTGAAAAGAGTAATCTGCAATATTTTTTGTGATGAGTGCTATTTTTCCTTAAATTTGGCAACTCTTTGGGAATGAAAGATAGCCAACTTAAATCTGGATTTAAAAACCATCACAGCTACGTTATGTATTTATGGAACTGCGTTGGTCTAAATCATTAATTACAGAAATTCCACAGGATTTGTTCAAAGCCATCTTTTGTATGGGATTTGATTAAACAGATTAGGACAAGGATTGTGATTTCTGTACATGAAAAGGTAATGAGTTTACCATCAACTAAAGGCCACCACACACTACACGACCTGAGGTCGCATGACCTCTTGACCTATGGTATGACCTCGCACACACCCAAGTTTCAGGTTGTAGGACCAGGTTGGGAGGTTTTGGCATGTTGAATTGTTGCAACTGGTCATGGGCTTCCATTGATTTATTCATTCCTTGACCCACTTGGTACGACATTGACAATGTCATTGAGTTGCCCTTGGAGCAACTATAACTGCAGCAAATGCAGCAAATTCGATCATTTTTGCCGCCACTTTTGTGGTTCTGTGGCACAAGAGCACAGGTCGCAAGTCCTGAAGGTCAGGTCACATAGTGTGCAGTGTCGGGTCGTACGACCTGGTCATATGACCTCAGGTCGTATAGTGTGTGGTGGCCTTAACAAGAACAATAATACAAGAAGTATTTACAGTAGACATTTTTAAAGATTAATAAATTTTACCTCAAGCAAGTACTTTGGACTCTCAGGCATCAGTAGGAATGTAATGACTGAAGATGCAGCAGGTATGCAACAAACAACCACAAAGATTCTCCAGCTCTCATAGCTAAAACCATCATCACGGTGATAACCTATGTCCCTGGGTATGATAGCCCAAGCGAGGGCAGCAGTCAAGATGTTGCCACCCATCCAGAAGGTGGAGAGGGCACTGATCATCTTACCTCGATGGTTGTTGGGCTGGAATTCTCCGAAGTAGGAGAAGATGACTGGTATCGATCCACCAACCCTGGTCAAAAGCAAGCAACAAAAAGACACATGCGAAATAGGTCAGAAGGAAATACAAGTACCTGTTTGCTGAAAGCCAGATGGATATCAGGTGATATAAATTTACTTTTAGATAGGATTAAAGCCTTCAAGCATTCAAAAGGGGATGACGAAGTACTCTCCTAGTTAATGAATCACTAAACCAACCTCTACACAACATTTCCAATCCAATACCACCATCAAATTTGTTGCAATTACATTTTCAATCCAAAAGCGTGCATCAATGTTGAAAATAATGCACTACATCTGATGTAGCAAGTGGCATCTATTTTTTTCTATTGAACGAAGTGAAATTACTCTTAATGTTCATTTTCACAAAAATTCAACAAGCAATTGTTTGGTCTCAACCTGATAAAAAAAACTCTAAAAGGATGGCAAAAGACATGGGATTCTACAGAAATTCCAGTTTGCTTACTGATCTGACTGATTATTACAATGAAGCTAGCTTAAACAGAAACAAACAGGACCAAAGTATTCTACACATGGATTTCGAACGGATTAACTCTCTATAACTATGATCGGCGAATCATGTGCTATACAGTCAGCGTAACAGTTTCTTACCCTACACCGCTAAAAAACCTCATGACAAGGAAGAGCCAGAAATTCTGACAGACGCTAGAGGCAGCCCCAAAGAAAGCATTGCAGGTCAAGGAGTAGATGAGGATCTGCCGTCGTCCCCGGATGTCTGCTAAGGAACCCCACAGGTACCCTCCAACCAACATTCCTGTAATATCAAAATATTTTCAACTGAGAGGCTTAGGAATATTTCAATCATTGTAGACTTTTAAATAAAGACTAGTAATATCAAGTTCAAGCATGCCTCTGACCATGGACATACTATCTTAAAGTGTATCGATCATACACGCGATCATACAAGATAATATCACGAACAACTTAAAGGAATTATATTCATTGATATAACTGCCCTATATACTTTAATTCTACACCTACCACGTTTTTAATTTATACCTTGTTCAGTTAATTTGCACTATGAATGCTTAGTTATATAGGAAGGCAAGCTATATAATTATATCATTTGTATTGTGTTTATTGCCCTAATGAATTATATTGTGTACTTGGCTTCATTTGTAATATTCATTTTGAAAAACTGAATGAAGGAATAAAAAAGTTTTTTTTTTTTAATTTTTAAAAAGGATCACAAAAAGATATTTCGCTTTCTATGTTAGGAACATTGTCACTTTAATTGTCACTTTAATTAATACATAAGCGTTACATTTTATTTCTTTCAACTTTTTACAGTAAAGAAAGGTTTAGAGGTACCAAAGATGGACTATTCGTTCTGAATCCAGGGTTATAGCCATCTCTATTCCTCTTTTATAGTGACAGTCAATGTATTCAACAAGAATCTCCACATTCAGAGGTTGTTTACTCACCTACAAAGATGATGGATGTAAGAAGTCCTTGCTCAGCACTGCTGATCTTCATGTCCTTGGATGCATCAGGTAAAAGGAAGGATACACTGAGTATCTCAACAGCATCACTCATGTTGGCCCATCCACAAACTATCAGCAGGAGAGCATGGAACTTTCCAAAACCTCAATGAAATAACAGATGCAAATGACACAGCATCACTATTAGCCCAGCCATTAACCCATTCGTGACAGGAATTATTTAAAGCCTAATTTGATCAGCTTTTATTCTTCAAATTGGCAACACCTACTTTTTTATTTTATTGCTACATTTTTCTTATAAAATGTCATGTATCTGAAATGAATATAAATTGACAGAAATTATGATGAGAAGTCAAAAAGTTGCCAATTTGCAGGGAAAACCTGCAATTTTAAACTTTCCATTGCATTGCCAATTTAAGGATTTTAATGCTTATTTTCCTTTGAAAATTTTTCAGCATCAAACAACAAAATTGATGCAACCAAAATGGGCACAGTATATGTAGAATTTTTTGCTCTTTCTGCTCATATTTTGGTATGATTTTTAAGGCTCTGCATCAAAAGTTATTAGACCAAACCACAAAATGTGGACCCTCTGTCACGAATGGGTTAACTATCCAAACTTTCCAAAGCCTTTTCAAATAATAATGTCACAAAAATTCATTCACAATATCATGTAATCTATTTCCGTGAATTCTCTACGGAGTACTGTTCGCAAAACCACAAATGTTTTTGGCTAATAATTTGATTTCTTCCAATCTCCTACCTATTTTATCGGTACATGTCTGCTTCTCTCTATTAAATCTACTGGATTAAGATCCAAATTTATTTTTGCTACTTTTTATATAAATTTGAAGAAAAAAAAAAAGATGACGTGATATACTGAGGAGTAACTGTGTGGCTTAAAGCATCAAATGAATAAAATAAAAAAATGCATAGAAAACAAATCTTTTATGAAGCAAACCTTCAAAGAACTTTGCAGAACAAACATAGTACATTTTTCCTGCATACTGGCATTAGTCGAGCACAAATCTTTTAATAGCAGAGAAAAACAATGAAAAGAATTCCATTACCAATATCATTCATTAACTTCCCACATCAACAAGTAATGTAAAGACCAAACATAGCAAATGTAATATTATACAGTGAGGGTGACATTTTTGACATTGCTGGAATCATGAAAATAATGAGTTATAGTACTTTGCATGAGTCTTGCTACATGCAAGTACTGTATTAGACTCAAGCTGTACTCCATTCAATACATACTGGAACATGTAACCACAAGAAACTTACCTGCCTCTTCGACAGCTTCACTGAAAGTTGCCACTCCAGTGTTTGTATACCCTACAAAATAAAACCATAAAAAAACACTCACTGAATTTACCATGTATCATGATTCATTTATCAAAACTATATTTACCATAGTTTATTTCTATGATAAAACAACTCTCAAATCAATATCAAGGTAAAACTGTAACAAATTGGTGCATTCTGAATAGCTTAGTCTATTAACCTAAAATTTCTGGCAGAAAAGGGAATTTCATTACATTTTCCAGTGTACATGTACATGTGGGTTTCCTTTTTTTTTATTGTGATATGTCTATTACAAAAATACTTACAGGAAATAGTATTTACATGTATTTATTAATAAATAAGCAAATCTTGCCATTATTTTAAGAATGAATTAAGAAAAAAAAAAATATGGCTTTTCTTTCATAAACTTAATTACATATTAAGCAAACATGATGATAGTCTTCAGAAAAAGAAAACATGATTTCTATTAAAGGAAGGATACTTTTGTGGTAAGAAGCAAACTCCAGCATATTTTTTCACATCACAAATTTAGAAAACCACATCTATTCTTAATTACTTTTTTACATGTAGCTTCCTAAAACTATTACAATGACAAATGCATACCCATTACCGGTATTGCAGACAAAAAACAGCAAACAAACAAAAACAAATAATATCAGAGTTTCTAGATGCTTGGTTCACATTGCAGTTTTATCATTTCTTTTTTGGAGCAAATTACCATTATCATTAAAGGAAACAGAATCATGAACTTTGAAATAACAAGATTGAGATACAATTGTATATATACACTATGTGGTTTGGAAGAAGTGAACTTCAATCTACTAACTACGAAGAAGGGAGGATATAATGCATTATTAGACAAAAGATGGTAAAATGATGTACAGACAGAGGAAAGGGGAGATGATGTTTAGACAGAGAAGGGAGGATTATGTTTAGACAGAGGGAAGGAAAGATGATGTTTAGACAGAGGAAAGGAAAGATGATGTTTAGACAGAGGAAAGGAAGATGACGTTTAAACAGAGAAGGGAATATGACGATTAGACAGAGGAAAGTGAAGATGATGTTAAGACAGAGGAAAGAAAAGATGATATTTAGACAGAGGAAAGGGAAGATGATGTTTAGACAGAGGAAAGTGAAGATGATGTTTAGACAGAGGAAAGTAAAGATGACATTTAGACAGAGGAAAGGGAAGATTTAGATAGAGGAAAGGGGAGATGATGTGTAGAAAGAGGAAAGGGAAGAGGATGTTTAGACAGAGGAAAGCGAATGTAATCTTTAGACAGAGGAAAGGAAAGATGATATTCAGACAAAGGTTAAATGGCATCACAAATTTTGCAGAATTAAAAATCTATCCAAACCAATGATCCATGTTCCAGAAATGGAAAAATACATGTATATTCATTTGTAGAGAGAGAGAGAGAGAGAGAGCGAGAGGGAGAAATGGAGAGGAACAATTCTAAGCAAAAGGAAATTGTCTCTGGAAAATGATTTCACCTTTTTATGTGCTTTATCATTTAATTCTCAACAATTATGTAATATGACTGCCAAAGTGAATAAATACATGAATGTGAATTTAAATTGTTTAGTTTATATGAAAATAAATTGTTCAATTTAAATTGAATTTAGTGTAATAATGATAAACCATGGACCAAGATTAATGATTCAGATTATCCCCCCCCCCAAAAAAAAACTTCACGTAACTGACTAAAAAACTGGAAAAAATGGGATAATTGTAACTACAAATATGCTGAATTTATTACAACAATCAACCACCTATAAAATACAAAGGAACAAACTTTTATCAAATATATCCTACCTGCACTCTTAGTAAACATTGAGAATGCAGACAGAATTTTTCTCTTCTAATGATTTCTCATTTTTATGCAAAATTACCCACAAGAACTGTCAATGCTATGGCATTTGAACACAAATTTTTCATATGTAAACAGATTTCCCTTTAAAATATATTGTCAGCATGTTAATGTTGGTCATTTCCTAAAAGTACATCCTGCAATGCCTTTCCTAATTGACTTTTAAATTCTTCACAGCTCTCCAAAAATGAAGTCGCGTGACGGTATGAACCAACAATCTACATGTACTATCACTTTGTCTAAAGTTAGACACAAGTGCATGTATCAACCAGTTGACAATCCTTTGTTTTTTGGTACAACGTATTTCCAGTAGACCAAAGTCCAAGTTATCTTTGGCTAAGTCAACAAGCATTACAATGCAGTTTCAGAAGAAAGTTGCAAAAAAGCACTGCCAAAAGTTGTGAATGGATCAACAAAGCTATTACCATTTTGACACACAATTTCCATGATCGCAACAACAAAACATACATGAGATTTGAATATTAAGTTCTTGATTCTGATAACATGATATTTGCAATATTTTTCGCATTTCCGAAATGTGGGGATGAAGCAGTCTGAACAGTGATCTTTTCTACAAATTTACCTATCAAAATGCATCTAAAATGTACATGAGTGATGTTGATGGTGGATATATGAATAAAACCTTCAGGCCCTGAAAAAAATGTTAGATCTGGTGCAGATATTTGAGCATTTGGGGACAGAGCACTTGTGAAAGTAGAAAAAAAAAAATAATTAGTTCAAGTTTTGCATTGGCTAGTTTCTGTTATGAGTGTGATGCAGTGGCAGAAGGAAAAAAAAAAATACATGCCCTTTTTATTTTTGTTGGAGTCTCCATTTCCATCAGCATATCCTACAAGCAAACCTGAAAAGCAATATCATTAAACATGTATACACAGTCAGGTAATGAGTAAACTACATGTATAGATCTGGAGACCGTTTCATCAACATTTGTCGTCTAACAAGTTGTCAGATCTGACCTCTTTCCTTGATTTTGATTGGCTGAGAAGCATCGTTACTGTAGCAACTGTTGGATAAAACAGACTTTGTCGGATGAAACATCCGACAAGTCCTTTCATGAAATGCTCCCCTGGGCCAGTATTCAATTCAAAGCACTGATTGCGTAAGTACATTACTAAGCATTTTACTTGGCAAAGCAAAATGCCTTAAAATCACTTCTACGTATTTGACATTAATATGCAGACTTTAAGGCAAAATACTTACATTGTTAACATCATGCATAACCAGTCCCAAATAACGTGCAATGAAAGAATGATTATAAAATGCAGCTGTGCGCAGCATGACTGTGACAGCATGACTGTGACAGCGTGTACTGAAAAGTACTTGCCAGCCAGTCAGAAATTTGCTTAAGTCTGCTAGGGCGCTGTCTTTAGATTTCGGGTAAAATTCTCAGCCAAAAGATTCAATTGAATTCCGAAGATGATTAAATAATTCACTTTACCGGAACACTTAGTAAGATACTTAGAATTATGGCTTAAGTACTGAATTGAATACCGGCCCTGATATTGAGTGGGAGAGATATTCTTCAAATGTGTTTATCCAAACAACTGCCCACAAAATGTGGGTTGGCTTAGCAGCCTTTAAAGAAAAGCTTGAGTTCTCGGAGAGGAGAAAAATAATTTTTGAGCTTTAAATTTCCCTTTTTTTGTCAGTAAGGATAATGTTAGGAAGAATATCATACACATGTAGAAGAAAGATTCCCTGAAAAAAATTTCCCTTCAAATGCCCCGATATTTGAAATATGATGAGAAATAGCTGAAGAGTCCTAGCCAAACATTTATGCTCATTTGTGTGTGTGGTCCCACCTTCTGCATGCAGTGAAAATGTCTTTTGGGGAAACTGGGTCAATTCCTTATCAGTTTGATGATTCCAAAATTTCACAGTGTACATGTACATGTATGTGTAGCATGACCAGAACTCATGTTGATCCGTGACAGAGGATCCACATTATGTGGTTCGACCTAATAACTTCCGATGCAGGGCCCTAAATACCAAATACATGAGTAGAAAGAGCAAAAAACTCCACACATACAGTACATGTATTGTGCCCATTTTGGTTGCATCAATATTTGTTGTTTGATGCTGAAAATTTTGTAAAGGAAAATAAGCATAAAATCCTTAAATTGGCAATGAAATGGAAAGTTTTAAAGCACTGATTTTCCCTGCATACTGGCAACTTTTCGACTTCTCATCATACTTTCTGTCAATTAATATTTATTCAGAAACATGACTATTTTATTTTCAAAAATATAGCAATAAAAGAAAAATATTGGTGTTGCCAATTTGAAAAGTAAAAGCTGATCAAATTGAGCTTCAAATAATTTCTGTCATAAATGGATTAATACACAGCCCTGAAAGCCTGAACAACATTATGTGCAGGAGCAAATTTCTACATATTGTTTATATTTTCTCTGCTTCATCATTTTAGCATTTGATGGCAGAAAGTTTTAGAATGAACTTATATTTCATAAGCACTAAATCCCATAATTGGAAAACATGTTGAAAAGTTTAAAAGTTTTTCTTATTGACTAATAATTTTCATTTTCAACTGTTTCTACAGTTGTTGGTGTTTTTGCTTTCAGATTCATGAATTTTCATTAGTAAAAAACACCAATTATCAAATTAGCCCCTATATCATATTCCTGACGTGAAAAAGAAGAAGAAAAGAAGAAGAAAATGAAAACGTATGAGGACAAATGAAAAAAGGAAAAAGAAGAGAAAGAAGAGGAAAAAGATTTATCAGTTATTAATATTGACTAAAGTTGATGAGGTAAGTAGTAAATAAAAATTTCATCACAAGGAAAATGAAACCAAATCCAAATTACTGAGCTTTCACATGAAAAGTGAATAAGAAGACTTTAGACTCAAGATTGCGCATTGTTAGTCCAGCCCTTCCTTGCCTGTATTTTATGCAAGTCAAGCAACCATATATTTGTGTACAAATCATGTACATACAGTATCCAACAAAAGTGAGTACACCCTTGAAGGTGTGCTTAACTTTTGTTGCCACAAATTAAAACAAAATCCTTCAGCTATTACATTATTGTTATGGAAGAGATAGTTCCTGTCAATACACCAGTCACAGAATTTCATTCTTCTCTATTAGCTGTAATACATTTATGTAAGAATTGACATTTGAATTTAACACTTGTAAAGGGTGTAATCACTTCTGTTTGATACTGTATTTAACTGATGCTGTAATCAGAAAAACATGCATTTTGGCTCTTGAGAGTGCTGTATACTGAAACTGAAATTTTAGTTAACATCCTTTGGCTTTCAGACAATTTACCCTACTAAGTTAAAGTATAAATTGTTAACTAAAAATTATTTTTTGTATAAAAACGCTTCCACTGAAGCCATCCATGATGTGATGATGTTTTTATCATAATCCATTTTCTACATGAGGTGGAAACATATAAAACTGAATATGGATTTTGTCAGTTCTGAAAGTAGTCATGATCATTATATCTTCAATGAATAATGTGTGTTTATTGCTTAAATAGATCAGTTTATTAGTAAATGTCATCAAAGCAACGTGCATTAATTCACTGCACTTGTTTCAATCAAAATGGAGAGCACAAAGAGCAGTAGCTGCAGTACTACAATTTTAAAAAATAGACTTTGAGCATTTCTTTCTAATCACACTGGAAAGGCTGAATTTAAACTTTATTTAACCTGTTGACTACTGAATTCATTCAATCCCTACGGGTTTTATACAGGAACCACTCGGCTTCTTTAGAGTTTAAACCAGGGGGGTGTTTCACAAAGACTAAGATTAACTCAAATCATTCTTAACTGTGGCAGGCTATTCATGCCACTGTTTGCTTTCACCATCGGTCTCTCAAGGGATGTGCAAGTCATTGTCGCACATTTGAAGAATTTATCATTTTTTGTTTTCTTCATCAATAAACTATAAAAATGTAAATTCTGCAGATTTGAGAGATCCATGGTGAAAGAAAACAGTGGCATGAATGGCCAGCCATAGTTAAGTGCGATTTTAGTCAATCTTAGTCTTTGTGAAACATCCCCCAGTTCGTATCCAATTTGAATAAAAGGCAATTGTGAATAGAAGTATGTACTCAAATGATAATGACACTGCAGAGCTGAGAATAATTGAAGTTGAAACAGAACAAACTCACTGTTTTCATCAACTTTGGCTTCATCATCATCATCGTTATCATCCGCCAAAAGTCTTGAGTAAGGCACAGAATCGTTTCGTTCAGCAGACATCTTGGCAAGTTGCATGTGTCGCTAACTCCGTACAATCAAGTTCAACCAGGAAGAATGAAACCTAATTCAAAATCAAATACCAAAAAAATATTACCAACTAAAAGTCATAAAAATCTACTTACATGTATGTTACGATTTGGCTGCCAGTACGTGTCCTACATGTATTCTTCAAGTGATAATCCTCCTTACATTAATACTACATTCTGGACATTTCCTCAATATAGAAAAACTAAATCACTTTTGAGATATAATACCAGCCTCAGTATTTAGATAATAATGTTTGCAACAGATTCCACTCGCTGCTCATCTGGAGCATAAATACATGTTTCCTTTACATCAAACATAAATTGTAGCAGCAGTGCCACACTTGGGAAGATAGAGGAGGAATAAAGGCTGAAGTAAAGAAAAAATCATGACAATAGTCATGAAAAAAAAGAAAATCTTTCATACATTAAAAACTTATCTTTCATAATTATAATTACATAGAAAAGATGAGCCCTCATGTACATGTATACACAGAAAAATAGATATGTATATATGTATCTATGTATGTATGTATGTATGTGAGATTACTAGGCCTATTTTGTTGTAGGAAAATAACCATTTCCGATCTTCTTTATTTTCATCATTACCTACATGTAGGCCTACGGATACCTAAGGAAGATTCTGAATGCAGGCATATTATACCTCTATATTGAATGGGGTATGGTATACCAAGATTCAGTTCTAGATTCTTGAATTCTTCCCCTTTAAGATGAACCTGGCTCACTTCCAGGTACAACAGGGCATTCGTAGTCATATTTTATGGGCTCATTCTTCTAGCATCTAACTAAAGCAACTTCACAACTGTGTACACTGGGGGCAGTGACAACTTCATGATGAAGACTACTCTATGTTTTTCGTATCCATACAGTAAAAGGGGTTTTTGTATCTCTGTTTTGGTCGTGAGAATAAAAAAGTTTCCACTATGTCCTCTAGTCTGATCTCTGGATGGCACATCTAGATTTGTGTTATATATACAGATGTATTATGATGTCACAATGACCATTTATATTGTATGATGAGTTATTGGTTGTACACATGCGCAGCAAAAAGAGCCAAGATGTCGATTGAATAAAGACACACTACAACGCAAGTCACGTCTGTAAATTGTCTTCATTTTAATGAATGAATAGTACTTCAATATGTGAAGACACAACAATGTGGTATTGTCTCTGAATCATACTCATTGCATTCTCATAATCCAGGCATTTGCTTTTATTCCACAAACTGTTTATACTTTAGGTGAGATAAACACAATATTCAAAGTCTCCTTTTGTTTTCTTTTTAAATTTTCCTTTTCTTGTCTTTCCTAACAAAATATCAGTAAAAAAAAAAAAATCCAGTATCTGATACAATGCATACCATACACCTAGGCCCACTCATCCTGTGTACTCGGTCAATGAATTGACCGCGTCCCCCAAATGTGACAAGTCTGTACCTAAACTACATAGCATGCTTTTCTATTGGTTACTCGACGACAAGCTGTCGACCTACGAGTCTGATAAGCGTCAGTTTTCTTCTTAAAATTCATCATTTTCAGTTCATTCATCAGACATGAAGCAGGAAGGGGAAAATTGAGAGCCTCAGGAACATTGCTGGTAAGCAAAATCAAAACTTTTCTTCTCTTTTATAGAAGATCTAAGTCAATGTATTTCGCGTTCACGTCGGCAATTTGTTTCGCTATTCAAAATGCCGTTTGACCTACGGGTGCCTAGGCCTAGTCCATATTAAATACCGTACATGTTTTTGTTTAGCTTTTCATCAACACTGCGACTATAAAGATAAGAGGATAACATTTTTTTTGGAAACTTTTTTAGAAAGCCTGCCACCTAAATTGTAACTTGTTAGGCCTACATGTAGATCTATATCACATTTGTAGTACATTTGGAAAGAGGAAAGACATCCATATGTACCCCCCCCCCCCCCCCCGCTAAAAAAAAAAGAAGTTCAGAGACACCGTATTTTCCACTGTTTTCTTCTTAACTCTTTGTTTTTTCTTGACTTACCATGCCTGCCGACGTGACTCGAACCTGGGACATCTACCTCTCAAGACCGACACCTTACCTATCGAGCTAGCGAGCAATTGCTGGAAGTGAAGGGTCTCATATGATTATAAGCCGGAAGTCGCGATTAGTCCTACTCCCAGGATGCATTGCTCTTATTTTTCTGACTAAATAAATCAATGTCAATGTGAAATGCACGGTTTACGGGTAAGCTCTTAATTCTGACAGAATAAACCCATATTTCTTTATTTATAGCTTTTTTCCATGTTCAGTATTTGATATATTATGATTAGACCTATCATTCCAAGTCATATCCTTATATTTTTTTTCAATTTTAGCAGGGGGTACATATGGAACTCTTGCCGTACATTTTTCTGTAATAATAATTAGATCTAATAGTTTGTATTTCCATCAGCATTTTGTTTCTAGATCTATTGCATGAATCTCTCTCTCCATATCAAATATTGGCTTTTATTTTTAACCTTTGAAGTTGAGACTGTCGATTAACATCTCCAACTCACTCACTGGAGATCCCTACATATCGTATACCCAGTTGTTGGTTGTCCGGACATGTTGTGTATCCGGACAGTCGATTTTAAACAGCCAATTGAAAAAGTTCACAAGCAAATCTCTAAATATTTTAGCACAAAATGTTAGAAAATATTATAGAGAACAAATATTGATGATGATTAGCACAATGCAAAGTTTTTGTTTAATCCAAAGACAAAAAAAGAAGGCTTCATTTTTGTTACATGTCCAGACACGCAACCCCCCATCCTAATTCTGAGAGTGAGAGAATATACCCCCGGTGTTACCTGTTGATCTGCTGCCGGGATGGCACCGTAACCGTAGGCTTGCCCGATCAGCTGAGCGATCAGAGTCAGACCTCAGGCTGAGCTCAGCTCTATATAGGTGTCCGCATACGCACCTCAATTCTTCTGCCTGCCGCGCCTGTCCGCGCTAGCGCGCAGAGACGAGATTGACTAAACTGACATGCCTCAAATCAATTTGCGATTAAGGGGTAATATTGAGCCTTCGGTGACAAAATAATTTATTGGAAAGTACGGCACCAATTTTCATAATGCTCTAAACATATTTCCACCCCAAATGGACCGAGATGAAGTGCTTATTTCATTGTTTGAAAAGTACCCTGGCGTAACGGTTTCGGATCAGCTGCGAGAGCGCGGCATACCTCCACACGCATTTCCAATGGCATCGCGTATTTCTCAGATTTGGTCACGGATTTGAGGGGAAAATCACACTTTCAGGCAATTTTACAACATGATCCTGTGAAGTTTATGCGGCAAATTTGATATCAAATAAAAGAGTAAATTTATCTCAATTCTTACCGACATGGCGCGTTTAAATCACTTAAGTAAATTCCATGGAACATAGGGAAAAGATCTTCCATACGTCATAAGCCCTTCCAAAAGCATTGCACTCTATGCGCGCCATGCGCAAATATGGGGACTCATTCATGCTGAATCCATTTCTGCGATTGTTTTTTCGCATATCTTTTGGGATCAACTTGTAAAACGCATCTCAAATTACCCTTCCCAGCACTCTACCGAACAGCGAAAACGGGAGGCGTGACCAAAGTCATGACAGCATAGTTACAACGCGCTGCCGCCCACTGCGTCACGTGTTCAACTGGCGCGAGTTCATGAAAAAGGTCGCGAGTGCCGTACGTGCTGCATTATGTATGGTTTTTGTACATGTATGGTTTTGTACTGTGGGAATCTGTGTCAAGTCGAGTCTCCCACATGTGTGTATGTTTGTAAACAACATGACTCATCCATTTTGGTTGTTCACGTTTCCTCTCACTTTTGATTATTTTGGGGGACTTTATGAATTGTTAGAGCCCAGCACAGTTTGAAACAACAAATTTTTCTTATAGAAATGAAGAAGATAAAGGATTGAACAGAAGCAATTCCTATAATGATGGAGAAAATATAAATGAACAGAAAACAGTCCCTAATAATCTAGAGAAAATGTAAATGAAGAATAAGATAAAGGATTGAACAGAAGCAATCCCTAAGGATACAGAAGATATAAATGAAGAAGAGAAACGATTGAGCAGAAGCAGTCCCTAAGGATAGAGAAGATCATAGAAAATGAGGAAGAGGAGAACGGATTGAATAGAAACAATATTCAAAGGAAATGAGAGAAGAGAAAGTATTGAAAATGAGCAAACGTGAATAGAGATGGAAAATACAAAAGAAAAAGGGTTGAAGGAAAGAAAAGAGGATTGAATGAAGGGAAAAGAAATATAAAAGCAAAGAGAATGGATGGATGGGTAATTACATAGAAATTGAAGCGAGCTCAGATGTCTTGATTGTGATAATTGACATATTGATTGATGAGCCAAAACACAGTTAGTATGATGAAGTGATTGACGGAACGAATTTATATATTGCTGTTAGCAAAGAGGATTGACATAAAGAGAAAATAAAACAGATATGGACAAGACTTGGCAAATCTGTGGGCAAATCATTCCGGGGATCGTGTGATGAAGCTGACAAAATGAAGCTCTGTGGGCAAGACTTTTGCTTTGAACGTACCTCTTGACCAGAGGGATAACAAACGGCGTCACTGCAACTTATTCTTTGTATCGATTTGAGATCGTATACGTAGATGCATGCCCAGGTGAACTATTCGGGCTCCAAGAATTTCTGGATTTGTATAAGTATGTCAAATTACCCTTTTGACAAGGGAAAGTGCTAAAATCTTCTGGGAGCGAACTTGTGATAGTATACCTGCTTATTTACGAGGAAACGATGATCGCCGAACACATCTATGACCAAGCTGGTTTCTAGTAACACGAACACTTTTGTGTCTAACAGGAATAGCGCCTTAATTGGAATTAAATGATGACACTTCGTTCATTTTATTGGACTGGATCTTTTGTAATTACCAACAGAGTATTCAGGTACTGTTCATATGTTTACGAATATTCTGCTATACATATAAATGTTTTATGGTTTTGAAAATAACTAGACTCGAACATTCCAATCCATTCAAAGGGAACCGGGTGAAAATCACTGAAGAACTTTTACGGGTTCATATTTTTTTTTTCTGGATTATTACATCGATGTATATTTACCTGTCCAGTCTGCAACAGAGATGACTATCGGGTGGTTCAATCTCTTATTCCACAAAATGATCATCTGTTTAGATATCAGAGAATGCTCATCAACAAAATTAGCAGCAGATTTCAATATCTTATTTGAGAATGATGCAACTTGCATCGCTGTTTATGTAACTCTGCATATATACGTTTCAAAATAAATGTTCAAGATAAAAACCAGTACCATAGGAAACCATCATGGCGGCACATATTATGGTGCCGTGTGCTTGTATATGACATTGTGTTGATCAGAAGCTAATATAATCGATATAATGTGCCAAATAAAATGAAGTTGAAATAATTATGCTCTGTATAATTGTGTCGTTATTTGGCTTCTATAAAATGTGAAAATTATGAGGGCTGGGAAGGTTTTTGCCGTCATTTCTTCATTCTCACGTTATTCGTCAACTGACATCCTCTCTCAGTTCGGGTAAATGGCCTGGAGGAAAATTTTGGGAATGTTTACACATTGAGACAGGTAATGTATTATCTTCTGTGTATCTCATATTTAATGATAGTACATAATGTACATGTAATAGTTACTGCATATGAAGTTGTCTATCTCTGCCATTTTTTTTTTTTTTGGGGGGGGGGGGGGGGGGTAATCACTGCAGAAGTATAATTATCCTTTCTTTTGAGGCTCCTGATATCAATTTCGCAGGCTGTAGAATAATCTTATAAGAAAACAGTCTGCTGCTGTAACAGTTTTGACAAACGCCGCACAGATTACCAAAGCATTTTATACAAGAATTTTTGCAATCTCCGGCACCCACCTCCGACCAACGCTACGGAGCTTTTGGGGATATTTGTGCCATATTACCAGGTGAGTAGGTTCATAGATCCGTTGATGGGAATTTTAGTCACGTGATCAGATATTTTAATAATGAATTAACACAATCATATCTTTGCCTCGTTCGTATAAGGGATGAGGGTATCTGTGGTATTACCAGGGACTATTATTTAGGTGTGCTGGTTCACAGGATCGTAGCATCATAACATCGTAGGGTCGTAGGTTTACAAGTAAGAAATATCGGGATATTATCTTAGTTCTTAGTTTAGCAAAATAACAAAAAACACCAAACATGAAGTGAAATGATGAAAACAAAAGGACAGCAAAAATTAAAGAAATTAAACGTAAGTTGTTCAATAAAACAAAAGTGAGACTGTTCGTAGGATGCATGACCAACAGATATTTGTGTGACGGGGTATTCTGCAGTTCTTCTTGCGGACAAGAAGAAGAAGAAGAAAACCTTAGGTGATGATCGACGACAAATTCAACAATTTATTCAAACATTCATGAAATAAAAACTTAAGTGATTTCCAAGTTGTCTTTTTTTTTTTTTTAAATCATTTTTGTAAGGCTGGGATTTTTAAACATTTCCCCACCACTCTATATCCACCTGCCTTGGTAAAATTTGAGATATAAGATCACAGAAAATGGATTACATCACAGGCTTTCAGTAAAATAAATCTTACATTGGCTCTTATTTGACAAGTCATAAATTGTTCCCGTAATTATTTCTGAATAACAAAATTGCTAGTAAATGGATACTCTCCCCTGCACTCTCTTTTAGCCCAAACTCCAGTTAGTTGAAACAGCAAGACATTATACATGTACGCTATATTTACTGTTACGTCACAATAAGAAAATTAATAACGTCCATATGCATGGCCAAACTCAAATCCCTGGCTAGGTTCTTCTTGTCGGCTCGACCATGGCTGTGCATGTGACAACAACACATTCCTTTATTGCGTCACAGAATAACAAAATGGGTCATTCTCGCCAACACTGCAATCTCTGCATGACCACAAACACAGGATCTATGCACATTCATGCACGTGTAAAACAAGTCTCTTCCCACCTCTCCCTGCACACAGCACATGCATATGGTTGGCCGTTCCCGCCAAAACGCATGCCAAAACCGTACGCGTGCAAGTCAGAACGTACGCGTGGATCTGTCATAACGTACGTATGGTCTTGACAGAACGTACGTATGGTCTTGACAGAACGTACGTATGGACATTTTCTATTATACTTCTATGACATTCTTAACGTACGTATGGTTTTGGCATAACGTACGTGTGGTTCTGTCATTACGTACGCATGGTTCTGTCATAACGTACGCGTGGTTCTGTCATAACGTACGTATGGTTGTGTCATAACGTACGTATGGTTGTGTCATAACGTACGTATGGTTGTGTCATAACGTACGCGTGGTTGTGTCATAACGTACGCGTGGTTGTGTCATAACGTACGTATGGTTGTGTCATAACGTACGTATGGTTGTGTCATAACGTACGTATGGTTGTGTCATAACGTACGCAACGGTTCGTAACTTTTAACACAGATGTTGGAATGGCCAATCAAATTTCTCGTTATATATATATGCGGGGTATAGCCATAGGTCCGATCGAGTGTGCGCTTGCATATGTGCATGCATACATATATATATATATATGCATCCATACATATATATATATTGCTCCGGCGACATTTGCTCCGCCGAATTATGCTAAAAAACGACATTTGCTCCGCCGACATTTGCTCCGCCGAATTATGCTAAAAAACGACATTTGCTCCGCCGACATTTGCTCCGCCGAATTGTGCTCCAAAACGACATTTGCTCCGCCGACATTTGCTCCGCCGAATTGAGCTCCAACACGACGACATTTGCTCCAACGACATATGCTCTGCCGAATTATGCTCCAAAACGACATTTGCTCCGCCGACATTTGCTCCGCGGAATTATGCTCCGCCGAATTATGCTCCAAAACGACATTTGCTCCACCGACATTTGCTCCGCCGAATTGAGCTCCAAAACGACGACATTTGCTCCGACGACATATCCTCGGCCGAATTATGCTCCAAAAGGACATTTGCTCCGCCGACATTTGCTCCGCGGAATTATGCTCAGCCGAATTATGCTCCAAAACGACGACATTTGCTCCACCGACATTTGCTCCGCCGAATTGAGCTCCAAAACGACGACATTTGCTCCGACGACATATCCTCGGCAGAATTATGCTCCAAAAGGACATTTGCTCCGCCGACATTTGCTCCGCGGAATTATGCTCAGCCGAATTATGCTCCAAAACGACGACATTTGCACCGCCGAATTATGTTCCAAAACGACGACATTTGCTCCGCCGAATTATTTATAATCATCAATAAATTGATAATAATTTTACTCTGCTCCGACAATTGATGATGGTTATGACAATTGCCTCGTCGCGATTTCTCCACCGAAATGTTTTGGAAACCACAACATTTGAACCTTGCCCCCACGACACCATTCCAGATTCCGTGAATTTGAGGGCATGCCTTTATCATGTTTATCATTACAGGTCACTCTAAATAATCTACGTAATCTGAGTAATCATTGTAAATCAGATTAGATCTAAACAAACTGCAAAGTAGTTTGCAAAGATAGAAAAACTGCCGTATTTCAAAATTGCCCCTGAAAGGTGTTTTTTAAAGTATGTTTTTAAGCCTCCGCCCACCGAAGGTAGGTCCTTCCCGTTTTCCTTTCTCGCGAAGAACTGTCTGACGGATCAAATTCGAACTGGGCTCAAGATGCATATGGGAGGGACAATGATCCGAATAGATTTGGGGTTTCAAGGTCAAAGGTCATAGAGGTCATTGTATAATGAAAATGAAGCTTGTTCGTGCGATAACTTAACTCTGTGACAGTTTAGTTTCAAACTTTGATCATGTATGAACTGATGAATATGGGAGGGACAATGGTCTGATTAGTTTTGGGGTCACAAGGTGTCATTGTTTCGGTGAAAATAATAAAAATAATAAATATGAATGTGAACTATACTTTCGATATGTTGATTAGATAATTTTCTCCAGTTTCAGGTAGGCTAATTTTCTACAAGCATTTGGATATTTCTGCCATTAAAGCGCTCTTCTCATAATTTTAAACATTGTAATCTCTTAATTAATCTAAATGCATGTTTACAAATATTTGATAACAACACACTAAATCTATCTTTTCTTAATATTCTTTGGATAATCTCAGAGGTTCGTTTAAGTTTGCAATTGCCAGTTTCTCAGCTTGTTTGTCACATTCATTTACAGTTTTTATGGCGATGCATCCCATCTATATTCATCGTATTGCTGTTTTTTTTAACTTTATTGCAAGTTGTTTAGCTTGTATTTTACGAATTTAGTTATTACTGAAAAGGATTTAATTCATCCCCCCCCCCGGTTAAGTTTTCTCCAAAATGTTCACAAACTTGTTTGTTTGTTTGTTTGTTTATTCATATTTTTTACTATTTTTTTTACCGGCATGTGCAATTAAATTCAATCTAACAATGTTCATAATTCATTTTTACATCTAGCACTGCTCCTTGCATGTATCTTATTTCAGTTTTCAGTCTTATCTTGTAAATACGATGAGTCTTCGGACTTTTGTCATGCACGATTTTTTTCCTTTAAGCATAAAACCGAAATAGAATTGAATTGAATCGAATTTCAAATGAATTTATCTTGCAAAGGCGGAGGCATAAAAACTTACAGGAGCAAACTTTCACATACGATGACGCGACATGTGCTTCTGCGATAATAGCCCCTCTTTTAATTTTCCGAAGGATTAATTATATTAGTGTTATGTTTCCTCGGGAGCATTGTCATGGAACCGCACATACACACACACGAGCGTACCCTCCCATTCACACCCGAAATAGATCGAACATCGTAAAGTTGAAATTACATGGCTCTATGATTATGCTCCGACGTTAATTGCTCCGCCGAAATATGCTTCGGAATAGACGACACTTGCTCGGCGGACAATATTTGCTCCATCGTCTTCTCATCCGGAATTCCCGAATTTTAATAACACCTCATCTCGTCTTCTTGTCTTCAAACAAGTCATTTTGCCGAGGTCCAAAATTTCGTTATGTCGTTTTCTATTGGGTCTCCTCATAATCTCGGCCTGATTTTTCTCGCCATTTCGGTGGCACTTTTACGATCAACATTTTTTTTTTGTTTCAGTATCTTAAAATATTGCATGAATTACAGTTTCAAGTAATTATCTGGTGAAATGTACGCACTGGGGTACTGGAGGGGGGGGGGGGGGCTTGGGGCGCCACCCCCCCCCCCCCCAAATAAATTTCAACCATGGTTTATTTTCAATTTTATATAAGTGTTATCACACGAATTTCATTACTTCTCCCTAGACTCCCTTTCTACTGTTAAGTAACGCATTCACAATTTCCCAAATAGCATGCATAGCAAGGCAGAAAACACGCATAATATCAATACTAATGTGTTTTATGATATAACACTTGGTTTTATCTGCTTATCTGACAATGGATTCAAACTTTGATAATGAATATTCTTAGATTTACCAAATGTAGACACGGGCTTCAAATTTGCAGTTCCAAATAGTGTTCTTTTACAGAGTTGCAAACCATCAATACTGTAAAAAGACTCCTCTATCATGGGAGTGCACTTGTGTAGCCAGGGTGGGGGGGGGGGGGTTCGATGGGGACAGTCACCCCTCCAAAACACCAACAAAAAAGAATGAAAAACTAGAAGGAAGAAAAAGCAGAAGCGAGAAAAGAAAAAAGGTAAGGGAACGTAAGAAGAACGGGAGCAGACAAGGAAGAATTCAAAGAAACGTCGGAGCTTCCGCGCTTCGCGCGGGAGGGGGAAAACTCCCCCCCCCCCCTTACTGGACCCTCCTCCCTCGGGAGCGCGCTTCGCGCCCTCACAACCGCCCCACTCAAATGAAATCCTAGCTACGCCACTGTGGGAGTGAAACCTTGGTACCCCACCGCTTCACACCCTCTCCATGTTCGTCCTTTTTATATCATAGTGTATTTCTATTATTATCATAAGTAATAAAGTACTTTGTGTAACACTGGCATTTGTTTGAAACTTAAGATTATTTGGGCTGCATGTTTTCATAATCATGTTTCCAAGTTCATGAAACAATATCCTTTTCTGGTCGGTAGATTCATGACACCTTTATCCATAACAGTACATGTCATCAAACGTCGGAGCTTCCGCGCTTCGCGCGGGAGAGGGGAAACTCCCCCTCCCTGCACCATCCCCCTAGGGAGCGCGCTTAGCGCGCTCATTAAGTGATTCACACGCTTCGTGTGCTCACTACCGCCCTGCTGAAATGAAATCCCTTTGTTGGAAATGAGAGAAATAAAAATTGAACAGAACTCAAGTTATTGCAAATTTAAGTCGAAAAAATGAAAAAGCTCCGTATCGTGAAGGGGGGGGGGGGGTACCCCGGCTCGGTCGCTACACTCCCTCAGGGTTGGTCGCTTCGCTCCTCGCAAAGATTGAGGCCCCCCAAATATTTTGGCTCATTACGCCACTGAATATACGACACTGGTGCTAATGTCGATGCAAAACAAAAAGAAAAGAAAAGAAAAGCAATCCTTTAATGAGGATAATAAAGATTTCCACTTGTTCTTTTTCTTTGAGTCTACTCTTTATAAGGTTTATCAAATTGCAGCTTTTCGACTTCTAGAAATTTGTTGTGCGTTAATCCTTCAATGAGAGCCTACTACACGCATTTTTCTCAGAAAATGATTAAGTCTTCCAGCACATAAGTTCTTGATTAATGAAATTGTGCAACATAAGAAACATAAATTCAAATGTATATTCGAAACGGAAGGTTCGACAAGAAAAAGAACGTGTGGAAGAGAATTTAGATTAAGTTAAGGAATAATTTTATCCCACAGTCAGCATGGTGAGATAATATCATAGACACATCATAAATAAGATAGACGCTTCATCCCACTTTGAGAATACGTTGTCATATTTCTTCTTATTTTTTTTTATGTGTGGAGTACATCACTTCATTCATTTGCTCATCTTCAGAGGCACTGGTAGAAAAGTACAAAAGTACAATTTTCCTTTAAACACATCTACCCACGTAATACCCCATCTTGACCCTGATTTCGTGTAATAACGTAAACTCAACAGAATATGTAACGGATGCAATTGCTTCGAGCATTTAGGCCTAATCATCATTAAATAGTCTCCTCCTCTTTCATTAACTTACATTTCCTAATTTCACTGAAACTCCTATATCTTAATCATTAACTTTATTTATTTGATATATCTATTTTAAGGGTAATCTGTTTCATGATCTTGCGCATTTGATGTTTAATGTGAAAAAAAAAGAAATATACTGTAGAAATACATAAACATTGAACTTTCAACCTTAAATGTAGGGCAATTCTATTCTAGCAAAAAAGGGATGTTTTTCTATTGAAGCAGAGCATTTTTTAAAAATAAACAAAAAGGTGAAAGCTCTAAAGAGAAGGAACGTAAATTCATTTATCACTAGAATTGATGTGTTGATTGAAATCAGTTTTCCTGATTTCCTCGGGGGTATTGTGTTCCCCAGGAGCTGTCATCGTGGGAGCCATCCTCCGAAGGAAATGTCCTCTGAGGGACCCGTCCTCCGGGGAAGTTGTCTTCGGGGGCGGGGGGGGGGGGGTGGGCTTGTCCTCCAGGAGAGTTGTTCTAGAACTGCCACTTCTCATGTAAGTCACTCCTTATGCTGATTTTTAGTGTGCAAGAAGTACTGTTTTTATGCGCGAATTTACAAAGAATCTCTCTACCGTGGGTGGGGAATACCCCACCATGCCCCCCCCCCCCCCCCCCCCGTTATATGCCACTTCTCATATCAGTTTCCCCTAATACTGCATTTTTACACGAATTTTACCCGAATTTTTTTTTTTAAATCTTCCTACCGTGGAAGGGGGAATAACCATCTCCAACAGCTTCCCCCCTCCGTCGCTTCGCTCCCTCGCCTTGCCCCCCTCTCCCGTTGTTGAAAATTCTTGGCTACGTCAAAGAGTATGCTCTCGCATTTCATTTTGTGGCATCGATGGAGCAATATTGTCACCAGTTCAAGTGTAGTGTCTTCGGAATTAATTTGGCAGAAATATGTCGGTGGGGCAGTTGTTACTTTATTGTCGAAATAATTCGGCGGAGCATATGTCGGCGGAGCATATGTCGTCGGAGCAAATGTCGTCGTTTATAGCATAATTCGGCGGAACATACGTCGGCAGAGCAAATGTCGTTTTTAGCATAATTCGGCGGAACATACGTCGGCGGAGCAAATGTCGTTTTTAAGCATAATTCGGCGGAGCAAATGTCGGCGGAGCAAATGTCGTTTTTTAGCATAATTCGGCGGAACATACGTCGGCGGAGCAAATGTCGTTTTTAAGCATAATTCGGCGGAGCAAATGTCGTTTTTTAGCATAATTCCGCGGAACATACGTCGGCGGAGCAAATGTCGTTTTTTAGCATAATTCGGCGGAGCAAATGTCGTTTTTTAGCATAATTCGGTGGAGCAAATGTCGTTTTTTAGCATAATTCGGCGGAGCAAATGTCGCCGGAGCAAATGTCGGCGGAGCAAATGTCGCCGGAGCAAATGTCGCCGGAGCAATTGTCGGCGGAGCAAATGTCGGCGGAGCATATGTCGGCGGAGCACTTGTCGCGGAGCACTTGTCGCCATTATCGGAGCAGTTGTCGGCGGAGCAAATGTCGCCGGAGCAAATGTCGTGTCACCAACCTAACTACATGCAATCCAAGTCAAGTTAACTGTTAGAGAGGTGCAGTATACAACTTTACAAGGCAATTGAAAGAATGGCGGGATCGAATTCAGCTTCATACGTTCCATTATACAACAAGCTTTCTCATTGGTTGTACGACTGTTGTACTGAAATGTACTGAATTACGTACGCGTGGTCTTGTCATTACGCACGCATGGTTATGGCATAACGTACGCGTGTTTCTGTCATTACATACGCGTTGTTTTGGCATAACGTACGCGTGCTTCTGTCATTACGTACGCGTTGTTTTGGCATAACGTACGCGTGCTTCTGTCATTACGTACGCGTGGTTTGGTCTATGAGTTAATTATTTTTCCGGGAACCACGCGTATGTAATGACAGAACCACGCGTACGTAATGACAGAACCACGCGTACGTTATGCCAAAACCATACGTACGTTAAGAATGTCATAGAAGTATAATAGAAATTGTCCATACGTACGTTCTGTCAAGACCATACGTACGTTATGACAGATCCACGCGTACGTTATGAAAGAACCATGCGTACGTTCTGACTTGCACGCGTATGGTTTTGGCATGCGTTTTGGCGGGAACGGCCAACCATACATGCACACAGGCAACACATCCACATGCACACACAACCACATGACACGCTGTACATTAACGCACAGTCAACACTTATACAAAACTTCGCATTTTCCTTCGCGCTCTCTCTTCCCGATTCCACTCTCTCTCGCTCGCTCATCGGGCCCTGATCGGGGATGACCCTTTAGCGCACCCGTACGGATGCGTGGTCCAGAGTTTCCGCTGCCGGCTGGGTCAAAATGCTGATGAGCAAGATGCGCGATGACGTATTGGCAACAAGCGCAGGGTTTCCCCGAGGCTCGGAACGCCCACTTTCACGTTCAACTGCGCGCTCAGTGACCATAATTTGGAAGCGTTTTAACAGAAAATGGCAGAAAAAAGACTCATTTTCATTCAGCTATTGCTTCGCGGGTAATAGGAATTATGTCAAGCAATGAAAAAGGGTATGATCAGTGAGATTTCCTCTGTCGAATAGATATAAAATCATGATGTAAATTGCTCAATGTCAAGAGATCTCATTTCTCTTCGGACACCCTAAATATTTTAGTCTATAACAAATGAACACGGTACACCTACCTGTCTTAGTTAAGATCTGCTAACAAAATGGTAACAGTAAACAACGCACCCAGTGCCCAGAATAGCCAATGGCGACTTTATTCAAGATTCATGTATTCCGATGATGATTTCAACATTACAAAAAAGTGCCAAATCATCCCCAGGCTTGGGTAATCACAAGAGCAGTTCAGGCTGTATGTAGACCCTAGATCTATGTCAACCAAAACAAAACGTACCGTGCGACGACGTGCGTATATAGCTGATCGCAAGGCTTAGGCCTAGTTGTTTTTGTTTTTTTGTTTTTTTATCACTATCAGCTTGACAGAATCAGCACTTTGAAATCTAATAAACACATTCGGGTTTATTTTTCACAATTTGTCTTTCTCAAGTAATTCACTGTAATATCAAATTTGTAAATTTCATTTTTTTTTTCACAAATCGCTTTAATAGTAATATCATACAGTGTTGAATCAGACTAATTTTCGTGCTCCATTAAGCTCTAGATCTATATAGCCTCAATAGGTGCTGGGCCTTAAAAAACTGTCTTTGGATTAAATGGGCCGTAACATATATACCGGTACTCCGGCTAGCTCCAGCCCAGTCTCAATATAATATCAGATAGCGTATCATCAGTGCAATGCATGCAGTCAGTCAAAGTAACGTTAGGTCTAACGTTAAGTGAAGTGCAGTGCAACCTCACTTAGGCTTATCTGGCCGAGACAAAAATCATCAATCGGCATCGAGTCGCAAGAGTCCAAGCCTTACGGGTGTTTGTCTGTCATTCTCGAGCGGATTGAGGATTGTGGTGTCTGTTCAACAAAACTTTCTTCTCCGAAGACTGCGAGCTTTACCAATTAAGTCCAAGCTAAGTCGTGTAAGTTCAGAAGTTAGGCTGTGTCAGTATGGCATCGCCACAGGGCTCTTTGTATTGTTGATGAGGCAAGAAATTTACTTTGCTGTTGAAGTTAACGTAGAGTATATTGTTAGATCTAGACCCTCTATTTCATTTTAGGTCATATGATGATGGGGGGGGGGGGGGGGGGGGAGGGGGGGGGGGCGAAGTTATGTCTGCACACCTAACTTTTCACTTGAAATTGACTAACATTCTTTTCTTTGGTATTTCCCTCATCATGCTTGCTAATGGAATGCAGTCCCAGGTCAAAAAAAGAGTTAAGACTTAAGTTAAAGGCATTGGCTAACTTTGTGAGCTGCTGATTTAAAAAATTCTCAAACTAAGATGAAACATGTGTATGAGTACTTGTATTTATACTCAAAAACCCTGAAACCAACCATAATTTGGAAGGAAAAGCTGTAAATTAGACGCAAACTGCGATTTTATTAGCTTTTGTCTCGAGAGACACTGAACTAAGAGGACCGTTTGGACGAATTCAAAAATACCGTTACTTGCCTTCCGCCGCGTGATACGTCAATACACACAGTGCGGTCCGTTGAGTCATGTGCGCATGCGCACTCCTTACGTTGGGTCTATGCAACCGACCCTCGTATATTTTTCAAACATTGGTTCACATTTCTAATATTTAAAAATACTTCCCGTGGATATTACGCTCTGAAACTTTCACACTGGTATTTTTACACTATAACCCTAATGTTTATCCCATTTTTAAGTGACAAAATGAGATTTTTTTAAAATCATGACAATGTTAGCCAATGCCTTTAAGGACCAGTTCAAGGCAACTGGTAATGGTACCAGTTGATACCATTTAAGTGAACTGGTTTCAGTATGGATAGAGGTCTATTTGGTATACTCACTACAATATTAGAATGCATGAGATGTGATAGAATCAAACAATTATACAAATTAGTTAATATCTTCAGAGGTAAAATGTGTTTCAGACTATTAGAAACTCCAATGGGATTTTGATATCTTTAGAGCAATATAATTAACATGTTCCTTCCAATTTAAGTTTTTGTCAATGATTATACCAATAAATTTCATACTTTCTCTTTTTATTCTTACATTATTAAGTTCTATATTTATTTCATTGTCTTGTATTCTACAATTCCTACTTTTAAAAATCATATAACATGTTTTATCACGATTAATGTAAAGTTTATTGGCAGTAAACCAAGTCTGCATCTTTTTCAATTCTAAATTAACCCATAGAGGTACAGTGTCACCTTTAGGAGATGCTTTTGCAGTATCTGTTGGTCCAGAATGTTGGGCAGAACATATCATACATGAGCAGAAAAAGAAAAATGCACTGACAAATTTGAGCCCATTCCCATCGCTGTATGGTGTGGCGTTCTAGAATTGGAGCAGTTTAAGTGTAACTAATCATTAAACTCTTTAAATTGGCAACAGTGAATAATACATAATCACTATTTCTGTGTTCAAATTGACAATTTCTGATTCAGTTCTACAATTATGTTATTTTGGTGTATGTTATATCCATAATTATTTTTTTCAAGCTATGTAAACATGGAAAAAAATAATTTGTATTGCCAATTAGAGGATCGAAGATGATTAATTTAGACCTCAAAAAAGCTCTGTACTGCTATGGGTTAAATAGATTATTTAATGCTACTGGGTCTTTACCTGATAAAAATAAACTTGTGTCATCTGCAAATAAGATTATGAATAAAATGTTGCTAACATATTGCAGATCATTAATATAGAGTAAAAATAAAAGTGGCCTGAGATTGGATCCCTGCGGTACGCCTACTGTAATACTTTTATATTCAGAATTATAATTATCAACAGTCACATATTGTTTCCTATTGCACAGATAACTTTCAAACCACTGTAACGCAACATTCTCCCACAGGAAATTTCAAAAGGAAGATGACAAAAACCAGGCAAAAACACTTATGTAATATTGTTTTCTCAAAAAGCAAAAAATGGTCAAACTAGGTGATTGTCGATTTGATATACATTTTCCAACTTTTTCCCATGGGAAACGCATGTTCAGTAATACAATTCAATTTTTAGGTATCGTCACCAAAACGTCGCGTATGCTGAGAGGGGTGCGATTGGAAGGTGATATCGGATGGAAGATTGCTTGTCTTTGAAAATTTTTTACATCTTCATTTTCTGTAGGTATTTGAGTATTCATGGGGGAAGTTTGATAAATATTTAGAGAATATTGTATTTGATATGACTCAATCTATGAAAAGTGTTCGGTAATAGGATACACTTCCATACATATCACCAAAAATGATATGAAGTTCTTGTGTTTGTTGCATCTTTTGTGATGTTAGAATTTGCGAAGTTACTCATAGGCGCAGGCATGGGCACTGCACAGACATGGGGTACCAAACCATACATACTTTTCTGCCATGATTATTAATGAATAATTGTAATAAATCTTGAAAATGAGGTAGAGTTGTCTGCACTTAACAATGCATTTGCAAGAAGTAGACAGAGAAATCTGTCTGGTGTGGAGAATTTTTGGATAAAACTGATATTTGCCATCCTTCCCCATGGAGGCTGTCAGTGGAGCCAGATGTAGTCTTGGCATAACAACCGCCGATTATAAGATATGCAGAGACTGAAGCTTTCGGTCTGTTGTAGAAGGTGTCAATCGTTTATCCTTTTAAAGAAGTGAAAACAAACAAACAGAAAATACCCAGGTCCATGACACAGTGCAATTATAAATTACAATTGTGCCAATGGCAGGGTTTAAAACACAAACACATATATACAGAACATGAAACAGTGAATGATTGGACAAACGTATACGTATATAGTGGGAAAAAATAGAGGGGATCAAGTACCGTAAGCCAATATTTTACATATTTCACAAATCAGTTCAGTTATAGGAATAATAATCTTTGGAGAATGGATTGTCATTACAAATTTACATATGTCGCAAATTAATTGAGTTATAACAATGATGATCTTGGAGGAAAAAATGTCACATATAATTCATGAAAGAGTTGATAATGTCATGGTAGGAAATCTTAGTATCAACAGTGGAAGAGAGAAATGAATGATTTAAAAAAAAAAAAAACATATGGTAAATATGATACAACAGGAAAGAAAAGTATAAATATTCCCTGGGATATAATCATAATTCAAATATTTTCATTCTATCGATGGTACTATATAAGAAACAAACCCCAAAAACAATGGTATCATAAGGCCTCCAACGGTGACTTTGTCTTCGCATTCACTCTTGCTTGTAAGAAAATTTGCCTCCCCTGCCAAAGAATCCTTTATATATTGATGTCATGCAACTAAGTGGAAAATTTTCAATTTCCATGTAAAATCTAATCTACATGTAGGTGTCTGCCTTAAGCCTGCTCTTCAAGAGGATGGAGTTAGAGACACCTCTCAACGAAACGTCTTCTGACAGAAGCGATTCTGCATCTTACACAAGACTGGTGGAGGACAAAGATCATAAAGAAAATGGTTAGTTTCAATTCCAAGTATTTTAAGTAGATGGGGCTTGTGTCATGGAGTCGCTAGCTAATTTTCCTCTCTTCAATGAATCTGCATAGTAACCTCGTTGGTTAGCACATATGGTTGTGGGAATTTGTACATGTACATCTATAGGAACATTAACTCCTTGTATTTTAATGTATATATTCAGTACATTGTTAATTCAAAGAGGCATTGTTTAATAAATATATCTGTTATTTGGGGGACATTCTACTTGTTTGATATTTTGAATTTTGAATCTTCAGTATAGATACAAGCATTTTCAAAACATGTATAAAGTTCAATCTTAGAACATCATCCTCAATTTTCCATTAGTATTTCATGGTGAACTTAGTACAAGCACTAATCCTCAAATTCTTAACATGCATAATTCCAGTAATTTTCACACTCTTATCTTGGTTCTTTGGTTTTTCTACAATGCAGGTTGATACTCTGCCATGTCATTCTCTGCTCTTCTGATTGGTCTTTACATGAATTTGTTTCATGGTAAATATATTATTTTATGCACATTTTATGCTTTGCTTTCTTTTTTTTTTGGTACTTTTTAATGATTCACTGGTGTTTTTAGGTCATCATGCTGTAGGGATGAGACATGAAAGTTTGATTTCGTTTCAGACTACTGCAAACATTCCATTTCTGATCAAAATATCAAATCAGTGACTTGACAAAGTGTTTCCTGAATTTGAAAAATTTGTGAACACCTTGAATGACATATATATTTTAGTAGCTGCTTTGCAATCATTTCTTTTACTTCTTGCTATATTCCAGGCTAGTTTGCATGAAAGTATTATCTTGTACCAAAATATGCAACAACAAAAGAAAAACAGATAATTTTAACTGATGTTGAAATTATCTATCTTTCTTTTGTATTGTGCATATCATTCAAAATCTTTATTTCAGTAGAACTTTTTACTAATTTTATGCATCTTTTTGAGCAAAAGTTTCCCTTGACAACTAAGAAGCTTACCATAGGCTTGTCAGACATAGCAACTACTAATAATTGCAAACTGGATTTTCTCTATTCAGATGCCATTATGCATAACAGGTGAAATGAATAGTTGGTAACCAAGGTTCTGGATAGAAACGTGCATAAATTTGAATACATTAGTAAACAGGTCTGTTGTAATAAGTCTTCTGCAAAAGAAGTAGTGAATTTGTGGTTTACACCACTTTTAGCACTATTTATGTTTTCGGGTCGTCTGTTCGTCCGTCCGTCCGTCCGTCCGTCCATCCATCCCGTTTTCGTTCTCGCGATAACTTAACAACCGTTTGACAGATCAACTTCAAACTTGGCTCGTGTATGCATATGGGAGGGACAATGATCTGATTAGATTTTGGAGTCTCAAAGTTAAAGGTCAAGGTTATAGAGGCAATAATACACATAAAAATGGCTCGTTCTCGTGATAACTTAAGAACCATTTGACAGATTGGCTTCAAACTTGGCTTATGTATGCACATGGAAGGGCAATGATCTGATTAGATTGTGGGGTCACAGAGTCAAAGGACAACGGTCATAGAGGTCATTATGTACATAGAATTGGTTCGTTTTCACCATAACTCAACAACCATTTGACCAATCAACCTCAAACTTGGGACAGGTATGCATATGGAAAGGGCAATGCTCTCATTAGATTTGGGGTCACAAGGTCAGAGGTCAAGGTCAAAGATGTCATTGTATAAATAAATCAACTTGAAGTGCCATTTATTTCTGATTTGGTAATGGGGGAGGCATAAAGTTCAACAACGCGTGGTCGAAGATTCATCTAGTTTAAATTATTATTATCATATTTCTTTGTCTCAATTTTTCAGATGATACCAACAATGATGTGGGAAATTTCAGTGAAGCAGTTGAAGCAGCAGGTAATTGTATTGATGAGTGAATTAAATGTATTACTCTCTTTTTAGCTATCTAGAAGTTTACTAGTTTTAAAGAAGGTCTTTTGATGTGTCAGAAAATTCTGAATAGATATGTAACAGCTCCCCCACAATTCATATTTTATTGTTTTACGATATTTTATTATTGATAGTGCATGTGTGTGCTTAACATGAATAGAAAAATATGATATCACATCTTTTGAGGTATGGTATCACTTGAATTTTCAGTATTTCTAAACTAAACCCACCACTAGTGCTGTAAAGTGGATTTCAAGCAGATGTGCAGTTTAGATGAGAGTTAAGAAGAGAAAACCTTTTGTATGTGATTTCAAAACAATATTTTATTCTGCACCAAGTTAATATGAGTATAAAGTTTCTGCAGTAGCATGATGTTTAATATCATCTGGGCCCTGTTAACTTGTTATCAGTAACAACTGCCACACTTCTATGGCAAATCTGCTCTCAGCCAATCAGATGCAAGGATTTCAGTAGCTTATAATAGTTATTGCAACTTGTTATTAATGACAAGTTTTATGAAATGGGGCCCAGCTGCAGCATACAGTTTTAACTGGTCTGTATGGGATCCTCCTTTCACAAGGACTGCTGATTTGATCAGCTGTCAACAATGATCTGTTGATACCCTCAGTGGCTATTGTTTATGATTGCACTTTAAGTGCAAATAACCCTATTCTGTTTGTTTTGGTTAGTTCTACACAGCGTTCTTGATAGATTGTGGATGGACTGGAAGTACTGGTCCTGTACCTTTTGCAGTTCTTAAAGGTTTTGGAAAGTATTTCCCTGCCATTCTACAGATAGCTGTCTGTGGATGAACTAATGCTGTAAATTTAGTTCCAGAAATTCATGTACTCCTTCTGACAGCTAGTGGTTGAACTTATGTGATGCTGTGCCAGTTATTAGATTTAGAAAGTTTATTAGGTTTGAGAAGTTTATTAGGTTAAGAAAGTGTTAGGTTTAAAAAGTTACACGCCATTATACAGATAGTCTATGTATAGGCCAGTGTGAGTAATACTGTACCATTTGCCTTTGTTTTATGATTAGGTTTTGGAAAGTTCCATGCCATCCTGCTCATAGTCTGTGCATGGGCTATGATGAGTGATGCTGTAGAAGTGCTTGGCGCATCCTTTCTTCTACCCAGTGCCTCCAGAGACCTGCATATCAACAGTGTTGAGAAAGGACTTCTCACCTCTATCATCTTTGTAGGTGGGTACGACCTTTGCACTGCTAGAAAAGATTCAAACATCAGAGACTACTTAGGACTGGTGGTTTGAATATAGTATGAAGATGTCACGTTGTAGTTGTTTTCAGCAAGACAATGGAAGCCAGGCGATATTTGCAGTAAGTAAGTAAAAGGTTTTGTAAATGGTGGTATTCAGTCATATTCATCTTGATAATGACATCATTTATTTCAAAACATTTAGATTCCTGGCTGTTTATTTTTATTTTTTTAACATCTCTATACCATATAACATAAAAACTCAGCTTATGAAATTAAACCTCTTCTAAGTTCCCCAATCCCTTTAAAGCCAACAATGTATGTCTGATTTCATGGAAATACAGGTCCCAAACTAATCCTAAACTTTAATATCACTTTGAAATATGTGTTATCTTTGCTGATCAGGTATGTTGGTAGGAGGCTATGTGTGGGGTTGCTTGGCAGATGTTTGGGGACGGCAGCAAGTGCTCATATACTGTTTGACCAGCAATGCTTTCTTTGGTCTCATCTCAAGTTTCTGTCAAAATTTCTGGCTCTTTATCTTCATGAAACTTTTAAGTGGTATAGGGTAAGTACTTATTCTGCTAGTTGAAGGGATATTTTACATGTATTGGTAATTTACTAATTTTTTTTGTTTGTTATTGTTGTTGTTTATTTTTAATCAAATTATTATTGTTATCAGGGAAACAGATCAGAGAAAATTTGTGAAAGTATGACAAGTGATGAAAAATTATGTTTTGAAATCACACACATACTTGTCCTTTTTATGCAAAACCTGTCTGAAATAGGTCATAAGATGTATACTCAAATATAAAGAAAAAAAAGTTATTTCTGTACTACCTCTTTACCCAATTTTTATTTTCCAGCCAGAAACAAAGAGACATATTTTGAAGGTATTTTTCTTTTTCTGCTGACACAGAAGACTACTTTTTACATGTGGCCCAAGAGGTATTGCCATGCCCCTAATATGTCATGAACAAGGTCCTATATGGCTTTCCCTCTTACAGGGTTTAATCCCTTATTTGATACATAGACGGCATCAGGCTCACTCTATTTTTGTGTTTTTTTAGACAAGCGCCCACAGTGCATCCCACAATCATTTGATAACCGTATAGAAATTCTGTTATTCTTCGTCTTTGTTTTTGACCAGGGTTGGTGGATCGATACCAGTCATCTTCACCTACTTCGGAGAATTCCAGCCAAACAACCATCGAGGTAAGATGGTCAGCGCCCTTTCCACCTTCTGGATGGGTGGCAGCATCTTGACTGCAGCCCTCGCCTGGGCTATCATACCCAGGGACATAGGTTATCACCGTGATGATGGTTTTAGCTATGAGAGCTGGAGAATCTTTGTGGCTGTTTGTTGCATACCTGCTGCATCTTCAGTCATTACATTCCTACTGATGCCTGAGAGTCCAAAGTACTTGCTTGAGGTATGAAAGATCATCACCTGACAGTTAACTACTACTGGCTCTCAATAGAGATTTCATTATATTGTTATGTTGAATGTTCTTTAAAGGCTAAGTCCACCCTAGATGTTTCACTGTTTCAATGAAAGGAGATAAATTTGAACAGCATTTAAAAAAAGAAATGAGCAAAAATGGTCAAAGAATAAGACCACTACACTCATTTACATTTTCTAGTAAACTACTCTCGGCTCTGCAAATTGGCAACACTGATGACATCATATGCGAGCAGGTCTCCATTCACTTTGTACATGAAATTTCACATTTTCTCAATTTTCTTGGAAGTTACACATTTTCTAACCCCCATAATCAATGTATGTTCAGAAGAATTACTTTTTATATAACATACTTTGACTATGTTTTTAGTCATTCTTGTTCATTTTGATAATTAAACAGAAAGGAGAAGAGAAGGAAGCTTTGGCCATTATGAAGAAGATCTACTGTTGGAACAACAGAGGAGCCATAGCCAGTGATTATCCTGTAAGTATACTGACATTTATGTTTTCATCATGTGATCAAGATTTCAGATCATTTTGAAGTTGCTGAGTGACTTTGTTTTCAGATCTCGAGGGGGTTCATGAAGTGTCTGGTCAGTGATTTTACTGACAACTGAAGCTACTGAAATCCTCGCATCTGATTGGTTGAAAGCACATTCGTCAGGAAAAAATCACTGACCAGACACTTCATGAAATGCTCCCTTGATCTCTCCTTAGTCTAGATCATAGATATATTATAAATTTACTAGACGAAAAGCAGCAAGCGCGGATATCATTACACGAAAGGCATTAGTCCCCGCCTCTTTCGGATCATTTGAAGGGGCCGCTAAGCACCTGTTATCGCCATGATATCGATAACACTGTTGCGTTATTCATCTGTTGCACGTATCATTTTCATTTCAACACTTTGATTTAATGCGCATTTGTTGCACATTTATTGTGCATTAACTGCACATGCAGTAAGCTGATGAGTGTTATATTTCATAATGCGTACACCAAATGCTACTAGTTGGAAGCATCTTACAAAATGAATTATTCATTTTTTATTGTGAATATTGATGGGTGCTTTGGTCGGCCTTCTAATGGATCTGGACAAAATGGCAGAGCTTTAGAGGCCTGGTCTAGATGCTGAAGGTTGCATACAAAAGTTACGTTTTACATAATTTGTTTCCATGTTCTTTCCTCCATGTTCTATTTTGATAGAGTGTACCAATCACCAAAAGACATGTTGCTCTTTAGGTTTAATAGGGGTTCAATGTCACTGCGAGTTCAAATGCACTGTCAGTTAGTATACCGGGTGTCCCAGAAAAAGCGGAACGGTGGATTTTCAGTACTTTACCTTAAAAAAGTAGATAATCTTTTTGCATCAGTGGGTAAAGCATCATCTACCGAAGAAAATGATATCAAGATCACTGAATTTGGTGGAGTAATTTGTATTCTGTGCCAGTTTCTTGAAATACAGTCATTTTCAAATTTTTGGCGACTGATGAGAGTAGCTTTGTGTCGGGATGGCCTTTCATAATACGATGTTTGAGGGAAGTCCATTGATGCATGTCAGCAACAAAACCTGCCATACACATGCCATATGAAAGGCCATTCCCAACACAATTCTGCTTTCCACTGTCATGAAAAACATGCGAAATTCGAACATTACTGTATTTTAAGAAATGGGCATAGAATCAAAATTACTTCACTAAATTTAATGATCTTGGTATCATTCTCTTTGGTAGAAGATGCTTTACCTACTGGGAAGTAAACAGATTATCTACTCTCTGAAAATCCACTGTTCCTCTTTTTCTGGGACACCCAGTATAGACAGTCAGTGAGTAAACTAGTCAATGTATGTATATGAGTAGGCATGAATTAGTGCATTTACTGAATTGAGAAGCCATTCGATTCTGCACATGATGGTCTTATGTTATCCTTTAGTTTCTTCAATCTCCTAAACTGTTAACCCATAGAATACCAGGTAAAGTTGTTTAGGGGTTTCTTCACATGTACTAACTGTACACAGACTATTTTTTCAGGTGATAGAGTTAGGACATTTTTGCAAATACGCTGCTGGGCAGATGTAAGGTTAAAGACATTGGTTAACATTGTTATGATTTTTAAAAATTTCATTTTGTTACTTGAAAATGGGATGAACATTAGGGTTATAGTTTTAAAATACTAGTCTGAAAGTTTCAGCGTATAATATCCATGGGAAGTATTTTAAATATTAGAAATGTAAACCAATGTTTGGAAAATATACGAGGGTCGGTTGCACAGACCAAACGTAAGGAGTGCGCATGCGCGCATGACTCAATGGACCGCACTGTGTGTATTGACGTATCACGCGGCGGAAGGCAGGTAACGGTATTTTTTAATTCGTTCAAACGGTCCTCTTAGTTCATTGTCTCTCGAGACGAAAGCTAATGAAATCGCGGTTTGCATCTAACTTACAGCTTTTCATTCAAAATTATGGTTGGTTTCAGGGTTTTTAAGTACAAATACAAGTACTCGTACACATGTTTCATCTTAGTTTAAGAATTTTGAAATCAGCTGCTCACAATGCCTTTAAGGTTAGGTTTACTATTGGATACAGAAAGGGTTTAAGTTAGAAATTCATCTACCTGTAGTAAATAGACAACATGGCAGTTGCCATTAGAGAATATGTCTTAGAATCAATTAGAAGATCAAAGTGCATCATTGATGTCCATGCTTTTTCTTTGCTGTTCTGTAGATTGACCATCTCGTACCATCCACTAGGGAGGACACCTCACTCTTAACTGTTGATAGGAAGTGGAATTGTCACCCACAGTGTTTCAACCTCAGCCAATCCACCATTCAACTCTTTCAGCATCCTCTCACAAGAACCACTACAGTGATACTTATCATCATTTTTGCTCTTTCATTTGGGCAAGTATTTTGTTTCAGCCCTATTATGTTTAAAACCACTAATATTTTAAACAAAGGACTCTCCTACAATATTCCTCACTTTCATTTTAGATATTGTGGATTGTTTCTGTGGTTCTCTAAAAGTTTATAAGAATTGAGGATGGTTCAGCATGACTCAAGTTGAATGAATCATTAAAAAACAGTGATGTGTCCGAGTCCAGTCAGTCCGAGTCCGACCCCGACTCCAGGTCCGAGTCCAGCCTTTCAAGTCCGAGTCCGGCATGTCCAAGTCCAAGTCCGGCACATGTGCAAATGTATTACATCCCAATTAGAAAAACCAGTTAAAACCATTTGGATTTTCAACTGGTGTAAACCGGAATCAACTGGTACCAGTTTATTCCAGTTGAAACCAATGGAATAAACTGGCAGACTCTGAAATTTGCCGGTCAATGCCAGTTGAAACTAGTGGAATAAACTGGACAGATTTTATACCAGTTCAAAACCACTGGACACAACTGGCAGATTTACCATTCGATTCCACCTGAAAGCAATGAAATAAACTGGCATATTAAAATATACAAGTTGATTCCAGTTAAAACCAGTTGGAAAGTTCTCAGTTTGATTTAACTGGTTTCAATGGGTTTTATTAGTTTTAAAAGGAGACAAAGTTGGATGAATTAAGATCATGATTTTTTTTTCCATTTTTAAAAACGTAGGATATATCCAACTGTTGAAACCAGACCTGGAGCTAATATCCAGTTTAAACCATTTCCAGTTGAAACCACTATATTTAACTGGTGACTGCCTATTGTTGAATCCCGTAGAAAATTACCAGTTGAATACCAGTTGAAACCAGTTAATTTGCAAAAGTGGCTATTGGATTTGTGCAGATTCATATTGTAATGTAATATATTTGAATTTTCAGCATATTTCTGAATCACTAACTATTTAGACTTGTGCAATACATTTCCAAAATACAAAGAATGTAAAATCAACAATCATTATGACATTACATCAATTTGTCTCAATAACAGGTAATAAAACATGAAAGAGGAAATACTAACCAGAACCTAAAGTGCATTCATTTATATACAAGTATATGAGGAATAATAGACTTGTCACTATTATGTACATGCAAGTCTTCTTGCCCTTTACATTAATTGGACAGACTGGAGGCAAACCAGTATTTCTATATAGTTGTCATTGTACATTGCACTAACAAACATGATTAGAACATTTGGTATGATATTAGTACCAGTTACCAATTAAGTTTCATAACTGGAAGCTAATTGGTTGCAACTGGTCATAACTGGTTCCAATTGGTATTCAGGTAAAGAATCCAGTAAGAACCAGTTCAAACAGCAGGAACTAGTTCCAGTTGATACCAGTTAAGTGAACTGGTTTCAATATGGAAATTGGTATACTGGTCCTATTGGTACCAGTTGATTCCAATTGAGTGAACTTGCTTCAATATGGAAATTGGTATACTGGTCCTAACCAATACCTGTAAACTGGTTTCAATATGGACATTGGTATACTGGTCTTAACTGGAAACAGTTGAACCAATACTTCCAACTGGTAGGGCAGTTGACAACTGGTATTCCAACTGGGACCACCAGTTGAATTTCTCAAGTGGAAACCAGTTGATTCCAGTATACCAATTCCCATATTGAATCGGTATACTAGAATCAACTGGTTCACTTTACTGGTACCAGTTCCAGTTGCCTTGATCTGGGCCTTATAAACTTTTTTTTTTTCAACCTGGGATAGGAATCAATTACAAATAAGTTTCTTATTCAAAATATCTGTACTTACTAAAGAATCAATTCAAATGAATGAACAGTCATTGAATTAAAGAATATTAACGCACAAAATAAATGCAAGACGAAAGTATGTAGGCCTATTTGACTTTAGTTTGTGTCCAAATATGATAATCTTTGCTTGCGAAGACATGCTTAAACAGTTCAATCGAGTCCAGAAAAAATCTGGAAAAATCAGAAAAATAACAACCGGAAAACAGAATATGCTGAAGAAAATGGTTCAATAGTTGAGATACAGCTCTATGACGGTAGTCCAGATTCTGCACAATTTTTTCTTGCCATCCATCTTAAACATGCACACATCATGTGGCGCTATGCCCTCAGACTGCGATACTCGTACTTCACTGATTCACTTACTGCGAAAGCAGGTGTGAGTAACACCGATTTCGCTAGAATTTATGCAAGTCATTCGATATTTTGAAATATTGTGGGAAATTTTGATGAAATTTTGGCAAGTGGAAAATGAGATATCCGTTTGGATACGAAACCACATTAGTGCCAAAATTCCCCGGACTCGTGCTGGACTCGTCACCGAGTCATCGAGTCATAGGCCTTGAGTCCGAGTCCGAGTCCGAGTCCGAGTCCGAGTCCAGCCCAAGCGGACTCGAGTCACACATCACTGTTAAAAAAGGAAATTACAATTTCAAATCAAAAGTAGCTGTTCAATTCCCTGAAAATTTATTAAGAGAGTTGTTATGGTATGATGGTTCAGAATGTCTCAAGTTGAATGAATCCATTAAAAAGGCAGTTACAATACTGAATTAACAGTGGCTCATAAAAGGTTTAATTATTCTCATTCCAGATATTTTGGATTGTTTATGTGGTTTCCTGAGCTGTTCATGAGGGTGGAGTATGATGGCTCAGCTTGTAGCTATTTTAACGAATCAGTAGTGACTAACTCAAGTGTACCAAAAGACCGTATCTACGTTGATGCATTCTACACAGCAATCTCTAATCTGGCGGGCAACCTCTTGACTATTGCTATCATGGATAGACTGAATAGAAAGTTTTTATTAAGTAAGTAAAGTTTATGAGATGAAAAACATTAATGTACTTAAGTGAAAAAAAAAGTAGACTTATTTTATTCTCATCCTCATTGTTGGAGACTTATCACACTCAGAAAGGACTAAACCTAAATTAAATGAGATATGCTGCATGTAAGTGCACTTCTCTTTTCTGTTAGACAGGACAGTGAGTATACTTAGAGATTGTTCCATACAGTTATCAAGTAGGATGCTTCCTAGAAAGGAATTCCTTGAATGCTGTAGGTACTAAAACTGTTTGCCTAGCTACAACTGGGATAATATTGAGACACCTTGAGTACCTGCATCTTGGATATGAGTGCCGTAAAAGTATCCAACTTAACTGAATTATCCACATTCCCTCTCGATATAATAGTCAGCTATTGATCATCAGTTTACAGCATAGCATTTCTTCTTCATTATCTTCAGCCTCTGCTATGGTTATCTCAGGTGCCAGTGTATTCTTCATATTGTTTCTCCACACGAGAACACACATACTCATCGTGTCTTTTTTGTTTGGCACCATCTCTGTCATGGCATGGAACACCTTGATCGTGCTCAATGTTGAACTCTATCCAACCAGCTGCAGGTATGTACTGTTGTCTTTAATTAAGATTGATTTGCAAGATGTTAAACTGTACCAAAAACCTGAAAACTGATTTATGGATAGCCAGTATGTGTGCAATAACCCTCCCCCTCCCCCCCCCCCAAAAAAACTAAAAAACTTCACCCAGCATTCTAGGGGTGAAAGGTTAAGGAGTTTGAAAAAAGTAAGGAATAACAGGTCACATGATTAGGGTGTTTACAGAGTCAAATGACTGTTCGATTCCATAAATGCCCTAATTCATGCCTGCACGTGCGTTGACTGGTCTACCTCACTTGGCACTTTTATGTAAATTTTGAGTATATTTGAACTTGCAGTATCTTTTTATAGAAGTAATATTTGACCCTCATACTTTGACTATAGTATATTGACATGCAACCCCTAACATACCGAGCCAAATGTCTTTAGGTGATTGGTGCACTTTCGAGCATGAGATGAATACACTTCTCATACTAAGATAGAAATCCATTATATGTAGGCACTAGAGCAGTTCCATTACTTAACCACTGATCAAGTTTTCTTTTACTGAGCATGATATGTTTTTTGGTAAAGACTGACTGCACCACAAGTTTACTCTTAGTTAAGAAGTGCATATTAGAAAATGTATTCCCTGAACTTGGATAATTCATGTTCATTTGGTGGTGTAAATGACCATCATGGGATTCCTGTTTCATCTATCAGTGACTGCTGAGCTATTTCACCCTTTGTATGTTGGGACAGAGTACCTACCCAGTATACATGTATGAATAGAAATGCAGTAATCAGTGGGGTAGGAAACCAGTTAGATTGAATTGATTGTACACCGATAGAATTTTTAAATAAGAAAGCGTGCTAGTAGTGTGGGTTTTTGTTTTTTTTTTATTCTTTTCTCCAGACTTATTCATATATATATATATTTTTATTATGATATCTTTTATTTATTTTGTTTTCAGGAGTACAGCATTGGGTGTCACGTCAGTACCAAACAGACTTGGGGCCATCTTAGCAAATCTTCTCTTTGGTGTTCTTATAGATATGAATTGTGCAGTACCCATGGTTCTTATTGCAGTCTTGTTAGGTATAGGTGGTCTAACAGCTTTGACTCTGCCAAACACCAGAAATATTGAGCTCACATGAAACACACTCAAGTTGTCTCTTTGTTATAGGTGGTCTAACAGCTTTAACTCTACCAAACACCAGAAATATTGAGCTCACATGAACCTCACTCAAGTTACCTCTGTGTTATAGGAGGTCTAACAGATTTGACTCTACCAAACACCAGAAATATTGAGCTCACATGAAACTCGTCAAGTTATCTCTTTGTTATAGGAGGTCTAACAGATTTGACTCTCCTAAATACCACAAATATTGAGCTCACATGAAACTCAGTCAAGTTATCTCTTTGTTATAGGAGGTCTAACAGATTTGACTCTCCTAAATACCACAGATATTGAGCTCACATGAAACTCAGTCAAGTTATCTCTTTGTTATAGGAGGTCTAACAGCTTTAATTCTACTAAAAACCAGAAATATTGAGCTCACATGAAACACACTCAAGTTGTCTCTTTGTTATAGGTGGTCTAACAGCTTTAACTCTACCAAACACCTGAAATATTGAGCTCACATGAACCTCACTCAAGTTACCTCTGTGTTATCGGAGGTCTAACAGATTTGACTCTACCAAACACCAGAAATATTGAGCTCACATGAAACTCAGTCAAGTTATCTCTTTGTTATAGGAGGTCTAACAGATTTGACTCTCCTAAATACCACAAATATTGAGCTCACATGAAACTCAGTCAAGTTATCTCTTTGTTATAGGAGGACTAACAGATTTGACTCTACTAAATACCACAAATATTGAGCTCACATGAAACTCACTCAAGTTATCTCTCTGTTGGAGGTGGTCTAACAGCTTTAACTCTACCAAACACCTGAAATATTGAGCTCACATGAACCTCACTCAAGTTACCTCTGTGTTATCGGAGGTCTAACAGATTTGACTCTACCAAACACCAGAAATATTGAGCTCACATGAAACTCAGTCAAGTTATCTCTTTGTTATAGGAGGTCTAACAGATTTGACTCTCCTAAATACCACAAATATTGAGCTCACATGAAACTCAGTCAAGTTATCTCTTTGTTATAGGAGGACTAACAGATTTGACTCTACTAAATACCACAAATATTGAGCTCACATGAAACTCACTCAAGTTATCTCTCTGTTGGAGGTGGTCTAACAGCTTTAACTCTACCAAAGACCACAAATATTGAGCTCACATGAAACTTTCTCAAGTGGCTCAGTCATCTCTTTGTTATAGGTGGTCTGCATCAGCATTTTACTATCAAATTAATTTGAATATTGGTAATAGTAATGTACAGTTTTTACTCTTCATGATGTTATTCACCTGAATGAAATTTGGGTTGATTTATGAGATGTTGGGGGGGGGGGGGGGGGTGTCTGTGGTTAAATGATTTTTGTCTCGCCCACCGGAGGTGAAGGCGAGACTAAGGGATCCAAATGTCGTCCGTCCGTCGTCCGTCCGTCGTCCGTCCGTCGTCCGTCCGTCGTCCGTCCGTCGTCCGTCCGTCGTCCGTCCGTCGTCCGTCCGTCCGTCCGTCACAAACGTTATGAAAGATAACTTGGCAACCGTGACTCACTTTTCAACCAAACTTGGGTTGTAGATGCACTAAGGGGACCTGCATGTTATGGTCCAGTCAGAGGTCACATGGTAAGGTCAAAGGTCATTACAGGTCAAACGTTAAAGTTTACGTGCAAGACTCTCTTATGACACAAAACTCTGCAACCGTGACTCACTTTTCAACCAAACTTGGGTTGTAGATGCCCTAAGCGGACCTGCATGTTATGCTCTAGTCAGAGGTCACATGGTAAGGTCAAAGGTCATTTTAGGTCAAACGTTAAAATTTACGTGCAAGACTCTCTTATGACACAAAACTCTGCAACTGTGTGACACTGTTCAATCAAACTTGGGTTGTAGATGCACTAAGGGGACCTGCATCTTATTGTCCAGTCAGAGGTCACATGGTAAGGTCAAAGGTCATTTCAGGTCAAACGTTGAAGTTGACGTGCAAGACTCTCTTATCACACATAACTTTGCAACCGTGACTCACTTTTCAACCAAACTTGGGTTGTAGATGCACTGAGGGGACCTGCATGTTATGGTCCAGTCAGAGGTCACATGGTAAGGTCAAAGGTCATTTCAGGTCAAACGTTGAAGTTTACGTGCAAGACTCTCTTATGACTCAAAACTCTGCAACCGTGTGACACTTATCTATCAAACTTGGGTTGTCGATGCACTAAGGGGACCTGCATGTTATGGTCCAGTCATAGGTCACATGGTAAGGTCAAAGGTCATTTCAGGTCAAACATTAAAGTTTACGTGCAAGACTCTCTTATGACACAAAACTCTGCAACCGTGTGACACTTATCTATCAAACTTGGGTTGTAGATGCACTAAGGGGACCTGCATGTTATGGTCCAGTCAGAGGTCACATGGTCAGGTCAAAGGTCATTACAGGTCAACGTTGAACGGTTAAAGTTTACGTGCAAGACTCTCTTATGACACAAAACTTTGCAACCGTGTCACACTTTTGAGTCAAACTTGGGTTGCAGATCACTAAGGGGAAGTGCATGTTATCATTCTGTTGGACTTCACATGATAAGGTGAAAGGGTTCTTGGGGGACCTTCATGTTATAGTGGTATCAGAGGTCACATGGTAAGGTCAAAGGTCATTTTATATCAAACGTGAAAGTTTACTTGCAAGACTCTCTTATGATAAGTAACTTTGCAACGTCTGCTCCCTTTTTAACTAAACTTGGGTCATGGATGCACTTGGGAGACCTTCATGTTATAGTGGCATCGGATGTCACGTGGTAAGGTCAAAGGTTATTTTATTTCAAACATTACAGTTTACATGCACGACTCTCTTATGACACATAACTTGACAACTGATGGTCAAATGGCAACCAAACTTGGGTCATAGATGCACTAGGGGTAACATCATGTTGTGGTGCTGTCGGAGTTCACATGGTGAGGTCAAAGGTCATTTGAGGTCAAACATTAAAGTTTACCTGCAAGACTTTGCGATATCAAACTTGGTTAGGGATGTACTTGGGGAAACCTTCGTGTTATTTAGTCACGGGTGGGCGAGACACAATCTTGCTATTGGCTTGTTGGAATATGAGTATGAAATTATGAGCATTTTGATATTCACCTGAATGAAATTTGGGTTGATTTATGAGATGTTGGGGGGGGGGGTTCTGTGGTTAAATGATTTTTGGAATATGAGTATGAAATTATGAGCATTGATTCTTTACTTGTGCAATGCAGAGGTGTAATTATTTACAAATATGTGTGCTTTTACCTTATAGTTTACCCCATTGGCTGAAACTGACTACTCTTCATGATGTTATTCACCTGAATGAAATTTGGATTGATTTATGAGATGTTGGGGGCGGTTTTGTGGTTAAATGATTTTTGGAATATGAGTATGAAATTATGAGCATTGATTCTTTACTTGTGCAATGCAGAAGTGTAATTATTTACAAATAGGTGTGCTTTTACCTTGTAGTTTACCCCATTGGCTGAAACTGACTACTCTTCATGATGTTATTCACCTGAATGAAATTTGGGTTGATTTATGAGATGTGGGGGGGGGGGGGGGGGGTTTCTGTGATTAAATGATTTTGGAATATGAGTATGAAATTATGAGCATTGATTCTTTACTTGTGCAATGCAGCGGTGTAATTATTTACAAATAGGTGTGCTTTTACCTTATAGTTTACCCCATTGGCTGAAACTGACTCTCTGGATATGATGTCATTCAGAGAATAAAAAGTTAATACATGTATTAATAGATGCCCTGTTCTGGATCTGCAGCTTCCAAATCAAAGGAAATCTTGAGAAATTTGTGGTTTCATTCAAGTCTTTGTAAGAATTTTCATTGCTATTACTATTGCTATGTTATTGCTATTACTACTAAGTATTGTCATTATCAAATCTCTAATAACTGGCATCACCTGGGAATAAATAGAATTACAAGTTCCTATGGTGGGACAAAAATCCTTAACAGATAGGTTCATTACTTGTCAAGTATATATTTAGTTGGTTAATCAGTATAAATATCATTGGATTATAAATCAGTTCTTGTGTTGTTTGTTGCACTCAAACATTATTTTTCATCTTGATTCAACGTTATTATAGATGGAGGAAAGTCTAACTATTAAGTATTAAGTACTTAACATTTTACTTTTGTACTACTGTGTATTCAAATGTATTCTGATGCAGCTGTATTCATCTAAATTTCCATGGCTTTTTTTTTTTCAAGTAAAATTTTAAATACAGGAATTTTCATAATACATTTGTATTTTATTTTGTTTGTAATATTTCATTTGATGTATATATATTTATGGGTTATTTTTGTCAGTAATAAATGGAATTATAACAGTCATAAATTGAAGAGTTTTAGTAGTAATGTGGATATATTTGTTAGTCCTTGGTTATTAGGGTCTAATGCAAAGAACATTTTTTTTGAAAAGTGTATTCTGAAAACAAAAAAATATTTGCTCAATTTTTCTTTTCTTTTATACCTCTACACGAGGGGTTTATTCATCAAAATCAAACAAAGTCATTACAATAATGTCATCTGCCAAGTATAACAATGCATTATTACAACTGTATCATCACGTGATTAACATTCTTTCCATCTATAGACTTTTCTTTTTTTCAGACTTCTCATATGCAACAAACTCTCTAAGTTTCAAAGATTTACCATATCTAAAACTCAAAAAGTGTTTCATCACAATCATATTGTTCTAGGAGATTTTTTTTTTCTCAGTTTTTTTTATTTTTTATAATACATACATTTAAGAATGATGGAAGATAAAACCAGAAAAGGAAGAAACAAGAAGATATTAGAAAAGAAAAACTTCTCTTGATATCATAATACGTTCAACACTTCACTGGTAATCCTTTATCTGACTTCTTCAATTCTTTGTTTATCATTATTCTATTTTTTATTTCTCTTTCAAAAAGGTATCTTAACTTTAAATTTCTCAGGTCAAAGCCATATTTATTTCTGATTATCAACATTTTGTAAATGCACCAAAAGGCAATTGTCATTACAACGTCTGTTCTCCTGTCGGTATTAATTTTCAGTAAACGAGATATTAACACGAATGTCGCTATTGAAAGTATGCATAACAATCCGCTTTACATAGGTAAAGAACTCTCTGTTCAAATCACATTCAGTAAACGCGTGTACTAAATCTGTGACGTGGCAGTACGGACAATATTTGTCGTCTGCCAGACGCCATTTGAAAAGGTTATTTCTTACAGGTAATAAATTGTATAACAATTTAAGATTGAAGTCTCGTAGACGAAGTTCTCGTATACATGTCAAATTCATTTTAAATACAGAAAACCAGTCAATATCTGTCTGCAATCTATTTTCCCGAAAGAGACAACACCTATTAGTGAAAATCGGTCTAAAACAAATCAAGTTGTAAAAAATTTTACTACTAATTGCTAAGGATACTTTTCCAAAAGAAAAAAATAGGAGTTTCAAGAGAGTCATGGATTTGATTTACTGGTTGTGTATTTGTACAACACTCTTTGACCCATATTTTTGGAATAGCTTTATTTAGTTAAGCATAATCGAATAACAGATTCTGGAGGCTAAACACTTCTTGAGATAGGTATACAGGGCTCCGTTTCATAGTAACTTGTTATCAGTAACAACTTCCATATTTCTATGACAACTTGCTCTCATCCAATCAGATGTAAGGATCTCAGTAGCTTATAACAGTTATTGCATCTTGTTATTGATAACAAGTTTTATGAAACAGCGCCCTGGAGAAAGAATAAGGGAAAGGGAGAGAGAGAGGTAAAGAGAGATTTCACCGCTTGCAGGGTCAACAAATTTGCTCCATAACAGCAGGGGGCACTCTATTCTGTTTTTTTTGTGACCACTATCCACCCCCCCCCCTTATGAATGGTTTACAAACCAGTGTGATTCCTCAGTCCGACAAAAAAACAATGGATTTCATATCATTATTGATTTGCTGAGCCTATGTATAGTCTTAACTCAGTTATTGATAATTTGAAACGAGAAAGAATGTTGGAAAGTGGGGAGATGGAGAAGAGAAGAGATGCACGGACGGGAGTAAGATAGATACAGAGGCGGATCCAGGCCCCCCCCCCCCTATTTTTTACATTGCGCCGAAAAAAAAGGAAAGGAAGAAACTCCTTTAGAATATTAAATGCGCCCAATGTCAACAACATCCCCCCCCCCCCCCCCCCAATTTTCCGACGTGGTAACTAATTATTTTGTGACGATTCTCTGGTGCCGCCGTTAAAACGCAAAAACATGTGCACCGCTCGGCAGCAAGCCCCCCCCCCCCCCCCCTCTTTGGTCAAACCTGGATCCGCCTATGAGATAGGAGAGAGAAGCAAGAAAGAGAGAGAGAGAGAGAGAGAGAGAGAGAGAGAACAGATGCACAAGTCAGTGGGAGTGTCTGGAAAAGGGTGGGAGGAAGATGGATACAGTAGGAGTAGGTAGGAAGAGGAGAATAGAATGGGTTAGAAAAGGAGAGTTAAAAAAAGAGATACCAGTAGAAAAAAACAGGAAAGAGAACAGGAGGTGAGAACATTTTTCTTGGGAATTAGAATTAGGACTTTTTTTTTTCTTCTTCTTTTTTAAAATTGTGCATGTTGGGGTATTTATTTATACATTTTTAATTTTTTTTTTTTTTTTTTTTTTTTTTTGGGGGGGGGGGACTCAGACATTTTTCCGACGGGTGTTTCCTTTTACCCCCAAAATATGCTAACAAACAAAAAGAAAAGGGGGCATCTGTTTTTCAGGTGTCTCTTTATTATACGAAATAAAAGACTTCCGTAATTTGGGTCTATAGTCTACACCCTAGTGTGCCCTCGACCCCTCCCCCCCCCCCCGATTAACGCCCATGTGTGCGTGATGATGATCATCTATAGATTTTTTTTCTGTATAGGCCAATAAATAGTTCTTAAGACGAGCCCTACATGTGTTACAATGACCCAAGTTTGGGTATTATCCTTCTTATGTAATGATATGCTCCGGATAATATCACTATTTCACATTTCACTATTTCATTTTCACACTTCACTATTTCAGTTTCCTGCATACCAGAAATATGTGATATCCATGTATGTGACGTTATACCTCAAACTGCAAAATCGTTTGTGTGCATTTCTGGGTACATTGTGTTTACCATTGGGTAAACCTTTGAACTTGCCTACGGTGCCCCGGGGCCCAGGGGCGGAGAAGTTAGGCTTACTATCTGAACTTCATGCAGTCAAATAAAGTCAAGGCAACTTGTTTGTCTCCCGATTCCAACTGTGATACAAACCCAGCTTAGTAAATAGCAACACTCATCAGAGCGTGGTGAACTTGGGCTTAATTATTACTGCAGTGGATAAGGTACGTAGCGGGGGTGGGGGGGGGGGGGTGGGGAGGGTCAAACCATACAGTGAGGGTGTTCTTGTGCCAGGGAGAGGGGGGGGGGGACTATACCGGTTGGATGTAATACAAAGGAGCGAGGAAATCGAGTGGTCACTGGTGGTAAGGGCGGGGGGGGGGGGGGGGTTGAAAAGCGATGCAGTTGCCTTATCACGTCCCCCCCCCCTCCGTATTTCTTTTATCTGTTCAATGGGGGCGGCAAGCTCCCTTGTAACACTGCCCTCCAGTTGCACCACTAGATGTAAAATATTGGTTTACCAAACTCAATTTGTGCCATCCCACACATTTGCATTCCTGAAGGCCATAATATTCCAGGTCCCTTTGAACTGTGCCATAAAAGGAAGGTTATGAAACGGTTGAGAAGTTTCTGACAGTACCAAAAAAAAAAACGAAATAGACGTTCTGGATAAGAGATTTTGTACCACCGAACGTCCTACGATCCCATACTTGTTTACAAAACCACTCTAGCGAATATTTCAATAATGGACAATGGAATGCTTTTAGTCAGACTGTAAAATTAGTGTAGCTGTCTAAAAAGACATTGCAAAGGAAACATAATTACGGTGTTTATACATAGTGATATTACATTTCTTTTACTAAAAGTTTGAGCACCGTGCACAAAGGTTCACCACCAAAAGGAGGCCCGCGAAAGGAGATTGTTTAAGTATTGCTCAATACTTTTTGGAGAACTAGTCAAGCCTGTACCACCTATGACTGGGATATATTTGGCATTCCACTTGTATCTCTAACTAAGCTGCTAGCTGTATAAGACACCCGTAAACTGGATGATACTTTGCGGGAAGATAGAACCATGCGGGAATTCTCAGCTCACTGAAGACTCTAAACTGGGAACTTACATCAATCTAATTTTCTTCCGATACATCTTGCTTTATCATGCAGGGGATATACCAAAATAATCTTGTTAGTGATACAGACTTGTGCGTGGACTTCACTTAACCTTTTCTTTGAGAGCTCACTATATAAAATTTAAGTTCAGAGGATTCGCCTTTTCGACCTGACCGCGTTCATTATTTTGGTTATTGGGAGGCAGAACCATGAAATAGCAATGGAATGTCTAATTGTCACAATGGGATTTTCTGTCTGACGGGAAAATGCATGTGTTCTATTTTTGTTTACAAGCTCTCTGTACTCTGATTTGAGTGCACGCTCGTTGTAGCATACTATTTGTACAGACCAGCCTAGAGTCTATACGCCTACGTATGCCCAAACCAACGCTAATCTCCCTCACAAAAATATTTTTGGAGAGGTTTCAGAGGTTAATAGTATGAAATGTCTTGTGACTTGTGACAGGACAACGTAGCCTGCGACTGAAGGCAGTTTCCAGCTTTCCAAGATCAGCGCAAGAAGTTCATACAGATCTCGACCAGTGTGAAGCCAACCTCTCGGAAGACTTAATAGCCTGCAACTATACTCCAAAACTTTGTACTCGACGCACCACGTCTGTTGATTAATGGAGGAGTAGATTACATTGTTATGGATCTTTCATTTTGACATTTTTGTTCCGCAGAGAGGATAAGCATGAATCATTTAATTCATTGCAATTAGAAAAGAACCACTATCCGCTAACCTAGCTGTGATTTGTGTCTGTGTGATAAACATTACACTGCACATATTCCTGCACTGATCTAAACTTCAAAATCTTGAGTTATAACAGATATGCAGCCAAGATCTAAAGGGAGGGGAGTGCCAGGGTTTCTAGCAGACGACATGAATATTATCACTATCTTATCACGTGATAAAGGGCACACCCGATAATCGCAGGCTCTTTGGCTTCAAATAGGTTTGCACTTGAACGCAATGTTAATACCTTGTGGCTAAATCTTTGTATCACCTTGCTTGTAAGGATTTCTAAATTCTCTTGATTTCTGAGTGGGATTAAGAGGACAGCTGAATTGTTGCTCATCTCAGTCGAGCCTCCAACATTGTCCAAGGTCCTGCCAAAACAAGAGGTCTGTCGCTTTGGCTGTTGCGTAATCTTCCCAAATGATCTGCCGGAAATTAATCCAGAGACAGAAAATCAGTGAATCATGAAATCCCTGGAGACAGTACGCGACTGAAAAACCATCATAATTCTCCACACTGAAAATACGTACAGCGAATCGAAATAAACGAATAACTTCCGGTATAATATCCTTCCCGTATAATATAATTTTTTCAAGTTTTGTTTCGACACATCCATGTTAAAGATGTCGAGTCTCGTGTCATTGAAAGTTTGAGCTTCGATTCATTCCGGATCTTCTGAAAGAATCGAGATTACTTCTACCTGGGAGAATTTTGTATTTCACTCTTCAAAATGAATAATAATGTAGACGGCAAGATGTCGACGAAACGAACATCTAAAAGACTGACCATGCCCAAATTTAACCGCCAGATTTCACTCTCCTCCTCGGAATTCGTCAAGAAGCTGAGTCCCGATATACAACTAGGGAAAAAGTTTAAACCTGAAATCGGGAAAAGGTTTTGGACATCATTCGGCAATATGTGGAATAGAATTTATGAAGGTAAGGTTGTATACAAATTATGTTCAAAAGATGGATAACAAACATCTTTTTTTTTTCTACAATGATATAATGGTCATTGACTCATTGCACGGTGGTAGGATTCGACTGCATATAGTCTTAATACCAATTTAAACACTGCATTATTGTAAGTGCTTCACTAGACATGATGGGGGGGGGGGGTATATTCACCACTGACAGTTTATTTGCTATAGTAAATTAATTAATATATTATTCTTTACATTATTATGTTTGTCGGTAAATTTTTCATGAAATGCTTATAAGTGAGTGGTCTGACACCACCCCTCCCCTTCCTCATGTTAGTGCTTTGTTCCTTTGTTTTTTAAATTATATATATATATATATATATATATATATATATAATTTTTTATTCCTTTTGTAGTTTATATATATATATATATATATATATATATATATATATATAATTTCTGTGACGCACAATCCACATTCAGTCATAGTAAACTATTTTTAGCTGCATGCATGAGATCCAGAACTTATGGATATCCCTATTGGCCTCAAGTTATCATTTGTATCCAAAAATGTATTGCTTTATAAATAGCAAGTACAGCACGTATACTTAAAGGTATACAGCACAAATTAATCAGCTGACAAGAAAATGTTCCGTATTAAAAAAATAGCTCAATATAATTATATAAAAAAAGTGAAAATTCGCTACACCCATATTAATGTATACGTGCGAATCATTATATAGAAAACCCCACAGTTGAGTTCATGTTCGTTCATATTCTTGGGAATGAGATAACTAGATTCGACAATAGTGGCTCATAATCATCTACTGGAGCTGTTTCTACAGGGGTCAACACCTGTCGGATATTTCGTTTGAGTCATCATCCCTGCAAATTCCCAAAGTAATTAATCTATACCCAATTTAAATCACTTTCGTGTTATACATGACTGGCAGATCTTTGTTGTTATGTTTTATTACACGAAGCCAGAGGGTTTTTTTTAAAGTGGGCTAAATGATTTCTTTTTGCAACGAAAGGGAATTTGAGTATTTTTTCACTCGTTCTTTACCAATTCCACAATGTAAACATATGAATTTATTTGTTCATGTTTCTGTTTCTCTATTCTGTGTATTTTCAGGAATGGTCTAGAATTGCTCTACAAGAGATTAACTTTAGATTACATAATACAATTAAAATGCATTGTAAACATGAAGTATTTGTTTGTGCCCCTATCATGTAGATATTTTCGTATGATAAGTGTGTTACAACAATCTCAACAATCTAAACACAAATAGTTATGCAATCGAAAATATAAACAGGAGGATAAACAAAAACGTGGTATCCTTTTATCCTACTACCCTGATCTAATGTACACTTAAATGGATTTAAACAAAGTAAAACCTCATATAGGTCTAAACAATTAAACATAACCGATATTTACCCCAAAAGTTTCAAATAAGCCTAAACAAATACTTGTAAAGTTATATATTAGCGTAATATCTTGAGGTATACTTGTAAATGTTAGTATATCCCACACAAAGCGAAATACATACATACATATACGTACCTCAAGCGAGACGATTCTTCGTCTTCATGTGTTCATGGTCTTTCAAGATTCAAAAAAAAAAAAAAAAAAAGAAGACCCAGGTCAATATTCTTTTCAATGACAATATTGAGTGACATTTTGACTGCTTCGACATCGATGATAATTATAGAAGACCTATTAAAAGGGCAAACAAATCATTGTTAAAATTTCCTTCCAGCGGGTAAAAGTTTATTTCTTTTATTAATTTTGTACAGTCCCAAAAGGCTTCAGCATAATTATTATACTAGTATTTCGCGAAATTCGCGTTTTGATTCGTTGTTTCTACAAACCTTTAATTTGTCCTCAGCAGGTTTATATTCAGTGTTAGTGACTCATATACTCGTTAGGTTGGGATTGAGGGCCTCAAAAGTCGCCTGAAAAGGGAAATTAACTTCAATTTAAAGGATTTTTTAGATTTCGTTTTGGAAATTACCCAGCGTGATCTATACGGTATAAATTTAGCCTTTTGGGTTGAATACCAGGCTATGCTAAATGCCAGTGTATGCGAAATGACAACTTGACCTTCATAGATTAAACGTATCATAGGAAGAAAAAACAACCCCGTAATATTGGGCGTATATAAAGCGAGATTCCTCAAAGCATCAGTCCCTATATTTTCATGAATACTTCCATTCCCGAAAGCTGACATTATCTGACGATTTCATTTACGCAAAGCGACAATATCATGTCATCTTCACTCACCCACACCGGCGTACTCGGGAAGGGGGGGGGGGGGAAGGCTGATCCCCCCCCCAAAAAAAAAGAAATCACGACCAAGGTTTGTTTTTTAAGATTATTTTTGTTTTTCTTCAACATTGTCATTGCATCGAATATTCTTGAATATCTAGCCGATTTTTTAAATTCTTTTATTCTTCATTTTCCTTAACTTCTTTTCTTTATCTTTTTTTTCTTTGTGCTTTTTAGTAGTTTGACTTCTCCTATTTTTTTATTTTTCGATAGCTCAGCCCCCTAAATGTTGGCTCATTACGCCACTGCTTACCCATTGTAATGTTAGAGCATGATCTACAAATTCAACGGACCCTGAAGCCCAATAAAACCTTTCTCCATGAAACTGTGTTCTCTATATCTGAAGACGATAAACAATCCTTGAAAAAAATAATTGAATACAAGGCCAATTAACAAGAAGCGTGACTGGCGCAGATGACCTCTGAGATCACCCCCCCCCCCCCCTTCCGCCCCTGAAATATTGTAATACTTGCGGTGGCGTAATGAGCAATTGGGGTGGAGGCAAGTTACAAAAAGGTGAGGGAAAACTCGGAAAATCAAGTCATTTCAGCAACATTTGTACATCACTGGTATTGAATTAGACATAAAACCACGTATGAATTTTATTTGGGGACATCTGCCCCCAAGCCCCCCCCCCCCCCCCTCAGTACGCCAGTGGTCGAATGACATCAATTTATATTTGGGGGGACGCTCTAAAACAGGTCCTCAGATTTAATCTTTATGGGGCATAACAATTTTGGAGGCGGTGACATACACCAAAGGTTTACTGACAAGCAAAAAAAAAAAAAAAAAAAGAGGGTCGTCAACTTAAAATTTTGGTGGGGGTCTTATTTTTTTTTTGGGGGGGGGGTTGCTGAAAAGAAGAAATAGGGTCCTCAGTTTAAACTTTGGGGGACGTGCCCTATTACCCCCCTCCCCCCACCTTAAAAAGTTTTTTTTTTGGGGGGGGGGGCGTGTCCCCTTGTCTTCCTCTGATTGACGCCCATGGGTCAAAGGGCACATCACCGTCAGGCGGGAAGTCGGGAGCACTAATCTTTTTTTCTTCAATAAGTCACCTGTCTCTTGTTGATACACAAGAAAATTTGTCCGTATAGTGGAAAATAATGTCTGTTTATTATGCACAATAATCTCCTCTCGATTTTACTGTGTATGCTCCTTTAAAATAACACTAATGCCTTATTGAAGTTGGCAGTCGGTATGAACGTTTTTGAACTGTGATATTAGTTAAAACGTTTGCGGGTTTTATTTTTCTAGACTAGACATGTAAGCTTTTTTTTTTAATGTTTCGTTTTCATTGATGCTTAATAGTTCTAGGTCATATATAGATTCAGTATTTTCATATAATGCAAATTTCATTTCTTCAGATCTTATTACTTTCTTTATTCCATATGGGCAGTGGCTTAGCTTTGGGGAGGGTGTGGGCAAACGTCATAACATGCCTATAGGAATGATGCGTGTAAGAAGAAGAAGAAGAAGAAGAAGAAGAAGAAGAAGAAGAAGAAGAAGAAGAAGAAGAAGAAGAAAGGAAGAGGAGGCGGAGGAGGAGGAGGAAGAAGAAAAACGAAGAAGACGAAGAACATGAAGAAGGAAATTGGAATATCAGAGTAACATGTTTTCGTCGAAATGGCTAACGGCCAAGATATAGAAACTGTCTTGTCGATATGGAGATGAGTTAAACTTTGATCCATTTGTATACAGTTTACTTTCTTCCTTTTTCAACTGCACGTATTTCCATCAAAAGAATCCTTGATGCCTTGCTAATTGATGATAGGCTTATTATAATCTAGCAGTACACACTTTATGCTTCGCTGCATGTGCTGTATAAACGTTTCACAGAATCTACTCTTTTTATAGCAAAATACCAACCAGGTACCTCGTTTAAAAAAAAGATCAAATGTGGCGTTCTATAGCGAAATTTATTTATGCCCCCCCCCCCCTTCTCTGAAAGCCCAGGAAAAATGTAAATCGTGAGGAGATTTATTTGAGCCTCGATGGCCAGTCATTTGAACCTAAATTACTGATTTGGATTTGGAAAAGATCTTCTTTTCATTATACTTGAATTGTCAGTCCACTGGCTATTGTGCTCAAAATGCTTTGCTTAGGCCTATTATTTTGTATGTAGGATAAGGATCGGGGGAGGGGAAGGGGGGGGGAAGGGGGGGGGGGGGTGGTACGTGCATCACTTTTTGTAGAGTAACGCTCTATGTCGGGGCTTACTGTAAGAAAATGCCATGAAGTTGCTAAAACCATAACGGAGAAAAGTCCATCAAGAGTATCATTCAAGGCAAAAAATTTAAGTGGTCTCTCAAGCATTCACAAAGATTTGACTATGATATTTTTCTCTCTTTTTTTTTCTTGTACATTGCAGACCTACCAAATCATTATTTCGGGCAGACTAACCGTCTTTATAACATAAGTCTAATGCAAGGACAGGATCCGGGAGGATTATTATAAATCACAACCCTCTCCCTTGATTACTAAATTAGACAATAGCTTGAATGATGCAAACGATTATTTACAACAATTTTCTTTCCCGTAAATCAATGAAAAGCCCAAGCTGTAAGTTCGACATTATAGAACTCTTAAGTGCAAAAGATGACAACCCCCCCCCCCACCTCCCGCGGCAAAATAATTGTGCCCGTATATATCCAGCGTGTAACTTTCCTTACAGTTAACCACTTGTGAATATACCCTTGAATGTGGCTAAGACAATGATGGATGGCGATATAAACCTGACACTTCATTGAAATACTTCAGTACAAACTGAAATGAGCTAGACATTCTCATACACACAGTAATCCAAATCAGGGACTACACGTATAAAATCCCTTTTCCTATACCAACAGTCTATAGCAAACTGCTTCCTCCAACACTTCATTTATATATCAGTTTCCTATCTACGCAGTTCTTAGTAGTTTTAGAACGTTTCTCGAGTTCATTTCCACAGTATCAACTAACAGAGCTATAGGGTAAAAGTTAACTTAGAGATAAATATTGTTATCGAGGATTTTTCTCCCAGTTCTAAAGCTACGCGTTTTCGCGGTTTTTTTTTTTGTTTTGTTTTTTGTTTTTTTACTGACCAAGGCAGAGAGGGGCAGTGAATTCGATTTTGTTTACTCGAATTTTTTCGGAAATGAATATGGATTGTCATAAATTTGAATACAGAGTACGGCTGATGTCACATATCATAGCAGGAGCAATTCGGCGTAAAATTGAAAAAGGTATGGATATAATTATTAGACATTGCTATGGAAAGTGATTTTTTTTTAAGAGAATGGGATGATCTGACTGAATTCATTCGTCTGTGTAAGTAATAACAAATTAGACGCGGTTTTGCTCAAATGAGGAAAATATTGAATTTGAATTTTGCATTGAATTCACATTTGTTTCCTTCCAGAACAATAACATTTAGTTTATAATTTTATATAAATACAAAAATACAAAGAAGTAGGCGAACACTGACAGCCGAATTATTCTTAATCTCTGTGATAGCATTAGAACAAAGGTATGTTTTTACCGTGTGTATATACCATAAAAGAATATTCAGAATATTTTATTTTCTTGGTGATGACTGACCGTCATTTTCGAGCAATTAGGATTCCAAGCTTATATAAATAGGGATGGAAAGCTTTCCAACTAAGGTGATTTCATTCTAAAAATATTCGAGACACTTCCAAAGATTATAATGGAGTTTGAGGGTTGTGGAGGGGAGTCAAATTCACTTAACTTGCTTACCGGTAAGTCAAATTTGCGTTGGGCTGTAGGTATACCAGGGCTAAGAGGGAGCATCTTTCGGTATGCTTCTGGAAAAGATTTTACTTGAATTAATTTTCCTGCAGTATGAAGACTGAAATTATTTTCATTTTCTTTCGAGGCCTAGATTGAGCAAATTCACAAAGGTCCGCCCCACCCTATGCAGGGATGCTGGGTTCACACGTGTGAATGGTTTGCAAGAAATAAAAATGTGGGAAATAAAGTAGCCACAGTCGCAATTTTCATTGCTTACATAATTTTACTTGACACTTTCCATCTGGACAGGGACATCCCCCCAAACCGACCCCTAGCTCATCGAAGTTCCCAAGCTTCACAAAGCTTTCCAATTTGCACAGCGACCTCTCGTGTCGAAAGACATTTTAGACAACTTACTGGTACGACTGGTACTCGGATCCCTTGATTTCAGTGGCTTTCAAGAGCCAAAGTAGATCATCGTCTTTTTTCAAAGGCCCAGAAAAATGGAAACCAATAAAGCATTGTACAATGTCTGTGGCAAGTCGTTTTCAGTGGGTTAATGGGGACCATTTGCCAATAGTATATTCTGCCCCTTGCCATATTTCTATACTGAGCCCACATTGATTTCAAGTTCCCAAGCCCGCACTGGCTTTCCACTGCACCGGTCCACAAACTCCATGCATCTGTTGGTTGGGGACCCTACCCTGTATGCCTCATCTAATCAGCTTTTCATATCTTAGCGTGATCTTAACGTGATTGGGTCTTGTCTTAATTGTCTTTTGCTTTGCCGTAAAACAGACAAATTCTGTATGGACGGTTGAGTGACTTTTGACGTCGGCATCTGTGCGGGGTGAAATGAAGTCGACAATTTGATTGACCTTAGAACATTGTAAATCTGGGCTGGCATGCTGCAGCACCCCCTGTTTGAATCTGTTTATTTAACTAAATTATGTGAATGAATTGGTTGATTTGTTTATCTATTTGTTTATTATTTATTTCTTGATTCATTTATGTATCCATGTGTATTCATTCATTCGTAATTTATTAGTTAATTGATTTGTTTATCTGTTTATTTATTTATCTTTTTATCTATGTATGTTATTTCATTTATTCGTTTAGTTCTTCATTAATTTATTCCTTAATTCATTCATGATTTATAAATTCTTTCTTGTACCTATCCATTCATTCATTCATTCATTCATTCATTTATTCATTCACTGCTTGCTGGCCTGTCAGAAAATACTAGTATGCTATCACAAGGCACACCTCATCAGCACCCTCAATAAGAGAGTTGTCCCAGGTGCCTAACTAGATTAGGAGTAGTGAGAATGTTATGTAATTATTCACTGTTGTTGTTTTTATGTAGTGATTTGTAGTGATTAGTTGTTGTTTTTTTTTAAATTATATCCTTTGTAACCATTTCAGCGAATCACAATTTATGACAAGTATAATTCATATATTGACTTGTGTATTTTCTTTTGAGGGGTTGGCAAAATACAAGCCTGGCTTTTGAGCATTCCCCTCCAATCTCAACACTTATTTACATACCTAATTTGCAAAATTTCACTTTTGACAATTATTCTTATGTTATGTATTTTGATGGCTATGTAATTATTTTGTATATATCATTATGTATGTTATTATGAGTTGAAAATGGAAAAAAAATAAATGAAATGAAATGAAATGTCGAAGGGCCAGCACCCTTCCAAATAATAGGGGGAAAACACTGATCTGTACGTAAAATTTATACGTACAGCTCAGTGCAGGGAAAAATGCTTCCATTTGATCATCAAATGGATTCGGCGCCTTACAAATCTTCTTCGCCT
>CM057151.1:20978133-21045972 GCA_029962745.1 Echinometra lucunter
GCATTCACTACCGGTACTTCGTCTTGTTACTATTGCATGCATTTTACGCCCAGCCGAGAGTAAAAGGGGGAATCCCCCAGGTTCATTTACGCGTACCGGTACCCTACTCCGGTATGTGGTTTTTAGGGCCCAGCGCAGCATGGGACATGGACCACTTTCGCCAGCCGCCCCACGTACGATATACTAGTACGCGAAGCTGTTCGCTTTTTGATTGACACCACATAACCATAACGGTCGGCCTCCGCGATCGCGAGTCGAGAGCGCGCGTGCTTTATCTAACAATCGATTTTTCTATTCGTTTATTTTCGACGATATTCTTGTTTGCAGATGCGGCTGAGACCCTTCGGAATTTCGTCTTCAGGATGGTGCCGGGAAATTCAGAATCAGCTGGAGATGAAACAGCCGCCGCACCTGTCCGGCAAATTAAGGTCGAAGAGAGCACCGATTTGCTATCAGTGATCAGAAAACATGGCTTCATTTTGGGAATTTTGTTGATGGTTTGGCTGGTCGGCTACCTTGGCTTCAGTGCGTTATGGCTACTGCTTATTGTTATCGTAAGTGTGTGGAGAGATCGCGCTAGCCGCCGCAAAGCTCAGTCGACCGAACTGGCCAGGGCAGCAGTTGAGAACGAACGAGACAGCATCGTTGGAGTGGTTCGAGATTTACCGTCTTGGGTAGGTTTGATTGATTAAAGGCAACTTTAATGTAGAAGAGCAGTTATTGGAACATTTTGCATGTTTTTTGTCATACCGATACCTTCATTATTTGATTTTAACGTTAGGATGGGGGGTCGGGTGTCCGGACACGTAACAAAAATGAAGCCTTCTTTTTTGTCTTTGGATTAGACAAAAACTATGCGTTGATTAGTGCTAATCGTCATCAATATTTGTTCTCTATAATATTGTCTAACATTTGTGCTAAATCATTTAAGAGATTTTGCTTGTAAACTTTTTCAAATGGCTGTTTAAAACCGATTGTCTGGATACACAACCTGTCCGGACACCCAACAACTGGGTATACATCTCAGAGTCTGAGGTAATGACTGATCATGATTTGTTCTCTCAAGACTCAAGTGTCATTTTGACTTTGACCATGAGCAGATGAGGCATGAGTCTGTCAGTTTATCAATGTTAATCGTTTGATTATAAACAAAGGATGCATCAAGAATTGCAGTTAGCTGTTACTTTATTCTAATAACCCCCACTTCTACTTATTTAAAAAGAAAAGTATAAGTCTGTATATAGCAAATAGGTAAGATCCACTCATCACATATTCATTGCATTACTGACTGAGTGAATCTAAATTCTCAGGTAAACATGCACCATTGCCACACCATCATTAGCAAAAGTTTAAGACTACCCTTCCCCAATCCTCATTCCAAGATGCTGATAAATCGGTATCATAAATAATGCAAATGGTGTGCTACAATTCTTTGAAGTAGGTTGAAAAAAGGGTTAGCTTAATGGCTGATGTAAAAATCAGTGGAGTATGAAAACCTCAGTCCAATTTAACTGATCTGTAGCAAATATAAGAAAAGAAGGAATGGTGAGGGGATAAAGGACAGGTCTCAGAATGCAGAATCATCTCTTATTTGTGGACATGGATTAAATTTTCTATTTTTAACCTGATCAAAACTAAATTCCACAGGCAAGCTCTTTCTTTGAAGCCAAATGCTATGATATTATGAAATTTATACCCCAGTGGAGGAGATAAGTAAGCCTTGTAGTACTTATTCCAAACAGGGGCAGATCCAGGGTTCTGACAAATTGGAGGCCCGGGGGGGGGGGGGGGGGGAGATCATTCTTTGGGCCACGGATTTATACCGTAATTGAGATTGCTGGCATGTTTGCTTGTTTATGCCAACAGGGGTTAATTTTTGTATGTTTTGTTTCATTTTTTTTTTTTTTGTCGTTTGTTTGGGGGTTAAGAGGGCACTACTACAGAAAAATATTTAAAAGCAGATGGGCAATTCCACAGGTTGGTCCAAAATACTTGTAGTGTAACGTGAGTTAGCAACTTCTGAAGTTTTGATGCTGCATTTACTACTCTAGTATATGTACATGTATGAACAATGTATGTGCAGTGTTGTTAATAAAATCCATTTACCTTTAAACACTTGTAGTTAGAGAACAGGGGCGGTATTCTGAAAATTGTTTTATCTTTTATCTTATCTTCACTGTGTTAATTGTCATAACAAATTTTGAAGGTGTACTTATGATTGGTTTGAACTGCGCAAGTTACCAGCACGCAAGACAAATGTGCGCAATGTGAGCCTATGGCGTATGCTATTTCTGATTGCTATGGCAATTAAAATGAGATAAAAGATAAAACAATTTTCAGAATACCGGCCCAGGAGATTAAGAGGTAACTCATTATCTCTCAAAATGTAGCATGAGTAACCATGGAATTGCCCAGATGATGCACTTTTGATTGCTATGATGATAACCTGGGCCAAACAGATAAAAATGCTACAGATATAAAAACCTGTGTAATTGTACGTATTGTAGACAAAGGTTTGCAGCCCGATATTCTGGTAATTTTGAAATATATTGCATGCTTTACATTGAAATTTTTTTTCTCTGTAAATTCATGAATATACACATGTTGTGGCTACTCTTACAAATGTCAAATTTGCTTGATAATCTCAGAATTCAAGTCTTTGACCTTGAATTGAAATCATTGATTACCCGGCCTGCTGAAAAACTTCTGAATGGTCTTAAATTTCTGATGCAATTGTTGATGGGTGTGTACTCTATATGGTACTCAGTTACAAACCTACATGTATAAATATAGCACATTGATAAATTTACATTGTAGTCTCCTTCAGCTATTCAGCAACATATTGTACTGTTATTTCATTGTGACCAAGTGTCTCAGAAAAGAATATTGTTGGGTTTGAACTTTGAAAGTAACTCAGAAATACAAATGAACTTGATTTTCATTTCAAGTACCGGTAATCTGGACTTACTTTTGTTCCTTACAAGAGGCCCTAGCCGCCCTAGTACATGTTCAGGTAATTATTACAAATTACCGTCAATTTATGTACATGTACATACATGTATTTCAAAACAAGAAATCCAAGAAATCATATAACTTCATTATTTTAAGGGTGTGATTTTTTTTTTCATTGAAAAAAGGAGAAATCGAAATGTTTGTCATGGTATTATGAAATGATGATATGCTCACTTTTTACAGGTTTTATTCATTCTTTCGTTTTATTTCAGGTATACTTTCCTGACATAGAGAGGGCAGAATGGCTCAACAAGGTAAGGCATCATATCATAATTAGGTCATCAAGAATCATCAATACCTGAAATGTGGAATGTAATGCATTAAAGCACTACTTTAAAAAATACCAAATTTATTGTAAGTTTGTAACACATTCATTCAAAGTTGTAGAAAATCACAAATAGGAGCTTTCCATTTTTTGTGTTGCAAATATTTCAGATATCTTTGATTTACACATATTTATAAAGAACTATTTTCTGATTTTGGCATGTTCTTTGGCATTAGTACACATATGATCTGTCAATGAGTCAGTTATTGAAATCATATACACATGATATGGTTGTGTGGCACCTGCTCTAGCTCCAAGTTTCTAATTCCAGTTAAACTCAAATTCCTATTAAACTTCAGCCCTGTACCCACTCACAACCCAGCCCTACCCTACATCTTTGTTTGACATAACAATGCCTGAAGCTAATGCCCCCCAATTCATGAAATGGATTTATTTGAAGTGTGAAGTTTGAACCTTTGAACCTCTGTTGTGAACTAAAATAGCTGTAAATAACCATATAAGAACATTACTGTCTCCCCATTGGACAAGAGGACATGCACGTTTGATGCTTTACGGAGGTGTAAATGGTCATGCGCCTACTTTTGCGTTACATGGTGATTTTCTACCTTTAGAAGTGTACTTCTAACTTTGAAGACTGATATCTCCTGAAGTATCAACCCTGTGATAGCAAAAGTATATATTTCCTGAAAGGAAATTACATGAAGAATCTAAATGTGCACTAAAAGATGGCACAAGGTGTAAGAAAAACAAATTATGTAAACGTGAATATGAAAATTGTAATAATCCTTATTATCTCATTGTTTTTCAACATAACATTTCCTGTGGCACTCCTAGAGCAGTTCTAGGGCCCATTGCATAAAACTTACTATAATAGTAAGTTTTAAGCAACGGGCCCCTAATGTTATATTCTTACAGCAGACATTCAGACCTTTTCAGCAAGGTTAGAATTGTCTTCGGTTTATGATCATGTAATAACTAAAAAATTTCATTGAAATTTTTGCCAAAAATATCAAACATTTTTATGAGCCACCGTATATTAAGTGTTCTGTGATGTATTCATGACAACCATGCCTATTTTTCGATCATAAGATAGTATAGCTGAATATAATAGCTTTAATTTGGAACCAGAAGTGAAGCCATATTGTTATTGCGAGTTTTGACCAAAATATGGACATTTTCCCAAAACTGCTGAAAAATGTAAGTTCTGTTTGACTTTGTACAGTCAGTGCCAATATTGACCTAAAATTCCAAGTATTTCAGTTTTTAACACTACCATTGCTCACACACATGTAGCTAAACTCACTTTGCAATCATAAGTAAAGAGGAGTATATATGCTTTAATTTGGTACATTTGAAGTCATATGATAAGTTTCGACAAAAATATCAACATTTAAAAAAAAAATGCACAGAAATCTGAATTTTCCCATTCATTTTGTACATGCTACGCCACTTCCGACACCACCCCTGGCCTTCCAAATATACATGTAGCCTTAATGGTTCTGATAAAAATCAAGAAATACTTCAATTTGAAAGCACAAAATGTAACAGCACCACCCTTTTGGGGAGGCGAGTTCATGAGTGACATGACCAAATCATAGTTTTAGCTTTTGAATTGAAACCATGGTCTAAATGTAAACCTCTAATTCATGCATTGGGCTAATAGGTTTTGAGCATGTATTACATCCACAAGATGTATTGTGGTTGCAATACAAATTGTGATTCATTGCTTTTCTTTAGCTCTCTGATATAATGCTCTCTTAGCGAGAGAGAGAGAGAGAGAGAGAGAGAGAGAGAGAGAGAGAGAGAGAGAGAGAGAGAGAGAGAGCAAGAGAAAGAGAGGGGGGGGGGGTTGGGGGTTAGGCAGTTGTGACCCAAGGATCTCTGCTATGATTCATCACATAACCAGACAGACTAATCAAATATGATGTAAAAGTGTACGTCGCGTACATGTAGCTTGGTTGCAATGCTGCTTTGATACAAGACTAACTTTCAATTTGATTAACGACAACTGAAATGAAGATTTTTCATCGTGTAGTAGATGAGAGCACTTGAAACATGGAATGTTAGAGTGGTATCATGTGCATCGTGTAGATAATATACTTTGTAAGCAAAATGACAAGTCAAATTACTACAATATAGTTTACAATATATTTGTCAGTGGAGAGTGTGGAGGGCATCAACCTTGTGTAAAAAGCGTGTGAGTCTTTGAGTGAAGGCCCTAATGGCTCCTGGCCAATCAGCATTAAAAAACAATGTGAAAATGTTGTGAAGCTGAAGATAGAAAACCATTTTGTCAGTTAGGAGCTAATGACTTGTATAATTTAGATAACAGATGGTTCAACATTAACTTTGCCTTGTTATTGGAGCGGAACAAATGAAGACCCGGCCAAAATCCCATACCATGATATACAGTGTAGACAGACAATATAAGTCAGAAACTGTACTGAATATCCCTGTATATCACCATAATAGATGGTATACAAATAGCGAATAAACATGAGTGCGATGGAACGAGATTTCGCACGAGTTGAAAGAGCAACCTTCTATTCATCGAGGTGAAGCCGAGTTGAATAGAAGTTACAATGTTCGCCACGATCTTTCACCAAATGCGAAATCTTGTACCATTGCACGAATTAGAATGTTCGCTATTTGTATTGTACAATGCCTCGGAAGTCTGAGAAACTGATGGAAATCAAGAAAAACAATAATATTTTTGTTCAGAAAGTAAGGTTTAAAAAGCAAAGAAGAAAAGTTCAGACTGCAAAATACCTGGCCGGCCTGGCTGAGTAGCGCGTATCTTAGTTTGCGACTTGCATGCTCTGCATGCCTGATAAACAGTGGATATGCGTGCGGCGCAAGTTAATTGTGATGTCACAACCGTGTAATGGTACATTTTGGATGGTACGTGTGCAATGGGACGAATATCGCACGATTAGCTCACATAGACTTGCGTACAGCAAGCTGAGTAGGCGTTGTACAATACAGTATATCCAGCGATCTCTTACACCTCTGTGGTATCTTACACCTTCCTGATATCACACTGTCAGGATCTGGGGAAGACTGACCCACAGATAGCGTCCTTGACTCGGTTGAATGGCATCATGAAGCATCATCACAGTAATGGCACTATGTTAGAATTGATTGAATGGATTTAACAGATGGGATGTGGGCAAGCAAGTTGTCGTTACACACTCTGTTGGTATGGGGTGCGTTTACCATTCCAATTACGATACAGCTGTCCTTCGCATTGGTGGTATGAGTTGGAAATAAGAAAAGGGATATAAAGGGAGAGAGGATGATATCTTGAGGAGTTCAGTCTTGAGAAGTTGAGTAAAGGAAAATAACATAGCAATTACGGAAATAAGGAGAAGGAAAAGGTGAATTGGAAAAATAGATCAACAAAGAGTGTCTTTGTCCATCAGCTTGTGTAATGCAATTTGCAGGGGTTAACTAATGACAAGGTGTAACAGATGTGTGCAGTTCTGTATTTTTTAGTGTGCTACAGAAAGTACACCCTGCTTTGTGATCCAATTCTTAGCTAAAATGTTAATTTCATTCAATTTGACATACCTGTGTCATTGCTAAGTCTTTTCAATAAAATAAGTCATACATATCAGGGCCCCTTAAAGGAGAAGTCTAGGTGATTTCTGTAAGCATGGATCATAAAGAGGAAAAATTCAGCAGCTAGAAAATGTCTTACTTTACACGACATACCCTAGGATTACCAAGTAATCAACAATTCACTTGTATAAACAGTAGTTCTAGTACGAGCCCATTTTCATCCACAATACAGTTCGCACCCGGGCCCAGTGACGTAGCTGATGCACCGCAGGTAGGCCAGGCGATGCAAAGCGATATGCGTGTACCACATTCTGGCTCTTTAACTTTAAAAATTTACAAGTTTTGAAGTCGAATTTGTCCGTTCTAATATCATTAATCCATCAGGCACACCTCTCCCTGTCCGTCAGGGGATTCAGAATTGCAAAAAGCTTCTCTTTGGAACAGAATTGGTGTGATTTGTACACCCAAAAGCTAGACATATCGCATTTGCATAGAGAATGTGCAGAGAATAAGTGCGCATGCGCAGTGCAAATGCATGGCCTATGTCACACGGCCAGTGACCATATTTGGATTTCGGTGGGAAATTCAATTATTCGGAGTAAAAAAGCCAACACTTAATCGGTATTTAAAAATCGCAGAAATCACTTTGATAAATGAAAGTAGCATTATCTGTTAGCGTGAATTTTAACAAGCTTTATAGTGTAATTTTAATGAAATCGTCTGGACTTCTCCTTTTACACAGCTTGATAGCTATTCTTATAACCATGAGTCAGCCAATCATATGATAGATGTTTTAAGATTATGAATATACATGTACATGTAGTGATCAGTTGATTTTTAAAGACAACTGTTGTAGGTTACTGAAATCCTTGCATCTGATTGGCCGAGAGCAAATTTCTCAGTAAAAATCACTGACAAGACACTTCATGAAATGCTCCCAAGGTTTCTCCTATAGTGGCATCATTATCATGATGGAGAAAGGACAGCGACCATCTGCAAGACTTACCTCTCAACTTCTTGTATTTTACCAATGATTTATGCATGTCCCATGACCCTTAAAGGTGCTTTCACACATGATGCGACAGTGTGGTACCACACTGTGGCACCACACTTTTTTGTGTACAAGCCATGGGGTATAGGGTGACAAAAAAATGTCGCCGAGGCAGGACACACTTTTTTTTGCTGCCTAGATACACAAAAAATGCGCACCAATCAAATTTCTAAAAAGTTAGCGCAAAAATTGTTGCCATGAGATTGCTTGCGCAAACGTGCACAAGTTTTGACAATATGCTCTCTTATTGAGAGTTGACGCGTTAATGCGCGTTCATTAGCATACTGTGGTGACACAAAGTCCCACCATGTGTGAAGACGAAACAGTGTGGCGCCACAGTGTGTTACCACACTGTCGCATCATGTGTGAAAGTACCTTAAGGGTACAGTAGGACTCTATTTGGGTCTGTATTTGTCTACATGTTTTTGTAGCACTGTAAGAAAGAAATAACCAAGATGTTTTATCCTTCCTTCATTGTAGATTGTGAAGCACCTGTGGCCATATTTGGAGGGGTACGTAGAGGATCTCCTGAGAACATCAGTAGAACCTGCTGTCCAGGATAATCTACCATCCTACCTTAAGTCATTCCGCTTTGAGAAGATCAGACTCGGAAGATATGTAAGTATTGGCTTAAATGGCTATAGTAACAGAATGATGTCAAAAAGGATAGATATCAGCATGATATCACCATTGTAAAGTAATTTTTTTTTCCATTAATAAGTTTATGACTCCAGAAAAACACAAATATCCTAATCGAAAACAACAAGAATTTCTTTAAGGAAAGCTTATGAATGCACCAAAGGAAGATACCTAAATTGCTAGCAGTCTCGTCTGTGAGAGGAAACACTTCACTTAAAGGGAAAGTCTACCCTAGAAGTTTCACTGTTTCAATAAAAGGAGATGAATTTGAACAGCATTTTAAAAAAGAAATGAGGAAAATCGGTCAAAGAATAAGAAAATTACACTCATTTACATTTTCTAATAAATTACTCTCGGCTCTGCAAATTGGCAACACTGATGACATCATATGCGAGCAGCTCTTCATTCACTTTGTACATGAAATTTCACATTTTCTCAATTTTCTTGGAAGTTACACATTTTCTTACCCCATGTACAAAGTGAATGAAGAGCTGCTCGCATATGATGTCATTAGTGTTGCCAATTTGCAGAGCCGAAAGTAATTTACTAGAAAATGTAAATGAGTGTAATTTTCTTATTCTTTGACCGATTTTGCTCATTTCTTTTTTTAAAATGATGTTCAAATTTAACTCCTTTTATTGAAACAGCGAAACTTCTGGGGTGGACTTTCCCTTTAATGCTTGTTCATTTAATTATCTGTCTCATACACTCTTGATGGATCTTTATATCAGTCCCCAAATTGGGGTTAATTAACTCAAGATTTCCAGAGCATAATCACTCTATAATTGTTAACTACCAGATTCCATTTGACAAAAGTTTGTCTGTAGCCTTGGGTACCCACAATCACTTGCAGTTTCAACCACACATCACTCTCCAGATTGAGTCATTGTCCTTCCCTTGCGATTATTGTGGTAGTGCACCCCTGAATGTTTGACTAAGCCGGTGTACAAGTACATGAATGTTCATCCGCCACATTAAAGGTACTACATGTATCTTTACATTTTAAAAAATGGTCATTGAATTAGTTGAGTATAGTCAAAGAAAAAAAAGAAAAAGGCAGTTTTTAAATAAATGAACAGCATGCATACATGTTACTAGAGGGGACAGCATAGTGTTGGTTTTGTAATATCAGAGAATTATAAAAATATTTGAACTGTGTTGGATCATTTCTTAGATATATCTCTTAAAAAATAATACTGAGCTCCTCGGCATACTCCAAATACATTTTGTACATGTATGCTTCCAGTTACAAGTTTCAAAGTGATTTTTAAAAAAAAAACAACATTACACATATGTCATGCTGAGCTTGATGCAGAAGATTACATCCTGCTTCCATTTTCATCACTATATTTCCTATTTGTCTACCGGACATTTAGAATACAACATACAGAATTAACAAACTGATATAAACAGGCTTATCCTGTACATGCATGATGCATGTACATTGATATACTTATTGAGACATGATTATATACTAGTATTGGCTGTCTGACTGAGGGTTTCATGTTCTAGTATTCTACAAACTGGAGATATGTCAGTGTTGTGTCAGTCTAATCTGGCTAATACATTCATCTCCCTAGGGCAGTTGTGGGATCTAGCCATGCGATAGGATTTCATTCGTTGTAGAATGTAGGTGGATTGCGTTGTACAGAAATGATGCTCATACCAGCCTGGTAATTGCACAATATCTGGGAGAATTATTACGTTATGATCTCAAATAAAATTTAAAAGCTTACAAATGCCTTGTTATATAACTTTATAGCAGGTTACTTCTCGAATCACGACCTCATACACCTGACTCTAGTCTAGACCAGAAAAGTCATTACCCCAGCAGTCAGACAGCAGGTCATGCAAATGAACAAAAAGTGCGCATTTTGTTTCCAGTGCCCTAAATACTGGTAGCGCTCTTCCCCTGCACCCAGTCGGCTGTATTGCAATAGTGACACAGGTTTCAGACTTTTAGCCAGGATATAAGAATTTGGTTCAAAATGTCCAAATTGGATTTTAAATATTATTGGCAATTTTCTACAAGAAATGGGTTATCCTGATTGACAATTATCTAAATATACATGTACATGCACTTTCAACTTTGACCTTTGTCTTTGTGATTGTCGCTGAGTTGGCGAGGTGCTGAAACACAGTTCATTCATCCCCCTCTAGTCATTATTGTTGAAGGCAGGTGCATCAACAAAGTGCAGTATACGATGCATACCATTGTCTCCTTTTTCTCTGTGTATTTGATCATGGACCTACTAGCAGTCCATAATTTGATAGATAGTCCATGGTCATAATGAACAAATGCGCATTATAGAAACATTATTTGAATCTCTGTGTAAATATTTTTTTATGCATATGTATGTAAATATATAAGTCTAGAGGGGTATTATAATATCTAGGTCAACATTTACAAGTACCTAGTGCACATTAACCCCCAAACTCTATTATAAGAAAGTAGTAAAAGTATGAGTTTATGTATACACTAGTAGACCCTTCATGAATTCCATTCCAGACCTCCTGTGAAAAAGCGAAAGTGTAGAGTCTTTTAATCTCAAAACTTTTGTCGGAGAATAATTTTCTTTCTCTTTCAGTTTATGTAATACATGTATGACTTTTGTTTCTCTCTCTCTCTCTCTCCTTTCCACAGTCACCTCGGATCGGAGGAGTGAAGGCTTACACGGAGCATGTTGGTAGAGATGAAATGATCCTGGACCTGGAGATATTGTGAGTGCACATTTTGCAAGTGGTTTTCACATTTTGTCTGCCCTCCATTCTTTTCTATACAAAATAATTTTAGTCATACTTGAATATGACCTGGTACATGCTAGTTTTCATAAGTGACAAAGGCTTCAGAAGAAAAAATGCATGTGTAATACATTTTTCATGTGCAAAGAATTATATTTTATAGGGGATTAAGATTAAGAAATATCACATCATTTTACAACCTCAGAAATCTCTCTCTCTCTCTTTCTCAAACTCATTCTCTCTCTCACACACACACACACACACCCTCACGCATACCCACACATGCACTTTTTGAAAGAGAAAGCATGCACACAAGTCAAGTAGCAGTAAGTGATTTCATATGTAACATGTACGTACATGTGTGCTTTCAAATTTAATATCTTCCCCATGACAAACTTAACCCTAACCCGACACCTGTATACATGTGTAAGAGTAATTTTATGTCTTTGATGAGAATAATACACAGTGTTCAGGGAAAGTGCAAATTATTATGGTGAGGGAGGGGGCTTACATTGTATGCATCAGGAAACTAGACCAGTACGACTGAATATCAGATTATGTATGCCATTGATAATTGCATCGACAATACAGCATATTATAAATAACACTTTTGAATATAGATTAGCTTACCAAGAGTTAATGGCATACGTATGTTACCAAAAATTATGAATTTATAAAAATAAACAAATGTTCATGGCACTATAATAGTGTGGTGTATATACTGGATGTAAATTTGGCAAAAGTTTATGTGCTATTATACAAATAATGAATGTTTATGAGTGCAATGGACAGAATATTTCATGAGGTGAAAGATGAAATATTCTGTCTATTGCACGAATGAAAAAAAAACATTCATTATTTGTTTTATATGACACCTAAAAATAGATCAAATCGCAATAAATCAATAGCGCTATACGCTAGCGCGCTGTTCACTGCAAACGCAAGCGTTTTACGTACGTAGTGTGCCGGGCTCTCGGCCAGCGTGCAATGGAGCAAATCGTATGGATCCAAAATTGCACGGTAAATGGAGCCACTTTTGCACGATTAATGATGTCATAGTGCAATGGGACAAATGATGAATATCAAACAACCAATCAAATGACAGGGATCTATCTAGGTGTCATATAATGCAGACTATATCCTACATCATAAAATTCTCTTGTAAGGATTGGCCAGGAATGTCTCACATGAAGTAAATACTTTCAGCATAAAGATCGCGTGATGTCAGACCTCTATATATTTTTTGCTATACCAATATTTGACGTCACATTTTTTCTTTTTTGGATATTATACGCTATTGATATCGTGAAAATGTATCGTGACATTGAAGCTGAGAGCCAGTGCTGCTAGTGGCGTGGCTGAGCTAGGTTGTCTCATGCGTGTATAGCTATAGCGTAATAAGTGCAAACAACCGATCAACCGTACGTACAAGATCTAGGTCTAGATTCTACATTTAGTTTTTGGCATAGTAACCATTTTCTTCGGGGCTTCCCCCCTCAGAAAATAGTGCTATGCCAATCACCTCAGAGAATTTCAGCTGGAGCCTCTCATTGCAAGATATATTTGATTAGTATCAAATTGCTACCTTCTATGAAGGAAACATGCCAAAGCAATATAGATTCAACAAATTCTTATATGCAGCATTAACTCACTGAGCATGATGTGATTCAGTACAACACATTTTCCATAGACCCCAGACTAATTTATTCTCACGTTTAGTTTTCAACCGGTTGGTTCATGATGATTTCTCTAGTGGCTTTGCATTGTGGTGAAGAAAAAGCACTTCCAAAATGATTAAAATTGATAGTTGAATTTTGAAATGACCTTTTGAACTTCAGCACTTGCCTACAGATTTAATGTATATTGCTTTCCTCCTTCTTTACAGATCTAGTGTACATAAGCCACTCCTCAATTATTTCTTGTAGATTTCTTCAAATGTAATTAACAAGTTTGTATTTGCTTGTCACCTGGTTGTGTAAGTTTCACACAGGCATGTGTGAATTTCACACTTTTGGTATTTCCTGTGTAATATACCACCTGTCAATCCACGTTACCCGACTGTTTTGAGACCTTTTTTTCCTCTCTCTCTCTCTTTCTCTCTCACTTTATTTATCTTTTGCAATCATTTTGTACTTGTAAAAGTACATGTACATACATGTACAAAACTTTTCTTTTACATTATAACTGCACTTTTTGATAACTACAATTTTGGGAAACCATGACTTAAAAATCAGCAGCAGTGAAGTGTCATTTAGTATGCAGTAAGTAAGATGGAGCTTAGTATCCATGGCAACATCATACCCATCTGTTTTCTCTGCCCTGCCAACAAATTGCACATGTCTGTGTACCTGAAACTGAATATGTTCAAATATTTTTTCAAGTATGTAGTAAGAAGGGAAAAATAAATATTACCACGGACCAGCTGCCACGGACATATGAATTGCTGAGCACGGTTTTACTATTCTCTACAGGTGGAAATGGTAAAACTTTGTGTGGTCATGTGTGAAATTATGTTGTAGACCTCTGATGTGGTACACTTTTCAGGGAATGATAATGTACAGTGATATTGTACAAAACTATGAATGAAAAAAGGTACAGAAATTTCTCTTTCTTGACTTCTTTTCATTCTTTTTTTTTTTTTTTTGTACATTGCGGTTGTGAATGGGTAATACAAAGGTGTGCTAACGGTAAATGTTTGACCTAACCATCACGTACTGAGGGAATGATTTCCCATGCTAACGTGATATTACAGGAAATATTTCATTTCCCATTTTATTTCATGGAAAGCATGTACACTTCTCAAAAGTATTACATGCATTTTTAATTTTATTAGATTTTAAATGTTTAATTCAGTGATAAATTCTTAGAATCCCATGCATTTGGAAGAGAATTCTGATGCACATATTTCTTTTCTAGAAATGAAAATGGAAATTATAAAGGCTGGTGACATTTGGTAGACTGTCATTTCATTTCCTTCTGTTTCCAGAAAGAAAGTGTAGTGGGCGGATGGTGGAGAGTGGTATTTGTATTTCACCCCTGCTCCCTGTGGGTTTCAAGTCTGTATGTAGTGAAAGAAATGAATTGAAAATGAAATTTGCAAGAATGCAGTAGAATAAAACCATCTTCTTGAACCATCTTTGATATATTCAATCAACATGTGAATATTTTCAATAAATTTAAATCATTCTTATTGTGTACATTTACATTTACATGTATGTGCTTATTATAGGCCTTCATGTATTGTTCAAACTTCAAAATAGTGCAAGCTAGCATAATTTCTTTATATTAATGATTCCATGAACATGTGCAGTATATTTCAAACAAAATTAATTCCTGCAAAAGTGATACGGGTAAAAATCTAAGTTTTAGTTTTGGTGAAGAAATGTAAACAACAAATTGTTTATTGTAATAAAAGTGTTGGATTCCTAAGAACTACTTGATTGTATACATGTACACAGATACATTACATAGTGTAATAAATTTAGTACATTCAGGTGAACCTTGAAATCTTCTGTGGAGAACTAGACGGGCGTTCACTTTAAAGCTGTTAAGCAGTTAATATCCTTATAATAGCTATCAGCAAAGTTGAGCAAACAAAATATTGGTTTAAGTATCATTGGCTGATAATAGATAAAGCAAACATACCTTGTAGAAATAGAGGTTTTAAATGGGTACAGAATACTGTCACTAAAAAACCCCAAAACAAAACAAAAAACCAAAAACAAAAACAACACTTTAGTCTCTTATTGCTAATGAAAAGATTTATGAATTAGTGCCAGGGAAGTGTTGACATTCTATTAGTTTCTTTCATAATGTCAGCTGTGTAAATTAGCTTTTTGAAATACATAAGTAAATATTCAATTATTTGGTATTACTGAAGTCTTAAAATTTTGCATTGTAGCACTAGACCATCAGCATGATAATTGAATATTTTTTAATTCAAAGTGTTTGTGTACAGTGCAAATATTTTCCCCTGTGAAAAAGTACCATAGCACCCATGGTAATTATATTAGACCAATTTCCATATTACCATCAAATCTTGGTTTCATGGTACTTTCTTTGATTTGATGATAATTTGGTCAAATTACTATGGGAAATAGTTATACTGATGAGTAAATATCTCTTTGAAATCAAATGAAAGTTAACAAGTAGAGATTAACATGTAGGGATTTTGCTCTGGAGAACATGGAACTCTAGGAAATTACATTGGAACTCTGATAATGACCAAATAAGAACAAAAAAACCAAACAATATAAAAGAAGAAGAAAAAGAAAAAGAAGTAGAGGAATGAAGTACATGTATGTAGCGTATTACTATTGCAGATGTATTGTTTATTAATGAATAAGACATCTCTGCATGGAAATCTCACTTTTCAATTTCTTGTGAATGAGCTCCCTCAGGTCCCATGAACAAAGATGTATTTTTAGATGGAAATATTTCTACAAAGAACAGGAAAATATCAATTTTTGGACACTTCCTGAATTCAAACAACTATGTGCCAAGTCTGAAAAATCTGTGGTAAACGTGATATTTATTGTGGAGGTAAACCATAGAAAACTTAATCCAGTGATTCATTATATGAGCCTCACTGAGATTCTTCTTGTGAAACACTGAACATGTGATGATCCTATTCTTCCTGTCCATATACTTGTACATTGAGCAGCTTACTCGAACCAAAAATAACCTTCATGCATGTACTCATTTAAAGCCAAAGACTGCATTCAAAGCGTGCATAGAAGATGCATCGTTGAATATGCCAAATGCTATGCTCGCAATTTATGAATTGCAATGCAGTAGCATCATGCAGAAATGAATATGGTATTACATTCCACTGATTTTTATTCATTGGTTGAAACACAATGACACCAGCGTGGCAGTGAATTGGATGATTGCACCATCTGAAATCGTGCTGGAGTAACACAGTCTGATATCTATTTGGAATTTCATCCCTCCTGCACATTATTAAAGGCAGTCCCATTGTTATAAGTTGAACTGGATCTGATGATGGAAATGTCTGTCCTATTCTGAGCCTTAAACATGAATGACTACTAAATTCTGAATGTCACATTTCACTCCATATTGCAGATACATACATTGTATGTAACTACTAAAATGATATTCTGATAAAATAAGTCAATTTTCAAGACAAATAGGGAATTCTGCAGAAATCAACATTATAAATGTTAGTACAGTATATATCAGATAAAATGATTTTTTGATTGAAAACAACTTCTAAGTGCTTGTAGAATATTGCATGAGAGCTCTGGAAACAATTACTTTTGAAGTTCGGCATGAAGATAAGGTAATTGCTAATGATAAGGAGCCGAGGTGCAGTCCCATGGTGTTAACAGCATGTATCAATCACTGTTGTCAATGTACTGCTCTCCAGCCGTACTCTCTCATTTTAGTTGTAAAATGAACCTGTTTAGTACGATATGTTTTCAGTATACATGTAACACACAATTTCCATGGACCTAGCCTCAGTAGCCTGAGTTATCTCTGGCTGAGTGTTCAGCGGGTTAACCCAATGACTACTGAATTCTCAAACTCCCATAGACTTGATACAGGGATTGCCCGGTTCCCATAGGCAACAGGTTAAGCTAATCATGTGATGCAGTCTGTTATACTGTACATGGATAGCGTGAAATGGATAGGAAGCCCTCAGGCTCAGGGATGATTGTTCTTTTCTCTCTCTGTCTCGTAGATTATTTCATATATGCAATTAATTTTTTTCTCCCTATTTCCAGAGATTAATTGCTTGCAGCTCCAGTGTTATTTTTCAGCTCCTGAAGTTTACACTTAAAGACGCTAGGTCGTGGGCTTTCATGGGGAATGGATCATAATTTGCTGATACCAGACTTTGTGAAAAATACCTGTAATAGAGCTACATTTCTGGAGCACAGCAAAACAAGCTGTCCCACCACAAACATTCTTCGGCCTGCTTCGGGCATTCTCGGGCCAGGGAAAGTGAGATAATGACTTTGCCATATGGGGAAAGGGTGAAGTATACAGAGAATTACATAAGGTCTGTTAGTCATAAAACTCACAGTGATGGACAACACCTGTTACTGTGTAAGCACCCATGGTGTCAAATTCCCCATGAAAGCCCACGACCTAGCGTCTTTAACAGGCACTTCATGATATTTATATAGATATAAACCTCATACTTTGATATACTCTGTCAATACTTTATACATGTACATGTACCTATTCCTTTAAAAAGTTGACAGCTGTCCTGTAGCCATGTTAGCTGTATAAAAATAGATTTCTATTTCTGACTCACTAGACTTTGATTTCTGAATGGAATTCATAATGTCTCACCATAATCCTCCTGGCTCTTTATAATATTCATGTTTCTAGAAAATGGTGTGTAACGAAATCTCTTTCCTCACCCCCACGGTCAATAGTGGAAGGGAATTATGTTTGCAGAAGACTTTGCCCATGTGAGAATAAACATGGAGTACTCTCACTGCGTATTTCTGGTGGGTGTCTAGAATTTCACCTCTCTCTCACCAGCAGGCACGATGCAGCTGGACTCGAGAGACGCTGCAGCGTATACCAGCTTCATTTTAGGGCAAATATGCACTGGGTCTGAAGCAACAAGCCATTTCTATTCCTCAACACGTATTCAGCACTGGTCATATTGATGAATTTGATGTTTCATAAATTCCATTTCTTGCAAAGAATGCCCCCCCCCCCCCCCCGAAAAAAAAATATAAAGCATACCGGTATATGTTAGAGCTGTATGTTGATTGATCGCTATTAAATGGAGGAGACATTTAGGTATGGAGAGATGAAGGATGGCTGCATGAGGAATAGAGTAAATTGGCAAGAAGTCTTTTCCCTTTCTTTTCCTCCACATGTATGCTCAGCACTCATCATATTTCATAATTTTATCCCCCTCATAGAGCTTATGACATGCATTTTAGATTTTTGTGCATTGGTATGTGTTGACCATGCTACACGTAGGAGTGGTAGAATGCTAGGATGAAGCAACATAGAAAACAAATGCCTGAATATTGGTACAGACATGTATGACTCATTTTATCAGACGCATTGTTTTGAAACATATCCATTCATAGCGTATGACTGTTCAAATCATACTTTGTTAAAAAAACAAAACAGAGCAATAAAGACATCAATACATGACAATTCATATTTATGATTGTAAACCAAATATGAAAGAAATGTTTGTGTGGCAAGGTATCGTGGGATATCCATATCAGGATTTATTTATACATTGGGAGTGCATGGGTTTAAATTTCCTTTTATTGAGAATGGTGTTTAAATGAAATACCCTTTTAGAGGTTTTACTCTAAGAATAATGTTATGTTCTCCAAGTGTCGGAGGAATTTCATTCAGATTAATCATGCTAGCAATAAAGTCTTTTTTGTGATGTTGTGATAAAAAGACTGCACACGTCCTCCCTTCAAATGCTAACACTGAAGGATTCTTCCACATCAAAAGAAAGAAAATCTGAAAAGTGAGCATATTTATTCTGTAGCGTAAAGAAAGTGTGCTATCATGCAGAAATCCTTGCTACCCTGTGGAACATAGTTCATAGTACTTGCACATTATCCTTGGATGAAGAGGCAATGACCAGATAAAACCACTGGAAGGAGAGGCCTTCTCATGATGAAAGCAGAAGGATAAAGAGATCTAGAGAGTGTCACACCATCTGCCTGAAGATTAGACTAACTGAATCTTGGTCCTTGAAATTGAGACATGAAATCATCTGCTGAGCCAGCTGCCAGCCAAAAGGGCAGTAAAGTCATTTAATTTTATCAAGCATGGTAAACGCCTAACAGCTCGTAACACATGATAAGCACACATCTTATGTTAAAGTGCATGACTTTCAGATTTGAAAGCCTTTACCTTAGTTCTTTCATCTTTTTTTTAAATGTAGGTATATCTTCTAGATTTTTATATTTTTTTAACCTTTATTTCATAGGACATCTTCCAGCTTTATTTTTACTTAATATATTTTTTACTTAATATTTTCCTCTCCTCGTCTGCTGAGCCAGCTGCCAGCCAGAAAGGCAGTAAAGTCATTTAATTTCATCAAGCATGGTAAACGTCTAACAGCTCGTAACACATGATAAGCACACATCTTATGTTAAAGTGCATGACTTTCAGATTTGAAAGCCTTTACCTTAGTTCTTTCATCTTTTTCTTTAAATGCAGGTATATCTTCTAGATCTATTTATTTTTTTAACCTTTATTTCATAGGACATCTTCCAGCTTTATTTTTACTTAATATTTTCCTCTCCTCTGTTGCCATAAATGTATATGGTATTTGTTCCATTATTCTTATCTTTATGTTACATTGGTAAGTTTCAAATTGAATACATCTTCATGTCTCTTTTTTTCCCTTATCACACCCCATGCCATTAAATCAAATAAATCATCTTCATCAATTTCTTGGGCCTTAACTTACATGTATAAATCATTAATTGTCCATACACGATGTTTCCTTAGGAAAGGACTGAGATTGATAAATGTCCAGTCATTTCATTGCATTGTACTTTTGTATACAACCAGCTGTACTCAGCCTTGTGAAAAGACACCGGTGAATCATATGCCTCGTGAATTTGGTTATTCATTCTATCAATGTCTCTACTGAAAATAAAATGTTCATCTTTTCCTTCAGCCATGATAACATAACTGAAAGCAATGAAATTTCATTTTAACCCTTGACTTCTGAATTCTGTAATTCCTGTAAACTTGGTACAGGAGCCACCAAGTTCCCGTACCCAATGGGCTACATTATAAGACAAGTGAAGCTACATTGTAAATCTATTTAGTTCACATGATCCCCTTTAGATTTTTGAGGTATCTCACCCTGTAAGTTTTCAGTATAACTCCCCCAAACATACATGTAGAAATGTACAGAATAACCTTGAAGCGGCTGTAACCAAAGCTTGTTATTGAACACCCAAATCAATAACAGCTCATGAATGTATTGTATTGCTTATTTTCTGTACAATATGAAGTTGGTGCTTGGGCAGGATTGAATAGGGCTTTATTTTCACCTTTGGTCTATTCAAATTTTCAAGGTTTGTATGCTACTCTAAAGCAAGGTCTCTCCTCAGGCGCTCTTTTCATGCAGATTTGATACCGTTTTCATTGACTTGCTCCTTCAGGAAAGAGTCTTGTACTAGATACTTGCATTAGATGCTTGTGTTCTAGGAACATCAATATTGAATTTTCTATTATTAAAAGTACTTATTAACTGTTATATCTAAGTACATAATGTGAACATCTTTTTTTACATGCATGTAGGTGACAAAGAATATAAAGAGTCAGAAAACATGCAGATATCATATTTTTAAATCTTTATTCAGACACAATATATTGTGTTTGTGTGCAGTCGTATATGAACATGACGGACAAAGAAAGCGGACAAAATAAACAACCCCTCATTCTACCCTTCACAATGGTTCTGGTAGTCAAAAGAACATCCCTTCACTGCTATTGTCTAAAATATGTGGAACAGGTGTCACATGCATATTCACCTGGAACTACATGATTAAACATAATAGCTGTGAAGGGATGTTCTTTTCACTACCAGAACCATTGTGAAGGGTAGAATGAGAGGTTGTTTATTTTGTCCGCTTTCTTTGTCCGCCATGTTCATAGTGGTATCATGTGAATGTTATTATGGATCTGTTATTTGTTCTTGAAATGATCATTCATGCAAGGGCATAATATTCAAATCTACACGTATATTAGGAGTGTATTGGATCATCTTTCAGCTGGCTCCAGCCTCCTGGTATCAGTATTAGTTTCCATTCTTTTCCTTCTTCATAACTTTTTTTTACCTGCTTTCTTCTACTTCTTTTTCTTTTCTGTTCCTTTCCTTCTCCCCCTTGCCACTTTTCTATCCTTTTTCCTTTCCTTGCTTCTTGTTCCTTCTTGATGTTTTTCCTACTTTTCTTTTACTTTTTTTCTTTTTCTTTTTTCCTTTCCTTTCTCTCTTCTCTTTTCCTTTCTCTCGTTTGTTACACTCCCCCTCTTAACTCTCTTTCCTTACTTTTTTGTTCTCTCTCAGTACTATTTTTTTTCTTTTTCTTTCTTTCCATCCCCACTCTCCCTCTCCCTCTCCTCTCTCTTTATCTCTCTCTCTCTCTCTCCCTCTCTATTGTTTCCTATTTTTTGCTTCGCTTTTTACTCTTGTTGTCTTGACAACAGCACGTTTTGCACTTTCAAAGCAGTGCACTCATACTGAGTGTCATTTCCTGAAGAAGCTCCATGGAGAGAATATTGAAATTATTGTCTCAATGGATTTCTTTGTGTAGTATCTACTTTTTTGTGTCTGTAGGATTTATTGTAAGTTCACAAAAAAAAAATCATGAAATGTGTCATGAAAATGGAGTATCATTATCATGGTATCACTTATGAAAAAAAAGAAAGATATGTCGATGGTAGTATAGAAAGAAAGAGAGGAGGAGAAAGAGAGAGAGAGAGAGAGAGAGAGAGAGGGTTGTAAGATAAGGAGAAAACAATAGTTGTCAAGGAATAAAAGGAGATTTTTCTCTCTGAAAATAATACACTTTGTGAATTTGATGTGAAATGTCTTTTCAGAAATGTCTCTAGGCAAATGCTATCTTACATACGTAATGTCAAATGGTTTTACTCCTGGAGCCCGTTGCATAAAACTTACTATAATAGTAACTTTGCTATAATAGTAATTCTTCATGGAATACTGGATTTTGATTAGGCTGTTGAGCAGCATGCCATGCTCAACAGCCAATCAAAATTCAGTATTCCATGAAGAATTACTATTATAGCAAATTTACTATTATAGTAAGTTTAATGCAACGGGCCAGGTGACCTGACTATATTACAGATGTGGCATTAATCAGTGTAGTACTGTCACTTATATGAAGTTTAGCACTTTCGTGTAGCCCCTCAGCAGCATTTGCCCCCTGGTTAATATTACATGTACATGTATGTTCACATATTCTAAATTTTTTTTTTCTTTACTACAGTTATGCAGGTGATTGTGACATTGAAATCAGCGTGAAGACAGTCAAAAGATTGAAAGCTGGAATCCAAGATCTCCAGGTATGTATTAAAACATATCACCATTCATACTATATAAACGCACACACACACACACACATACCAGGGTTGTACATGTACATGTACACTTCAGTATATCTCCTTTTTCCAAATTTGGTAAAGTTTCTAAATTTGGTTTTGCTAGAATTATCGTATGGGATTTTGAGAGATCTGTTAAAAGTATTGTCCAATTACAACTAGAACAGGAGATTCAGAGTTGTGTTTATAAAATTACCTTTTTAAAAAAAAAGATATTTAACATTTTTTGCTCTTTATGTAAATTTCTATTGTTTTGTTTACTTTCAGCTCCATGGCAACCTGAGGGTAGAGATGAGACCACTGGTAAACAAGATGCCTTTAGTTGGTGGGATGTCAGTCTACTTCTTGAATAGACCAGTAAGAGCAACCCCCCCCCCCCCCCATAATTCATTGTATGATAATATTAGGGTATAGGCTTCAATTAGAGTTAATGGCTTTGTGTTTTACCAGTAAAGTAAAATAAAAGAGCCACATGTACTTTGATTGACTGATGTTATATTGGTAAAGATCTTTGAATATTTTGTATCACAAAAATTAGAGAGTGGAATGGATATAATCCATAGATATCGGTAAGGTACACGATTTATGTATTATGTAGTGGTATTTTTTTATGAAAATGTGTACTTTCTGACCTGTCACATCAGCTGGCAAATATTTCAGTGAGATTGCGTAGCTACACTGAACGCACCAGGACATTAGGAGAGCTGACTGCTTTAAATAGCATGACATGTACAGATAACATGAGCATAAGTCAAATGTTCGCCATTATGTACGCATCAGCTATCAAATGTTTGAATCCAGATTGCCTAGCTACACTGTATGTGTGCCAGGGGACTGGAGGAGGGTTCTGAATGCTTGCATGTACATGTAGTATGACATCTAAAGATAACCTGACCATGAATTGAAATGATTACCAATACAGTGTACATGGATCATGTGTGTATATGGATCATGTGCGCACATTAGATATCCATTGTTTTGGTTAGATTGCCTAGCAGTGTGTCAGGAGTCATACTGTACAAAGGTCCTGAATATTTGGTAGATAATATGAGAGTGGATGCATGTGATACATGAACATCTTACTGAGTATGACTTATATTTCTATGTAGGTCCATACAAATAATATATATGTGTACAAATACAAATATACATACATGTAATGTACCTGTGAATATTATAAATTCCACTGTAATAGCAAGAATGCCTGTAGGCATGTCCAATTCCACTTAGCGTGTGTTGTCATGATATCATTGATAAATAAAAATAGATCGAAATATAGATAAATAGATTGAAAAATACATTGAAAAATAAATCAATTGAAATAGATGGGGAAAAGAATTATTCTTCTGTTGTTTACTCTACATTTACTATCACTATGAACATGACGGACAAAGAAAACGGACAAAATAAACAACCCCTCATTCTGCCCGTCTCAATGGTTCTGGTAGTCAAAAGAACATCCCTTCACTGCTATTGTCTAAAATATGTGGAACAGGTGTCACATGCATATTCACCTGGAACTACATGATTAAACATAATAGCTGTGAAGGGATGTTCTTTTGACTACCAGAACCATTGTGAAGGGTAGAATGATAGGTTGTTTATTTTGTCCGCTTTCTTTGTCCACCATGTTCATAGTGTATGTTTCCCATTCCCAAATCTTTGTTTATATTTTATAGAAATGGAAATAATTGATGTTTATATGTATATTATCTTGTTCTCACGTAATAGAAATTTGATGGATGAATATGTACACTGTATATCCAGTAATTTAGGTTCCATATGTTTACTGAATGGTTATTTATGTGGATGGGATTTTGTTTTATCTAGCAGATTATATTTGTGTATTTTGATTGGTACTGATACCTGTTCTGTATTTATCAAAATCACACCTAATGTATGCCTGTATTATGTTACCGGTAACTGAAATTGATTTAATATCTTATTGTTTTCTCATTCAGGCAATAGACTTCAATCTCACCAATCTGGCAGACCTACTTGATGTTCCAGGTCTAAGGTAACTTAATTTATTATTTTTGTCCTTTTCTTTCCCCTCCTCCTCCTTTTTTTTTTGGGGGGGGGGGGGGGGAAGGGGAGGGGGGATAGATCTTGTTTTCTGTTGTTTCTTTATTTGTTACCTCGTCCATAACCTTTTGTTTTTACTTCTTCCTCTCCTTCTTCCTTGATAGCTTGATGTTAAATTCAACAATATTAGTTGAATTTACAAGTACCTGGTACAGGATGAGAATATTTAATGAATTAGATGAAATTATGACATGTACATGCTGCAGATTAATCGGGACACAGAGTTTCAATATATTGATTGCTCAGTGTATGTGGCTTTACGGGTGGTTCTTGAAAAACAGGAAATTGATGTCTAGATCCATGTGGTTACTTATCAAGTATTTCCCTTTGTTTAAATCTCATTATGTTTTTATCTCATTGACCATTCATTGCATTCTGTAAGTTTGGACTTATATATGTATGTCCAAATTTCCTTTGTTTATCCTGCACCTTAAGCATCCCTAGGGATGGATATGTGCCTATTATCAATGTTGTATATTATCATGTTTTTTAAAATAATTATTTCCTTGTTTGTTTTGTAATTATTGTAACAGCAAACTGTTTAATTGTATTCTAGAGAACCAGTTTGTTTCCAGTACTTTCCAGTACTACCCAGGAGGACCCATATCATGGATATTATTAAACCTTAACCCATTCATGACAGAGGGTCCACATTATGTGATTTGGTCTAATAACTTTTGATGCAAAGCCCTAAAAATCATACCAAATACATGAGCAGAAAGAGCAAAAAATTCTACACATACTGTACCCATTTTGGTTGCGTCAATATTCATTGTTTGATGCTGAAAATTTTTTAAAGGAAAATAAGCATTAAAATCCTTAAATGTGTGGCAATGTGATAGAAGGTTTAAAATCACCGTTTTCCCCTGCAGATTGGCAACTTTTTGACTTCTCATCATAATTTCTGTCAATTTATATTCATTTCAGATAGATGACATTGTATAAGAAAAATGTAGCAATAAAATAAAAATGTTGGTGTTGCCAATTTGAAGAATAAAAGCTGATCAAATTAGGCTTTAAATAATTCCTGTCACGAATGGGTTAACACTATCAGCCACATTGAGCATCCATTTAGATGGATGTGTTATATGAATATTGCTCACTGTTCGTCATTGTACAGCGACCTTCTTCATGGTATTCTAGAGGATCAATTCCCTTGTTTCCTTGTACCACTCAATAGGGCTCCCATCATTCTCATGTATGCTTTAATACTAACCCTAACCTTAAGTTCTCAACACTATCAGGCACCTTGAGCATCCATGGGGATGGATAAAGTGCCTATTATGAATAATTTTAAATTGTTTTATCTTTAAATTACAACCTGCTTGATGGTATTCGAGAGGATCAGATTGTTTGTTTCTTGGTAATACCAAATATAGTCCTCATTGTTCTCAAAAACATGAAAACGATGGGGGTCCTGTTGGTTTATACCAAGAAACAAGTAAACCCTAACCTTAACCCTATTTTTAGGCACTTTGAAAATTCCTTGGGATGGATTTGCACTCTTATTAATGTATCAATTGTTTCATCATTAAACAGCAACCTGCTTCATGGTATTCTAGAGGACCAGTTTGCTTGTTTCCTGGTACTGCCTAACAGGATCCCAATCACTCTCATGGACACTGTTGACCTCAATGAACTCAAATACCCAATGCCAAAGGTGAGATGATCTACCAAGTTTTTTTATTCTGCTGATTCAAAGTTAATGCCCCCAGATATTGTAAAAAAAAAATTGCTACAAATGCATATTTTTGTCACTCTGCTGTTGAAGCTATTTCCATCAAAACCTGTGTACAGTTTGATGTGCTCCCAAATTGCTCATTGAATTTGTGTTTATCCTGCAAATTAAACACCCCCCTCCCTCCCCCCCCCCCCCAGAAATTGAAGTGAACTATTGTGGAAATGGGAGATGAAAATGAGGTATATCTGTGGTCGTTATCTAGTTACCTCTATTTCTCTTATGATTTTTGGTGTTGTGTTGTCAGATCTTTAACTTAAGGAAACAATTTTTTTTGGGGGGGGGGGAATTTGTCTATAATTGGGCATTTCTTTATGCTAACCGTCACTGAACATGGTCTTTTAGAAAAACTAATTTTCCTTTGCACAACAACCATGAAAATATGTGAAGGATAATCAGTAAGATAAACCTGTGTTAAGACTTCTTTTGTTGTAATTTCCTTTGAAAGAAATGGAATAATTGCTATAATTTTGATTTCTTTCACTCTCTCCCTCTTTCTCTCCTCTATCTTCATCTATGTCTATTTGTCTTTCAGGGAGTATTGCGTATCACAGCAGTAGAAGCAAGGAATCTGGTCAGAGCTGACATGGGTCTGCTCAAGAAGGGCAAATCTGACCCCTACCTGGTCATCAATGGTCAGTATTGGTTCAAAGGTGGAATTCTTATGTAATGTCCAAGTAGCAGATCTTTTGAATGGATTTTTCATCCATTTGTTGTATATGAGGCCTGGTTTCAGCTTATATTACTGTTGAAAAAGGAAATGTAAATTACACGATGTCGTATTGGTTTGTAATATCTTCATAATTCATTAAATTCTTAAATCAGATGATTTGAAAGGCCAGCAATGTAATTAGGAGTTGTGATAGTAATGCATCTGCCCGAAGAGACGTAACTTTCATCTATTAAGTTCAGCCACCTGCTATCTTTTGATGTACCTTGCATACAGGTTGACAATATTTGAGACTAAATGTTGAATACTCTATTGGCAATGTGATATGATTTTGTACTTCCGTCAAATGAAATGTTTGATTTGCTTTCAATTATTTTACAGTTGGAATGCAGAAATTCAAGACCAGAACGATCAATAACAATCTCAATCCAAAGTGGAATCAGACTTTTGAGGTAAAAAAGAAGCCTTACCTTTTAAATCTGTTTTGTAAGAAATTGGAATCAGTTATTCAGTATTTGGGATCTTGATAGTTGAATTTAGAATAGAATTTCAGATTTTCAGGTGAATTTTTATGCCTCCGCCCACCCTAGGTGGTTGCCGGAGGCATTATGTTTTCGGGTCGTCCGTCCATCTGTCCGTCCGTCCCGTTTTCGTTCTCACGATAACTTAAGAACCGTTTGACGGATCAACTTCAAACTCGGCTCGTGCATGCATATGGGAGGGACAATGATCTGATTAGATTTTGGAGTCTCAAGGTCCAAGGTCAAGGTCATAGAGGTAATAACACACATAAAAATGGCTCGTTCTCACGATAACTTAAGAACCATTTGACAGATTGGCTTCAAACTTGGCTCATGTATGCACATGGAAGGGACAATGATCTGATTAGATTTTGGGGTCACAAGGTCAAAGGCCAAAGCTCTTAGAGGTCATTATTTACATAGAAATGGTTCGTTTTCACAATAACTCAACCATTTGACCGATCAACCTCAAACTTAGCACATGTATGCATATGGGAGAGACAGTGATCTGATTAGATTTGAGGGTCACAAGGTCAAAGGTCAAGGTCAAAGATGTCATTGTATAAATGAAAATAAATCAACATGAAGTGCCATTTATTTCTGATTTGGTAATGGCGGAGGCATAAAGTTCGACCACGCGTGGTCGAAGATTCATCTAGTTTGTAGTGTGTTCATATTTCCATTTCTTAAATTCTCTAATGTCAAAATAAGACATATATGACATATATGAGCAAAAAGTAGAGAGAGATTGTTAGGATGATAAGATTAGATCCTCTTGTCATTACTGATATTATTGTCCTTGATAAAGTTCACCACAGTCATAGTTTCCTGTTAAAATATTAATCCAAGTAAGCATAAAAATGCAGGGTTGATTCCTCAACAATCATTTTGTTTGTTCTGGTTGATGAGATGAGTGATATAGTATAATATCGAATGTTTATTTTATTTACTAGGCCATAGTGTATGAGGAGCATGGTCAGACATTAGATGTGGATTGTTGGGACGAGGATCCAGGCAGCAAAGACGATCCATTGGGAAAGTAAGTGCGTTAACACAAATCCACTCCGAAAATAAGTGTGTAAACATAAATCCACTTGTGAAGTATTAAAGTGTGTAAACACAAATACACTGTTAAACTTCAGATTTTGGCATATTTTCAAAATGTTTAAACTCCCTAAATTTAGTTGTTGCATCAGATATTTATTCCCTTGATGAAATCTGTTACTCCATTCTAACAACATGTGTATTGTAGTGATTTTTTTTTTCTCAACAAAAGAAATATTTATAAGGTAATTTAGACTATTGGTGGTCACTGCCGAAGTGTATTTTTTACTAGAACATGTGCTTTTGATGCCTAATTAATACTTTCATTGCAGCCACATGTACATAATACATACAGTCATTCTGTACTCTTCCTTGTCTAGATCTGTACCTAAATTTAGAAGAAATTATCATACATTATAAAGTTTATATTTTTTTATTGGAAATGTTCCCTTATCATTCAAGTTGCCTTTCAAATATTTTTTGTTGTTGTATTCATTCCATCTAGTCTGCATAATACCATTCCTTGTTTCATTTTCTTTTCAGTTTGAGCATCGACATCCACTACATCTCCAAGATGGGAAGCTTTGATTCTGTACGTTAAAAAAATAGTTACTCTGGATTCTTTTTCTTATAGGGGATACCGCTTTATTCTTTCTCTGATCTTCAACATGTAACATTGATGAAAAATGTGCAGTGGTAATAATCAGCTTAATGATTATTTCCTTTCCATGTATGGAAATAAAATCATACTTCAAAGTTAGATAATCTTGGGAAAGAAATTATGATAGTTTAGCTCGTTCAGATTTCAAGTGGAAAACCCAAGCAGAAAACCCCCACATTTTTCTTTTACCACGCCACTTTGATAATAAGATGCATATTGACACATCGATGATAGTTCTTGCTTAAATAGAAGAGAGTTTTGCCAGAAGTTGCACAGACAAACTCATGATGTCATATTTTGCTCTAACTTGATAAGAACTTGAATGGTCCACACCTTTTTGCTGCCAGAAGGCAAAAGAGATGATTTTTGCATTTTATTTGTTTTGGGTTTGTTAGTTTGGGGTTTTTTGGCACCTCATTTAACATTAATTGATTATTTATGCACAAGAAAAATATAGAGGTTTATTGTGTTCATTATGTGAACAAGTCTTTACCTGTTGCATGCTTATGTGATGATTAGTAAGGATTTCAAAAGTTAAGCCACTGAGTACCACTGATTTCATTATAATACACATTTTCCATAGACCCTAGCCTGGGTTATATCAGGTCTAGTATTGAACCAGTTAAACTGTACTGTAGCTGGCAATTTCATTCAGTCCTGGATAAAGGAATTCTGATATTACTTATGTGCTTTTGGGAAAATAAGATAAAAGGAGAGAATATCTTTCTAAGGAATTCTGTCATGGTTTCTTTGTTTTACTTTGCAGTGGTTACCCCTTGAAGACATCAAGCATGGAGATCTTCATCTTCATTTGGAATGGCTGGTACCTACAGAGAACTTTGACATCATCCATGATGTAAGCACACATGTTTCAATCTTTACAATTTTATGTTGGTTTATATATGATGATGATTCACAGCATTTGTATGGCACCATATATCTGTTTTAAAAACATTCAAAGGCGCAGACTCCTCCAATAAACTTAGCATTTAAATGTCTAATGAAAGATGAGTTTTGAGCAAAGGTTTGGAGTGGTCTAGGCTGTCAATTTCACGAAGATATGGGAGGGAGTTCCACAGGGAGTACATGTATTCAGAGTCAAAAATTATTTGTAATGATCCCCCCTCTATAGGGGTCATAGTGGTCATTCATATTGTCCACCATGTGGAAGGTGTAGATATGTGTGTTGTAGAAGACGTATGAAAAACTTCCTGTCTTGTTTAGTAGCAGTGGCGGCACCAGGATTGTTAAAGTGGGGGGCAAATGGAGGGCAAAAGAAAATGGGGGGGGGGGGGCAGGGACAGTCAAATATTTTTTGCGTGTATGGAAAAATCGAGCATGAAGCGCGAGTTTTAGTCGCCGGCGTAAATCCACTTTGAGGAGTGGGGGGGGGGGGGGAATAATTGAATTTTTGGACGATTTTTTTTTTTTCCTCTTACACACATTCTTATATCAATTTTGCGAGCAAGCGAGCGAACGAACAAAAAATAACCGCTTTTTTGTTTTTTAATCGCATTTTCGAATAAATATTCTGAAATATGACGAGCGAGCGAAGCGAGCGAGCCAAAAATGGCCACTTTTCTTGTTTTTAATCGCATTTTAGAAAAGAAATTATAAAATATGACGAGGGAGTGAAGCGAGCGGCCAAAAATAACCACTTTTTTTGGTTTTCAATCGCATTTTCAAATAGAAATTCTAAAATATGATGGTTGTTTATGATAGATATTCACAATTTTTACTAACTGGTAAATCAAAATATATTTTCCTCCTTAAAAAGTGAGAGGGATATTTGTACATGCCACACGCCATCCCCCCACTCCAAAAAGGGGGGATATATCCCCCATCCCACCCCCCACCCCCCACCCCCGGGATTTACGCCAATACTTTTAGTGGCCCCAATAAACATTTTTCTGTTACACTTGATATAGAGAGAAATTTTTGTAAAATCAGGTAATGCTTATTAATGGGGCAAAGATATTGATCAAAACTAGATCATGAACTGAACATTTACCTTACAGACTAATAGTGTGCGAGGAAGCCAACAGCGACTGAGTGAGAAAATTTTCAAGTTTTGAAGAGCGGAAAATGGTATTTTAGAGCACTTCACAGCATGAATATGATGCTTATGATAACATCTACTTATTTATAAATTACTGTATTATTTTTCTTTTCGGTCCTCACAATTTCTGGGGGGGGGGCAACTGGGGGGGGGCAAAGCTTCTGAGTGGTGCCCCCCTTGGTGCCGCCACTGTTTAGTAGACAGGTTTACCTCTATCTGCATCTCATATCTTAAGCATCATATTGGTTAAAGTCTGCAAGAAAGAATTTTGATTCTTTCTTTATACAGTATATCACAAAAAGAGACTTTTGATAATAGTACATAATCAAGTTTCTCATGAGCACTAATTTAAACCAGGCCCGGAAAGCTCTGGATATGAGAATGGAATTGAACTGTGCTTTATATTTGTTTTGGATCAGGGTGGTCTTGTTTTGTTAATGCTTTAGGGAATCAAATTATAATCATATGTTTCCTTTCATAGTAAAGATTAAGCTGGTTATATGTATCATTTGATATTTAATTTGAATCTGTTATTGTTCTACATATTGATGAGATCTTAAAATTTAAAAACTCATTGTTTTTCTGGGAAGCTGCAGAAAGTGTTGTTTTTTTTTTCTCTTCTCCAAATTATTATACCTATGTTCTGTTCCTTTCACTTGTCATATGGCCGAGCAGCAAGTAGCCGACTGCGTGCAGGTGTCCTCAAAAACCTCTGAGAAGATTCATTCCTGTGCCCTCCTCGTGGTCAAACTGGACTCTGCCAAAGACCTACCGGTAAAGTACCATTTTCTAAACTTTTCAAATGGTCTGCTAAGAGCCAGAAGGATATTAGCTCTATTGAAAAGCTGTATGAATTAACCATCGATCTTTACCAGTGGATAAAGCAACGCCCTCTATGTTTGATGCGTCTAGTCGCCATATTTAGGCTCACAGAAAAACACTGCCACTGTACTGTTTAAATACAATTTTATGCTTCTTAGCATCAAATAATTCAGTATTGTGAAGTCTTTTCCACAAATTAACTGCAAAATCAGGCAAAACATGTGTACCCTTAAAAGTTATAAGGGCGATCTATCGTGAAAATCACTGTAATGTCTTTTTAAAATAAAAAAATCAAATTGCATATTTTTCACATAGGAGTACACTGGAATTGTACATGTAGCAGACGATGTCCCACACTATGTCCCACACTATGTCCCACACGGTCCCACATACCGTACAGCCTCATCAACTGCTTGCATAGAGCCATGCATACGATGCTATATCCATATGGTAGAGATTGATGGAGTTAACCCAGAGCAATACAGAGTTTTCTTAAGAGCTAAATGACTCACATTTCCCTCCTCCACTTTGCAACAGTTATTTTATTTTCCACTTTGTTAAAAAAAAAGTTTAAAAAAAATATATAACATTAACTATTGTGGATGAAAAATTCAACGGAAAAATTGCCAATTTGTGCACAAAACTAGTGATTGTATATTTGACACTGCTTTGCCAATTGAGAGAGGTTAATGATTAGTTACAGTTAAACCACTCTTATTCCAGAATGGTGTAGCAAACTGCAGCAGAAATGGACTGAAAGTTTTCAGTGAATTTTTCTCTGTTCTGCTTATGTGTAATGTTTAGTACCTAACATTCTTGATCTGATTTTTTTTTTTTGTTGTCATTTGTATTCATTCACAACTACTGAGCTACAAAGCTTAGATCATATAGAAATGATCTTCAGTCCCCATGCAAACTATGTGCTAGAAAGAAGTCTGTATCAATTTCATATGGAATCGTTTTTCGGCTTTTATCAATCAATAAGAAGATTGTCCAAAAATAAGAGCTTTGGATTATGTATACTTCCATCAACAGAAAACTACTGTAGTAAGAGTAGTGCCAGGTGTAGTGAGTATTTTCTTATTATGTTCATCAAGTTTGGATTTCCAGGATTGCTCTTTTGAAACTTTATTATCTTCTTTTCCATTAGACCTTGCATTTGTTTGTAAAGATCATTGTTTCCATCATAGCATTTTAAGTGTGTTTTACTTCATCTCACAAGAAATAAGGATTTAGTTTCATTAGAATGAAGACAATGTTGGTAAAATGGTAAAATGGTTATTTTACCTGATTACTAAGAAAGCACAACCAGGGGACCTAAAGCTTTAAGTCCTCTCTGAGGGACTTGGTGATAAGAATTAATGCTTTACCAAAGAACTCTTGCACATCCACTTGGTTTTGAACCTGGAAACTCCCAGTTACAAGAGCATTGCACTACCACTGAGCCATCATGCCGCCGCAATAAAAGAAAGAAAAACAACAACAAAAGAAAAGGCTGCATTCTCATTTAGTAAAAGTATTTTGTATGCATTACTAAAAAAATATAATAAAATTGTAATTTATCAGTTTCATGTGCAGTTCCATTAGAGTATTTTGGACATAAATTGTAATTTAGTGCAATGTTAAACAGTTATATATCTAAGTAGCTTTTTATTTCAAACTATATATGGAATAACGTAGGTAGAAAATGTCCAATGGGAATCAACATGCTGTTGAATTGTTCTTTAAACTTTTTTTAGTAATACCGTTATGTCCATACATTTACAATGATAATAATGATAATGAAGATATTTATACTGCACAACATATCCATTCCAAAGGGTGGTCAAGGCACTTACAATGAATTATCATAAACATTATCATTACCCCACTAGTGTCAGGCACCCATTTATACACCTGGGTAGTCAGCAAAGGTGGATTAAATGTCTTGCTGAAGGACAAAAGGAGCCAGGCATCAGTTGGAATCAAACTCACGACCCTTTGATTAAGAGTGCGCGTGCTTTTATCAACTTTGCCACAACACCATAGTCCTCCATTTTGTCTATAATTGGCCGTTTCTTTCATTTCATAATTTTTGAGAAGAGATTGCTTACACCTTGAGCTTATTCCCTTGTTTTGTGTTCTTTGCGATACTGCATTTTGTGAGTTTGGATTGATGGTACACCTACAACAGACAAGACTCACTTTCATTGGAATGCAATAATCTGTTTGTGGGGTTCATGCATGAATTTCCAGGAGAATTAGTTGCAGTTGTCATTTATATTACTTTATGAAATCAAATGTATGTTGAGCATTTGGTTTTTCACTCATTAAACATCTTTGCAGTTAGCGTATGCATATTGGGTTCACATCATAGATTCATATAAGAGAAACCACAGTTTGCTAGACTATTCCTTCTACTTGCATTTGACACCTCCCCTTTTTTCTTCAGAAAATCATAATCTGAAAACTACAAAATGCTACTTGTTTGCGTTGTGAAATTAATTATTTCATATTTTGCCCATCTCTCTTCAAAAGAACAAAATCACCGCTACATCAGCATACGTGTTGTAAAAAAATGGGACTGAATACTATTAATTTCATTAAATGTACATGCATCTTTTTCAGCATTGTTAGATCAAAGCTTTTGAGCATTCATCATTTTCTGTTGCTTATATTATCACTTCTTACTTCCGAAGCACTGAGCTTGACTTGGAAGGAAGACTTGTTATCAGCATCTTCCATACTCTGCCACCCAAGCAATTGAAACAAAGAAATGGAACCTCAATGTATTTGTTGAAATGAATGCATACTATTAAATTGCCAGATTTGAAGGGAAAAAATAATGGATTTCAATATTAATTGAAGTCAGACCATTCAGTATTGAGGAGCTGAACTTCAGTTTATGGATATTCCACTTCCCATGGGAAGTGTGTATTAGCCAAGGTTGAGATGAATAGGAAAATTCTATGGTCAACGAGGTAATGACTACTGTGCCTTGGCATTAGTAAGTAATGATAACTTTTAATGTATTAATTGAAGTTGATGGTTATGTTTTGAAATTTCCAGGTGTCATCCAGGTCAACCAGTATGCCCAGTCCTGTGTGTACACTGAAGGTTGGACAGACTACACAGAAGAGTCATGTAAGGCATTTCTTTGTTAACGAGCAAATGTACTTAATTCATCACAACAAGTGAATTGATACTTAGAACAATATTGACCTAGGTTACTATCTGCAGTCCAAGCAACTGGGGCCTGTTTTTCAAAACCGTCATAAGTCTAAGTTCATGGAACAACCCATAGAGACACATGTTATAGAATTAACATGTGTTTCAGTGGAATGTCCTGGGACCAAAACTGACGTTTTCAAGAAAGAGGTCCTAGGCTATACATTAAGGTAAAATCATGTTGCCTAGTGAATCTCATTGAAAGTTTGACAAACTTCACATAAGAGATGCATGTATTTGTGAAATCTTATTATTCATAAAAAATAATATTTTGTTTCTAGAAGAATTGGAGTGAATGATGATTTAATTGTTGTTTCAAATCACAGGTTCAATTGAAGACAGTACGTCCTGTCTGGGAGGAGACCTATCATTTCCTGGTGATGAATCCTGCCATGCAGTCCCTTGATGTGGAGGTAAGGAAACATCAGTGAATATAAACTTTTGGAAGGCCGGCATTTCATCTTACCGGAATGTTTATTGTGCCTTTCAAAAGGCCACCATTTCATCTTGCTGGAATGTTCTTGTGCCTTTTGAAAGGCGAGCATTTCATCGTGGAGGAACATTTATTGTGCCTTTTGAAATGCCACCATTTCATCTTCCTGGACTGTTTCTTGTGCCTTTCGAAAGGCCACCATTTCATTTTGCCGTAATGTTTCTTGTGCCTTTTGAAAGGCCACTATTTCATCTTGCTAGAAAGTTTATTGTGCTTTGGGTTTTCTGTCAACCAATGGACTCACTCTAGGAGATATAAACTCGTTGAGATATAAACTCGTTGAAATGATACATCCCTACATGGTGAAAATTTTTTAATGAGTTCTTTATATTATGGTATTTCAGTTTGAAAGGAAACCCACAACTTTGTTTTTTTTCATATTCTACTGAATTGAAATTACAGTTTATATATGTATGATATAATGAAGAGGATGGCATCATCAGTACTGCATAATGGGGTCTGCTCAGGTCAAGTATGCATAAGACAAGTAAAGAAAAAGAAGACTAAGCCAAAATGAACCCACTTAACAGATACCTTCGTAGCTTTGATTAAGGGATTTATTTCGCATCTGCCATTTCTCAAGGCTCGATCAAATATCCAGTGGCAATTCCCCGCAGAAAAATCTCCTCGGTTATTTTTTTTTACCGCACCATTTCCGCGCATTAACATGTCAGTAATGGTTTGTGCTCACATAAAAGAGAATTTGGCCAAGAGTTGCTTGACGTCATATTTTGTGCTAACTTATTGAAAATTTGTTGGTCCACATCTTTTTGCTGCCAGGAGACGAAAAAGATGATTTTTGCCTCGTTGGCTTTTTTTTTTTCTTCTTAAACCTACAAGAATGTAGTGGTTCACCACAGGGGCTTGCTGCTTATTATGTGAACAAGTCTTTAAAATCATGAATGAATGAATTAAGTGTATGGTTTTTTTTCTCTCTTTTTAGGTGACAGACAGCAAGAGAGGAAACAAACTTGGTAATGTGAATGTCCCTCTGAAGGAGCTCCTTCTGAGCTTACCTGACATGGTGATCGAAAGACCATTCAAGCTGAGTAATTCTGGCCCACAGAGTAACATCACACTCAAGATGTGTCTCAGAGTAAGTCAGGGTTCGGTGTACAAAGGGGGGGGGGCCTTTCCAGATAATCAATTTGTTGTAATAGAAGGAAACAAATTTGGTAATGTGACCGTCCCTCTGAAAGAGCTCCTTCTGAGCCTTAATCTGGCTCACCGAGTAACATCACACTCAATTCAATTCAATTCAATTCAATTCATTTATTTTCTCAGTATAAAAAACATACAAGGAACAGGATATGAAACATTTCAAACAGTACAGTTATTTGCAAGAAAAGGAATAAAATATACTGAGTGGGTAGCAGCCAAAAAGGGCAATCCTTATAGAAGGCCGACCCAAGTAGAATTAACAAAATGTATAAATCAATTTATACAGGGGAAAGAAATACCTAACAACCCACACCAAAGGGTGAAGTGAAAAACAACAACAACAGCAATAAATGAATAAAATACAATTAAAAAGATGCATACTTAGTGATGACCATAGCCTTATATTTACTTCTGAATGTATTTAAAGAACAACTATTCTTAATTTCATCCGGTAACAAATTCCAAGATATTGACCCATGATAAAAAATTGATTTTTTTTTAGATAAATCTGTTCTTACTTTTGGTATATGAAAATGTGTACTGCTTCTTGTAACATAATTATGCACACTACAATTTAAAACAAAATGATTGTGTAGAGATTCTGGTAAGAGACCTCTATGACAATTGTACAAAAGATGTGTCTCAGCGTAAGTCAGTGTTGGGTGTACAAGGGGGGGGGGGGGTCATTCCAGATAATCAATGTGTCTCTAATAGAACTCCTACTGATTATGATGATGATGATGATGACGATGATGATGTTGATGATGCTGATGATGTTGATGATGATGATGTTGATGATGATGATGATGGTGATGATGATGTTGATGGTGATGATGATGATGATGATGATGATGATGTTGATGATGCTGATGATGTTGATGATGATGATGATGTTGATGATGATGATGATGATGATGTTGATGATGATGTTGATGATGCTGATGATGATGATGATGATGATAATGACGATGATGATGATAATGACGATGATGATGATGATGATGATGTTGATGATGATGATAATGATGTTGATGATGATGATGATGATGATGATGATGTTGATGATGCTGATGATGATGTTGATGATGGTGATGATGATGATGTTGATGGTGATGCTGATGCTGATGATGATGTTGATGATGATGATGATGATGATGATGATGAGTTCCAGATTAAAAGTGTGAAACGTTCTGTATTTATGGCAGGCTCTGGAGAAGGAACAAGCTAGAGAACAGGGTCCATTTGAGCCTATGGCTGCTCTGGTGAGTTTTCATTTTGAAAATCTTTTCAAGAAATACTTATTCTGGTATCCATAATAGCAGATGGACACTTATTAACCCGTAAGCACAATTTGATTTTGGTATGACAGGCATTTTCCATAGACTCCAGGTGGAGTTATCTTGGGCATAGTATTCAGTGGGTTACAGTGGTACTTGCAACCTAATGTTGAAATGTAAACAGTAAAAATAAATGAAAATTACTATAATACACTTCATACTTATTGTGCTGATTTGGATATTGTCTTGCTTGTACGTATGCTACGGTCAAATGACTACCAATTAAATGTATTTGCAGAATTTGAAAATACAAAGACTTCAAATAATTTTCACATTCTGTACTAATTTTGCTGACTTGAGCAATATGTTGCCTGTATACCCTGTAGTTTGATATATTACTCAAGTGATAGGATAATATACAAAAACGTTAAGAAATGAATTGAACTTTTCATACTTATTCAGCTATGTCAAACATTATCATGCTCATTTAACATACATTACAGGCAAAGAACCAGCAGCTAGAGGACGAGGAAGATGAAGTCTTCGCAACGACAGATACCGCTGACGGCGCGATGGAGAAGTCCCTTGAGAAGTCGTCCGATGCTAAATCCGACCCTCCGGCGGCCGATGTGACAATCAACGGTCCTGAGGAGGGGGAGGGTGCTTCTACCAGTCAAGGCAGCTCCCCACCCCCTAACGGGACTTCCCCTGCCATAGGGGATGGGCAGGCTGGTGGTGGGGTAGAGCTGAGGAAGAGAAATGTCCAGCCATATGTATATGAGTGAGTCGTATGTAGATCATAGAAGTAGGAGAGAGAAGCAGTTTTATCAGCTGATATTCTAAAATCTCTCTCCTTTCCTTTTTATAGACTTTCTTGAACCTTCTTTCTGTCTTCTAATGCATTATTTCTCTTTCTCTTTTTCTTTCTGTTGAAGGAGAAATACAATTTAAGTACTGTTGTATATATTATTAATTTTAGTGGTTGATCACACAAGTAATAAGAGATACATTTGTTTCTACCTAGAGGTAAAGATTACATCCTTCTGCTATAGCATAATTGTGACAGAGAAATCATGTCAACAAATTGTTGTAAGTAATTATTATTTTCATGAAGGGTTTTGGCCCGACAAGAAAATGCTCATCCATTCGTGCATCATACTCCTGTATCCCACTCAAGGCCCTTCAATATTATATGAGTGTGATTTAAAATTCATCTCCTTGAAGTTGTACTGAAGTTGGGTAGAAGTTGCACTAAATTTGTGCAGAACTTGTACCAAAGTTATCCAGGTTGGTGGTGTTGTGTAGGAGGATAGGTTTCTGTATTTCTTTTATTCCGTTGACTTATTTGAACTTGATCTACATGTTTGCTATATAGGAATGGTGGAGAAAGCCTTGAGAATGGAGAGTGAGTTCAAATATTTTTATGAGTTAAGAGGGAACAGTGGAATATTATGAAGTTCATGTACATATTCAAAGTGTGATATGAGTGGTGATGGTTGTGAGAGGTGATATTGTTCAAATTTACATTTTGGGGTCATGGGGTATACTATCAATTTGACAGTATTTATAATTACTAAAAGATAACATCACTTTATGTACGTCAGATGGCTACTAATCAAATTTAAACAAGTATATTTCTCACAGTGGTGTATATTCATGTGTAAACAACATTTATTCACCGATAACTTGATTTATATCATTATGGAACTATATCATAATACATTATGATATATATCATTATGGAACAATTTATGATTTATGATTTATATCATTATGGAACTATATCATAATACAACTTTTGTTGAATTTTTAGTGGGACAGAGGAGAATTATCTGTTTAGAGCTCGACAGACATTTACCACTTATGCCATTTTATTTTGCATGGAGATAAAACTGTTGTGGCTCTTGGCGGATAGAATATTTATATAATTATTTAAATGACATACATAAGCAAATTTATGGATATTCATTTTTGTAAATAACAGTGTTAAGGCTTTTTATGTAACTTTTCACTGACTTGTGCTCTTGCTTTTTTCCCCTGGCAATAATTATTTTGGTGTCAAGATTTTTTTTTATTTGCTTCTTTTTCCCCATTACTGTTATTCATAATATGATAAAATGTGTTTAACCCATAGAAGTACAGAGCTTTATAGAGGTCTAAATTAATCATCTTCAATCCTCAAATTGGCAACAACTATTATTTTTCTTCCACTCTTACATAGTTTGAAAAAATAAAATAGATATAACATGAACCAAAATGAATTGTGATTGTAAAATTTAAGCGGAAACTGCCAATTTGAACGTGGAAATAGGGATTATATAATATTCACTGCGTTGCCAATTTAAAGACTTTAATGATTAGTTACATTTAAACTACTCTAATTCGAAAATGCAACATCATACTGCATTGAAAATGGACTCAAAATTTTCAGCAAATTTTTCTCTTTTTACTCATGTATAATGTGTCTTGCCCAGCATTCTGGCCCAACAGATACTGCCAAAGCGTCTCCTAAAGGAGACACTGTACGTCTATGGGTTAATTTGAAGGAAAAAAATGGTATGGAAATAATGATACTTGATATGAACTTATTGAGACCCTCTTTAGTTTGTGTGGTTAAACTAACTGCATACCAAAAGAATGATTGTAATATACAATGCATGTATGATGTTTTGTTAGTTTTAATTTGAAGCATGGGATTGATCTGTTTTGGCAAATATTGATTGACTGCTCCTTAGCAGTCCTGTCATTGCAAAAGAAAATATTTGTAACATCTATGCAGAAGTCAATAAAAGCTATTTATGTTTTGTTTTGGGGAACGTGTAATGTGGCAAATAAAATTTTTTTTTCTCACTGGTTTCTTTTAAATCATTCTAGAAATGTAAAAATTTTCAAATTTGTTTGCGCTGCGCCATGATGGTATTACACACCAACATGCCACCAAACAGAGATAGATAAAGGAAAATTACAGTCATAGGAAACAATTTCAAACATTGAAATATTCATATTTGTAAGAATTATGTACATAGTTTATCTAATGTGAAATGTATATTTGACTTTTTTTTTCTTCTAGTCCCAAGGCTCCATTCCCATATGGTCGTATCCAGATGACCATCAGATACAGTTCACCAAGAGGGAAGGTCGTTGTCGTGGTTCACAAAGCATCGTAAGTTATTCACAGCTGTAAAGAATATACTAGAACTTGTTTTGTTTTCATATTTCATAGATCTCATAGATTTTTTAAAACAGAGACAGGAATTCTACGGGGAAATGATCATTTCAGCAAATAAAAACATGTTCATTGTAATTACTATTCTTTTTAAAACAAAGGGGTTAAGTTTGATAGATTTGATCACCAGAAATATTAACTTCAGACCCCAATTCTGATTTTAAAGCCTATTAAAGGTATTAATTGGATAGAAAAAATATTGAGAAGGACATTGATTTCATCAATCTGTGCATAGAGTTCATGAAACTTAATTTCATGTTTAATATTTGTTTCTTGTAGAATGTCACTATACTTTAAATGATCGTTTCTCTGTCAGGCAACTGACGATCCCTGACTCAGAGGACATGCCAGATTCTTACATCAGGGCTTACCTTCTACCTGACAAGTCTAAAGCTGGTAAACAGAAGACCAAAGTCATCAAGGACACCAGAGATCCTGTCTTTGACCACACGTAAGTAGCGTCATCCAAAGTCTATTAACCTTTGGGGTACTTCTTTAGAATATGTGGCCTGTCAGCATGCTTGCCAACTGCTTGCTTTTGAAGTTGTTGTGCTATATGAAGCAATTTTATCCTACTCTGTGTAATCTGACTGTGACATTAGAAGTTGATATCAGGGAATGTTTCATTAACATTTGTGCACTGACAAGTTGTCAGCGCTGACAACTTTATCAGTAGCTGACAACTGATACCGTTTATAAGGCTAGTCAGAAATTGTCTGTTAAAACAGACTTTTTCAGTAAAAATTACTAACAAGACACTTGATGAAATGCCCCTGGTTCCAGGTAGGTAGTTCATACAGCCTTTTCCATATTCCGATATTGTGAGCTTGTTTTTAAGCAAACCGTGAGCCACTCATTGCAAGTAGATTTAAAATATTTATTTATAAATGTATAAACTCACTGCTTATGAAGTGACTTTCATTAATTTGTAGGAGTGGCTTATTTTCTTTAGAAGGAACTACATTTACCAAGCGCAATCTTTGTGCAGTCATGCTATTCTAGAAAACCAAATGCCCTTTGCCATTCACTCTTGTGAAAACATAACTGAATGATTTCTCTTTTCCTTTATTTCACCAGGTTCGAATTTTCCTGCACATCGACAGAGCTTTCGGAGAGAGTTCTAGATATTTGTGTCAAGAATAATCACTCTTTTCTTCACCTCAATAACCAAACCATTGGCCAGGTGAGTGTGTAGAATACCCTTATCACATTTTCGGATTCATGAATGTTTAACTCAACCTCATTTATTGGGTCAAAGCAGGACCTGCTCTAATTTGAATAAGCCATTTGGCTGAATATGCTCAAATTCAAGGAAATTCAGTAAACTCTATGCATGTGATAGCTTACTATGGTATTTTTGCAAGTGATAGGCATGTGCGCTGATGATAGTTTTGGTGTAAAGTGCATATGGAGCAAAAAAAATGGTTTTAGTGTATTTTAAACTAATTTTGTATGTTATTATCAGGTGGAGCTGTATGAAATAACAACATTTACCATTATGTATACTGTGAGATCATGTCCAATTGATATAGAGATACATATAAGTGGAGGACTTAAAAACGAGGTCAGACTGTAGTGATAGAAGATTTTTTTTTTCTTTTAATTATCAATGAATATTGAATAATGACATATCATGAGCTGAATAATAACTGTCATAGTTAAGTTGTGATATCTGTTACAAGAGGTATTAAACATTAGAAGCATAATTTATTCTTAGCTTTCAGAATATGTTGTCGTGCTTACTATTATTTTCAAATCTGTTTTTTGTTATCTTTAAAGTATAATATATAACAATCATTTTGTCAGTGTTCTATGTTCACCATTTTATTGTAAACTGAATGCAATCTGGCATTCTTGCTGCTCATATTCAGTATTTTTCATAAACCTTTCAATTCAATTTAGATTTTTTTAACCTGCTAAGTGGATCGATTACTGCACTGTTGAAGTGAATTATGCAAAAAAAAAGAAGAAATGTTTCTGATATGTATGATCTTTATTCCTTATCAATTCAAAAACAGTTTAACAGACCTAGGTCCATTGCACGGAGCAATTACAGGAAATGAAAGTGTGCCAGCTGCAGTGTTTAGAAATAATATAGCTTGTAAAATTGACACAAATACAGAACTCTACAGGTAGAATAACTTGTCTCATATTGAGAGATATTTCACTATTTGATTATGGAATGGAAGAGACTTATATATGAATTGTAATCATAGTGCTCTAAAATCATATCCCTTAAAGAATTGAAGAGAATTGTCTTTTCACTGTCAGGGATTACCTGTACTACTTAAAAATAAGTTGATATGACAGACATGTGTGAAATACTGATTACGTGCTAGGGATTGTACTAATGGAGCATTACGTCAGCCAAATTTATTCACATGCCTTGTTTTATTTTTCTTATCAATTTAGGTGGATGTTGACCTTGCATCTCTAGACCTTAGTAAAGCTACCACGGAATGGTAAGTTTTCAAAAATATCTGGTAAATATTTAGGGCGTGTTAATATGAGAATGGAACATCTTGAAATTGAATTCATGTCTCTTTCCAATAAGGATGTTCTTGATGATTGTTCATGACTTTCAGACGATAGAATTTGTAAAAAAAAAAAAAAATGTTGACTTCAAATTTGATTAGAGAAAACAAACTTGGCCACAATGCATTACAGAGGCTTTTAGCAGTTTTCTTTGTAATTGGTTTATGGTATTTTGGTTCATGGTTCATGGTAATTGAATACTACTGATGTTAAAGATAAACTTGAGTTCTGGGCCCCGTAACACAATTGCAAAGTTTTAACAGCCAATCAAGACCATTGTTTCATGCGCATCTCGTTCAAAAAGGTGACCCTGGACCCTGGACCAATCACAAAGGTTTGTGATTAATCACAAACCTGTGTGTTACAGGCCCCTGGTCATGAATTTACAATAAAAAAAAACAAAACTGTAATAAAGCAACTTGGATAAGTTGTAGGCAGTAAATAAAACTGGTGTATACCATGAGGTTTTGAAAGTATTACAGTGATAAGAATTCAACTCAGTCTTGTTGAAAGCATGTGCTCTGCACACAGAAATGGGTATATGAGACTACACACCAGTATTTGGGCTGAACACTCAAGCTGTTTCTTGTTACGTTTCAAATACGAGGGCATTTGAAGAGTAATCCTCTTCAGGGGACATTTCTACATTGAACTGACATTAATAAGGGACTTAGAAAGCTCACAATAATCCTTTAGCTCCTCCCAGAACTCCAGCTTCTTTGTAAAGCTAGGGCTAACTCATGTTGAAGTCTTTGGAGAAAGTGTGCCGTATCAAAATTAACCCATTCGTGACTGGAATTATTTAAAGCCTAATTTGATCAGCTTTTATTCTTCAAATTGGCAACACCAACATTTTTATTTATTGCTACATTTTTCTTATAAAACGTCATGTATCTGAAATGAATATAAATTGACAGAAATGATGAGAAGTCAAAAAGTTGCCAATTTGCAGGGAAAAACTGTGATTTTAAACTTTCCATCGCATTGCCAATTTAAGGATTTTTATGCTTATTTTCCTTTGAAAATTTTTCAGCATCAAACAACAAATATTGATGCAACAAAAATGGGCACAGTTTGTGTAGAATTTTTTGTTCTTTCTGCTCATGTATTTGGTATGATTTTTAGGGCTTTGCATCAAAAGTTATCAGACCAAACCACAAAATGTGGACCTTGGTCACAAATGGGTTAAATTGATATCCATTTGGTTAATCATTTTTTGTGTTGTTGCATTTCAGGTACAATCTGAAGAGGGTCAGCCCAGACTCTGTATCTCGGCTTTCTATGAGCTTTTCTTCGTGACCTCAACCCAACAAACCCCCACCACACCAACCTGCCATAGAGAATACCTTGATACAAGGCTGAAGTGATGCATATACTACACCATTTAGACTTGACATGTATACAAGACATCAGTGATACACAAACTAACAGATTTTCACTCAAGAAGAGTACAATATGCAATTCATTAACAGCATGTATTCACTCTTGTATAAATACCTTTTGTTTTAAGCACGTTTGAATTGTAAAGCTTGCACATTGTTCCACTGTTCTTTCTTTTTTTATGCAAGGTTAATGACTATCATGATTTAGTGGCAATTTGGAACAGAGTATAGTCATGTCTTGCACAGCAGCCAAGCTGATTAGATGCAATTTGAAATTTTCCTGGTTAACCAATTCATCCATATTCAACCACACTGCTTGTGTGTGTGTGAGAAATACATATCAAACAATTAAAACGGTCTAAAAATCAACAATTCATTTTCAATCCCTTTGTAGAATCAAAATGGGCAAAGTTTTCAGTTTCTTGAAGCCACGATGGTCACAATTTTTTGATTTTCTTTTGACAGCATTGGTCTTTTGAGCTCTGAGCAGATGGCTGCTTTTGTAAAAGTAGTATGAATTACCCGTCATTCTTTTGTAGTTTTTGTAAGCTTTTATTTTTGCTACACCTGTGTTCGTTTCAAAATTCAATATTGTACAATGCCTACTAAGCTTGTTGTACATAAGTCTATGGGAGCTGAACACTCATGGTTCGTACCATTGCACGTGTACCATCCAAAATGTACCATTGCGCAGGCCTAGTGTGACGTCACAGTAAGATTACTTGTTTTGTTTTTTTGTGACGTAACAATTAGCTTGCTTGTATTCACTCGTTGAGCTGAGGCATAGCAAGTCACATGCGTACTGTAACTGTCAAGAGATACATGCTACAAACACAGCCAGACAGTAGTTGGAACTTCTTTCCCCTGTTTTCAGACCTTGATTTTTTAAACCAAATGTTTACTTTTTTCTTGATTCACATCAGCTTCGAGGCATTGTACAATACAAATAGTGAATATTCTGATTCGGGCAGTGGTACGAGATTTTGCATTTGGTGAAAGAGCGACGTCAGTAAAGGCCGCTGGTCCACCTCATGCGAAATCTCGTACCATCGCACTCGTGCCCATCTACTATATGTTTACTTTTCCGGTGCTTTATTTTACATATTTTTAATGATGTGCTCTAGTTCTTGTGCTTATCTGCTTGGTCATGTGTTTAATTGCTGTGTGCCAAAAACTTTCAACAACACTTATAACATGATTTTCCTTTCTCACATACTTTCCAAGACATTATGTATGATGGTCTACAACATGAATATAGCCAGAGACTTATACCCTAAATATGAATACATATATGTATACCTATTTTATCCTGAACTGGGCTTTGATGCATATTGGTCATATATGAGGGGTTTTTCTGTAATATTTTCTGTAAATTTCTTTCAGTGATGTTATTGATTATTATCATTAACTTATATTTATGTATGACAATGCCACATATATTCTGGGATTAAGAATGATACAGTGGTGAATGGAGAGGTGTATGAATGATGATCTACACATTATATCTGAACGATGAGGCAGTGCATCGTATTGATGGTGGACTCTGCCTGTATCTTGTGAAATCATGAGGATAATTCTGCGGTTGTGGTTGTGTGCTATGTATTCCCCTTCCCTTTGTTTTGTGTTTGTAAATAATAGATTGAGAATTCTAGGATAATTTACTGTGTTTTTTTTTAAAGTGGGTTTTTTCCCATCTAAATCATGAAGTAAATAATCATGTAAGAGGGATCAAAAGCATTTACTATATTAAGGAGCTAATGATGATTTTCTATTGGCATTGTAATTTGATATTTTGGTTATATTGTCAAGTCCAAGAAGGCCTCTGTTAGATTAAAGTTCCCTTTTTCATGATTACTTGGTTGTTTTATAAGGATGCTTAAAACTTGCATCATGTTTATGATGCTTAAAATTTCAGAAGATTCTATCTGTGAAAGAAAGAAAATATTACCTGTTAAATTTTTCTGTGTGGAAACTAAAAAAAAAAAAACCCATGTAATTGTTATTCAAAAGAATTAATTTCACATTTGAAAACTTGCACTTTTACAAGTGCCATATATATCCTTGCATTTATAAGTCAGTGTTGGTATGTCTTGTCCTTGTTTACTGAAACGTTTATTTTCCTCATGATGCAGATAATATGTTTATCATGTCATTGAATGGAAAGAAAGGTTTTTCTAGAGGTACAGGTCAACTTTGAAGATTTTTGGCTGCTTTAGTGTCACCCAGATATCAAATGGCTTACACCAACGATGATGAGAAATTCTCATCATTGATGTATCAGTACGTGACAACACAAATAAGAAAGTGTGAATGATTGTGACTTTGATGAGACTACCATTAAGATTACAGAATATGCTGAGGACATTTGAATGGAATGTGGTTGAAGTCTTTTGGGAAAGAAAATGTTCTAAATTCTAACTTGAGCTCGTTTTTTTTTTATTATTATTTTGCCATTTTTACCTCTGTTTGTGGTGTATATTGAATACAAGGAAAATGGAATACAATGCTGTAAAATTTGGTTTCAGCTTGTGTCTGGTGAAATACTTGAAATATTACAATATCTGTTTGAGCTTGTATCACAGTAGTAATGCTGCAGTTAAGTAGATGTCTGCACTTTACGAGTGTGTGTTTGGTAGCTCTTCAGAAATATCTACACCATTCAAGATTAGTTTGTCATGGTTTCTAATAGCTTGCGCTTCCACTGAAAGGGTTTGGGCAGTAATTGTATGTTTAGTTTATGACTCGTAGACTCTAAATCCAAAAAAATAAGTATCAGTGCAAAAATATGAGATTTGTCGCTGTAGGGACCTTTTTTTTTTATTTAGGGGAAGGCGGTTATGACTCCATTATGATGCACATCAGCACTCTATGAATCTATTTTATGTCATTGAAATATTTCAATAGACGGGTGTTTATATATTATGTATTATAACTTTGCTTTCAAGGTTTTCATTTTGTGAATTGATTTTCAGTTTGCAGTGAAATTGAAGTCTTTTTTCAAGGGTGTAAGTTTTTTTCTGTGAATTTCGTACATCTTATTTTCTTGTCTGTACTGTTTTGTCACAAGTCGAAACAAACCAGTAATGTATATATTAGTTACATCTGTTTCGGGAATGAAATTTTTTAGAGTTATCACACTGACAGTGGCATAGTATGAGATATTAGTTGATGTGATTGGCTGAATATGAATTTTCAAGTTACTTGAAATTGAAGATCTGAAATTGCTTGGGAAACTTTATTTTGGTTCATATTGTGATAATAATGTAAATTTGAAACAAAGTCTGTGAAGCAGTTCCCTTGTTTTTTGTCTGTGCTGCCTAGAAATACCTATATATCTTTGAATGAAAAGTAATCTATTAAATCTATTTCTATTCCTTGATTCTTTTTTTGATATACAGATGCTATGAAATCTAGTTTCAGCCTGATTTGTGCCCCAGTTACACAGAAAAGACAGATACCAGACAAAAACATTATATTACCCCATGGACCAAGATTTAGTTATTTTGGAATCTTTTTGAAGTCCTGTGGCAATACGACTTGGGTATCGTGGAAAATCTAATGAAAATATTGTGTACAGAAGATTTGACCTCTGAAATTGCAAGAGAATCAAGTTCTGTTACTATACCCCACTTCTCTCTTGTAGCTTTTGATATGCTACTACATGATAGGAATAAATTCACACGTCCTCAACTAGTCTTCCAGCTATAACTGCTTATGGCAGAATAGTTTTTTCCATGTATCAGTGATGACGGTGATATTGTAACCATATGTGGATTTTTTTTTCTGAAAATGTCTTTTAAACAGAAATATGTCAAAGGATACAGCTATCATATATCTTTCAGTTCAATATCTTCAAAGAACAAGGCTTTCTTTTCTGTGATTGTTATGTTTTCTTTGTTCTTTATTACCCCATTCTTGTCTTTTTTATCTGATCATAACGAGCCTTATCTTTCATATGAAGTTACAGCATGTGCATAAAGTCTTATTTTACTTTTGAATTGTTTTGGTTGATATATAGATCATTCAAGTTATACTTCACATTTTCCCAGCATGGTGTATCGCTCCTTCACAGAGTAAAATGGATATTATCAACATTGTGATAAGTTATCCTACTTCTTGCTTTTGATAAATCAGATATGAGCAGCTTCATTGCTCAGAATTTTTTTTCTCAAGCCTCTTTTTGTCAATATTGGTGCCAGTGCTTTGTGTCTAGTTGTTATGTATGTTTGATGTAAATTCAAAATCTCTCTTTTTACTGAATGTTGCTCGCTTTCTAGATTTAGATTTGTCTTTCAGTGGAACGCTTTCAAAATGAAATTTTACGCCAATAATGATAGGAATTAAAATGAGGAAATCTGTAGATATTTCAAGCTGATTATGTTGATGAAATGAAATTCTCATTACAGGAGAAAATATTCTTGAATCTCCACATTATATTTTTGAAAGAAAGGAATTGGCAAGTAAATTTGCACTAATTCGGCCTGATATTTTATTGTTATTCTTGCCTTGATAAAAAGTATATGTCTTCACTACTTAGTTAGCTATATACATCAATAAATTTTGATGAGAAAATAATGATTTATATTCTTTTGTTAACTAGCAGAAAATATCCATGAAAGAGTTTTTTTGGCTAATTCGTCATTTAATGATCGTCGTCTCCTTCGTTTTTGTCATTTTGAATTTTTTTTTCTTGGTTTTATGAATAACTTTCAAACATTATGCTTCATTAAAATGAAGAAAGATTCATCCTTGTCTTAATATCAGGCAGCTCCTCTCATTACATTATAAATGAAACTGACATGATATATACTTATCAGAAATGTACATGGCACTGCCTGAATAATAATCATGTATATTCTGGTTTTTACAACACTTTTTATATGTGCAATGTATTCTGGGTAAGCATAGGCAAGGGATCTTTTTTTAAAAAATAAGAATAGGTGTGGAAATATTTTGAGAAATATATTTTGGTCAACTTGAATATTTACAAAAGATTTGAGAAAACTTATCCCATATTTTAGTGATGTAAGGATATTTTGTAAAGGTTTGCACTACTTAGCCTGTAATCTTGATATAAATGTTCTTTGGTGAAGACAAGTGTATTGTTGTAGACAGTAGCTCTTATGTCTTTTTTATTGTAAAAATCAATTTGTGAAGTGTATGTGGTGAAAAACTTTGGTTCTTGTGAAATATTAAATTATGTTATTTGTGTAAAATGTGTCATTCTTGTCCCGATTTGACATCGCACATTATGCAAATGAATAGACTTGTGGAGCTTTTAGCTTTGTATACTTACAGCTATATGGAGAGCGCAAGAACTGGAAACGAGAGAGAGAGAGAGAGAGAGAGAGAGTCTAGATAGGTGAAGGGAGAGAGAGGGAAGATGGGAGAAAGAGTGAGAGATAGAGGGAAGAAGAGGAGAGGGGGAAAGAGGGGAGAAGGAAGCGAGAGCGAGTTATGCAGGGCCCGCTGGAAGATTAGCTGATAGCTGAAGTGGCTACCCTGGGTAAATAAGAGTTATTATTATTATTATTATTATTATTAGAGAGAGAGAGAGAGAGAGAGAGAGAGAGAGAGAGAGAGTGATGGATGGAGGGAGTAAAGGGGGAGAGAAGAAGGAAATGAAAAATAGAGTGATAAATGGAGGGGGTGAGAAAGAGAGAGAAGGGTGGGGGGGGGGGGGGGGGGTAGAAAGTTGGAGTTCAAGGGAGATGAAGAGGATTAAGCAAGCATGGGAGCTAAAGAGAGTCCAGAACCGCAAAAAGCCGGAAGAGTTTATTTTTTTTTAACGTATCTAAATACACAGTATATTTAAGCATTAAAAAAAAAAAAACGACCCCCACCTCCAGAAGGGTCTTCGTTTCTGCTACGGTGACTGGAGTGCACAAAATAATATACATGTAAATGAAATTCCATGCTCTGTCCCCCCTTCCAATGGAACCCGCTTTTTAATTCTGACCCACAATATTATATACTTCTACCATTTGAAATGATATATGAATAGCATTATTCCGAAGCAGACGCAGGCCTTGATCGGGCCCAGGCCTTTGTCCAGCGAGACCCTGTTCTCGCTGGCTATACATTGCCGAAGTCCAAACATTCCAAAACATGTTTTATTTTTATATTTTTTTTAAATAAAATAAAACACACGTATTTTGTTCATATTTTATTCATATTTTAACAGTTAAAAGTAATATTTCAAGTTTCTTTTACAAGCTCTGCTTCCTATGGTCTCTCATTTCTCAAGCTTTCTTCCTATTTTTTGTATATTCATGTTAAGTTTTCGTGTAATAAGATTTACTGCCATCTTATACAGGGTGGCCCCAAAAGAACGGGAACACTTGTGATCCTTAATTTTAGCGAGATGTATGACATAAGGTGATAATAAATTAATATATTCAAAAGAAAATTTATTTCCCAGTAAAGTGACACCAAGATCACCCATTTTGGCTCACGCGTTTAGATGTTAGGGCTCATTTCGCGAGGCAATGTCATTTTCAAAATTTGCTACTTTAGCGACCGAATTCCTGTTACTTGAAAGGAAAATCCTTCACCTGATGGTATTCAATAGAAAGGGCTCCTTGCCTGAATAAACGCGTGGTTGATTTTCCTTTCATTGAAACGTGGAGATTATTCAGGCAGCGAGCCGTTTCTATGGAATGCCGTCAGGTGGAAGGTTTTTCCTTTGATCTCATATGATTTCAGTCGCGAAAGTAGCAAATTTTAAAAATGACATTGTCTCAAGGAATGAGCCCTAACATCTGAACGCATAAGCCAAAATTAATGATTTTGGCGTCATTTTCAAGGGAAAGAAATTCTCTTTCGAACCAAATGAACAATTATATTTCCCTGAAATTAAGGATTACAGGTGTTCCGTTCTTTTTTGGGCAACCCTGTATATATCAAATAATGCATTATTTTCATGTTTATGGTAAAAAAAAAAAATGAATGAGAAATAAAATACTTGAACTAAAAAATGTCGGCTTAATTATTGTCAGCCTTATCTGGGAGCAACTTTTTCAGTGTGGGTGCCCGAGGAGTCCTTGCAATATAAGAAAAGGCCCTCACGGAATTTAGCGGTCTGCAATTCAGAGTGTCTTTACAGGGAGCACCCCATTATTTTTTGTTGTTGTCTTTTTGATTTGATTTGATTTGATTTGATTTGATTTGATTTGATTTGATTTGATTTATTTGTCAAGTTCAGATATACACAGTGATAAAGAGCACATGGTATATAATATAAAGAAAAAGTTCATGAAAGCTTGACAGGATGACCCATGAAAGCTCGAAAGCTTATTTACAATGGGGTCCTAAAGAGAACAGAACGACTTGACTGCTGGTAACATGGCTGGTATAAGTATTTAGCACTATATACATAATGAAACATATATACAGGAGTTTAACAGCAACACATTAAAAACGAAAAAAAAATCTACACAAAAGAACGAAATAATACATATGAATATCGATAAGGCAGAGAAAAGAATACTATTCTGTATGTCTGCATATCACAATTGTGTAAATCATGTCACTTGTTTCTTTTTTTTTAGACTCAAGTGATAGGAAATCCTTTAGTAGTCTTTTAAAGTGTGCAAAGTTTCCTACTGCTTTAATATTATCAGGAAGAGAATTCCAGTATTTGATTGCGTTATAATAAAAGCAGTTGCCAATACTGCCTACTCGTTCGGGCAAGATAAAATTATATTGACTATATCTTGTATCATAATTATGTAAGTCTGTAACAAGATTAAAATTGCGGCCAATATAATGATTGTCGGACCCCCGCCCCCCCCCCCCCCCCCTTGTTGGTTGGTTGTTGTTTTTGTGTGTGTTTGTTTGTTTCCTGTTGTTGTTTGTTCTTTACTTTACTAGGAATGCTTTGACAAGTGAAAAAAAAAAAAAAAAAAAAGACGAGTCCGGGGAAAGTCTACTTCCTGGGTGCAGTGCAGCGCACCACAGCATCCTTGACTTCCGAGGCATATAAATTATAATCCCGTATTAGGCTTATGACATTTAACCATAAAACAAATGACATCAGCCTGAGGCCAATCAGAATGCTGAAGGGTTAAACACGTAAAACCCAAGCCGTCCTCAAAAGTTTGAACATTGTTCAAAACCAATCAAAACCAATGCTCATGAGACAGGGGACTGGCAGGTTTAGGGATTGATTGGGCCAATTTCTTTCTTTCTTTCTTCCTTTTTTTGTCAACCATCGATCTACTCCTCCCCCCCTCCCCATTTTTTTTTTCACGCACCGATCGATCTATCCCCCCCCCCCCCAAACAAAACAAAACAAAACAAAAAAAAAAAAAAATCCTAGCCGGCCAGCAAAAAGAAACAAACAAAATCTCTGGTGGTACCACTCCCCAATCATGAAAGGACACGCCTTCCCCTATAATACATGTACACAGCACACTAAACAATAATTCAGAGGGAATCCTTTCTCTTGCACCCCTCCCAAGGCCATCACGGATTTAAAGGGGGTTGGATTAAAGAACCGTTGATTACGCATGCGCAATGTATAGGACGCCAAACACAAACGACTTCTTGACCTACTTGTTGATATGATGGCAGCCTAGCCTTGTGTAGTAAGCGACCGAAACCAAACACCGCATCGCATCCGATCCCTGCTGCTATACAGCTGCTGCTGCTGGGTTTCTAGCGATTTCATGTGAATGATGAAACTGTAAGCTTGCTATCATGCCAGTCAGGTCAAAGGTAAATTAACCACGTTTATTAAACCTCAGATAAGTGAATCTGTGTCATATAGTTTAACAATTAAATTAGCAGAATGCAACGTCGATGACGACAGTGTACTTAGTGCATTGTGACTTAGTAGTGTGTCTACGAATCCGATGCGAGTCCGACGTCTGGTGAATGTTAAAGTTTCAGGTTTATTTGTCTTTCTTTTCTTCCAACTTGGATGTAATACAATTTAACAAATTGATAACATGTTACAGAGTACATTGTGTTTATATAAAGGAACAGTCACAAGGAACAAGTTCATGTAATGCATTCAAGTGAAATATTAGATTTAGAAAGTAAGATGAGGAGACCTTCACTTCAGAAAATAGCTTGTAACGTACTACGTAGTTGGGACTCTTGGACTCAGAAGTGTGAGCATATCATTAATGTTAGACTGTGAATTACTTGTGATGTAACAGTTAGGCCCCACCATACGCTAACCCTACCCCTAATCCTAAACCCTACCCTTGCCTTAACCCTAACCCTAAAAGTAACCCTAAATCCCTAACCGTTAGACCCTTTTAGAAAAGAAGGCAAGACTTCAACTTCAAGTAAGAATGTGAATGTGGAAAGACTTCCTTTTGCGACAGCCACCCAAACATGCTAACGGAATAAAATACACCTTGCAAGTTGGGTGGCTGTCGCAAAAGGAAGTCTTGCCAGTACCAGAATTTAACGTTAAATCAAGTCACACTATAATAATCAGATCAGACCAAGAAAAATAAAGTTCCTTCTCTCTATTTATTTAGTTAGTCAACGGGAACTTCTCGTGATCGATACAAATTTTTATTCAAAATTCAATTTGGCCAGACAGGTAAAAAAAATAAAATAACACAGACATGCATCTGCTCACAAAACAAAAAAAAATTAGATAGACTAGACCTAATTAAGATAGATTAATTAGATTACGGGGTAGTCTATTTATATAGCGAAAAACTTAAAATTCATTCAAAATGATTCTGAAAGTCAGTTTAAAGATCCATATAAGGTCCCAGGCAAAGGTGTTGAATAAAATCCAGAAGGGCTCGGAAAAATCGTGGAAGAAAGGTGAAAGGAAAACTGGTGGAAATACGAGCTGCCGCTGGAACTTGGAAGAAAATACTCCGTGCAGATCGACAATGGAGTGGATTTGGCTGGGGAAAAGTCAATGATGAAGTTGCTGTGTAACGTAAAGATCCTAAGACGACTACGACGATTAAAAAGTTCCAGATGAAAATCAGAACATAAAACTTAAGTTCTTACCTAAGAACTTCTTAGCCGCGAGACCGCAAACGTCTGGGGGAGGTAGAAATATCTAAAAACTTACTGGAGTCAAACTCTAGCTGATGGCTGAATGTCAATGGCCAAAAAACGACACTGACATCGAAGCGGAAAAGGAGTAGACTCTAGGTAGTCTATAACGAAGGAGTTCGAGTGCGATAAAGCTTGACGTTGATATGGAGGTGTAGGAAGAAGATAGGAAACTGATGCTTCGGGATGATTGAAGCTGAAAGGAAACTCTAACATTAAGTACTTTGTTGTCGATTTGGCGACGAAGACCAACGAAAACAAACTCAGTCGGAAAAGGAAATGTCAATCAGATCACAATGGATGTCAAAAATGACAAAGTAAAAACCGCAGAAAACGAAGCTAAAATGTATCAGTTCTTACAGTTAAGTGGAGGTCGAATGTGACGAAGTATGAGGAGATCTAGTAACCGTAGACAAGAAAGTTAAAATGTATCTGTTCGAAGTGGATGTTGAACGTGACGAAACAAGAGTTGTAACCGTAGACGACAGTTAAAATCAGTTCGACGTGGATGACGAAATCGAAGCTGTAGAAAGAGAACAGATGGAATCAGCGAAGCTAAAAAGTCCATCAATTCGAAGTGGATGACGAAGGTGACGAAATAGTGGTTGAAAGTGTCAAGGTAAAAAGAATTAAGTTCGATGCAGGCCTACTGTTAGGTTAAATGTACAAAGCGAGTGTGACAAAAATAAGTTGAGGCCAATGAAGTCAAAAAGGAATCATTCGAAGAACGATCAGAGTCTTAATTTAGATCCGAAACCTCCAGTGGTCAAAAGAAGAAGACCGAGTTCACCAAAAGGTTAAGAAAACCAAAGCCAAAATTCCTAACAACCTAAACTTCTACGCAGTCATATTGCTCTAAAAAGGACCAATCAGAATCATGACAAAACTGACCAATCACAGTTATCCCTAACAGAAGGATAAAATGTCCAAGGCTGACAAAAGTGTGCTAAATTGTGGTTGAAAATCTACTTAAATACAAGACATCAGGCTACCAAAAAATATTCTGCATGGTGAATTAGAAAAAGAAATTCTTTACACCAAAAGTAAATATTTGCTAAAATCACGAGATGTTGTAGAATAAGAAGTATAAAAATAACTTTAAAATCCAATAAACACACCAAGCAATAGTTTCACTATGTAGCCTCTTTCAGCCAGTGAGCAACCAAAGAAACGCGCATTAGTTGTGACGCACGAGTCGAAGAGTAACGAGAATGACTAATACTTAGTAATAGAGGCACGTGCGTGGAGAAGAAAGCACGTGGACCACCATGCCACAAAACGCGTACCTGTGGGAAAAAACCTAATGTTTACAAACAAATTGAAGTATGTACGAAGAAATTTTTATTTTTAGAAAACAAAGTGGCTACTGCCGTAAAACGATTCCTTGGCAAAGAAATATTGCCATGAAATGATTTTTGAAATATCAGATGAAGAGGTGCTACTACACCCTAACCCTCACCCTAACTCTAACCCTAAAAAAATTTAGAACATTTTTGGAGCGGGGCCTATTTTACAATATTGCCGAGACTATGAATGTGACTGAATAGTGTGGGACCAGCTTCTGCTACCACTTTTATCATACATGTATAGACTCTGTGAACTAATAAATTTGTACTATTTTGTAGGATTGGAGTTGTGTATTTGCAAAATTAGATCTAACGTTAGACCTACAGACAGTAGTTGTCATCATGGTCATGTTTGCAGTTGACTAGATTCTAAGTGTTAAACTCGTAAGAAATTAAGACAACAGCAATTAATTCTCATTCTGTGAATGATTTGCCATTGATGTGATGTTGTTTCATAATTTATGACAATGAATAGATGGGAAAGCATTTCAAGCATACCCAAATATATTTGACCAACCAACTTTAAGCATATGGAAGTGTATCCTATTACCAAACACTTTTCATAGATTCAGTCATATCAAATATAATATTCTCTAAATATTTATCGAACTTCCACCATGAATACTCAAATACCTACAGATAATGAAGATGTAAACATTTTTCAAAAGACAAACAATCTTTGATCCGATATCACCTTCCAATCGTACCCCTCTCCGCATACGCGACATTTTGGTGACCTAAAATTGAATTGTATTACCGAACGTGCATTTCCTATGGGAAAAAGTTAGACAATGTACCAATTCGACATTCAGGTGGTTTGACCATTTTTGGTCAATTTTGGCGAGGTGATCGTGTGTATTGCAGTCAGTAGGTGCATGTAGTGTGTACAGGGTGCAAGTAAAAACAGATCCCTCATCATCCCTGCCATTAAGCATAGTTTTTACAGGCACCCGAATGTTAAAGGATACAAATGTAAAAAAAATGGCAAATTCTAACATACGCATTTTATGCTTTATAAGTTTGCCAACTTGCTGGGGGAGGGGGGTCAGAAGCACCGCCAATTGTTCATTTTTAGTTTGGCAGGATTTCAAAAATTTTTAAAATTTCTTGCAAACGTTTCTTATGTCCAGTGAACAATTGACGCTGCTTCCAAACCTTTGTGCAAGTTTGGTGAATGTTTGACGCATAAAATATGTTGGATTTTACCATTTTTTTCGACACTCGCATCCTCCGCAAAACATGATATACGTGCCTGTGAAAACTGCTTAAGTGGCTTGTTTTAAGCTTGGTTCCCTGGAACTTGGAAGGCTTCTGCTGTAACAGAAACCAAGATTTCAAGAGGGAACTTGTTCCATTCCACTGTCCATGCGAAGAAGGAGTTGTGATACAGCTGGGTAGTAATCAACTTGAATTTATTTGGATGGTAATGGTATTGCCTGGTATTCCTCAAGCTCTGGATCATGAATGTAGACTGATCTGGTTTTATTACAGTAAGGTCATGTTGAATCTTGTACAGGAGGGTAAGGCATGCAACATCTCTGCACTTTTCTAGGGTATTCCACTGGAGTTGTTGGATCATGGTAGACACACTGGTGTTACATGTACATGTACTTTTGCACGATGAATCATGCTGCATGCCGTTTAACTGTTTCAGCCTTGGCTACCCCCATAGACATATAATAAATTTACTAGACGAAAAGCAGCACACGCGGATATCATTGCGCGAATGGCGTTAGGCCCCGCCTCTTTCGGATCATTTGAAGGGGCCGATAAGCACCCGTTATCGCCATGATATCAATAGCACTATTCAATATTCATATCTATTGCCGGATCTACATGTATTGCGCATATCAGTTTTATTGTGACACTTTGATTTTAATGCGCATTTGTTGTGCATTTATTGTGCATTAGTTGTGCATGCGATAAGCTGATGCATGTAATGTTTCATAACGCATACAAACAAATGCTACTAGTTGGAAGCATCTTACAAAATGAATTATTCATTTTTTATCATGAATATTGATGGATGCTTAGGTCGGCCTTCTAATGAATCTGGACAAAATGGCGGAGCTTTAGGGGCCTGGTTACCCCCTTCTTTGAGGATGGTACCCCAGATGGCAGCACAGTACTTGACACACAAATGAGGTGAAGGCTTTTTTGATGTCTCATTTGGGAGGATTTTCTGAGATTTCGGCTGATGATACCAAGCGTTTGGTTTATACACAGAAAATATCATGTCACAAATTCTGATAAATAAAGATGATTTTTTTTTTCTCACCTTTGACAGCCATCATCTGAATATGTGAAAAGGTTCCGCTGGAATGACTCTATCAAGTCTGCGTCTTTCACTCCGACCAAAGAGCAGAAGGCACCACAGGCTGGAATGTCATCTGTTGACTATGGTAATACATTTCATTCTTTTGTAACATTTAAGTACAGTCCTATCTTACTCACATTCCCTTTTGATGTGTTGTGTTAAATGTATTTCATTTGACCTTGTTTGACAGGTAATTGGTCTGCATATATGTAGAAGTAAAGAGGAAGGTTGGTTTTGTAAGAACCTTATTATTTTGTAAAAGAACATTCATCTTGAACTAAACTATGGCATGATTTTTAGTCAAATGCCCGCTAGTTACTTTTATTTATTCTTGGATTTCAGTCTTTAGTCTTGAGTGCTTCAATTCTTATTGAGCTAGAACATTGTGAATATTATATGGCACACGCATAAGTACATGTAGTTTAAAAGTAGAGTTTAGAGGTGGGTTACAATTAGAACAATGCAAAATAAACAGGAACAAATACTAGGAATGCACTTTCTTGGCAGTAGGTTTGGATATGTATAGATACAGTGAATCCTCAAACTTTCAAGAAAACAAAATGTCTGTATAATGATGTTCTTACATCAGTATATGTACAGTTTTTCAGTGAGTTGTAAGTACCGGTAACATATTTGTCTATTGGAAAGATTGTTTATGATCCTTATTACCCTATTCTGTTAGCTGACAGCTTTGCAATCACACGGGAGCCACCGCTTCAGCGAAGGAGAAAACCCATCCAGGTTGATAACAAGATGACCTATACAACAAAGCAGTTCCTGGCTGCAGTGGACTCGGAAGAGAGCAGTGATATAGGGAAACCCGCAAAGATTCCTGGGTCATCTCTTTCAAAGACATTCCTTAAGAAAGTTGACATGCCAAGAAAAACCAGGTGAGACAACAAAACTTCAAGATCCAGAATACAGATCAAATACATTGACCTGGGCCCTGTCGCATAAAACTTACCATTAATGGCAACTCTACCATCAGTGGTAACTACCATGGTAACATTGCTTAACCGCCAAACAAATTCAAGGTTTCCATGGAAGTTATCATTGATGACAAAGTTACCATCAATGGTAAGTTTTATGCAACGGGGCCCTGAACTCTTAGATTAGACCAGTACCACAAATGCAATATTTTGCTATGTCAAAATGCTAAAAACTTAACAGAAGACTGGAAGAGTTTATGAACTAAGTTTACCAACTGACACCATAAGTTCCTTTGAATAAAATGCCATTCTTTAATCCAATCACAGTTGAAAAATAGGATCAATTCAATTGATTTGTCTCCATGTAGAGATGAAGCTGATAGGGCTCATACTTCATAAGAATCGCAATGACCCAAAGGGAAGTGATAGCAAAATCAAAGGATAGAAAAAGAGAATTGTTGAAGCTCTCGGAGACTGGTAGACTTCATATAATTCATGATTATTATTCAAATGAAACATCTACAGTTAATCTAAATATGTAAATTTTGAAATTTTATGCAGCTGATGATGTACCACTGTGTAGTCTTATACCAGGTGTCCCAGAAAAAGCGGAATGGTGGATTTGCAGTAGTTTACCTTCAGAAAGTAGATAATTGTTTTACTTAAGTAGGTAAAGCATCTTCTACCAAAGAGAATGATACCAAGATCATGAAATTTGGTGAAGTAATTTTGATCCTATGCCCATTTCTTAAAATACAGTAATTCTTGAATTTCGCATGTTTTTCGTGACAGTGGAGAGCAGAATTGTGTCGGGAATGGCCTTTCATATGGCATGTGTATGGCACGTTTTGTTGCTGACATGCATCTGTGGACTTCCCTCAAACATCGTATTATGAAAAGCCATCCCGACACAAAGCTATTCTCATTATTCGCCAAAAAATTTGAAAATGACTGTATTTTAACCCTAACCAGGTCGGGCTTTTTTGGCTCTTCTGTGGCCGGGGGGGGGTTGATTCAACCCTCAAACCCTTGTGGCATACACAACTCATCCCATACTATGCCATTTCATGAGTTATAATATAGGAAAATTCACTTTTTGGCGCACGCACGATTGTAAAATACCGTGCTGTGCGAGAACCGTCCAAATGTGGTAAATTTGGTAACAAAAAATGCGTAAGACTCGGGTCTCAAAAGTCATGAAAGGCCGTGGCGAATCCTTTTACAGTTTAAAAATTATCGCGAAAAAATCACAGGGGTGTTTTAGAGTTAAGAAACGTGCATAGCATACAAATTACTTCACCAAATTCAATGATCTTGGTATCATTTTATTCGGTAGACAATGCTTTACCCACTGATTTAAAAAGATTATCTACTTTTTGAAGGTAAAGTACTGAAAAACCACCATTCTGCTTTTTCTGGGACACCCGGTATATGCATGTCTAATTATTTCATGATCTCTGTACATGTAACATGAATTTCAATGATGACTAGTATATGGGCTTTTGGGTTCATTCTTCTTTAGGCCACCCACTGACAAGGATGTCAAAACAGAAAAGAACAAAGCCATTGCAGCACAAACAAGAGTCATACCTCCGCCAAGTCATCAGCCTCCCATTCAGAAGAAACAGCCCCCTCCTTCACCAACGAAAGCAGACAAGGGCCCAGCAGTCACCAAGACTGACAAGCATGTCATGAAAGCAGGAGGAGACGCTTCAAAGACAAAGGGCAAAGCGGAACAGGAGGTTAGCTTGTTCTCAATTCATGAAAACATCGGGATTTGTAAAATGATAAAGTTTGGTGATTCAGCATGTTGTCTGATAACATTTGCTTATGGCCTTTCTAGTAATATGTCAGAGATACTGCATTTACAGTATAAGAATTAGGGTTGCAGTAGAGTTTTCAGTTGTATTTACGGTTAGGTCAGGTTACTCAGGTATTATGGTTAGTCCAGAGTTTAATAGTAGAAAGTAGTAGAAAATAACTATGATGCAGTGTTGCTTGCTCAGGTGTTGTGCAATTATTGCTTGTTTACAAAGAGCACTTTTTTGTAGAATCATGGAAAGGACAATATATTTTCTTTTCCAGCATCTGTATGATGATGATGTAGATAAGATTCCTTCTCAACAGTTTTAAGTTAGAACTGTCAAACTAACTTCATGTTTGTTTTGAGTTTGATCTTTGATGTTATTGAAAGCAAATTGCAATGCGTACAAACAAATCCCACCCCCCAAAAGCATTACTTTTTCAACTAAAAATATAGTAATGTTGCAGGGAAAAAAATTACCCGAGGGCTTGGGGCGAATTCACCCTCAAAATGCCCAAAAGAGCCCTCAAAAACTTCAATAGAGTCCCTGAAATTCTCATAGAGTCCAATGTAAATTGTAATACACTGTAGAAAATTGGGGTGCTGGGCTCAAAAAGTAGCCCACCCCCCCAAAAAAAAATGTATTAATTTTTTTCCCCTGTAATGTTGTTTGATTGCTTGTAGACCGATGAAGCTTTACAGTACCGCGCTGGTATCAGGGCAAGGCCTGGTGGTCCCAGATATTCATCAGAGTATCAACGACAGTTTGCTTGGAAGCAACCATCGAAGGAGTCGCCATTGATGGCAGCAGAACAGGTGAGAAGGGAGAAGTATGAGTTATATGGGGAAAATTTCATGACAGTCATAGACAGAGACAGAGACAGTAATGCAGCCCAATTACGAATGCCTGCTATTTTAGAATGAAGCTTTCCCATAGGACTTGTGTAATATGTTGGTAATTACTGATCTATTCTGCCCTAATTTGACAAAGGGAAGCAAGTTACAAAAGGGACATTTTCTGTAAAAAGGCAAAATGTGTCAGTCATTTGTACTGAAGTCAGGAATATCGTCATGTCATGTTTTGTGCATAAAATTTGGCATGGAAGAAAAGCACATTAGATAAATATAGAAACATTCAAGGAGAATGCAACCCAGTCATCAGTGTGCTTCCAGTGAATGAAGAAGAACAAGAAGAGTAAACAGTGAAAGTTTGAGGAAAATCGGACAATCTATTCAAGAGTTATGAACTTTGAAAGTTTAAGTAAATGCGTATTATTTGGATCCTTGAATTGGCAACTTTGCCGGCATCTGTGATGTCATTGCGGACAACTCTCCGTTCATTTTGTACACAGAATTTAACATTTTCTTTATTTTCAAGAAAAATATAAATTCTTTTGATTTATTGTTTGAGTATGACATGGCTATATCAAACCTGCAAGCATTTGGGGAAGAATTATGTTGATTCCTGACTTGAAATTTCATATAAATCAATTTTTTTGAAAAATTATATACAAAATGAATTGAGAATTGTCCAAGATGACATCACAGATGCTGGTAAAGTTGCCAACTCAAGGATCCCCATAATAGGGGTTTACTGAAACTTTCAAAATTCATCACTCTTGAACGGATTGTCCAATTTTACTCAAACTTTCACTGTTTACTCTTCTTGGTCATCTTTATTCACTAAGAGCACACTGATGCCTGGATTGTATTCTCCTTTAATAACTCAGATTAAGTTATTATTCATTTGCTTCCTTTCTTCAAAGTAGGGCAGTATTGTATTCTCTTCATTCTGTCTTGACACAAAGGCACTGTAGTGTAGAGTTCACAGATAATGTTTCCCACTAAGGGAATAGAATAATGATATTCATGCCTACTACCTTGCCATAATTCATAATTCATAATCTTAATTCCATTCCTTTTGGGGTTCAGACAAGCAGTCACATTCCTACATCTAATAATTCCTTTAAGTGCTTAGTTCTTTGAGTGCTGTGTGATTGCAATTGTATTTGCTCTCTTTTTAATATACATGTACTTAACTATTACTCCCTTCTCCCTGCTCCTCTACTATCCCCCTCTTTTTCTTTAACTCTCTCCATTTCTCTTTTTCCTTGTTGACCTTCTTTTCCTCATAACCTTTCAGCCTCTTGGGAGTAATTTATAAGGGAAATGAGACCCTTGGGAAGATTGGTTTAGTGGGGGGGGGAGAGACATTTTAAGGGAGGTACTCTTTGGGGTTATTAGGGATGGCATGGGTTTTTTTTTTTTTTTTTTTTTTTTTTTTTTTTAATAAATCCGGGCTGATTTGTTGTTCTGGAGTGTTCTTGTGGGTGGCTCTTTTATAGTGTATACCTTTTTTGGGGGAGGGGGGGAGGCCCGGGAGGGGGGGGGTTCTCTCTGTTCCCTCCTTCCATGGAGGTTAATTTGTTTTCCCCTGGGTCTCATTCTCCTTTGTTTTATTGCCATATATTACGGGTATTTTATTAGTTGCAATTGATTGTTAATTATTCTGTAATTATGCCTCCGCGCACCGTAGGTGGTTGCCGGAGGCATTACATGTATGTTTTCGGGTCATCCGTCCGTCCGTCTGTCCGTCTGTCCGTCCGTCCTGTTTTCGTTCTTGCAATAACTTAAGAACCGTTTGATGTATCAACTTCAAACTTGGCTCGTGTATGCATATGGGAGGGCCAATGATCTGATTAGATTTTAGAGTTGCAAGGTCAAAGGTCAAGGTCATAGAGGTAATAATACACATAAAAATGGCTCGTTCTTGCGATAACTTAAGAACCATTTGACAGATTGGCTTCAAACTTGGCTCATGTATGCACATGGAAGGGACAATGATCTGATTAGATTTTGGGGTCACAAGGTCAAAGGTCAAAGGTCATAGAGGTCATTATGTACATAGAAATGGTTCGTTTTCACCATAACTCAACAACCATTTGACCGATCAACCTCAAACTTAGCACATGTATGCATATGGGAGGGACAATGATCTGATTAGATTTTGGGGTCTCAAGGTCAAAGGTCAAAGGTCATAGAGGTCATTATGTGCATAGAAATGGTTCGTTCTCGCAATAACTCAATGACCATTTGACCGATCAACCTCAAACTTGATTCATGTATGCATATGGGAGGGATGATGATGTGATTTGATTTTTGGGTCTCAAGGTTAAAGGTCAAAGGTAATAGAGGTCATTATATACATGACAATTACTTGTTCTTGCTATAACTTAACTCTGTGACGGTTCATCTCAAACTTGGCTCATGTATGCATATGGAAGTCTCATAATTGTCTCATTAGATTTGGGAGTCACAAGGTCAAAGATGTCATTTTATACATGAAAATAAAAAAATCAACATAAATGTGCCATATATTTCCGATCTGATCTATTGCGGAGGCATAAATTTCGACTGCGCACAGTCGAGGATTCATCTAGTTTGATTTGACATGTCTATTTATGAATATTTTTTTAATTTGTACACAAGGCAAGTGTCGGTCTTTGGACCGATTGTCCCTGGTCTTTGATTGTTTTTAACTGAATAAAATCCAATATATATAAGTAAGGCCAATTTGTGTACCAGCATAGAGTAGTATTTGCAAGTCTTTTAGTGAATGGAAGCTATTTCTATAAACCAGAAATTTGATTTTTCTTTTATTTCTATTGCGGTAGAATGTTCCCTTATCTCATTTGCCAGCATTAGTCTACCTCAATAGCTGCAACATGTCATATAAGAGGAGACTGGCCAAGTAATAAGCCTGCTTACATAACATGCAAGTGAATTCCTGTTTTATGGTCAGTTTCTATTCATGCATAATTTATATTCGTATAATTTGCTTTCGAATTCCGTCCTACTTCTTTAGATGGTCCATAACTCCAATGCAAATGTGGCTCCCTACGTGCCTGATAAGATACCCCGTCACACTGAATACCAGAGGCAGTTCAAGCAGCAGAATCACAGTGGTCCTTTGGTACAAGATAAGCTCTTGCAAAATGCCCAGCAGGAGATTAAAGCAAAGTACAGAGTCAAAACAAAGGTATGGTTTCCTCAATTCCGAAAAACAACAGCCAGTTCATTCATTCATGTTGATTAAAGTATTAATATTTTCCAACACTGACTCCGCATTAGAGTAGATGTACACAAAAAAGGGATTTAAAAAACATCTTTGACCTTGTGACCCCCAAATCTAATGAGACAATTAATTAATAATCATAAAATAATACCAAGTCATGTTTCATATTTGATACCTACCCATGTTGCACCAAATGAATATTGTTTCTTTTCCCATTTCAAATATACCAGAATCCATTAATTTAACTTTTGATCTCATCTTTCACCCTTCAGTGAATAATGTGGTAAATGATGTGGTAAATAATGTGATATTGTTCAGTCCTTACCAATAATATTAATGATATTGTAATTGGAAACAAAATATCACATACCTGACCTTCATGTCTCTATGATTTGTGTGATTGTAATTCATCTTCTTTTCTTTTATTTTTTCAACTTTTCAGAGCAAACGGGGTAAAAAGCTGACCCCTGATAAGCAGCCACCAGCTGGTGTACCATCGGTGATCTCACATGATGATCCAAGACTCATCAAAACATCACAGAATCCACAGAGACCTTTCTTCCCACATGCAACAACAAGGTTAGTCCTTCTAGATTTTCCTCTTCACACAGCGTATCATCTGTGGAGAAAAAGAAAATGATTGATATTGATAAATGTATTTTTCTGTACTTTTGAATGTAGCTCAGAGTCCTGTTGCATGAAACTTACCATTGATGGTAACTCTGCCATCAGTGGTAACTACCATGGTAACATTGCTCACCAGCCAATCAAATCAAGGTTTCCAGGAAAGTGGTCAACGGGACCCTTGAATAATTCAGCCACTGGCTGATAGTCACAAACTATTGAATTATGAAAAAGTGTTGATTTGAGAAATGAATATGAGTTAGCTGCATTCTGAGCAGATATATATAACTATGTGGCAAATTGTTTGAATGTAAGGCTAACAATGAATCTCACATGCATACTCTCATTGCAGAAAATGGAGGTCAGAGTACAATTCCAACTTCAAAACCCCTCAGGTGTATAGATATGAGAATGGTGTATGGAAAGGTGCTGATCCTCCTCATGTCCAACCTAGAGATGATTCCTCAGACAAGGACAAACCACAGCAGCAGCAGCTACAGAGGTCCAAGTCTGTTGGAGACTTGCCAAATTGGTTCTCAGAGGTAAACAATGTAGTTATAAACACATTCAGTGATTATTTCATATACGCTCTACGGGTAGTCATTGACGGGTATAGCTAGTTTGATTATTTTCTGTATTAGAATAGGCATTAGGAGTATTGCCTGCCTACAAAAAAAGTAATTACAGTGAAACCTAAAGCCATCCAAGAGAGACAAAAGCAGTCTTTATGAGCAGATGGTCTTTATGGACAGGTTTCTATGATACATATTTCATTGGAAAAGGCTATTCAATGGGAACAAAAATGGTTGTCTTTATAGACAGGTGGTCTTTCTATGCAGGTGGTCGCTAAAGCATGTTTGACTGAGCAGCTTCAAAAGTCTAGTCTATTGAAGACTTAACTATTACACTTTTTGTCTGAGGTAGTAAAGTGATCCTAATATTAGCAATTATTTTTTTGTTCAGTGTTGCGGCCAAACTCTTTAACCTGTTGCATACGGGAACTGGGTAGCCCCTGTATTCAGTCTATGGGGATTACAGAATTCAGTAGTCAACGGGTTAAATCACATTCTTATCAAGTGGTTCTTGACCTGTTGGGCAAGACTCCGTCAGGCAATCCTTGTCAACGCCATTAACCCCCCCCCCCCCTCGCAAACTATTGGCAGCGTTGTTGGCCCCTGTAAAGCAATTGTACGTGTAACGCTAACCCTTTTTCCCCCCATAAAAATGTATACCATTCCCATGGTTGTCATGATTTGTTGGCAAAGGACCTCAAGCTCTTATCATTATGTGATGAGGGGTAGGTCTCATGTTTGGGAGGGGGATTTATATTGTTTACTGAAATGGGTTGTGTTGCTTTTGTCTATCTGCATGTAACATAGATTATTCAAATACATTTGCAGGTCATTCTGGTTCTTCAATTTCCCTCGAGTAATT
>CM057151.1:21046472-21304943 GCA_029962745.1 Echinometra lucunter
GAGTAATTATAAATGATTAATAACATATTGAAATTGTCTAACTGCCAATAAAAATCCCAAACTGCAGAATACTGTTATGTGCTTTAGTATTGCAAAAATGTGAGAAATTTCGCTTCTATTTTATATTTTCTCAAAATCAAAATTTGTGTATATATTTGTTACGAAAGTATTTATTGAGATAAGAAGATGAAAATTATCTGGCACAAATTCATTTATGATTGGAAAATTATGTTAACAGATTGAATTTTAAACAATTCTTTCAGGTCTTGGAATTGCGTGAGAGGGCAAGAGAGTACCAGAAGCGGTCCCGTGGCACGCATTTCTCCAGGGAGCATCTAGCTCAACTGCTAGCCAGCCAAGCTAAGCTATGGGAAGAAAGTAGTGATCAACGAAGTATAACAAGCTCCATCTCCACTCAGACATCTGGGTCGGAGAAAAAAAGAGTGAGTATTTCTACAACAACCAAAACAACAAAAAATGACACTTCAGCACTTGTACATTAATTCATCCATTTGTGTAGTTCATGAGTTGTATTGTGAGGATAGTACTGTGGATACATTTGGTTGTTGAATTCTGTTGACAAAACTAGAATATTTTTTTTAAGTATCTGTCACATATTTCTGTTAAAAAATGCGTATATGCACAAAGTGAAACAGCAAAAAATTGTGTTTTCCTCTTTGAATACGTGTACCTTGTTTGGTGGATATGTGCGCTATATAAATATCCAATATTATATTATTATTATTATTATATGATATGTTATTAAAATCCTTGGCTACCAGATAGTCATTCTTTATAGATGAAGTTTTCAGGATTACATCATGTCTTCTTCCAAAGTCCTGAAAAGGGCCAGTGAGCTTAGATATTTCTAGCTAAAACTCATGATGTTGAGCTAGATAAACAGCCTCTACATCTGTTCATGACCCTGAGCTGATTCTGTACCACTGCATTGAGGTATTTTATTTTCAGTAACGGGCTTGATCATGATAATGATGTAGTGACAGCAATGCAGATTGTGGATCAAGATATTAATGTGGGTTTTTGATGACATTTCAAATTCCAACACATGCATCATTTTCTTTGTTCATGGCATTCCCAGCACAGATTCTGCTCTTGGATATTCACCTCCTTAGTATGGACTGTATTGATCTCTACTGATCTTTCAAGTACATTGTTATTTTTCAGAAGAAAATGAATAAGAATTTTAAAGATAAACTGGAGTTATGGTCATGCGATCATAATGTGAAAGAAACTGTTCCAAAGAAACTGGAAGAGTTAGATTAGTTGTATAAACACAGCTGTCTAGTGCAAGATTTGGAGATTATCGCATTGGTAAGAAATTCACTTACTTTCCCCAAAAGGTGATTGCTCTGCACAAAGAAATGAGTATATGGGACCACACATAAATGTGGCAGGAATGTTACCCCAAACTTTTCAGCTTTTTCTTGTCATATTTCCATTATGAGGGCATTTGAAGAGCAATCTTTTCTAGGGGAGATTTTTACTCTGATATTCTTCCTAACTGACATGGAAAGAATGAGTAAGCTCACAAATCATTTTTTCCCCTTTTGGTTTCCCAGAACTCAAGCTCCTCTTTAACCCATTCATGACAGAGGTCCACATTTTGTGGTTTGGCCTAATATCTTTTGATGCAAAGCCCTAAAAATCATACCAAATATATGAGCAGAAAGAGCAAAAAATTCTACACAAACTGTACCCATTTTGGTTGCGTCAGTATTCATGTTTGATGCTGAAAATTTTTTTAAAAGGAAAATAAGCATTAAAATCCTTAAATTGGCAGTGTGATAGAAAGTTTAAAATCACCATTTCCCTGGAAATTGGCAACTTTTAGACTTTTCATCATAATTTCTGTCAATTTATATTCATTTCAGATACATGACGTTTATAAGAAAAAATGTAGCACTAAAATAAAAATGTTGGTGTTGCCAATTTGAAGAATAAAAGCTGATAAAATTAGGCTTTAAATAATTCCTGTCACAAATGGGTTAAATTACACTCTTTTTTTTTTTCTCTCTTTTTCTTATGAATATACAGTGAACCAAAGAAGGAGGAGGAACCCCATCCCTCCGTAAGTGCTCCAGATTTGCGCCATGAACCTACACGCAGGAAGTTAGCAGCATCATGCATAACAAACAACAAAAACAGAGGAAGAAACCAACCAAAATGAAAACAGGAGATCAAGGTATATATATATGGAGTCATGCTTGCCAAACACCTTTTGTGATAATATTTTAAATTGATTGCTGGGAAGTATAAAGGAAGTCAGGACCCTGAAGAGAAATTGTCAGTTGGGGAAAAAACATATTTCCCTTTACTTACTCAGTGATGCCAACTGTTCCTGTTTTGCAGTATTTTATACTCCAAAATACTGCAGGTTTCCTGGAAAATATTTTTTTTCTCTCCAAAATTGTATTACCAGTACTGCACATGTCTTTTGCAGAAAAGGTGAAAGTACTGTTTTTTCCACCCAGAATACTTTTTTTCATACCTCAAAATACTGCGATGCTTTATACAAGGTTGGTATCCTGCTTGAGGTACATTTTAAGAATTTAGATAATACACTTGGTGAGCTTTGAACATTTGCAAGGGGAAGCAGTTCATGTGAGTAAGAGTTTGAGGATGCATCGTGCAGAGGGTAGTCCTGAAAAGACTGGTGGGTGTTCTTTTGGCAAGAGTTCTTATGAGAATTGTTATTTAAAAAAAATAGGTCTTAGTGTTTGGAACGATGGTGATATATACTGCAGAAAGCAGCTGATGGGCATGCTATTACTAACCAACATAATTTACCTTAATTTTGCCTGCCAATATACTTTCTATAACATATGTTTATACAGACACGGAAAGATTTGCATTCACTTACATTTACAGGGTTTACTGATAGTACATCTACAACTCTTCAAAGTCTTGCCTCAGTGTACCATGGTTGGCAAACTCCTTACAAAATGTTGATTGTTATCCATTTTTCACAGTATGAGTAGCGTGACAACACCCGAGACCATGCCTAGCATGTCGTCTCAGAGTTCTGACTTAGAGAGCATCGAAGAGAATGGACGCCCTCCCCAACACTACGCTGAAAGAGTCCAAACCATCACATGGGAGCAGAAGACATCATTTAGACAGGACTACCCCTGCCAGAGGTAACTCCTATCATTATACCATGTTGTTAAGATATTTTGTCCATTGGTATTAAGAAAGAAAGAGTTTCAAGGAAATGAGATTCTCCTGCAGCTCATAAAACCAATCAAGAATAGTTGGAAAAGATGAAAGAAATTTTAATGAAACACTCTTATTACTTTATTTTATGCTTATGATTGGTTGAATGCTGAAAATATTGTAGGAAATGTGTAACAAGATTTTTGAGAATATTATAAGAGGTTATGATGAAATTCCTTAGAGAAAATCCTAAAAGGCCAAGTCTAGTTATATTCTTGACGACCTAGCTGTTTGAGTCACTGAATGTCAGATGTATTTAATTTTAGCACTTGTAGCATCTTGAAATACATGTGAGAGCTTAATTTAAGCTATTATGAAAATTTAATGACTCGTGCCTAAATGAAAATTATGCATTTGTCCTTTTTGGGAATGGCTTATCGCAATGAATAATGGCAAAGGTGATTTTGACAGCTTCATGTGCTCATGTTGGTTTAGGCGGTGCTTTGCTCACATCACCACCCTCAAGAAGGAAAGCAGCCCATGTTGCCAAGTCCACAGTAACATATCCAAGACAAGCAGAGCAAATGAAACCCAGTAGTCATACATACATTGCAAGGTCTGCCCCTGCAAAAGGTGAGAAAACCTCATGCAAGTAAAAAGGACTACATCATCATTCATGTGAATGCATTCTGTTTAAGTGGTTCAATTTCTTGGTATCTTATGAGAGATAATTTTCCCTTTGGTTACTGTATGCTTTGATGAAAATTGAAAACTATTCATGATTTTTGTGATACATCAACAGTATTCATCAAAAGTGAGTTCATCATTTTCAAAAGTTGAAAATTCCTTCTTATATAGTAAATGCTTTAAAAGTACAAACATTACAACTATGACAGAGTAGACATTCTGTGATAAGTGTATTGATAGAAGTTATGTATTCCATGGCAACAATATAATATCTTAGCGATATGTCTAAATCGATGGCAACAACAATTACTAAATCCTAGATATTTGGTAAGCATGTACTCATTTTTGTTGGATACTGTATGTGGAGTAGATAGAGCAAACCTATTTTCTGACCATTATGATGTTGATCAGTTTGTGGCTGTTTATGTTCACCCTTCACGCTACAGTGACCAGTTAAGATGGAGGGAGGGAGGAGGAAGGAGGTAGCGATAAACTAGAGAGCAGAAGAGATAGAATAGAGACTAAGAGTATATCAAACAATACTCGGGCAAAGCTTTATGGTTGCATTTTCGTTACTTCGTTACTTTAGTTTCATCTTCATGTACATGAGAGATGTAGGGAGGGAGTGGTGAGGGTAGAACAGATCAAAGTCAAAAGAATAATAGGGAAGATGAGAGTAAGAGTATAATCAAACAATACTTAGGTAAACGTTTATGGTTGCCTTTTCATTACTTCAATTGATTCTCACATACATGAGAGATTGGTCTTTCATTGAAAGCTGGAGGTGTTGTTGCAAAGTTGGCAAGAGCTCGCATTCTTAATCAAAGGGTTATGAGTTCCAGTCCCACTGATGCCCCGCCCCTTATGTCCTTCAAGACATTTGATTCACCTTCCTGCACACTACCCAGGTTTATAAAAGGGTACCTGACACTGCTGGGATATAATAATGATCATGATAATTCATTGTAAGCATCTTGAGCACCCTCTGTGGTGGATATGTTGCACAGTATAAATTCTTCATCATCATTATTATTATTAAAGCTGCAAGTGATAGGCTAGAAAAGGCAATTACTAGATTGATAAATTTGAGTTAGTTTACTTTATCTTGTGAGATTTTATAGCGAGTTTCATCAATTCTTGTATCTGCTAACTTTCACAGCAATCATTCCCGGTGGTATCACAAAAGGCTTTGAGTACGACAGTGAGGATGATGAGGAGGATGATCTAGACAGAACAATTACACAAGGGCAGCAGACGCCTCCTCGCAATCCTACACAACAAAAACAAAAGTAAACATATTTTTTTTATGTGAACACTTTTCACCTGCCAGATAATCAAACGCTATGTAATTCCAGTTTGTTGTTTAGACTCCTAGCTCTAAAATGTAAAGTTGTAAAATATAGTCTTTGTTATATTCTTGTCATTTGCATATAATTTCAAGGTGGAATGTTCATGTGGACCAGTGATCTTGAAAAAATGCAAAAGTTTTATTCATTAATTTTTTTATAAACCTCTTTATAACTTACTGTTGTTCTTTTTCTTCAATCCATTTTTGGTATTTAATGCAAAATGTTTTATATGTCTGATATGTTTCTGTTGATTGTAAGAATATGTTGGGATCAGTAAAACTTATCAGTATGAAAAAAAGTAAGATCTTTTCTCCAGATCCAAAGTCCTTCTATTTGTTTCTCATGTTACATAATGTTTCCATAAATGGAAGAAATGTTGAGAGTATGTTGTCATTTTTTGTGTAATTTACTTTTTTATAAAGTCAATTCAAAGCAATGCTATCCTTATCCTGCTGTTTCTCAATCAGATGGGAAGATTCCTGCACTCTTCCCCATCAGCGGGAAGGAGGACGTCCGACCCGCATCCTCTCAATGAAGAACTGGTATCACCTGGCTTCCAGAGACACTCGGAGAGATTCTTTGAAACCAGTCCTGGGATGCCAGCCATCCCAGACAAGATAGAACCCCCAAGGACGTGGGCAGCCCCCCGGGCGGGTCTCAGAACAGCACCACCTGCTGGGAAAGGTAAGGGCAAGGTATCACTGCTGTCAAGTTTGGGAGATGAAACAAAACATGCATCAGCTTCAGAGAGAGGATTGGATTGGATTGGATTTCTATGTAAATGAAGGGAAGATAATCTTTCACTGTCTTGGTTGGAAGAAGAAAACCACATCTGTCAAGTCTGAGAGAGGACTGGATGATTTTTGTGTGTGTGTGTTTGTGTTTGTTTTTGTTTTTGTTTTGTAAAGTTTGGAATTATCTTGTAAGGTGTCTCAGAAAAATCTCCTGCTCATGAAGATAAGTATGAAGTACCATTACTGTTTTGGAGAAGAAACGTTTAACTGTCAGTTTCAGAGATAGGAGTGAATCATGTTTTTAGAATGTTTGGAAAGAAATCTTGTAAGGTGCCTCAGAAAAACTCATTAAGATAAGCATGAAGTACCATTACTGTTTTGGAGAAGATTTATTGGATACTTATCAGTCAGTTTCAGCGATGAAGAATTGATCATGTCTAAACTGTTGAATGAAACATTTTAAGGTGTCAAGCAAAGTGGCTAGATTTGGGTTTGTTGAAATTGAGCTTGATATTTGTGCTATTCTTTTAAAGGTTAAATGTGAGTTATAGTCGTTCAATTAAATTGTTAATTCTCGTTAGGAAATTGAGAAAGGTTGATTATGCAGTATGTAAGAATAAGTGTATATCTTTAGGTTTTGGAATCAAAATAATGATAGATTGACTCATTCTTGTATTCATTGTATTAATAGATTGTCTGTTCACACCCTACTTAACAGGTCCACTTGAAAGACCCCATTCTGGGAGCATTGCAGGACGCCCTCAAACGGCTGTTCCACAAACCCGAGACGCAGCATCTCAACAGGTGCAACGAATCAATTCCTTCATGTCACCTCGGTCGAATGGGCCAGAATTGCCCGATGATTGGGAGCTGACCCCACCCAGGGGAGGGGGAGTAGGGAGGAGAGACAGTGATGAACTCTCACTATCAACCCTGTCTAATGCATCCAGCTCCACGTTGGCATCAGAGGTGCTAGAGAGAGCAAAGAAGAGACGGGACGAGTTCTGGGGGAAAGAGAAGAGAGATTGAGGTGAAGTGCAGAGATGAATTCATAGCAGTAAATGGTATTCTATTATTTATTCTTATGTTTCCCACTTCCCAGACAATGTTTGCACACAGAAATCACCAGGACTACTTACACATTTTCTTCCTGATTCTAAGACCAGTCATTCCTTTTATAAAGCAATCCAAGCAAGAATGAAATGAAAAGTGTCCATATTTAGAATATTGTCAACTCACTTCCAGGTAATGGTAGAATAGTAAGAAAGAACATTGAAACCCTGTATATTTCTACAGATTAAAGAGGAAATGAACAAATAACTTTCTCTTTCTTCCTTCTGAATGATACCTGAACAGTTTTTATTCTTACCAATAACTGAAACCTACATTTGAGGAATGCTTGAATCATTTGAACTTTAGAAATAATAAAGTAATTAACTTAATTAAATAATTCTTTTTAATAGTTTTCAGAATAATACCTCAACAATGTAATAACTGAAACATATTCAAGGAATGCCTAAATCATTTGGACTTTAGAAATAGTTAAAGGATTCTTTCTACAGTCTGTTCTGAATAATGCATAAAAGTGTGGTAATACTGAAACCTATTTCAAGGAATACTAAATCTTGTAACTATACTTTTAGAATAGTTATTTGATTTTTTTAGTGTTTAATATTCATATTGATGTATTCAGAAGCAGTTGTGTTCATGAACAACCATGGAATGGTTATAATTATACCGGAATCTGGTGGGTTTTTTTTTTATGAGCGATAGTGACAAACATTTGCATAGAGACTTTCAGGGTTAAAGGGATGTCAATTGTTGGATTAGAAATCAGAAGCACTTGCCACTTCATTTCAAAACAAAATTAAATGAAGCCCTTTGTTTCATTTTAGATTTCTTGCAAAGAAAAATTCTCAGGCAATTTACCTTGGAAATTTCAGAGGCCTATTTTACTTTTCTTAGAGATTTGTAATTTTTTTGAAAATGTGCACCTCTTTATGTTGTTGTGCTTATATTTTGTACAAAGTGTAAATTTATTTGTTTTGAAGGTGAACTGAATGAAATATGTATCGTTATGTGCAGTTCCAGTTTATTTTTGAAATTATTATTTATACATAGCCCAAACATGCTTCAAAGCATTGTAAATTCTTAGTTCATGTATGTACCATTTTGTACAGATGAATTTTTAATGGAATACTAGTTTGATCTTGTACATTCATTGACAAACAAACAAAATTCTGCTTTTTCCATCTGTTTAATCATTTACACAGGCTTGCATCTTTTTGGAAGGATCATGTTTTGTTGTAGAAGTAGGATGCCCGTGACCAAAGCTTTCTCCCAAAGTGACTTTCTGGAAGTCTTTCCAAATTGATTTTAAACAATTACTAACTTGTACCACCAGTATTCCTTTGTACAAATCAACTTTAGATGTCTTGACATTCCACATTTTCCAACTAAGAAGATGGAGGCTGTGTAATAGCTTGTAGGTATAGTGCCATGAAATTCATGTACATGATTAATGTGTGTTGATGCAATACAAAATAGAGTGTTTTGTACTAGCATATTGAATTCATTATATGTCCTATTTTTGCAGTGGGTGATTTCATTCAAACACCCAGACTGAGATAAAAACATATGCATTTATCAGATTCATGATTTAGAAAATACTCTTCTGGATGAAATGAATTGTCCATTTCTTTCAATGAAATAAAATATGAATTATTCTATTCATTCTTTGGATAAGAAATGTGAATGTCACCATGATTATTGTGTATTGATAGCAGGTATTATTATGACTATTTGGAATAATTGTTGTCCGCTGATCACCAAATTCTCTTATACTCCTTGTCTGAGTAAGGAACCTACCAGTGTGTCTTTGGTTCTGGTTTATTAATGCATTGTTATATTAGATAATGTAAAGTTTGCCATTCTGTTATCACTTCATGAGATTGAATAGTGTTTGAGATGATCAGAAATTGATTTCAGCTGTATTTGTACCCATATTTGAAAAATACAGTCTTGAAGTTGGAAGAACAACAACACCACCAGCCCAAAATGTGTGAGCTATTATATTATGACAATATTCTCCTCTGTTATTGTCCTCATTATAATTTACTAGACGGGAAAGCAGCATGCGCAGATATCATTACGCAACTGGCATTAGGCCCCGCCTCTTTCAGATCATTTGAGGGGACGATAAGCAACCCGTTATGGCCATGATATCGATAACACTGTTGCATTATTCATATCTATTGCGCGTATCAGGTTTATTGTGACACTTTGATTTAATGTGTTGTGCATTAACTGCGCATGTGGTAAGCAGGATGCGTGTAATGTTTCATAACGTGTACAAAACAAATGATACTAGTTGGAAGCATCTTACAAATGAATTATTCATTTTTGATCATGAATATTGATGGGTGCTTAGGTCGGCTTCTAATGAATCTGGAAAAAATGGCGGAGCTTTATGGCCTGGTTTTTTCCTTGACACCAAGAAAAAAAAATGGGAATAAAAAATGCAACTACCGTTGTAGTCAATTTCAATTTATAAGACTTCCTTCCTTGTCTGTAAAAGACTGAACTTTAAAATGCCAAAAGTCCTGTGTGCTTCCTTAAATCCTTGTTTTGGTTTTTTCTTTGGTAATGATTCAAGGGAATGGTTGATATTTCCCATTTGTTGATATAAAATCCCTTTGACATTACGGTATGTGAAAAAGAAAGAGAAGCTACATGGATTAAACAAACAAAGCAATATCAGTACAGTTTGAGATTTGAACTACATGTACATGCATATTGCTTCATTCCAAATGTTTTGTTTTTTTTTTTCTTTATTCTGTTTACACATCTTCAAAACAAATGAAAAAGTGTGTCTGATCAAGTTACTTTGCGCGAGCTTCCCCCTGCGACTGCCAAGTTTATTATAGTCATGTCAAAACACACGTACTGGGTGTGCATAACTAACAAAGGACTGTGTTGGGAAAATCCGTTCTTCAGATCTGTTCCCCATAGTAGTAGGAAATTATTGTTGTCACTATATGGAGTAGTCAGGAGAAACAGGGTATGGTCTGTTCTTAATGGGTTTTCCCCTCTTCTTTTTGCGGAAAACATTTTCTTTGATAGAATATGACAATTTCGTTGAACTTTTGTTAAGGTAAATTTGGGTTAAGATGACATGGCAGGATTTGGGGATTTTTTTTTTTTTTTTTTTTTTCATTGTCATATCCATTTTTGAGGGGGGGGGGAGGTTTGAGAAAAAGTTATCATAGAATTCTAATTGTAGTTCAACAGTTGAAGGAATTTAACGAGAATGGAAAGAATTAATTGATTATTTTCTTTGTCAGGATAATTTGAAATATTAGAAATGAATTTTTTATTAGTAAGTAATCTTGCATGTTATTAGGAATTAATTCAATTGAACTTTTTCATAAAAAGAAGACTTTATAACGAATTAATGAATCTGAATGTAATTAAGATGTTTGGATTATCGTCACATGTAAGAACACCAGAATAACCAGTAAATTATCAGGGGTTAATATGTGTGCAACATATCTTATCAGGAAGGAACCATTATGCAAGAAAGCACTGAGATTATCCTTTCTCTGTATAAATGTTTGATAAAATGCACATCCCACGTGAATGTAAAATTTATCCCTTAGAATAATCTTTTTATTCACTGATTCTTCTATAGAATTCTAAAAATGGAATAAGGCACAAATTTTTAACTTGGTATTGTTTTAGGAGAGGATGTATATGATCACATCCATGTATGAAAAGTGGTAAAAGAGGCAGATGCTGTCTTGTTTGCAAATAAATCTTATTCATATTCATATATGTCAATGTATTTTCAGACAAACACATGTTGTACTCGCACCGTTTTATGCGATTTAGTGAGTGTCACTGTGATTTGCATGGGTTAGAGATAAAAGTGAATTCTGGGGGTGTTTCATAAAGCTGTGTTACTTTACGAACGACTTGAATATGAAGTACCAAATGGGATGGCCAATTTTTTCTTGGCACTTTAACAAAATTTGACTGCATTTCCCATAAATTCTATTAAATTGTGACAAAAAAATATACTTCGCAATAAAAGTGTTTGTAAATGATAGTAATGTTAATCTATGTCTGCATATTCACCTCCAGCTGATTCAATTTATAATGATTGAAATCCCATTTGGCTTGCCATATTCAAGTTGTTTGTAAAATCATTCGTAACTTTATGAACAGCTTTATGAAACACTTCCCAGGGGGTATTTCACAAAGATGTGTGCACAGTTACCATGACATTAAGAATGACTTGAACATGAAAAGCCAAAGGGGGTTCTCAATTATTGGTATCGGTATTGGTATTTATTTTCATTCTTCATAAAAAAAAACAACATATATACAATACATACAAAGTGTAGAATCGAAAATACATATATACATGAGGACGATAAAATAACATATAACAAGCAATAGGAATTCAATACAGTTTAAAGAGAAACAAAGGAAACAAATTTAAGTCGGATGAGGGGTCAACAAAACAGAGCATTTAGCCTTGTTGAACGTTGACCCCTAAAGAATTATACATAAATAGCATATAAAGGAGGAAAAGAATAAAGGTAGAAACGGTTACAGGGAAAAGAGAAACATAATCAATGAGGAAACAAAAAATTACAAATACATACGTCATATATTCAAGTTACAGAGTACAGGTTTAATAAGAACAGTTGAAAGGAACATTTAAAACTATTTACGGATGGTTGATTCTTTAGATGGTTTGGAATAGTACACCACAGATGAGGACCTTTGTAAAAAAAAATAGTATTCTTTGAAATATTAGTTTTAACTTTTGGCAAATGGTATTCAACAGCATTACGTGTGTTATAATTATGTATTTTACAATTTAAGAAAAATGTTGATGTAATTAGAGGAGGTAATAAGCCTCTTGAACACATAAACATAAATATTGCAATATTCAATCTGTTAATGTCATAAACGTTTAGGAGATTCAACTGGGGAAAAATTGGCAAGGTATGGGCATTATATGAAGAGTTGGACATTATTCTTATGGCTTTTTTTCTGCAAAACAAATAATTTAGTAATGAAATAGTCACGATTGTTTGACCAGGCAATATTACAATAATTGATATGGGAGAATATCAATGCATAATATAACATAACTAAAATATGCCTTGGAAAATGTCTCAAACGGTAAATAATACCAACAGCTTTGGCAACACGATTGCAAACGACACCAACGTGTTCATGCCATGTTAAGGATTCATCGATGTGAACACCTGAAATTTTTTACACAAGATGTACGATTAATTTGATGACCACTGAAAGTGATTACTAAATTATCTTCAGTACATCATTTAGTGAATTCCACAAATACCGTAAGCCTCTAACTTACTTAACAAAATTGTATGATCTGAATTATCGAAGGCTTTACTTAAATCAAGAAATAAACCAATTGTAAACTGCCTAGAATTAATTGCACAAGAAACTTTATAAATGAAATTAAGAAGAGCAGTCGATGTGGAGTGTCCCATTCGGAAACCATGTTGATTTTCAGACAAAATTTTGCACGATATTAAGAAAGTATGTAATCGCTTATATAAGCACTTTTCAAAATTTTTAGAAAAAATAGGCAGAACAGAAATAGGCCAGTAGTTCTGAATATTAGATTGGTCACCACTTTTAAAAACAGGAATAACCTTAGCTATTTTCATTTGATTAGTAAAAATACCAGTTGACAAACATGAATTGAAAATAGGAAAAAGAGGTACACAGATCAAATGTATAATTTTTTTAACAACAGTAACATTAATATCATCATAGCCAGCACTGGTACCATTCTTCAAACTACGAACAATATTGATTATTTCTTTACATGATATTGGAAAAAAATTATGCTGATTTTTCATTAACAAATAAATTATCATTGTAGGTTTTGTTGAAATATTGCACATAGATTGAAACCAATATTAACAAAATATTCATTAAAATTTTTAGAGATATCTTCTTTATTTGTGATTGTGGAGCCATTAACATCAATTTTAATGCCTCCGCCCACCGTAGGTGGTTGCCGGAGGCATTATGTTTTCGGGTCGTCCGTCCGTCCGTCCCGGTTTCGTTCTCGCGATAACTTAAGAACCGTTTGACGGACCAACTTCAAACTTGGCTCGTGTATGCATATGGAAGGGACAATGATCTGATTAGATTTTGAGGTCTCAAGGTCAAAGGTCAAAGGTCATAGAGGTCATTATGTACATAAAAATGGTTCGTTCTCGTGATAACTCAACAACCATTTGACGGATCAGCTTCAAACTTGGTTCATGTATGCATATGGGAGGTTTAATGATCTGATTAGAATTTTGGGTCTCAAGGTCAAAGGTCAAAGGTCATAGACGTCATTATGTACATAGAAATGGTTCGTTCTCGCGATAACTCAACAACCATTTGATGGATCAACTTCAAACTTGATTCATGTATGCATATGGGAGGTTTAATGATCTGATAGATTTTGGGGTCTCAAGGTCAAAGGTCATAGAGGTCATTATGTACATAGAAATCGCTTGTTCTTGCGATAACTTAACAATTCTGTGACGGTTCAACTTCAAACTTGGCTTATGTATGCATATGGAAGGTCTCATGATGGTGTCATTAGATTTGGGGGTCACAAGGTCAAAGGTCAAGGTCCAAGATGTCATTGTATACATGAAAATTAAAAAAAAAAAATCACCATGAATGTGCCATATATTTCTGACCTGGCAATGGCGGAGGCATAAATTTCGACCGTACGCGGTCGAGGATTCATCTAGATTCAACACATTTTTTGACAGATTTCATACCAAGTTCTTCATTGATAGTCTTCCAGAGTAGTCTAATATTTAATTGCGTAAGCTTACGTTGAAATATCTATGTAGATTAACATTTTTATTATCAACAAAACATTTTTGTGAATGTCAAGAATAGTTTTTGTTAACAAGTCAGTTGAGATTGTGGGAAATACAGTCACACTTTGTCAAAACAAGATGAAAAACTTTGGGCATTCCGTTTGGCTCTTCATAGTTCTCATAGTCATGCATAACTTTACGCACAGTTTTGTGAAACACCCACTGGTCATGCATTTACATTTTGAAAGAAACTGTTTCAAAGCAAGTGGGAATCGAGCTTTTGAAATCGTTTAATAAAGGGATATGGAATCAAACCATTCTGGCTGAAAAGCGCGTGCTCTGCACACAGGAATTTGTATATGGAACTGCACACAAATTTGGGGGGGTCAAACACTCATGATCATATTTCGAATATGAGGGCATTTGAAGAACAATCCTTTTCAAGCGATATTTATGATATGATATTCCTTCAAACTGACCTAAAATGATTGAAAAGCTGACACAATTATTGTGCAGCTTTCCCAGAAAGGGGAAGTCTACTCCTATAACCAGTTTGTCATTTTCTTTGATGTAAGAAAAATTCATTCGAGTCTTCGTCAATTTGGCTGACTACAAGAACTTATGGCTTCAGAGCAGTGCTAAGACATTCAGAAAGCAAACAAAAGCAAAAATAATTGCGTTCTCGAGATTACCTTGAAGTGTTCACCCATCGCGTAGGATTCTTATAGTCGCAGATTTTTTGTTTGTTTCATTTTTCTTTTTCTTTCTTTCATTTATTTCATCTTCATTTCTTTTTTCCATTTAACTTTTTTCTTATATTTCATATATTATTTTGTTTCTTTTTTCCTTTTATTTGCGTTGCTTTCTTTCGGTTTTCCTTTTCCTTTTCCTTTTCTTCTCTTTCCTGATATTTTTTTTCTTTCTTTGTAGTTTGTCCGCAGACTGCGATAAGTAAGAAAAGAGGTATAAATTATGCTAGCGAAAAGAAATAGCGTTTGGGGAGTATAGAGTCTTTTATTTGGATAGCAAGGGAAAACCTCATCTTCAAGTTCATTCCGAAATAGTTTCTGACGTACTGCAGAATTTCACGAAAGAACCTCCATAAAATAATGCAAAAAGTTCTGCAATTTATAATTTCAGTTGATTCATTTTTGCTTTCGTGGTAAGTGTGGGAGTGATCATTGCGTAAAACTACGCGTTTTCTGCAAAATGTGAAATCCTACGCAGTCTATACGGAGAAATTAACATTGGGAACCAAAAACAGCCTACTATAAGCTTTCCCAAACTGCATCATCATAATAAACTGAATTGATACAAAGGGAAATGAACATCCCTACAGAAATGGAAACATACAGAATGATAGTTAAACACGTACATTCACTTGGACGTGAATGATACCATCCTGTGTGTTTGTTTCTTTGTTTTGTTTACTTGCTCCCATGAGCTTTAGAAAGGCCTGGGTGACTGGGTGAGCCATGAAAAAAAAAATCTGACAAGGTTTGCTGACAATTTTTTTCAATTCGTCGAGAATAAATAATGACAACACAAACTTACTAACAACAAGAACAAAAACAAAAAATTATCTACGAATTTTAGAGATCAACCAAGAAGGGATGAAGTTCAGGAAGAAAAATGCAAATGAAATAAAGATGATTCCCTTACATAATTTGAAACTTTAAAAAAAAAATCACCCCCAACAGAACTTTTGTGGGTATGCATCCAGTTGAAAGATCTTTATATAACTAATCATTGTTTTTGTTTTTTGTTGGTTTTTTCAACAGGATTTTGGTCAACCAAAATCTGTACACGCATTCCTTTTTTGGAAAACCCGTGGTCTCACGTGTGTACATGAATCATACTGACTGCCCCCCCCCCCTCCCTCCCCCGGGATATGCAATTCCAAAGACTATATACCGACGAGTTCCTGACCAATTTATTTTAACTCGAGGAAATGATTTGTAGCTACATGTAGTCATATTGACCTAGACACCAACATCTGCGTCTTACCTACCAGTGAAATGGTTGTAAACTTATTTCCGGGAATCCTGAAAAAAGGAAGAAATTGTGGAAAGACTTCCTTGAACACCGATTGTAACGGAAAAATTGCGAAATGTAATAGGGAAATGAATAATATGATTCTTCAGCAAAATGGGTTTAATGCTTGCAGTATTGGCACCAAAAGTGTAGTCACATACTATATCCATCAGGTATTTCTTTCTCAAAGTTCATATAAAGAATCTTGTTATCTTTGTTTCAATGTTTTAAAAATGTAATAATCATGATATTCATTCCTTTATTTATGGAATCGTTGCAATGCATCATTTTCAATGCGTGTTTGTTATTTCCCTGCCATTAGTCGTTTGACTGCTATTGTGAATGTTATTTCAATTAAGTAATTAAATCAAAATGAATTACTGCTTATTTTTTACCCTAACTGGACAATATGCGTCCCGCATTGACAGTCGCGGTTCTGGGGGGGGGGGGGGGGGGGAAAGAATCGCTCAAGCCCCCCCCCCGAAAAAATTGAGGATATAAGTGCAATTTTAATCTCATATAGATTATGAAACAATCGGATGATTTTCAAATTTAATATGCATGATTAATTTATGCGTAGATTGAAATATGTGTCTTTGAGCTTTAGTATATAGCTGAAATTCCTGTAAAGGTAACATGGTAGATACGATGTGTGGTATATCGTATCATCGAGATCCTGGTGATACGATACAAAGTTTGTGACATTTAAAATTTTTTTGAAATAAGTAATGATTTTTTAGATATTCTATATTTCTTTTATTTGTATACAACAAGAATGTTTCACACATAATATCTACAAATTCAATTTTACAAAGCTTTCTCTTCCCTTGATCGGCCTAAAACAAATTTTCTTCTTGGTGACTCTCCTGTACATCTGCTTAAAATCCCGACTTCAATCTCAAATAATTCTGCTATATTCTGCTTATGAAACATGTATTTGCCATGCTTAGAAACCGTTAGCGTAAATCCCGGGTGATTGGTGGTGTATACCCCCCCCCCCCCCAACACACCCACACACACCCACACATACGTACACACACACTTTTTCGAGAGGGGTGATGGCGTGTATAATACACCCCAACTTTTTACAGAAGAAATATTGTAAAAGAAGGGGGAAGAGAGGGAAAAAAGAGGACTGAAAATAAAGGAAAAACCTGGAAGCGCTGGCTTGCTTCATTCACTCGCATTTTGAGTATCTTAACCACTGCCGGTTATATTTGCATCTTGTCTCTCTATCAAATGTTTATGCTATTCTTCTATCATGAAATATTAGTTATATAAGTGCAAGGATTCGAGCAGCAAGTTGACCTAAAATAATTTAGATGAATTTACAGGAGATAACGTCCTGTGACCATTATTAGCCCTATTCCTATCATACCCTCTGTAAGAATGAAAGGTGCCTATGATTGTACGCTACTAAAATCACGAGAAGAGAGTATCCATGGGAGTAACGATACACTTGACCCTGTTCTCACTCAATAATTTTTGCTCTCTCATAAAATCTAGAAACAAGATGTTTTCGATCAGCAAACACTCTTATTCTAGCAGCAGATGCCCGAATATCCTAATATTTTTGCAGCGAGGTGTCTGACTATCCCCAAATTCTGCAGGGAGGTGTATCATATGTTGCATATTTATTTTCTGGCTCGCTGCGCTCACTAACAATAATAGCTATAAAATGAAATGAGCATGCAAGGGAGGTGACCGAATATATTTTAGATAATTTCTTATAGGCCTTTGGTGCATTTTGATTTTGTACCTTTGGCACATATCCTTGATCGACTCAGGGAGTGTGTTTTTCCTTGCTCGCTTCTCTCGCTCTTTAAGAACAGGGTGGTTTTGGACACCAAACAATTTGCCAGGGAGGTACATTTAGCAAGGTGGCCATATAAACCATTTAAATATGTCACTCTAAAGTGTATTTTGATAACGAAACAAGACTTCTTTTATAGCAAGAAGTGGTTATTTTGGCTCGCTCGCTTTGCTGGCTCGTAAATTAAAAAAGTAGTAGATGTGTTTGGGGGTGTGTTGGGGCGTTTGACGGAGTGTGTATACTCCTGTATGAGCGAGAAATTTTGGCAAAATATTTCAATCATCCCACACTCCTCAAAACGGATTAACGCCGGTGTTAAAACACATATTTGATATGTGTATTTTCAAAAAGTCCTTACCGTGGGAAGGGGAGAGGGGTTACCCACCTCCCACCGCTCAGTCGCGTCGCTCCCTGGCACATATCCTCCAAGCTCCCAGTAGCCCCCCCCCCCTCCCCCCAATCGTTTGCTCTAGAACCGCACCTGTACTGTGCATTGGGTAAAAATATTGCCCAAAGTTGGTTGGACATAATCACCCTCGTACTGGTTGAAATTTTACCCATTTTTTACAGTGTACATCGATGACCAATCCGTATTAGAAAGTTCTTTTTGTAAGTTATTCACATCATCATCGGTTATTAAATAACAACTACTGGTATTAAACTAATTTTCCATTTTATTTTCGTTAAATACGTAAAAATCTGCAATTTTCCCAGGGGTGTGAAGTATTTTGAACACAACTGTGTGCGTGTGTGTGTATATAAATATTCGTGTGCTTAACTCGACTCCTGAAAGTTTTTTTTTTTTTTAATGGACAGGAGAAACATGTCCCCTTTTGTTAGTTAGATTGATAATGAAAGCTGTTACTGCTCGATCGGATAGCTTTTCGTTTGTTCATTTGGAGGAAATTTTTTGTTTGTTTGTTTGCTTGCTTCCGTGCTTCCTTCCTTGTTTTGTTCTTCTATGTGTCATGGATCTAAGTGCTCTATAATCATGATAGTATTGTTTAAAGTTCCCTGCGTTCTCTTATAAGAATGTTTGTGAAAGTCTTCTCTCCTCTTTCTTTTGGGATAGATGAAACCCAGCCATTTTCAAGATTAGTTGAAAAGTAGTTTTTCCGTTGACTAAATGCGGCTAATTTGTTCCCTCAAATGAAACACGGACGATGTGAGAGAACAAGACTTTCTTTTAGTTTCAATATCAAACGGTGGTTAAGAAAGAAAACCAAACAATACAGATTAAGAGCGAAAGTAAAAATGCCTTATATAAAACAAAAATTATTGCATGCAGGAAATACTCTTTGGACTTGTTCATCTTATCATGCACGATCACCAGGGGCGCAGGAGGTGATCCCCGCCCGGGGGGGGGGGGGGGGGAGCAAACACTCTTGGGGGCCCATCCCAAAAGCTCAATACCAGCATACAGCCCCACCCCGCCCCCACTCGAACATGCACATTTCTCCCCATGTTACATTTTATACATATTTCTTTATCTTTCAAACGTGCAAGGTTTAGAATTTTTCATTAAGAAAATCAAAAGAGAAACTTTGCTTTATTTGATCACGATTATCATAATTGTTTCCCATCATGCATCTCTCATCATTAGCACTGAAACAGGATTATTTAATTGTTCACCGCTGGAAGCGTGGTAGGATGGCGTGAGAGGTTAGAGACCGGGCGTGGCAATGGTGTATGGGCACAATAATTTCGCGACGGGGCCGACGCCTTTTACCCCAAAATTTGCAGAAATCGCATATTCCAGCACTGCACAAAATATGAGAAAATACGGGCGCCCTTATGCCAGTATTGGAGGATACTCAGGTGGGGTGGGTTGGGAAGGCTTGGACTTTTTGCTTACTAAAATATTTCCCTTCTGAAACACTTATAAACGTCATCCTTGTTAAATGACTAAAGACTGTATGCACTAAACTTCAGAAACACAGTGGCGTATCTAGGCATTATGACGCCCGGGGCAAACAGTAAAGTTTCAAATGTTTAATCTTTGCAAATGCTGTATTAGGCCACATTGGGGAGTAGAATAACAAGAGGCAGATGAACTTACATGACAGCGAGAAAAACAACGACAATTGCATCCTTATTTTTAAACTTCAGAACCTTTTAAAAAGCTTGTATAAGAACTATTATAGGGGGACGAAATTATGAGGTTCTGAGGGGAAATGATCATGCGAGGGAGCAAAGCGAACGAGCGTTAGGATTTTTTGCACTTTAAACCCTCAAAAACTCTATTTCTGATGCATTTATCCTGTGAATGAGAGGGGCGCAGAATTCTTCAAAAAATATGATTTTTCTTCATTTTCTTTTTTTTTTCTTTCTTTTCTTTCTTTTGCGTTTTTGAACTTTTTGCGCCCCTCAAAGTGCCGCCCGGGGCACTTCCCCCCCCCCCCGTGGATGACGCCAATGTCATGCAGGGTCTCTCAGTGCTTAAGAACACTGAATTATGTGGGCTCATTAATACGCAACACGCAACAGGGCATAGCGACCAAGCGAGAAAAAAAAAAGGCTGTGAAAATAAATGTTGAAACATATACATCGGTCACGTCGCCATAGAAGTAGATCACTACATCTTTGTTTAATTGTGAGAGCTACTTAGAGGGCGGCGAAATTTGATTTTCCCCAACACATTTACAAAGGGAAGCATCTTTCTGCCCTCCTAAGCTTTATCTAATATCAAGAAACATCACTTCTATTCTATCTATTAAAATGCAACTCGGGAACGCTGTGCCCAGTTGAAATTTTTAAGCTTAAGGAAGGTTTTTTTTTTTTTTTTTTTTTTGGGGGGGGAGGGGTTTATCAGGTTTACAGCACTAGTAGACAACTTATCCATTATGACAATGAAGATTGCTATATGCATTAACCTTGCGAGGGGCACGAAATCCCGGGGGATCGGACATATATCCTCCCATACACTTCTTCGAGGGGGGGGGGAGGGGGGTGGTGTGTACAAACATCCCCCTCATTTTAAGGAAAAAATATTGTCATCAATCAGGTGGTGAATTTTTTATAAAAATGTAATAAATGACGGTCATATCGTGGAATTTTTATTTGAAATACTCTTAAAACCATAAAAGTGGTTGTGTGGGAGTCTGTGCGGGTAAATGAGGGTGTGTGTGCATTCTTCATTGTGAGTTCACGGGAAAAAAATCGGCGAAAAAGATGATCATCCCCCTCACCCTCCTCAAAACGGATTTACGCCGGTGCCCTTTCTTCTGCCGCCACTGGTAGACAGGGGATACACTGATCCTATATGCTTGTGCATAAATGGATGTAAAGACAATGTGAGAAAAATTTAGGGAGCGATCGAATTAGAAAATTTTGATTTTGAATGCTGCCATTGGAGGGGAAAGGCGAACTTATGATTCCCTGTGACCCTTGGGTCTCTCCTCCCGAGATAACTGGTGGGGATGTGCAGGTGTACCACTACAACAGGTACGTTCCCCATACTCTACACGCGCTCTTATTTCTGCGGAGTCAAATTTGACTCGGAATGGAGTCAGCTGGGAGTCAGCTGGGAGTCAACTCGATTCGGAGTTAAAATGACTCGGATTTCCGAATTAATTTGACTCGGAATAGAGTTACTTTGACTCGAAATTAGTCGATTCTCAGTTGACGCCACACGGGACGCCACACCATTCCGAGTCAAATTAATTCGGAAATATGAGTCACTTTAACTCCGAATAAGGTTGACTCCCAGCTAACGCCATTCCGTGTCAAATTTGACTCCGCAGAAACCAGAGTGCGGTCCTCCATTTAACGTCCTATCCAAGAGACGGAGCTTTTTCCACTGAAACAACCTGCGTGATGCTGCGTCTATGAAACAAGGGTACGTGAACACACAACGCAGGCCCCGCGCAGGCCTCAGTCATTCATGCTATTGACTCGAGCGTCGAGCCCATGATTTTTGGTTCGACGGGCAGAAGTTTTACTGACTTAGCCCACTCGCCTCCTGCGTAGGCCTAAGTAGGAGGCGAGTATTCGGCAGCAACCATAGGACCGACCATGCCAACAGCTTTGAGTCCTCACCTAGGGACCTGACACTGAGGATTAATGCTTTACCAAAGGGCACTAGCGCATCGACTTTGTTTTCAACCTGGGTCAAGCCAGCAGTAACCTTGAAACAAGTCTCTGTGGACGTGAAGCACTTTTTAAATTTTCGGGAAATGTCGTATCTTGCAAGATTTTGAACCAACCTTTTTTAATTTTGCGAGCGAGCGAAGTGAACAAACCAAAAACTATAGGCCTATTATGACATAAAAAATATAGGCCTATATCTGATCACCTTGCTGCCAAATATGACTCTATTTTGCTACATCGCCAAATATGACTCTATTTTTTTTTCAAGCGCTTGTCCATTTTTTTGCTGTCCGAAAGCACACTGTTACTAAATATTATACGAGTGAGCGAAGCAAGCGAGGAAACACGTTCCTTTTGACAGTATAGTAATCCCTTCAGTAAATACCTGTGAGCCTATGAAACGTACATTATTCATTCTGTCACTTCGCTTGCCGAATTTCGATTGCTTTCAAAATTTATTAACATGAAACAAGCGAGCGAAGCGAACGAGCAAAAAAAGATTTTTTACATGATAGTAGTGTTATTTCTTCATCAAAATACACTATAAACCCATAACATATCTAAATAAAAAATTATATTCGATTACCTGTATGCCGAACAGTGGCGGCACGAGGATTGTTAAAGTGGGGGGGGGGGAGGCAAATGGAGGGCAAAAGAAAATGTGGGGGGGGGGGCAGGGGCAGTCAAATATTTTTTTGCGTGTATGGAAAAATCGAGCGTGAAGCGCGATTTTTAGTTGCCAGCGTAAATCCACTTTGAGGAGTAGGGGGGGGGGATAATTGAATTTTTGGACGATTTTTTTCCTCTTACACACATTTTAGTATCAATTTTGCAAGCGAGCGAAGCGAGCGAACAAAAAATAACTGCTTTTTTTGGTTTTCAATCATATTTTCTAATAGAAATTCTAAAATATGATGGTTGTTTATGATAGATATTCGCATTTTCGAATAAATATTCTGAAAAATGTCGAGCAAGTGAAGCGAGAGAGCCAAAAAAGGCCACTTTTCTTGTTTTTAATTGCATTTTAGAAAATAGATTATAAAATATGACGAGCGAGCAAAGCGAGCAAACCAAAAATAACTACTTTTTTTTTTTTGGTTTTCAATCATATTTTCTAATAGAAATTCTAAAATATGATGGTTGTTTATGATAGATATTCAAAATTTTTACTAACCGATAAATCAAAATATATTTTCCTCCTTAAAAAGAGAGGGGGATATTTGTATACGCCATCCCCCTCCAAAAAGGGGGGGGGGAGGATATATCCTCATCCCCCCCGGGATTTACGCCAATGCTTTTAGCGGCCCATTAAACATTTTTCTGTTACACCTGATATAGAGAGAAATTTTTGTAAAATCAGGTAATGCTTAATGGGGCAAAGATATTGATCAAAACTAGATCATGAACTGAACATTTACATTAAAAACTAATAGTGTGCGAGGAAGCCAACAGCGACTGAGTGAGAAAATTTTCAAGATTTGAAGAGCGGAAAATGGTATTTTAGAGCACTTCACAGCATGAATATGATTATGACGACATCTACTTATACGCAAAATAATGTATTATTTTTTTTCAGTCCTCAAAATTTCTGGGGGGGGGGGGGGAGGGGCAACTGGGGGGCTAAGCTTCTGAGTGAGGGGGGGTGGGGGGTAAATGCCCCCCCCATGCCCCCCCCCCCCTTGGTGCCGCCACTGATGCCGAATATGACTCTATTTATCTACCTCGCTTGCCGCCCGAAACCATTCTGTTTCTACTAGCGATCAAAGTCAGAGATCGACAAAAAACATAGAATTCGTCACAAAATACAATAGCATATTTTTTTTTTAATTTGTCAACCACCTCGCTACCCAAATATATATTCAAGTTCAAGTTCAAGTTTAGGTTTTATTTCCAATATAACACAAGACATAAAAATATTTGTTTTCTTTTTAAACAAAAATATCATGAATTAACATTCTTAGTTTTTCTCTCTCTTTTTTTCTAACATCAGAACAAAATAAATGTCTGCTTGACACAATGTATTAAAAAAGGGGGAATATTAAGATATTGTGGCATCTCTCTGCTGAAATGAGCTGCTTGCTGCGTGAAATAATCCCGTTTCTTTACGAACGAGAGTAGCGGAGCGACCGAGTGGAAAATTGGATTTAAAAAGAAAATCTATAGGCCGTTATCTATTGAAAGTTATCTATTTTTGGGTCAACTTGCCGCTAAATTTCTTGGAGTGATATTCAGTCTTGGTAATATTCTTAAGATTTTTATGAGTGGATGAATAGTATGACATTAGATAGAGACAAATGATAGTAATTATCATCGGTATTGGATACGATACTTAAATGTAAGCAAGAGCTTTCTCGTTTCCCATTTTCGGGTTCCGCCCACTTGACCGAAGGCCGACTTTTCTCGTATCGTACTTGCCTTCATCACAAATAATGCGCTATCGGCATATGAAATCATTATGTTTCCTTTAGCATGTCCTCGTTTCCGGATTTTTCACACCTTCAATGAAAAACATTTGCTGCCCTTTAATACTTGTTAAACTTCCTCTTGGCACAAGAATTGGTCAGAGCGGTGTGATATCATAGATTACAATTAACAAGGAAGTAAGAACTTAAATGGCACAAGCAGGGGCGTAACAGGTACCTGTTATCGGGGGGGGGGGGGGCAGAGCCCCAAATTTCCGGGTAACTAGTCTATTTATGCCTAGAATCTGTGGCGTAGCTAAGACTGAATTTTAAGAGGACGGTAGTGCTCCACCGGCGTAAATCCAATTAAAGGAGTGGGGGTGAAAAACTTTTTAAACGATTTTTTCCCCTCTCACACACAATTTGATATCCTTTTTGCGAGCGAGCGAAGCGAGCGAGCAGAAAATCACCACTTTTCACGTTTTGAATCGCATTTTCGAATTAAAATTCTAAAATATGACGAAAGAGTGAATCGAGCGAGCCAAAAATAACCATTTTTCTCTATTTTGATCGCATTTTCTGATGGAAATCCTAAGATTTTGATGAGCGAGCAAAGCGAGCGAGCCAAAAATAACCACTTTTTTGTTTTCAATAGCATTTTGAAATAGAAATTCTAAAATATGATGGTTGTTTATGATAGATATTCAGAATTTTTACTAGATGATTAATAAAAATATATTTTCTTCCTTAAAAATTGTGTCTGCATGGGGGGAAATTTGTACACACCATTCCCCCTCTCTCCCAAGTGGGGGTGATAGGTCCCCCACCCCCCCCCGGAATATACGCCAATGTAGGGCTCCCTAGAGGGGAGGGTGCAGGGAGGGGGAGTTTCCCCCCTCCCCCGCTCCGACGTTTTTTTTTAATTGTTAGTTGTCGGTAATTAAGTCTATCTTCTGCGGCGCAACTAGGATTTCATTTTAGGAGGACGGTAGTGCTCCCTAGGGGGGAGGGAAGAGTTTCCCCCTACCCCCTCCAGCGCAAAGCGCGGAAGGTCCGACGTTTTTTCGCTGTCAGTTCCCTCTATTCTTATGCTCTCTGCCTGTTATCGGGAGGGGGGGGGGGGCATAAGCATAGCCACAAATTTCCCCGGTAATTAAGTCTAGAATCAGTGGTGTAGCTAGTATTTCATTTTAGGAGGACGATAGTGCAAAGCGCGCTCCCTAGGCATGCTAGGGGGGAGGGTGCAGGGATGGTGATTATCCCCTCCCGCGCGAAGCGCGGAAGCTCTGACTTTTCTTTGAATTATTGTTCGTTGTCTGTTCCCGGTCTCTTGCATTCTCTGCCTGTTATCGGGGGGGGGGGGGGGCCGAGCCGAAAATTTCCCGGTAACTAAGTCTAGAAATAGAATATATGCGGAGGTGAGCCCGCACCGCGAGTTGCTTTTTGCGAAGCCCTTAGCGGTGGGGCCCAGGGTTCTGGTTTAGGGCCCCTGATGAAGGCCACTGCGGTGGTCCAGAGAGTGGAGGCCCCGGAAACTCTGGGGTTTTGGTACTAAATTTTCCCCTCATTTCTTTTGTTTCCCTTTGCTTTCTTCTTTTTTTCCTCCTTTCCCTCTCTCTCTCTTCCTCTTCTTCTTTCTGCCCTTCTCCTTTTTTCTTTCCCTTTCTCCTTCTTCCTTTCCCTTTCTCCTTTCTTTCTTTCCCTTTCTCCTTCTTTCTTTTCCTTTCTTCCTCTTTCTTTTCCTTTCTTCTTCTTCCTTCCCCTTTCTCCCTTCCTTTTTCTTCCTTTCCCTCCCTTTCATTTTTTCCCGGTGGTTTGGTGGATTTTCCCGCTGAAATCCTTCAGGGGGCACTCTGCCCCCCCTGTCCCCCCGGTTGTTACGCCACTGGGTACAAGAAGAGAGAACTGAAACGTTCATACAAGAGCAATATTTGCAAACGATCGGCCTTTTGACAGGCTTAATCAAGTATAAAAAGAATAGTTTGAAAATAAGGCATTCTAAACTACTTGAAGAGAGATAGAATAGTAAAAGGAAATTAATGCATGAAAAACTTGCTGGAGATAAAATGAAGAAGAGAAAGGGAACTTGGCCTAGGAGTGGAATCATTAACCTTTACACCGCTATGCGAATTGACAGATACATAATATGGATTAGCAATCAATTCGACGGCTTTTACAAACTAAAAAGAAAAGAAAAAAAAACGTAATGCAAGACCTTTCAATGATGTGAGGTGTGTATGTGTGTGCGTGGGGGGGGGGGGGGCGGGTGCCATGACCCCGGCCCCCCCCCCCTCCCCTTTCCTCGCTCGCGGTTTATCCGGGTATACGTTTTCACTTTTCCAGGGAAATGGCCGGGGGAAATGGTTTTGGGGGGTTTTCTCTCTTTACCCGAACGCACAGCCACTCTCTGACGTGCGCAGAACTAGAACATACCGTACACAGGTAATAAACTTTTGTTGATGTATCGAACTTTTGCAAGCACTCAACTCTAGTACCAGTACATGGGCTAAGCGCTAGAGGCAAGTACCGGATGGTATACTACTACTACGGTGGTGACTACTGTAACTTTCTGTACGAAGAACGTGTGGAATACAGGTAGAACCGACATGTTGTTGAAGAGAATTCCACTTTCTCTACTATATGTGGTGGCTGTTTTATTGAATAGGAATATTCCTGCATGTGAAGCCGTCATGATCACAGGAGTGACATGTACTAGTCCATGTCAACAATCAGTAAGTTTACAGTTGTGTAAATCTGTTTGTTGTTAACCAAGTTTCGCGATGAGTGGTTAACTATGCTGTGCTGTGTTCAGAATGCCTGACCAGGGAGATGGGATTTTTATTGACTTAAATGTTCTTGGTTTAGAAATAGGCCTATACTCTGCTTCTTGCTGTCCATATCTGTTTAAAGTCATGCAATTGTAGGTCCAGATTATCTGTGAAAGCATTTTGATGATTTATGGGAGACTGCCATTGAAATTACCGTATTTCATTAATTGAATGACATTTATTTTGTTTGGTCAATTTAAGACTTTTGAAATGCACTAAATCATCATATTTTCTTCCCAGTTGAAGAATCATGTTGGAGAGTTTGTCCGTAACTTTCTTTTTTTGATTGATAGTGAAGTTAAACAGTAGATTTTGATGATATTGAAAGCGAAAGAATAAGAGAAAAATAATATAATACCTCCTGTACTTGGGATTCCCATATTTTGTTTTTGTAGTCGTGTAAGTCTCAATATTCAATGGGTGCTGTTTTTTTTTTTTTTTTTGCTGTATTGCTCATCAATTTATATCTTATCTTTGTGGGTATTGAAGATTAAAAGAAGATTGATTTACAAGGAATGTACATTTTACAGGTAGATTTTTAGGGAAATTTCAGTATTAAAGTGCACTGGATGCCAGACTCTCCTCTTCCTCTTTCTCAGTCCCCCTCTCTCTCTTTCTCATTCCCTCCTTCCCTCCATTCCTTTCACTCCCTCTCCCCTCTCTCTCTCTCGCTCATTCCATTTCTTACCCTCTTTCTCACTCCGGACACTCCCTTCTCTGCTCTTCCGATGATTGTTCCCACTCCCCTTCCCTATTCACTCCCCCAATTTTTCTCCCTTATCTTCCTCTCTTAATTTCCTTCCCATATCTCTCCCCTTTTCATACCCTCTTCCATTCTGTCCTTTTCTTTTTTTTAAAAAATCAGTTCCTCACATCACAAACTTTGCAGCATTTGGATGGATATTGACCTCTAATGGAAAGTGGGAACAGAAAAATATGAAAAATACTGATGATTAAATGTTTTTGAGAAAAAAGAAAAATAACACAAAAAAGTTTTAAATTTTCAATTGATTGACTCATTGATTATAGGTATTACAGTTTAAGTATTTAGAATTCAGAGATATTGATACCATAACTTCCAGGAGGCAAATATTTTGTTTGAATTTTTATTTCTGTGTTCAATAATAATACAAAATAATCAGTCATTACAGAAAAATATATACATATACATACACACATAAGTCATAAATAGTGTACTTCAAAATACACAGGAAGCATGTAGATGAGAACATTTTGAAATTAACAGAATGTGTGAACGCAGGATACCATCATCATGAGGGAGTTGCTTGATATCAAGACACAAATGAAGATACTGAATAATGGTCTGATTTAACCACTAACTGGAAAAATCGATTACAATTGATATACAAAATTAATGTACAAAATTTTTTAAACTGAGATAAGTATTCTTTAAAAGAGTGATCTTCCTTCAGTGTCATTCTTCAATGAGAATACTTAAAGACCACACAAGACAGTGCTCTAGTGATCGATACATGGGGAAATGATAAGCTCTGACTGGCTGTCACACATTTTCTAACCCCCAAAGTTAATGTATGTTCAGAAGAATTGCTTTTTACATAACATTATTTGACTATGGGGTAAGAAATGTGTATACTTTCAAGAAAATTGAGAAAATGTAAAATTTTATGTACAAAGTGAATGAAGACCTGCTCGCACATGATGTCATCAGTGTTGCCAATTTGCAGAGCCGAGAGTAATTTACAAGAAAATGTAAATGAGTGTAATTTTCTTATTCTTTGATCAATTTTGCTCATTTCTCTTTTAAAATGCTGTTCAAATTTATCTCCTATTATTGAAATAGTGGAAGTTCTAGGGTGGACTTTCCCTTTAACTCTTGTAACTCACTGACTTTAATAATGTAATATGTCTCACAGCACTTTAATTCAACCTCTGTTTGAGTTCAAACAGAGTGTTATTGAAATGATCACTACTATGGAAATGATTCATGTTTTGATTTGAATGATTATGAATACAAACATGTGTGAAGTTCTGAAACCTGTGATTTCGTTTATGAAAAGTGAGGAAAATTTAAATTCCTGTGTTTATAACCCCTTGTTTCAATGGATAAGTTTGAAACAATCTTAGAAGTCCCCAGTGACTGCTATGAGTGGGTATGAAGGGGGTCCGCCCACTTGACCGAAGGCCCATGAGACTGAAGGCTCGTGAGGCCGACTTATCTCGTATCGTATTTTCCTTCATCACAAATAATGCCCTATCGGTATATGAAATAATTATGTCTCCTTTAGCATGTTTAGTCCTTGTTGCCCCTTACTAATTATTACACTTCCTTCTGGCACAGGAATTGGTCAGAGCGGTTGATACTATAGATTACAATTTGCTATTTTCGGCCTCGGTCTCGCGGGCCCTCGGTGAAGTGGGTTGTCACCGTATGTAATGGGGAAGTATTAAATGGAAAGCATCATTTTTGTTGTTTCATGCAATGGCGGGTTACTTTAAAAGGGCTTTATCGATTTGGCAATCAAGCACTTCATGTCATGTTTTCATTGCTAATGGTTACCAGCACAACACCTTGATAGCTTTTAAAGTCTGTGATGCCATATGTTCCCCTTTTCATAGAAAAAAAATGGCAGATTTTTGTACAGAGGTCTTGTTTATGACACCTAGTTAAATTTTGGTTTATGTTTTAAAAACTGTGAAGCACATGTTACTTATCAGTTAGTCAGTTTGAATTGTTTCGGAGAGGAATCCAAAAGAAAGCTATGATAAGATTCAGTTAGATTTATGTTACAGTTTGCCACCAAGGATGGTGCCAGGGGCTGTTTGTTTATGAGTATCCTGTTCCATGATGTGATCACACATTTCAAGAACCATTTTGTGATTGCCAAAACTCGACACCACCATGTAACCCCCCCCCCCCCCGATGAACTTTACAGATTGTGGGGGTCATCGTGTTAAAGGTCAAAATTATGTTACAGGGTTGATTTACAGGAAAATCCCCTTCTGCAGCCATAATATATTGAGAACCAGTTTTAGAGCACTTCTTTCAATTTACTACCTCTAAGTATATGTATGCACTCTATTCTACAGGGACAAAAAAAGGTTAATTGAGTTTATTTTGATAGATTGAATGAATGTCAAAGGTCATAGAGATGTATACATCATACTTTCAAGTTCTGAGTTTAGGGAAGTATTCCCTTGAAATGAAAATGTTTTTACTTTATAGAACATAGGTGCATTCCCTATCATCTGGATTCCCCCCCCCCCCCAAAAAAAAAAAACACCCTACAAAACAAACAAAACAATACAAAAAAACAAAAGATGAGAGAATGTTGTAAATATAATTGATCTATACTCAAACTGAGTGTAACAGAGAACAAACACACAAAAAACAGTGTAATTTATATGGAAGCCTGGAGGCAAGATTAAATTTTGTATATTTCAAATTTGAATGGTGAGCACCATCAAACCTAATTCAATAATGCTTTAAATGGGTAACCATCATGGACATGACATTCAAACCAAGTAATGGCCAACTTTACAAGGGAGTTCGTTTGATTTGATTTCAGTATAGGTCTAATATCATTAGAGATCAACGGTCATTACAGTGATTTTTACAAAAAATCCACACATTGGTTGGCCACCCAAGGATTAACTTTAAACCATCTCTGTGATTCAACTGAAATGCGGTATACTTTCCATTGCTCTGTGTTTTTAGTACAAATTATATTTCTTTAAATGTAGATCTATTTATCGTTTGGTAGAGTGATCTCTTCCTGATTAGTCAGATACAATAATTTTTGGATCATTTTCATGGTTGAATAAAAAGGGGACAAAGAAAGAGCCTACCAGGTCAAAACTACCTGTAATTTGTTACTTTCTTTGAGTTTTTCATTTTTGTAATCACCACATAGGACTACTTGTTGGCATAAAGCAGTTAACTTGCTGACAAGAGCAAAGTTTGAACAGGCTGTTATGTTTTTAACCCTATAGTTACTGGAACTTAATCCTGGGGCTACTGGAACAGGGTGACCCCTCTAGTAAGCCTATGGAAATTTTAGAATTCAGTAGTGATGGGGTTAAGTTAAAGCAAAATCTCAGTGGTTTAAACAGGGAAAGGTTAGACAGTGACATAGGTTCATACAGAACCAAAATAATGATCACTCAAAGTTTTGAAATTACAGGCCAATAGTCCGCAGACCCTACACCCATATTGGAATGTATTGTTGGCCCAAATCCTTACCAAACAAAAAAAGTGACCAGTGTCTGGACTGTAAGACTACAATATTTCCTGTGCTGCAGCTGGCTGCTCCTGACATGGCTAGAGGCATTGGCTAACTTTGTGAGTATTTGATTTTAAAAATTCTCAAACTAAGATGAAACATGTGTATGAGTACTTGTATTTGTACTAAAAAAACCCTGAAACCAACCATAATTTGGAATGAAAAAGTGTAAGTTAGACGCAAACAGTGATTTTATTATCCTTTGTCTCACGAGACAATCACTAAGAGGACCACTTTGCTTGAATTTGAAAATGCCGTTATGTGCCTCCCTCCGCGTGATACGCCAATGCACACAGTACGGTAAGGTGAGTCATACGCGCATGAGCACTCCTTATGTCTATTCTGTGCAACCGACCCTCGTAGATCAAACATTGGTTCACATTTTTTATATTTAAAAATACTTCCTGTGGATAATATACTTTGAAACTTTCAGACTGGTATTTTTACACTATAACCCTTATGTTTATCCCATTTTCAAGTAACAAAACAAGATTTTTAAAAATCATAACGATGTTGTTAACCAATTTCTGTAAGTTTAACTTCCCGGACATGTAACTATAAGTTTTGCTTTTAATCATATCCAGCTGTTTTCAACACAATATCATATCATTTAGGTTAATGTTTGTGCATTTTATAATGTACTGCATTTATTGATATCTGATTATGTGCCCAGCTCTGTACGGAACAAGTGGAAAATCATCATTTTGTTGTAATAATTTTTTTTTTATTATTGTATTCATTTTATGTTATGCACTGCAGTTATGAGGAAAACAGGCAATCAAATAATAATGCTATCCCATGTACAGATCCAATGGCTCAAATTACATGTAAGCAATTAAAGCTTATCATCATTATTACAAGAGCCTGTTAGGTATCTATGGTGATTGTGATGAATTGTAGGAAGTAAATATGAATTTCTACTTCAATTAGTCTAAAAAGGAATAATAAGTCGATAAACTAAGCTATTCTATTTTAGTTTCTTTAATTTTGTATTGATCAAATCAGAAAAGAAACTAGAATCGGGCAATTATTGTTTACACATAGCAGCACTACAATATTAGTTTGAATGCCAAAAAAGATGATTATATCCATTTTGTCAATGTGAGATATTTGCAAACAAAGATCGGGGAAAATATTGTAAATAATAATAAGATTTAAGGGCTACTTTTGACCATGATTTTAACAACTGGTAATTACCAATATCATTTCAAACGTATTTCGTTACTATAATGATGGTGACTTTACTTTAAGAATTAAAAAGTGGCATTTATCTGTTTTTCCATATAAACATTTTATCTAGAGTAAAAAGAAAGAGGTTTGTTAAACATTGAAATATATTCTCCACTTTCTGAATGTACAGCGAATTTTACTGCGTATGAAATAGATAAAATCTTTAAGTGTTTAATTTCAGGAGGGACAAAAGTTCTTCAAAATTGTGAGATTTCAGTACCTAAGAATTTAAATTTACAGCTTACCTTGGAATTCATATTTTTCCTGTAAGGAATATGTAGGATAAGACTTTGTCATACTGACACATTTTTAGGAGATGTTTTCCCCATAATATGTTGTCCGACCAAGGTGGGGGTATTAAGTTTTTGCACTTGGTGCCTGCTCGTCTAACAATCAAGAAGAAAAAATAACATACAATCAACAAACAAACAAACAAACAGAAAATACCACTGTCGAAATTATTGGAGGGAGGATAAAATGATAGGATAGGGCCTATATGTTTGTGCCACCCCCTCGCCCCCCCCCCCCCCCCAATTGGCCTTTGTTTCATGATACAAGAAATTTTCAGGCCGGATAATGTCTGGAGCAATAGTAAAACTGGAAAAAATGACAGTGTAGATGACACTATGCAGATTTTGCATCTCTGGAACATCTGACTTGGTAATCATTGTCTGTGGACCAATTATCAGGGGAGCATATCTTGGCGGAGCAATTGTCGGAGGAGCATATGCTGCGGAGCAAATGTCGGTGGAGCATTTGTCGCGGAGCAATTGTCGGCGGACCAAATGTCATAATTTCGGAGCATATTTCGGTGGAGCAATTTTCCCGGAGCATTTGTCGCAGAGCACTTGTCGCACTTTCCGGAGCAATTTTCAGCGGAGCATATGTCGGCGGAGCATATGTCATGGAACCTCAAGTTTACTATTAGGTGTTTAAAGAGAGGTGCATTCACACGCAAGAGGAATTGAAATTTGAATCGCGTTTCGAATTGTGATCCAAATTGCAATTTTATTGTGACCGTTCACACAAAGGGAAAGATCGAAATTTGAATCGTGGTTCTAATCGCTATTCAAATGTCGATTTAAAAAAAAACATAAAACATTCACACACACGAGGAAGGAATGAAAACAGCCAGGAAAACCCACCAACTTCTCCACTTTAACTTCTTTTTCACACGATCTCGATGGAAAACTACTGCTAGCAGCAAACTCAATGAAAACTAGATGTATTAACTAACACTCATTTGTTTACTCTGAAATAATACGAGTTCAACGGCATCTATGGCCTCAAAACAAGAGCAAGATAGCGTGCAGTGCATGCATAGCACATCCATCACGAACAAGCCAGATGTTGGATGTTCACGCACAAAGAATGATGGGATAGAAATCACCGGTTTTAGAATTTTGATTCCGTTCACACACATAACGCATGGCAAATAATCGCAGTTATTCTGAAAAATTGCACTTCTTACTGCGAGGTGGATAGTGATTAGAATCGTGATTATTAGTGAGGTTATTCTGTTTACACAGAAAATAAAATGAAAATTCTAATTCTGATTAGAAAATCGATTTTTGAATCTCACTTTTTGCCTCGTGTGTGAACGCCCCTTATGACTACACAGGTACACTTTAAGTTTTGAAACTACAAGTATGTCCATATGACCTGAAACTCCTTAATTACCTAAGGTTTGGAAACCTAAAAAACTGTACACTTTCAGTTTAGGGACAGTCATATGAATGTAACTGATTTCTTAACCCTTTGCCTACTGGAACCAGATGGTCCCTGGGTTAAAAAAATGGAAATTTCAGAATTCAGTAGTCAACGGGTTAATTCTGCCCCATCATGTCATATCAAAGTAATGGTAAAGAGGTACTCTGCTGTGCCATGTTATGTACATCTGATTTTTAAACAGCGGTTGGCTATTTTACCTGACTGCTAAAAGGGGTATCTCACCGGCCTATATAGAGACAAGTTTGCGACTAGTTTGTGACTCGAATCTCCGCGACATCTCCTTGAGACTAGCGAGTCTCCAAGGAGTCGCGGCAAATTCAATTATGTTCGATTTTTTAAAAGACTTTTTCCAGTCTCCAGCAGGTCTTGGAGACATCTCCTCAACATTTCCATCAGTTGCGGAGATTATTTTTATTCGTGATGTTGCAGAGACGTCACAGGGATAGCACCATGACTGAGAGGACATCCCAGAGACTTTGCTGTGACCGAGAAGACGTCTCGGAGACTTGGCGGTGGCTGAGAAGACGTCTCAGAGATGTTGCGGCGACATCCCTGCAACTTCCGGCAAATTGGTTGTCACCTTGCCCGTAGATGTCGCCAAGACGTTTCTGAGGCGTCTCCTGTGATTAGAAAATCGATTTTTGAATCTCACTTTTTGCCTCGTGTGTGTGTACGCCTGTTATGACTACACAGGTACATATGACCTGAAACTCCTTAATTATCTAAGGTTTGGCAACCTAAAAAAAACTGTACACTTTCAGTTTAGGGACAGTCATATGAATGTAAGTGTTGTATTAACCCTTTGCCTACTGGAACCAGATGGTCCCTGTGTTAAAAAAATGGAAATTTCAGAATTCAGTAGTCAATGGGTTAATTCTGCCCCTTCATGTCATATCAAAGTAATGGTAAAGAGGTACTCTACTGTGCCATGTTATGTACATCTGATTTTTAAACAGCGGTTGGCTATTGTACCTGACTGCTAAAAGGGATATCTCACCAGCCTAGAGACAAGTTTACGACTAGTTTGTGACTCGAATCTCCGCGACATCTCGCTTAGACTAGCTGATTCTCCATGGAGTCGCGGCAAATTCAAATATGTTCGATTTTTTTTAAAGACTTTTTCCAGTCTCCAGCAGGTCTTGGAGACATCTCCCCAACATTTCCATCAGTTGCGGAGATTATTTTTATTCGTGATGTTGCAGAGACGTCACAGGGATAGCACCATGACTGAGAGGACATCCCAGAGACTTTGCTGTGACCGAGAAGACGTCTCGGAGACTTGGTGGTGGCTGAGAAGACATCTCAGAGACGTTGCGGCGACATCCCTGCAACTTCCGGCAAATTGGTTGTCACCTTGCCCGTAGATGTCTCCAAGATGTTTCTGAGGTGCCTCCTAGAAGTGGCGCCTTGGTGAGAGCACAAGCCATTTTTTGGGTTGGAAACGTCGCTGCGACTGATCAGTCGGAGATGATTTTTCTAGTGAGATACCTCCTTAAGAATGCATGTATAGCTTGTACGTAGACAAAGAGGGCTTTCAGATCTTCTTCAAGGACTTGTAATGAGGAGCATTAGTGTATCCACTTGGTTTCGGGTAGTCACAGTTCCAAGACCACTGGTGTAATCTACCACAAAAGCTGTAGTGCCTCCTCTGAAGGCAAATGAAGAGTTCTGTATTTATTGACTCACATAGTAGATACATGATCACATGAATTTAAAGGTGGTAAATTGACTGGTTTTAGAAATTGAATGCAAGCAGGAAATGTTTTGCAGAGTGCAGAATCAGATGGATTCAAAACATGAAGAGGAAACATAAGAATACAGAATCCCAGGTTCTTTGAATTGTTAATTTTTTTTCTCCAAAGAAGAAGTACCCTCAAAGAATTTGCTTGTTTTTGAGATCAAAATCTCATAACCAAACCCTTTATGAAGGCATGAAGGAATGAAGTAAGTTACAAACAGTTATACAACCCCCAAAACTGATGTCATTAGGCACGTTCACGTTTTTTATGCCTCCGCCCACCGTAGGTGGTTGCCGGAGGCATTATGTTTTCGGGTCGTCCGTCCGTCCGTACGGCTGTCCGTCCGTCCCGTTTTCGTTCTCGCGATAACTTTAGAACCGTGTGACAGATCAACTTCAAACTTGGCTCGTATATGCATATGGGAGGAACAATGATCTGATTAGATTTTGGAGTCTCAAGGTTAAAGGTCAAGGTCATAGAGGTAATAATACACATAAAAATGGCTCGTTTTCACCTTAACTCAACAACCATTTGACCGATCAACCTCAAACATGGCACAGGTATGCATATGGGAGGGACAATGATCTGATTAGATTTGGGGGTCACAAGGTCAAAGGTCAAAGGTTATAGAGGTCATTATGTACATAGAAATGGTTCGTTTTCACCATAACTCAACAACCATTTGACCGATCAACCTCAAACTTGGCACAGGTATGCATATGGGAGGGAGAATGATCTGATTAGATTTTGGGGTCTCAAGGTCAAAGGTCAAAGGTCATAGAGACCATTATGTACATATAAATGGTTCGTTCTTGTGATAACTCAGTAACCATCAACAAACTTGGCTCATGTATGCATATGGAAAGGGCAATGCTCTCATTAGATTTGGGGGTCACAAGGTCAAAGGTCAAGGTCAAAGATGTCATTGTATAAATGAAAATAAATCAACATGAAGTGCCATTTATTTCTGATTTGGTAATGGCGGAGGCATAAAGTTCGACCACGCGTGGTGGAAGATTCATCTAGTTTTTTTTTTACCATTCATACACTCGAAGAAGCAACAGAAACAGGTAGGAGAGCCCACGCACTTCTCCGGCTTAACTTCTGTTATACACGGTCTGGACGGGGCAAAATACACATCGACAGTAAAAGGGCTACAGAAAGTATCCTACAGCAACAAACTCATTAATCAAATAATAAATGATTATTTACTATCACACAAAACATTTGTTTACTACACGGGATCAACGGCGCCAAGATAGCATGCAGTGCGTCCATGCTATACAGTGCATGCATCACGTAACGTATACACACTGCAGCACAGCGCAGAGATCGCGCACGCGCAAAGTATGATGGGACAGCTAAAACCGATTTTCTAATCGCGATTTCATTCACACACAAAACGCTCGGCAAATAATTTCGATTATTCTGAAAAATCGCACTTCTTACTGCGAGTTGAATCACGATTAGAATCGCGATTATTAGTGAGATTATTTTGTCCACACACAAAATAAAATCGATTTTTGAATCTCACTTTTTACCTTGTGTGTGAACGTCCCTATAGCTCATGGTTTTCCTCCTTTGGCTGACTGTTCAAATTGTGATAACCTAGCTTATAAACTTTTTGTCTCGCCGACCGGAGGTGAAGGCAAGACTAAGGGATCCAAATGGCGTCCGTCCGTCCGTCCGTCGTCCGTCCGTCACAAATGTTAAAGTTTACCTGCAAGACTCTCTTATGATGCATAACTTGGCAACTGTTGCTGCAATGGCAACCAAACTTGGATGATAGATGCACTAGGGGTACATTCATGTTATGATGGCTTTGGAGGTCACATGGTAAGGTCAAAGGTCATTTCAGGTCGAACGTTAAAGTTTACTTGCAAGATTCTCTTATGACAGATAACTTTGCAACCGTCCCTCACTTTTCAACCAAACTTGGGTTATAGATGTAGTAAGGGGACCTGCATGTAATGGTGCTGTCGGAGGTCACGTGATAAGGTCAAAGGTCATTTGAAGTCTTATGTTAAAGTTTACCTGCAAAACTCTCTTATGGCACATGTTGCTGCAATAGGAGAAATAAATGCACTTGGGGTACATTCATGTTATGGTGCCTTCAGAGGTCACATGGTAAAGTCAAAGGTCATTTGAGGTCAAACATTAAAGTTTACCTGCAAGATTCTCTTATAACGCATAACTTTGCAACTGTCTCTCACTTCCAAACTTGAGTTGTAGATGTACTAAGGGGATCTGCATGTTATGGTGTCATCGGAAATCATGTGATAAGGTCAAAGGTCATTTGAGGTCATATGTTAAAGTTTACCTGCAAGACTCTCTTATGACACATAACTCTGCACATGTTGCTGCAGTGGCAAACAAACTTGGGTGATAGCAAAGGGGTGGGAGTAGGTGCAGGGGAAGCAGTTGAAAGGGAGTAGCATTCATGAAATAGCCCTTTCTCAAATTTTATCGGATGTTGCATTCTATGGCAGATATTTCACAATGAGCTTTGGATACAAGTCTGTGGCATGGTAATGGAGATCACGATATTTCTAGCTATTTTCACAAGTAGGCGAGACACAATATTGCTAATGCCTTGTTATTTGTGCTATCTTTTATTTTGTAGAATGACTTGTGTTTCATGTAAAATGAGTGTGACAGGCTTGACTGGCTCATTTTCAGATAAAGGTTGCCAAGAAAAAAAAAAAAGACATCATGCAGTCGCAACTCTATGATTCATACTCACATACACGTACAGCTTTGAACAAATCTGTATTTTGGGAAGTTTGACTGAACTTTGCTTAAACACTCTTACATAGTTTGAAAAAAATAAATATGGATATAACATGAACAAAAATGAATTAAAATTGTCAAATTTAATCAGAAATTGCCAATTTGAACATCAAAATAGTGATTATATAATATTAACTGCATTGTCAGTTTAAAGAGTTTAATTATTAGTTACAATTAAATTGCTCTAATTCAAGAACGCCACACCGTACTGCATTGGAAATGGACTCCAATTTTTCAGTGAATTTTTCTCTTTCTGCTCATATATAATGTGTAATGCCCAGCATTCTGGACCAACAGATACTGCAAAGTGTCACCTAAAAGAGACACTCTTAAAGGTCCAGTCCACATGAGCTTCTGAGAGCCAGCGCTTTTAAGACACTGGCTTTTAAAACGTTCATTGTCTTCTTGTTGGCCCCCTCCTCAATAATATTTTTTTCTTCCAATTTTCTCCTATTTTGATGTTAAATATATTTTTGTTTGCATGTTATGTTTGTTTTTATATTGTTGTGGAAATAAATAAATTGCAATGAATTAAAAGAAAGAAACAGCTGCCAAGTTCCAACTTCAGACCCTGGGAATTCAAGGCACTAGAAAAAGTATTTCTATACTACCAGTCATTATTAAGGTTAGCCTAAAGGTAAAATGAAACTCCGTCTGTCATAGGAGATGCTACAATTAAACCTGAATAAAAGTACATTTCCTGATTTGTAATTTTATCATAACATCTTCTGTTCTACAGGATGCATCTGGTGCTTCAGGTATAGCTTTACCACCATGCATCATTAGTACTACAAGTAAGTCATGCAGGTATTACTTTCAAATTGTGTGTATCAGTTTTATTACTGATTTTCAACAAAACAGAATTGGAGAAGAAAGAGGAAGCACAAACTAGAATGTGAAAACTTAATTTTGAGATCATACATGTATGTTAGGTCTTGATGTGTCATCTATGCTCATGCCAAGAAGAAAGATTTTTTGGCATGCCAAAATCTTTGATCAAAGCAACTATTTTATGTTTATGTGGTACAATGCATTTTTAAAGTAAGCTGCAATCAGCTGTTTATGGTCTTTGTACCATTATAGAGTACGTCATGTTGAAAAAGTGATATGAAATTATCCTCCAGTGATTTAAGCAAACATAGTAAACATTATAGCTTTAAAAAAATTCACTATAAAAGGCTCTCTTTTTATAGTAAAATTATATTACCAAGTCTTGCAAAGTGCAAACCATTGAAAATCACTCTCCTTCATCGTGCATCCCATCAGTTACATCCAGAAATTGATGGAGTTTCCTTAGAAGTTACTAGTTTCATTACTAAAACCAGGGAAGAGACTTCCCACCTCCCTGCTAAAACTGCTCAGTTTCACTATCCAAATACTCACTGTTTCTAGTTCTGTTTGTTTTGTATCAAGTCTCTATTTCTCAGGAATAGAATACCTAGCTATGCTGACATATGAATTCAATTATTTTTTTTTCTTCAAATTATTCTCAAATTAATCTATGTTTTTGTTACCAATAATACATTCTTTACACAATATGAATTTAGCAGATATAATAACTACTTATTTGAGAATTGTATATGTGATCCAGTGAACTTTCCAAATTCTTATTTGTTCTCAATTTTTACTCTGATCTTCTTCAGTGTTATTGTATATTTGTAGTCATTTTCATAATTTGCAGTACAGTTGCATTTTTCAAATATGTACATATTCTTGGATTGTAAATTTTTAATATTTCTATGCCTCCGCCCTCCGTAGGTGGTTGCCGGAGGCATTTGTATTCAGGTCGTCCGTCCGTCCGTCCGTCCGGCTGTCCGGCTGTCCGTCCGTCCCGTTTTCGTTCTCGCGATAACTTTAGAACCGTTTGACCGATCAACTTCAAACTTGGCTCGTGTATGCATATGGGAGGGACAATGATCTGATTAGATTTGGGGGTCTCAAGGTCAAAGGTCAAAGATCATAGCGGTCATTATGTACATAGAAATGGTTCGTTCTCGCGATATTAACTCAAAAAGAGTTTGACGGATCAACTTCAAACTTGGTTCATGTATGCAAATGGGAGGGGCAATGATCTGATTAGATTTTGGGGTCTCGAGGTCAAAGGTCAAAGGTCATAGAGGTCATTATATACATGAAAATCGCTTGTTCTTGCGATAACTTAACAATTCTGTTACGGTTCAACTTCAAACTTGGCTCATGTATGCATATGGAAGGTCTCATGATAGTGTCATTAGATTTGGGGGTCACAAGATCAAAGCTCAAGGTCAAAGATGTCATTGTATACATGAAATTAAAAAAAAAATCACCATGAATGTGCCATATATTTCTGACCTGGCAATGGCGGAGGCACAAGTTTCGACTGCGTGCGGTCGAGGATTCATCTAGTTATTGTAATGTATTCTAAAGTGACTAAGTTTCTGTGCAGTCATACAAATATAAGAAAAAAAGTTTCTGTGCAGTATAATTTCTAAATTCATAGCTTATCAATTAGAAATCACCTGTAAATTTTCCGAGTATGATCTTATGCGGGGCAGGTTTATTTTCTAGTTAACACGTATTCATTTCAGTAATACAATTTTTCTGAATCAAATTCCAATAGGATTTATCCTTCCTGAAAATCTTTTCCAATACATTTGTAGGGTTTTTTTTTACATTTCAGTAACTTTTGTGCTAGTGCAGATTCTATCAGCTTGACAATTTGATTATTTTAATTTCTTCGAACTGTACAAATAATTCTCACAAAATTATTAACAAAAATAGATTATTTGACTTGATCTCCCCAATTGACCTGCTTTCTATTATACTACATGTACATACATGTAAGTATTTCAGTTACAGATATATCGTTTGAAGTAGAATGTCATTGTTTTAACAGAACCTTTTTCATGTTTTTTTTTTTTGTTTTGTTCTCAAATTGTTTTAACTTTCAAAAATGTTAGTGTTCTATTGATTTTCTATTCTTTTCTTTCACATGCACTTTCTCTCGATTATTTTTATTGAATGAAAAAATAGCAACAAAGCAATGGCTGGCTATCCATGAGAGGTCAATGCACTTTGAAGAATAAGCATGTACAGTTTAATTTGTACTGAATTCCTAAGCAAAGTTGTTACACTTTTGTGTTGATTTCCAAAAGGTTAGTTGTGAAAAACCTAGGATTCACATCCTATTCAGGAGGGATATTTACAGTTAACTTTCTGATGTGCTGGTAGAAACATAATACTGTACCAAAGCAAATATGATTTAAGTACAAGGATTACTTACCTGTACAACTATAATAACTGGTTACTTCATGTAGATAGTGAATTCTCTCAAGACTTGGTCAAACATACCAGTCAATCTGAAGCAAAGGTAAACATGGGGAAGTCTAACTCCAGCAGTGAAACTTGAGAAGCATCAAAGTACATGTCTATTTTTGGTTTTCTCTATTTAAAAAATAATAATAGAATTTAAAAATATATACATGTATATATTTGTTTTTTGACCGATTTTCATTTTTCTTATTTCATCTGATAGAACTACATGAGGTACATACAACTTCTAATTTTGAAATTTTGTCTCAAACATTATTCATGCTGATTTATGCTAATTCATTCAGAATCACGATTAAATACTTGTTCTCCTCCAGTTTTTGACTTGCAGAAAAGTACTTACATGCATCTCTAAAACAGGTCAATCTTTCATTTTAACGTGACATTTAACCCGATCTGTAATAGGCACTTCCTATTATGTACGTGATACATATCTTATATGTACTTCAATTTACTTCATTGTCTATCCATTGAAAACTGAAAATTGCATGAATTACTTTATCTTAATGCCGGATGAAGACTTGTAACTTGTTAAATTTACATGTATGAAAGAACCTCTTTCTATTGCTCTTTTTGTAATTTAGTCTCTTCCAAAGTTCCCAATGTTAGTATTTTTGGTAAAAAAAAATACTCCTTCAGTTATATAAATCCTTCACAAATTTTTTTACAATGTTCAGGTGAATTATTGAGTGACACTGACTGTGACTGGATGAAATATTATTCTGCATTTTCTTTCTGACTTAACTCTATAGGGAGTTGTGAAAGTGACAACAATGTACCTGCGAACCAGGCGCCTGGTCGTCCTGACCACGGTAGCATGGAATACTCATCTTATATTGGCCCAGATTCTAATGTCTACCTTGGTTTGACTCCACATTGGCAGGCATCAACAGGTAAATGAGGAAGTATCCAGCAACAGTGAGTACACCCTTAAAAAAAAAAAAAGCTAGGGTGTACTCAAGTGTGTTGCCACCACTTTAGATAATTTCTTTGATATGCAGCATTGTTTTTATGAGAAACTTTTTGACTGACATGCATATCACAGAATTGCTCTTCCATGGATTGGCTTGTGCTTTTACTACATTCATAAAAATAGTTACATTGGCATTTTTATATTTGAGTGAAGGGTGTACTCACTTTTGTTGTACTTTGTATAGTGCATGCAGGTTTCTTTGGCTGCGAATAAATTGCCTACACTCATCTGCAGTGAAAGAAATATGGCATTGTGGTATACTGTAATTCGGGGGAAGATTTAAGAGGACCAAAGTAATTTTGCAACTTTAAATATCTCTACTTATTGATCCAGTGCTGTGAAATATGTTCTGTTGGCATTGTTGCAAGATGATTAAGGGGTACTAAAGCAATTTAAGGTTTGATAGTTTTGCTTTTTTGAACTTCTGCTCTCTGCCTTTTCTTAATTCATTTCTACATCTGTCTCATTTCGGTCTGTTTTTTGCTTCCCTTTTTATATTTTTCTTATTCATTTCCCCCTTGATTTTAATGTTTAATGTTTTTTCTATTCTTTAACTTGCATTTTATTAGATCAGTTATTATGCCTTCACCAAAGGTGGGTGCCGAAGGCATTATGTTTTCGGGTTGTTCATCGTCCATCCCATTTTCATTCTTGTGATAACTTAAGAACCATTTGATGGATCAACTTCAAACTTGACTCATATGGGAGGGACATTGATCTGATTATATTTTTTGGTCACAAGATTAAAGGTCATAGAGGTCAGTATATACAAGAAAATGGCTCGTTCTCGCAATAACTTTTGACGGATCAACTTCAAACTTTGGTCATGTATACATATGGGAGGGACAATGATCTTATTAGATTTAGGGGGTCACATGGTCAAAGGTCAAAGGCAGGGTTGCAATTTCGCGGGGAATACCGATATTTCCCGCCCGGGCGGAAATACTGGGAAATACCGGGAAATGCTTGGTCAATACATGGGCAGTATACCTGAATGTGTAGTACACTGTATACCCCCACGTTGCGTGCCTTCACCCAACAGATGATTGCAAAGTTAATTGGAACAAATTATCAGAAATCTTTTTAAAGTTCTGTTTATAATCTATAGTCAATATTTAGTCATGATTGTTGGTGCTATTTGAGGTACCTTTTACATGTACATGTAGATTGTAATATTGAACACTAAGCCTGACTGTAGAAGTTGATCATTAATGGTTTCCATGACTCACTCATTTGTACAGACATGAAATGTTTTTAGATTGTTATGTATTTTCTGTACACAAATGGTGTTTAGCTTACATTTTAGAATGAAATTCTATTCTAGCACATGAGTCCCTTCTAATGATAAACAATCACTGGGTGATAGATCTTGCCTATTTATATGATTAAACTTTTGCAGCGATTTACTGATGAAAATATTTGCTTTTGGAGTATTTTGTAGCAGTCCCCAGTATTTCCAAGATATTAAGCCTAACACAGTCGGAAGTCCTAACTCATTTATTATTTGAAGCAGTAAGATGTATATGACCCCTAACATGAAAAAGTATTCTTTTCATTGCTCTATGTGTTTAAGATTTCCTTTTTCTCATGAATGCGTATATTTTGGCCCAATTTGCTGGTGAAAAATATTCTCTGAGGTATTTACCAGTCATTGCTTTAACACACCCTCAAACCCATATAAGCATGCGGTTTAGCCCTTGTAAATAACATATTCAAAGCAGCTGTATCCCCTTCCCAGGAAGAAGTCACAATTTCTTTGCTTTAGGTGCTTTGTCTTGCCCTTTTCTCTATACATGTAATATATGCATTTTGATGCAATTCATTGATGAAAAATATTGTTTTAGGAGTATTTCCCAGTATTTCCCAGTATTTCCTGTTTTTGTCAAAAAATGCTAGGCGGTATTTACCGGTAAATACCAGTATTTACCACCCGGTATATCCCGCCCCGGTATTTACTGGCCAACCCTGCATATATTATGTCATTGTATACGTGAAAATTGCTCCATATCGCGATAACTTTAAGGACCATTCGAGGGATCATCTTTAACACAGTATCCTTTAAATAGATCCATTTTTCCAGTTTTGTGCTCTAAATGTATCCTTATACATTTCCCACAATTTAAAGTGATATATTTCTGATCTGGCAAGGGTGGAGGCCTAAATTTTGACTGCGTGTGGTCAAGGATTCATCTGGTTCACATACTGCATTTTGATTCAGCCATTGGCTGCTATTTTTAATGTTTTTAATAAATTAACTCTGAACTTCTAAATTATGCATGCACTTATTCATGGAAATTTCGGCTTATTAAAGCATTTTCCAAATCCTGATCCAAGATGGCGCTATCAAGAGATTAAGTGTAGTGCAATGTTAATAACCCCATACACCTTAACTCTTCATGCGTTGACCTGTAACCCCCCTGTGCGTTGTATTATTTTAGCAGCGGACACTAATCTGGATTCACAGACACTGTTATTTAGAGGGCCATAACTTTTCCTCTGAACATTTTGTAGGAAAATGTTGTGTAGCAATTTTTCACAGGCTTTCTAATCATATGTTATTCATTTTATAACTAGTGTGCTTTGTCTGTATGATACTTGTTTTCCTACACACATTACTCTAGTCTTTCCAAAAAAATCTTTACCACTTTTGGGATGATTCAGGATCATTGGCAGGTGTTTTACATGTTTATATGCACAGATAATCGAATAAGCTTTCTAGTGTTAGCAGTGATACTAAAACCACGATAACCCGCCAAGAAACCCCCCCCCCAAAAAAAAAAAAGAAAAAAAAAGAAAAAGGGAAAAAGAAAAAAGGGAGTGAATTTGGTCCTTACCCCAGTGGCAGAGCCTTTCTGAAGTGTGCTTTTTTCACAAAAGGTGCCGCAACTCATTGCTCACAATAATAAACTGGATTTTCTGGGTATAATATGCTGTCCCAGGAGGGTGTATTGATTTTTTTCTCAATTGTTTATTGTAAAGATGGTGGCAATAAGTCTCCCTCATCACTGATTTTAAAATTAAATACCTGTGTAAGTAATATAACTACAGATTTAAAAATACATTACGCGAACAATCCATGCTCGTTACGGGGCAAAGGGGTTCCAATAGGGAAATACGTAGTTGTGCAAAAATGCGAACGAAACACGTCCACAGGTGTGCACTGATGAGAACGAAACACATTGATAGTTAATGGCTGGGGAGAACCTTCCCATGATATAAGTACTGCATGTGTTGAGTGTAACTCCTGTCAAGTACTGGTATGCAAGCCTATCGGTAACGGTCTGTTGATCCTACAGCTCATAGCTCCCGTATTCTCCCTACCGCAAGTAAGAGATTCAACAGTAGAGGGCGACATTTCCCGCATACCACGCAGGTCAGCACATGCGCAGATACAAATCCAGTACCGACGATTTGACAAGATTTCTTCCAGCTTCCTTAGGAAATGTACAGCCATATGTTAACAAATCCCCCATTTGACGAAAATGTTGTTCAGGTTTCATAAACTGTCCCGATAATTTTATTAAATCTATGCGGGTAGCATCAGAATTTGTTGCTTGCATTTTCTAGGCACAAAATTTTTTTATCATTTTATATGGGACTTGTTAAGACTTGACCCATTATGTTTGCATGGAAACTTGAAGTGCCTTTGTGTACGCTGTGTGCGGGAAATGTCACCCTTTACTGTTGAATATCATATTTGCGGTTGGGAGAACTGGATGGGATTACTTTTATTTTTGATACGCACTGTAGGCCTGTATTGTGTTATAGTGAAATATGAATAAAAGTTTTCACAACAGATTTTTCCATGAGAAACCATAAGATCATTGCACCCATGATTAGCTACCCATGTATCACATGGCATTTTTTTTTTCTGTAACATGTATATATCAGGAAACATGTTGCTTCTTTTTTTTTCTTTGCCTAGATCGCATCAATCTTTTGACTGGATATGAGGTTAAGATCAGATGCCATGAGACTATTTGTTTACAACAATATTTCTGTGTCACCATATTATTCAATAGAACACTGACAGTTAGTGATGCTCGTGTAAGTCATGATATTGTATTACTTTTCAATTTTGCTCTGTTTCATGCCATTCAAGAAATATTTGTAGTTTTGTATAACCATTACATCCCACATAGTTTACTGGATAGAATTAATCACATTTTGCTTTGAAATATCTGTAAGACAATCCTTATAGTTCCATAATTTTTAAATGTATGACTGGAAATTGCAAGGAAGATTAAGGTATTGTAACATGAGGAAGGGGGAAGTTAGGGTACCATATGTTTAAGCTCCCATAATTTTGATGCAAGTAGGCTTGGTAAGTAGCACATGGAGACTGTTACTCAAGTATTAGTTTAGTTTAGATTTAGGAATCCTTAATTCACCTAAAAATAATGAATGTTCTACTCATGTGCTTGAAATCAGCCCAAAACTTTTACTTGACCTTCAGTGAGTTAATCTGTAAGGGAATAGAAAGAAGTATGGATGCTACAATACATAAAACTCCAGGCATAGAAAAACACAGAACTGGGTTTTCTTGCACAAATATGTGCATATTGGTGCATTAATTGAATTCTCCTTGCATGTTGCTCTGTACCTTTAATGACACAATATATACAACTGCACTTTCTCCATAAAATGAAATTAAAAGCCACTGCTTTGACTGTAGTATTGGCATATTGGGGTAAAACCTCAGACATTTGGAGCAAAATTTCTTCCAATGACTGTTGTCTTTTACTTGCATTTGTCATCTATAGACTATTCATTCGTTCTGTTCCATTAACCAGTCAAATTTTTCAGTGACCTGCCAGTCTGGAGATTTTGCACAGCCTACAATGGACTATATCACTATTATCCGGAGCCTTCCAAACAGTAATGATAATTCTAACGTGGAAAGCTTTGTTACAACACTTCCAAGTAAGTATTTCGCTCAATTGAAAATTCAAATTAAGCCAGGAATGTCAAAGTCATTGGGTTAGGGATAGAGTTACATTGCTGTATTTCACTTTCATCTGGCAAGAATCATTAAATGTACAAGTGTAATACATGCATGAGATATTGTGACAGAATTTTTAGGAATATACCACATATCACTGTGCTGGTCTTGGTTGCGGATTTAGTAAAATAGTGCCAAAAATATAAGTCAAGGTTATCTAAATCATTTGATCAGTAATAAAATGAAATGAAACAGTGGCTGTGAGTGGTGGAACTGACTTTGGAGAAGCTTTTTAAGAGCTCTAGAAAAACTTGTCAAGAGCTTTGATGAAACAAATAGAATATATCTGCCAGGCATAATCAGCATTGGTCATTCAGAATATTGCTTTGTCAAAGCCGAGTAGAGCTCTTGTATTAAAACATAAAAGAAATATTATACTTGAAGAAGGATTTTTTTTTTTGTCTGTAACCACCATATTTTGACATTGATGGATGTAAATGTAGATCTGTCAGTTGTAAGTTATGAAACAATTCTACCCATTATTAAGACTTATTTCTCTACTCTTCCTTTGAAAAAGTAAATGTTTTCTCATTTGTTAAGCCAAGGGGTAAGAACCTAGTTCTACTGCTTCAATATACCGACCTGTTTCATTTTATTATTTGTGCAGGCTGTGAGCCGGGTTCCGACTTGACTGCATGCAAAAGTCGTAAGTGTCTTTGAATTTAACACTTTTAAATCAATATTTAGGCTTCATGTATGTTCGTGCGGATAATCTTGAAGAATTTGGATGATTATTGTATACCGGGTGTCGCAGAAAAAGCGGAACAGCGGATTTTCTGTACCCTTTACTTTACTCTCAAAATGTTGATATTTTGTTTACACCAGTGGCTAAAGCATCTTCCACCAAAGAAAATGATGCCATTGAATATGGTGAAGTAATTTTGATTCTATGCCCGATTTTTAAAATACAGTAATCTTCAAATTTCGCATGTTTTTTGCAACAGATAGAGCAGAATTGTGCCGGAAATGGCCTTTCGTATGGCATGTTTTGTTATTTACATGCATCAATGGGCTTCCCTCAAACATCATATTATGAAAGGCCTTCCCGACGCAATTTTGCTTTCATCTCTTGCCCTAAATTTTAAAATGACTGTATTTTAAGACATGGGCATAAAATCAAATTACTTCACTAATTCATGATATCGGTATCATTCTTCTCGGTAGAGGATGTTAATGATGTAAAAAAATATCATACTTTTCGAAGGTAAAGTACAGAAAATCCACCGTTCCGCTTTTACTGGGACACCCGGTTTATTGCATTTATGTAGGATATTTTTTCATGTAATAGTTTACAAATATCAAACAGAATATTAAAATAAATAGTGGATTTGAACTTGTTCTTTTTTTTCGTATGTAATCTGTTCACTACTGAATTTTCTATATCCCCCATCATAGACTTAATACAGGGGCAATCTGGTTTCCATAGTTATTGGGTTAAGAATTAAAGTGATTGCACTTGCATTAATATTTGTAATATTTGCAGTAATCTAATTATTTGTCTGTAATTATAATCTTAACTATATTCTCAAGTTTGCTCAATTTACATTTAGCCTGTAATTTGTTTTATATACATGTATACACGTTAATTATGATTTCAGTGATATCATTTTATGAGCCTATGTATCATATTGTATCATTTTACTAGTATCTTAAACTTAATTGATTAATTATCATGTATGTTTGTATTAACCGTAAATTATGTAAACATGCATATTTCAGCCATGGGCTGTCTGTCATGTTATGTTTTTTAAACAAATAAATCAATCAAGAGACTAATGTAAGGTTCCCACTTAATCGAGTTATGGCGAGTTTTTGCGAGTTACTTCAAAGAGGTACTCGCAATAACTCGCTTAAAACTCTTCTTGTAACTCCGGATAACTCACGACACTCAGCACGGCTTGGCCTAACTCGTTGCAGCTCCGCACTACTCTCCCTGAAGTCGCGAGCAGTTCCAAAATTTTTTAACATGTTGAAAATTTTCACTGACCCGTTGTAACTCGAGCTGAACTCGCTTAAACTCGCTTAAACTCGTAATATACTCGCATCACTCGTAACAAGTTCGCGTGGCACTCTTTATAACTTGTAATAACTCGCCACCTTCAAGGATATGCGAGTGCTGTTCGAGTTTCCAACAGTCGAGTGCGAGCGAGCACGGCGATTGCACCTCGAGTCATGCTGAGTTGCCCCATGAGATCAGCGTGACTTTAGATCAAGTACGGCGTGTTTCCATCGATCTACGCGAGTTTCGCATGAGCATGAGCAGAGTGCAGGGCGAGCATGGCGAGCGCACCATGATTTGTCTGCTGGCCTATAAAAACACAGTAATTTTCATTTTTCTAGAAGTATTTTTAAAAATATTTTTAAGAAAAGCATTTTTTAAATTCAACTTTATACGCATGTGCACATACAACTATCCCGGGGGGGGGGGGGGGCACTCTATGTACAACACTGTAACCATGCTCGTGCACACACTTTCAAAACGTACCCTTAACTAGGATTTTTTCTCTCCAGCATACCCTTAACTAGGATTTTTCTCTCCAGCATACCCTTAACTAGGATTTTTCTCTCCACGTATACCCTTAACTAGGATTTTTCTCTCCACGCATACCCTTAACTAGGATTTTCTCTCAACGCATACCCTTAAACTAGGATTTTTCTCTCTCCGTATACCTTTAACAATGATTGAGAGCATTGGACTTAAAAAGCACCCTTAACAAGGACTAGGTCAAATATAACTCTTATCATTAGAGCAAGACTGTAGGAATAGTAAGAATGTATCATTTAAAAGTTCTTTCAAAAGCAACAGGGACTAAGTTCATATTTTGATAATAAAAAAGGGGGTGGTAAACAATCATTGTAGTTTTAACATAATAAATAAAAAATTAACTAATTCTAAAATCATGCCATTTCCTCGGGTTGCATCAACAGAGCTGCCACATTTCACTGGAACATTTCAGTACTCCAATCAGTATTTGTTAAGGAAATCCGTGTTTCTCAAATAGATAAACAACAGAACAGAGAAACTGGACATTTAAAAATGAGTATTTTGTATTCTTCTCAATTACCACTATGAACAGTATTCTTCACAAATTTCAGGATGAAATACTGAAAATCAGTACTACGTGGCAACTCTGCATCAATGTCATGAACACAGTGATTTAAATGACACACAATACAGACAGTGTTGACATTCATCGAGTACTTTTTAATTCACAGTTAAGTGGCCATCCAACTAAGGTACATTTTTATTTCACTTCAGATTATGCAAAAAATGACCCTTAGCGCGGATTTAGCGCTGAAAAGACCCCCTTTTTCTCTCAAATCGGCGATTTTGATACCCTTATCGCGGATCCGCGCGGATCCGTGCTCTGTCTGAAAAAACACCCCTTATTCCGCGTTTTTGTGCACGCGCATGGTTACAGTGTTGTACATAGAGTGGCCCCCCCCCCCCCCGGGACAACTATAGGCTATCGCCTCGGCTCATGGGTGTTGATCGGAGGCGGGGCACGGGGATAGAAAGGGGCAGCCTGTATTATCCCCTCCCAGTAAATCACCGTTAAAAGTGACATGGTCCCCTCTTAATTTAAAAAAAAAAATAGAAGAACAAGATCTTCTTTTAAGCTGTTATTATCAACTATTCTAACCGAATCGTGGTCCAAACAATACCCTGGAACAACAAACTTCATGAAACAATAACAAGAGTTAAAGTTAAAAACAAAAATATACATAAGGTATTAATAAAAACAATAGAATACATCAGAATTGAAATCACTTTCATTTTTCTTTCATAATACAAAAGAACTTTCATCTCAGTAAACTTTCATTACCTGATTATCACTTGAATATGTATTTGAGAATATGAAATGAAAAAAATAAAGATTCACATAAAATACTGATTGATTTGTATTCTTTACGCGATTCTAGAGGTCTGTGCAAAATTTCTGAGACAGTTATCGCAGGACAACTTGGATCAAAACATGGACATAAACAATCATAAAAAAGAAAAAAAAAAATGATTTCAATTCTTATGTATTCTTTTACTTATAAATATCTTTTCTATGTTTTTGACTTTCAACTTTAACTTTTTATTAATTTTTTTTTTAATTTGCTGTTTCGGGGTATTATGTTGACCATTATTCGGTTAGAATAGGTAGTAATAACAGCTTTAAAAATAAAGCTTCTGGTGATAAAGGAGAAAGGAAATGCAGCTTTCAATTAATTTTGTACACATAACTCAGATATTCTAAGTTTGGGGCTGACATGAGGTCACAAAAGATTACATGACTCGGCTTAAACGGTACAACCGATTTTCATAAACTTGGTATAAACAATGCACAAGACTTGAAAGAAAAAGGTCAGAAAGTGGCATGGTGTGAAATGTAGTGGATCTAATTGCGCGGCGAAAATTGTCTAGGGGCCGGGGCCTTAGAATCCCCCCCCCCCTCCGATGCAAAGGGTTCATTCTACAGGTTTGAGTCTTACTTCTTGTTGTATAAACAGATTACCTTACCCATCAACATAGGATATGACACCAAATCAAGTAAAAAAAAAAAAAAAAAAAAAAAAAAACAACCTCCGACGAAGCAGAGTTATGGCAAAAATGTGATTTTCAGGGCTGTCTTGGATTTTTGTCCCGCACACCTTTTTGTTGGATGCAAGACTTTCCAAATTTTAGCATTTCATGTGGAGATAAGTTAAATGGAGTACAAAAAATGTTAAGCACAGTAATCCTTTTAAAGCCCACTCCTATACATATACCCTATTCCTCCATTTTCTTATTGTCTTGTTGTCTCGCCCACCGGAGGTGAAGGCAAGACTTAGGGATCCAAATGGGGTCCGTCCGTCGTCCGTCCGTCACAAATGTTAAAGTTTACTTGCAAGACTCTCTTATGACGCATAACTTGGCAACTGCTCGTCCAGTTGCAACCAAACTTTGGTGGTAGATGCACTAGGGGTACCATCATGTTGCGGTGCTTTCAGAGGTCACATGGTGAGGTAAAAGGTCATTTGAGGTCACATTGTTATAGAGTACCTGCAAGACTCTTTACATACGTTAAAGTTTACCTGCAAGACTCTCTTATGACACATAACTTGGCAACTGTTGGTCCAATGGCAACCAAACTTGGGTGATAGATGCACTAGGGGTAACATCATGTTGTGGCGCTGTTGGAGGTCACATAGTGAGGTCAAAGGTCATTTGAGGTCAAATGATAGAGTTTACTTTCAAGAGTCTCTTATGACAAGTAACTTTGCAACCGTTACTCCCTTTTTTAACTAAACTTGGGCCATAGATGCACTTGGGGGACCTTCATGTTATAGTGGCATCGGATGTCACATGGTAAAGTCAAAGGTCATTTATTTCAAACGTCAAAGTTTACCTGCAAGACTCCCTCATGACACATAACTTGACAACTGTTGGTCCAATGGCAAACAAACTTGGGTGATAAATACACTAGGGGTAACATCATGTTGTGGTGCTGTTGGAGGTCACATGGTGAGGTCAAAGGTCATTTGAGGTCAAATGTTAAAGTTTACCAGCAAGACTCTCTTATGACAAAAAACTTTGCAACTGTTGCTCCGTTTTCAACAAACCTTGAGTCATAGATGTACTTGGGGACCTTCAGGTTATAGTGGTATCGGAGGTCACATGGTAAGGTCAAAGGTCATTTTATTTCAAACGTTAAAGTTTACCTGCAAGGCTCTCTTATGACACATAACTTGGCACATGCTGCTGCAATAGCAACCATATTTGGGTGATAGATGCACTAGGGGTACATTCATGCTATTGTACCGTCAGGTCACATGGTAAGATTAAAGGTCATTTTAGGTCAAACATTAAAGTTTACCTGCAAGTCTTTCTTGTGACATCGAACTTGGTTAGGGATGTGCTTGAGGAAACTTTCGTGTTATTTAGTCACGGGTGGGCGAGACACGATCTTGCTATTGGCTTGTGCTTTTGTACGGTTTCTATATTCTGATTTTCTTTTTCTTATGTTTGTCATTCTTCTTATATTCTTTTAACTTTTGCAACTGAGATAATAGTCGTAACACTTAAGTCTTTAAATAGCGAATCTACAATTTGCTATTGTATATACAACAAAATTGAAATAAAATAGAAAAACTTGTCATTACCTTTCGTCTTTTGTAAATATAATTTTATTTTTATGTTTTTAGAATTATAAGCTATTTTTGAAATTATCCGAGGGATCCACATTACAAGCCCTTCTTTTCAGTGGATCCCTCCTTCATTTCCACACAAAGTTTTCTTTTTTAAAAGTGAAACCCAAACATAGTTACACTGTGTATATTCTTTGTTTTATAATTCAAGTCATTAGATTATTGTACAATGACTTGTAATTATGTTTGATTTTTTTGATTGCTTTTATTGGAAATGGAAATGAATTGAATTTATTCAAGTGCCCCCCCAAAAAAAAAAAAAAAAAAAAAAAAAAAAGAAAAACGAAATATGCCTTTTCAGCTTCTTTGGTCATGTAACGGAAACTCGTAGAAAGCTCTTGTCAGTCCTAACAAGGTTTTGATAACTCGTGGATAGAACGGTACAAGTCATATGCAGGTCATCACAACTCATACCAAACTCGGTGTGACTCGTATTGCGCTCTGTTGACTCGTATCACGCTCGATTTACTTGTACAAGCAGCTACTGAAGTAAATTCGATTTTGGGTCGTAAGATGGCTTGTGCATACCTCATAAAATTAGGAAATTTCATGCGAGTTTACGCAAGTTCAAGCTCGCGCCAGCTCGCCACAACTCAAGACTCCAACTCAGCTAAGTGGGAACCTTGCTTAAGAAACCACCCATATTGTAACTGTGCCATACTTAGTTTGTATGGGAGATGGGCCCTATTGCATTGATTGCGTCATATGATGTGGTTTCATACTCTCTTTTTAAAAAGAGTGAATGCATTGGCTTGCCATATTCCAGTCGTTCGTAAAGTCATTCTTAAATTTACAAACAGCTTTATGAAACACCCTCCAGGACTCGTTCTACTTACGTGAACAAAGCAGTGATGCACTGGATGTGTATGACATTTAGAATGAATAGTGTAGTGACACACACTGACACACACACACACTACTCTTAGATTGGAAAATTTCTCTTCAGATGAATACATTTTGACTAGCATATTTTGTTGAAAAATCCACTTTGGGGAATCCATATTTAGAATGCACTATAGTAAGCAAATAATGCTTATGTTGGGGGTCATGATGAACACTACGCTAGCTCCTTGGTGATCTTGAGACTGCACTATGCCCCTTGACTTTGTCTTAGGGAAGTAGTACAGTTTCGAGAACACCTTGGGCTAAGTTTTAATCATGCTAATCAAAGCAGTCAATATTTGTATATTTGATGGATAAAATGCTTCATATAGAGTACCAAAGTGTGACGTCATCAACTTTTTTTTTTTTTTTTGCATTTGAGCATTTTCATGACTATGATGAAAAACCCCCACAGACCAAATGTGACGTGAATCAGTTCACAGTGGCCCAAGGTATGGCCACATGAATGCCTAATAATTGAAATCAGTGTAAATTGGGGCTAGGTAGGTATTCATGTGGCCTCATATCGGGTCCCCAAGAGCCGATTCCCGTAAAATTTGGGCTGTGGATGTTTTTCATCATGCTCCATCGAGACATGGTATCCGAAATTCTGAAATTCCAAAAAAGTTTTTGTGATGTCATCGCTTCGGTGCTCTATGGCTGCTGTGAATAAGGTCCATGTCTACAAAATCCACAAAGCCATATTAATCCTTTGACTATTTAATTTTTCTAATTCCTGTAGGCTGAACACAGGGTTCATCCTGTTTAGGCAGCAGTGGGTTGAGAAATTTCGCCATTTTGTTCATGCTTTTTAGCTTTATCTGACTAAACGTAATTATATTCCACATACTAAGAATGTTGCTGTAGGATTGGTCAAAAGTGAATCACATGATAAAGTGTAGTTTTGCCATCCGATAACAAAAGTGTGAGACCCTGTATTGTTGGGAATTTTTGTGTTTTGCTGATCACTTCAGTCCCTAGAGTCACAACGCTTAATCTGTATTTTGGGGTACGCGCGAAATAAAAGTGTGTGACCCCTGTGTGATTTTTGCCATCATTTTTTGCCATCAATTTTTGCCATCAAATCATCTTTGCTTCTTTTGTGACGTCACAACTAGCTTATGACTTATTGAGTCGCTGTGGCCAAGCAAGTCACGTGCGTACAGTGCACCGTCACAAAATATGCGTAAAAACAAGAGTGCGCGAATACAGTTAAATAATTCTTTTCTTTAATTAAACTTTTTTTTTTTAAAGCAAATTCTTTCGCATAGAAGAGAAAATTTAATTATGATGTTCTTTATTTACAGTTAAATGGTTTCAGATGTGGAATATAATTAAAGCAAATAATCACCTTCTGGTTTCAGGCAATGAGACACACTATCACTTCCTCGGCGATCTAGATGTACACCCTATCTTTCCTCGGCTAGCTACATCAAGATCGCCGCAGATGTGATAGTTTGACCATCACCTTCACCAACGGTGATTATTTGCTAGCATCAGGAAGATAACAGAAAATTTCTTTAAGGGTTTTGAAAAGCAAATTATCAATGAAAATTGCTTGGTTTCTCTTTGGATCAATAGACAACTTGGTTCATATGCACATTAAATGATCTTTATCATGTTGATAAGAAACTAGTTTGCTTTTTTGAATTCATTGCCATGTAGAAGAACCGGATGAATGGCGCCCACGTTATAAGCCAAGACTTTCTCAATTGAACAATGGTTCTGTGGAAGTGACCTTTTTGGGAAGCCCAGAATATACCAAGTATGTGGTGACTCTTGAGAGAACAGGTAGCGTCGCTCAATATTCCAAAACCTATATTACGGTGAGTAAATGAGATGCTACATGTATCTTGTTTATATGAAATGATTGAAGTGTGCTTCTTTCAAATATATGTTATTGTTGGTTTAATTTCTTGTTGTGAAACACATTGTGAAATATTCAGTAGGATTTTGCTCTTTATAAAAAGGATTGTATTATATTTTACCTCCCTCTTATGTTTCTTTAGCAAATTTTACATCAAAGATGTAAACTGATTTTGAGAGTGCAATTCAAATCACCTTTATTTGTTAAAAGCAATTTGATTTTGGCACAATTTAACACATATTTTTCTTTAGACTCCAGCTTGAGTTATATCAGGATTAATACTCAGTGGGCTAATATGGGCTAATATCAAAGATTAGATTAGACTCAAAACACAGTGAACCTTGGATAAGATCCTGCTGGCAGTGTACCCCTTAGATTTGGGATTAACTTTGGATTCGGTAAATGGAGATGGAAGTGTGTAAAAAAAAAAAAAAAAAAGAAGCTTAATTTAAAACCAAGGCTGGCAACCATTCCTATTATGGGCACTTCCAACTGATACTGTGAAGCCTGGATTTCTCTCTTATTATAAAATGTCAGTGTAAGAGCATACAAATTATAATGTGCATGTTTTCCTAATTTTGCCAAGATTCCTGTTTTTGGCTGGAGAAGGTTTGCTGGGTTTCTAAATGCTGAAATTAATTTTTCCTGTTTATGTTACAATTGAATCTTTCATCGTTATGCCAGAAGTTTTTTCTTTTTAAAATCAGTACCATAATACAGAGTGAATAGAAACAAATTTTGCCCAATTCAAGCTACCTTTCCATTGGGTAAAAAAAAAAAGAAATTTCATCAATACTCTATGTATTAAAGTTTCATACAATTTTATGACTGTTCCTATTCACACTGATGCTGGGATGAATAGGGAGAGAATATGAATATGTGTGGTCTAGACTGTTACTTGTATATCAAGACCCTGAACTTTGTGAAGGAAAATGTTTTGATGATTAGGTATTTGAATGTTCTCACAAATGGTATATGAGATAGTAGAAATGGTTCCATGACATATGCTCCGCCGACATATGCTCCGCCGACATTTGCTCCGCCGACATTTGCTCCGCCGACATTTTCTCCGCCGACATATGCTCCGCCGACATATACTCCGCCGACATTTGCTCCGCGGACATATGCTCCGAAATGACGACATTTGCTCCGCCGACATTTGCTCCGCCGACAATTGCTCCGCCGACATATCGTTCGAAAATACGACATTTGCTCCGCCGAATTAATTATAATCATCTATAAATTAATGATAATTCCATTCTGCTGCGACAATTGATCATGATTATATTGACAATTATTTTTTTTACAATCATTTGGATATTTTTGTCATAAATGCGCTCTTCTCCTTCTCCTTCTCCTCCTTCTTCTTTCCCTTCGTCTTCTTCTTCTCCTTCTTCTTCTTCTTCTTCCTCTTCTTCTTCCTCCTCCTCTTCTTCCTCTTCTTCTTCTCCTTAATTCTTCCTTTTCTCTTTGTTCTTGTTCTTGTCCTTTTCTTCCTCTTTTCATCATCTTCTTTACAATTTTCTTCCTCTCTTCCTTTTCCCTTTACACTTCTCTTTTCCATCCATCTTCTGCCTACAAAGTTCATATCTTTTATGTTCCTATGATTATTGTGTTGACTATTGTATATTATGATGTCTCTTTTAATCACGGTCAGTGTTGTCTTCTTGTCACTTGCACTATTTTGTAAAATCATTGGTAATTCATCCTGCTGCATGGCTGCGATGATGATATGTGAGTAAAGACCATTATTATATTATTATTCTCATATTTTCAAACATTGTAATTTCTTAATTAATTGAATGCAGATCATAACCACATAGCGAATCAATCTGCTTTTAATGTATTCTTTTGATAATCGCAGAGGTTCATGGAATTTTGCAATAACCAGATTCTCAGCTTGTTATGTCACATTCATTTACAGCTTTTATGGCGACGCATCCCATCTACATTCTTTGTATTCCTGGTGTATAAACTTCATTGCAAGTTGTTTAATTTGTATTTTGCAAATTTAGTTATTACAGCAAAGGATTAATTTCATTTACTTCCCCTGGGTTAATATTTCCCCCAAATCTTCACAAACTTTTTCTCTCTCTCTCTCTTTGAAAAAAAAATATTTCTACGGGCATCTTCCGTACATTTAAAATTCAATCTTCCTAATTAATTTTTCACATGTAATTGCTCCTTGCATGTATATTATTTTAGTTTCCTTTTGACTTTTAATATAATATGAATATTGTCTTATCTTGTAAATATGATAATATGAGTCTTCGGACTTTTGCCATGTACCAATTATTTCCTTTTACAATAAAAACGAAATTGAACTGAATTGAGTTGAATTTGAATTGAATAACAATGTAGATTGGTCAAAGGCAAGAATCAACAAAAAAGGTATATTATGCGGTAAAAACATTAATTTTTTTTTTTTAAATCTCCCTACAGTGGGAGGGGGGATTAACCCTCTCCAACAGCTTCCGCCCGCTCGGTCGCTTCACTCCCTCGCCTCGCCCCCCCCCCCTCGCCCTGTTGAAAATTCTCGGCTACGTCAGAGAGTATGCTCTCCAATTCATTTAATGGTACCGATGGAGCAATTGTCACAGTTCAAGTGTTGTGTCTTCGAAATTGATTCGGCAGAGAAATTGCCGGAGAAATTGTCGGCGAGGCAGCTTTCACATTATTGTCGAAATAATTTGGCCGAGCATGATTCGGCGGAGCAAATGTCGGCGGAGCATAATTATGTCAGCGGAGCATATGTCGACGGAGCAAATATCGTCGTTTAGGAGCATATGTCGGCGGAGCAAATGTCGGCGGAGCAAATGTCGTTGTTTCGGAGCATATATCGGCGGAGCAATTGTCGGCGGAGCAAATGTCGGCGGAGTATATTTCGGCGGAGCATATGTCGGCGGAGCAAATGTCGGCGGAGCAACTGTCACGGAGCAATTGTCACAGAGCACTTGTCGGAATTTTCGGAGCAGTTGTCGGCGGAGCAAATGTCGGCGGAGCATATGTCGTGTCACCAGTAGAAATACATTCCTTTGATGTCGGTTTGTTCTATCCCTACAATATATGCTTCATAACTGTGTGATAATCTGTTCCTATTCACCCCTGATGAATTTCAACCAACAAAAATTAGAAATAAGACAGAAAAGTGAAAAGGTAAATAATCCTTTATGCAATCACCTTCTATCTTGGAAATATTATTTTTCAAGATATATAGAAGGAAAGTTTTGACCACATCTCAAGTTTTAATAGACATATTTCAGGACATCATTGTACAATGGCGTAGCTAGAATTTCATTTTGGGAGGGGTGGTAGTCAGCACGTGAAATACTCTTCCATGGCTATCTTGGAAATATTATTTTTCAAGATATATAGAAGGAAAGTTTTGACCACATCTCAAGTTTTAATAGACATATTTCAGGACATCATTGTACAATGGCGTAGCTAGAATTTCATTTTGGGAGGGGTGGTAGTCAGCACGTGAAATACTCTTCCATGGCTATCTTGGAAATATTATTTTTCAAGATATATAGAAGGAAAGTTTTGACCACATCTCAAGTTTTAATAGACATATTTCAGGACATCATTGTACAATGGCGTAGCTAGAATTTCATTTTGGGAGGGGTGGTAGTCAGCACGTGAAATACTCTTCCATGGGGGAAGGTACAGGGAGAGGGGTTTCCTAATCCTGCGAGAAGCGCGGAAGCTCCAAAGTGTCTTTGTCATTGTTCCTTGTCTGCTCCCGCGCTCTTTTTACATTTTTAAAAACTTTTTATCTTCTCATTCACATTTTTTCTGGCATTTAGGAGGGGGCACCTGCCCCCATCCCCCCCCCCCCCCGGCTGGTGTCATTATATATGCCAAATGGGAGTAGATGTTAGTGGATTCACATTATGATAGTCATGGCTAGGCAGCTGGAGGTATGTGTTACATAATCAAGATAACTGAAATGGTATGCATTGATACTAAACAAAGTTTTGAAATACAACTTTTCCACTTTTTGTTCCCATTCATCCCATTTTACAGTATACATGCTATAATTGCTTTATTTAGGGGGATCAGCTTCCTGCTGTGCTCTTTGACAACATACCAAGTGGAATTTATAAAGCATACGTAAGTTTTGAAAATGATGTACAGCATAGATCAAGTTTGTTTTTCAGATATTTTTGAATATGTCATGAAATCTGTATCAGATTTTGCCACAAATATACCATGATATTGCAGATCTGTTTATTTTTTCAGATATATGAATAGTCTCTGACATATGTACTAATCTTAAATCTGAAAAATAGCTTTCTTGGTTTAAGGTGTGTCATTCCTCGGGGTAAATCTAAGGTTTGTATATAAGTGTGTTCTCGGATTGTGAACATAAATTGACACAAAAAAATAAAGTTTCATAATGGAAAGAAGAATAAGAAGAAGTAAACAAACCCGACACTGTTGTTTTCCAACATGGAAAATGCATGATAAGTACGCAGTTTATATATATCCAACAAAGGTTGTTTATGTATATTGATATACGATATAAAGCAATGCAGACAATTTCAGTTTCTGTTACTGTCCCTTTGTGTATTTCCACAGTATTTACTGTATGTACTCAATCATGCTGGTTGGAGACAAATTTCCACAAAATTATATGGATGAAATTGAATAAACTAATCAATTTTTAATTAAATTATCAAATTTGTTTGATCCAAGCTCCAGTATTTAAGGCTATCATTATACCAACTACAATCATAAAATATGCATTAGATAATCTGGGTAATTTATTTGTCAATGTAGCGAATATTTGCCCTGCTGTTTGTCCATTGTGTCCAGGCTTTTACAAATATCTTTCTTTTCCCTCTAATTGTCTCTTTCTCTCAGGTTTTCAATAGAATGATGTCTAATATAGAATTACTGTAAAAAAAAAGAAATATATATATATATATATATATATATATATATATATATATATATAAAACACTACAGCTTTGGCAACTCTCGTGGAAATAGATACAGTGAGATCAATTGAGAGAATAATAGCATAGCATGAAACATGTATGAATTTCGAATTTGCAAAAATAAAAAAAAAAAACGGAAGGCTAGCTCTGGGGAAATTTAATTCATGCTATGCTATTATTCTCTCAGTTGATCTCAATCACAGAACTCATATATAAACACAACAAAAAAAGTAACTCCCCCCTGATTCAAAGTAGCATAACTTTTTAACGAAAAAGTTTTGAGCAAAATAATTTGGAAGGGTGTTTCTTCACTTATTGACTTACTTCTGTGTGAAAATGAGATTGATCCGTCAACTCATGTATGAGCAAGCAAACATTAAAGGCAAAAATGTCACTTTTGAAAAGTCACAAGAGTCATATTGGGGCTCTGTGAAACAAACCTGTGGCGAATTTGAATTCTTACATTGTTTGATCCAGTCATGCCTATCCCTGACACTTTTCATGTTTATCACAGTTTGGGTGAACACAGTTTTTTGAGAAAAATGATGTTCAGCCCTCCTAAATCTGCAAAATCCATTCAGTCATGCCTATCCATCCAGTCATGCCTATCCCTGACACTTTTCATGTTTATCACAGTTTGGGTGAACACAGTATTTTGAGAAAAATGATGTTCAGCCCTCTTAAATCTGCAAAATCCATTCAGTTTATGGAAAAACTGGCATCAACCAACATGAGTCAGCACATTATGTGAAAATATCAGGTATTCGTCTTTTCCAGCATTAAACAATAAGTTTTCAGTATTTATTGCTTCATCGTTCGCAGTTTTGTCGCTCAACCATGGCACAACCTCAAAAAACATCAACAACACTTAAAAAACGCCAGAAAAATTTTGTTTCACAAATCCCCCAAAATAACTCTTGTGACTTTTGAAAAGTGACATTTTTGCCTTTAATGTCTGCTCACTCATGTATGACTTGACAGATCAATCTCATTTTCAAACAGAAGTTAGTCAATAAGTGTAGGAACACTCCTGCCAAATTATTTTCCTAAAAATGTCTTCGTTAAAGAGTTATGCTATTTTGAATTAGGGGGGAGTTACTTTTTTGTTGTGTTTATATGGGTATATATGTGTATATACAGCTATAGGGTACATATATATATATATATATGTACATATAAAATGGGTATACCCATATATATACAACTATACATCCATCTATAGGGCAAATTTGATTTGTATAGGCCTATTGTTTAAATTCGCCTTTCCGTGGGGGCGAATGTGCCTTGACGTAGAAATTCTATTATGACGGAATAAACCTCACTGTTAAGGCGCAATCACACATTGCTGGTTTAGACGGCAGTTTGGCAATCCACCATGAACCGCCAAAGACCGTCCACTGTACACAAACCCTAGTCTTTCGTCACTCATCCGCCATGAACCTTGATGTTGGAAACTATTCAAAACGTGTTAAAAGAGTTCTGCCATCGCATCTACACGGTTTACGGCGGTTTGAGAACTGCCGTGAACCACTGTCTAAATCGGCAATGTGTGATTGCGCCTTTACTGAGGATTCACCTTTCTGTAGGATGTAGGCATATGTATATATATATATATATATATATATATATATATATATATATAAAAATGAAAGATGCCAATAAATAAACAAATTCCGTCAGACGTGAAATTTACAAATTTTCGGCCATAGGCCTTCATCAGGTAATGATGAAAATTTTATTAAGTATCAAACATACAAAGCGTAGAGCGCAAAAGCGCAAAAAGCTCCATGGATACCAAGCCAACCAAGGAGGAAAAGGGAGAGAGAGAGAGAGAGAGAAAGGAAGAGAAAGAGAGAAAGGGAGAGAGGGGAAAAAAAAAGGGGAGGTAAAGATGACGTAATAAAAAGGGAAGGAAAGCGAAGGAAAGTAACAAAGAAGCGCAAGGCGCACAAAAAATCCAAGGAAACCAAGCAAACAAGAGAAGGACAAGAGAGAGAGAGAGAGAGAGAAAATGACGTAACAAAAGGATCGCGCAATAAAGAAAAAGCAAAAGAAAAGAAAAAAAGATAGGGGAAAGGAGAGAGAGAGAAAAAAAGCAAAAGGCTGAGGAAAGAGAGAACAAAAGGGGGGAGAAAAAGAAAGGAAAGGAGTGAAAGAGGAGAAAAGACAAAAACAAAAAAGGGGAAAAGAGGAAGCCAGGAAGACAGGAAAAAAAGGAAAAGAAAAAGGAAGAAAGAAAAAGTAAGAGAGAGAAGAAGAAGAAAAAAAAAAAAAAAAAAAAAAGGAAAAAGAGAAAAGAAGAGGAAGAAAAGACGGAAGGAAAGAAAACAAGCCTAGGAAATCTGGAATGAACGGAAAGTAGCGTTAAGGCCAAACGGATATAAAGTTCCCAGTTCAAAGATGATCCTCTCTTCTTGTTGCTTCCTGATGGCATCATCTCCTCTACACTTGAGAACACCGCACACCTTGAAATCGTCAATAGTATGTCCCGGTTGGTTAAAATGACGAGCTACTGGTAGTCCTTGTGTTTTCAGATGAATGGATCGTAGATGCTCGGTGACACGATCAGCCAGTCTGCGTTTTGTTTCTCCTATGTAGTACTTCTTACAAGCGGAACAAGAAATCGCGTATACCAGGTTATCTGTAATGCATGAGAAAGATCCTTTCACTCTGTAGTTCCCTTTATGACCACTGATGACCTGGGTGTTGTCGATACGTCTGCACGTCTTACAACGTGATACTTAATAAAATTTTCATCATTACCTGATGAAGGCCTATGGCCGAAAATTTGTAAATTTCACGTCTGACGGAATTTGTTTATTTATTGGCATCTTTCATTTCTTTATTCTAACATTCCGAAGCAGAACTCATATTTTGATTTTCTATATATATATATATATATATATATATATATACATACACATATTATTGTTAGCTTTAATAGATTTTAACTGTTGAAATTAACATTATTTACTCTTTTACATATTTTCATGGTTTTCTAATCTGGAAGTCACTCATGATATAGTGTGCGATGGGTATGTGCCACGGAGAAGACCCCCATATTTTGCACTTAATTTTCTGTTCCAGTGTATACCATATTTTCCTTTTTGAGAAAAAGAAGAGAGAAAACCATCCAAGGCACCATATTTTTTCATCCCATCATTCCGGACCCTCTGCCCCTTATGAAAATATCATCTTTGGCGAAAAGTTGAAAACAAGTTTTTTTCCAGGTGCTTCCCCCTGGCTTTCCCCTTTTCTACCAATCCACCCCACAGAATTCAGTTTCCTCATCACGGTGTGTCTGAGCGATGCATGCAAATTACTGCGCTTATGAATACAAACACCATAGACTTGCTACATTTAGTCAAGTTTTTAGCTAATGGGAGCTAGTGGGCCCATGGGGCCATATGCATGAACACAAAAACATAGTTCCGATCATGGTTCCGAGGATCCTTATATTTCAATAATACCAGTTCTGTGGCATCATATTTGTATTGAAATCCAGTTCCAGTGACCCCCATTTTCCAAAAAGTTAGTAGTTCCAAGGACCATCCTTTCCCTGATAAGCTAGTTCCGAAGCCCCCTTTTTTTTGTCTTGCCAGTGGCTCACACCTACCACTTTTGAGGTCGAGTGCCTCCCCCTGTTTCTATTTGAAATCATTTAACCCCTTTTCTCTGAATTTTTATTTCCTAGGTAATGATTCATGACGATCTTTGCAGCTTCTGTAGAATGTTTTCATCTGTTAACAACTTGAATGTTACAGGTCAGTTTCCCACTCTATTTGACTTCTTGTTGCACTTGATGTTACTTTAATCCAGATAATACCTCAGTCCTCAGTCAGCATCAGACATGGGTTCAAATTGAACCCTGTGTTCTGTGTTAACCCATTTGTGAAAGAGGGTCCACATTGTGTGGTTTGGCCCAATAACTTTCAACGGAGAGCCCTAGAAATTATACCAATTACATGAGCAGAAAGAGTAAAAATTTTGGTTACAGTTCGTTATTCGGAAGGTTCGTTTAGTCTGAAAATGAAATAAGGTTCATTTGTCCGAAGGTTCGTTAGTCCGAAAATGAAAAAGGGTTAATTATTCCGAAGGTTCGTTAATCCAAAAATGAAGAAAGGTTCATCATTCCGAAAATGAAATAAGGTTCGTTAATCTGCTGGTTATTTTCGGACTAACGAACCTTATTTCATTTTCTTTTCGGACTATCGAACCTTCGGAATAACAAACCCTTTTTCTTTTTCGGACTAACGAACCTTTGGACAAATGAAACTTATTTCATTTTCAGATTAACAAAACTTCGGTATAACGAATCTCATTTTGTTTCTGGAGTAACGAATATTCGGAATAACGAACCTTCGTAATAACGCCACAAATGTTCGGATTAACGAACCCTTTTTCATTTTCGAACATCTATGTATACGCAATTTGCGTGTTTCGGAATAACGAATATTCGGAATAACAAACCTTTGGAATAACGAACATCACCCAAAATTTGTACACATACTGGTTCCATTTTGGTTGCATCAGTATTTGTTGTTTGATGCTGAAATTTTTCAAAGTTAAATAAGCACCAAAATCTTTGATTGGCAGTGCAGTGTGGGAAAGTTCAAAATTACTGGTTTTCCATGAAAGTTGGTAACTTTGTAACTTCTTCACATACTTGCTGTCAATTTACACTTATTTCAGATAATGACTTTTTATTAGAAGAATGAAGTGATACAAGAAAAAAACTAGTGTTGCAAATTTGAAGAAGAAAAGCTGATCAAACAAGGCTTCAAGTAATTCCTGCCATGAATGGGTCTGTGTGTCACTGCTCCGTTTCATAGATGGGTTCATTCAGATACGCAGCAGTAAGCAGTGTCAAGAATCATGGTGGGTTTTTCTTTTGTGTGTGTGTGTGTGTGCGCATGTGTGCGCATGGGTACTGTGTGTGTTTTTACTAAATGAATAGCAAGGGGGTATGATTGACACAATAAAGGTAATACACTTCTGCTTACTTACCTGTCTGTGATAAAATTCAGAAATGTACCACATGGAACGCTTGAAAAACCCCAGTTCACAGCTGCGTATATGAACAAGCCTCTGTAGGGGAGGCACCATGAAGAAACGTGTTGAAAAAGTCAGTGTTGTCATACACCTGCACATTCCACTTAGTTATACAAGGAAAGACCTGAGCCGGTATTCTGAAAATTGTGTTAACTTTTATCTTATTTTAATTGCCATAGCAATCAGAAAAGCGTACGCCATTGGCTCACATCGCGCACTTTTTTGTCTAGCGTGCTGGTCATTTGCGCAGTTCAAACCAATCATAAGTACGCCTTTAAAATTTGTTCTGACAATTAACACAGTGAAGATAAAATAAGATAAAACAATTTTCAGAATACCGCCCATGAGGGTTTCGGTGATTCAGTTTGCTTTCCTTCTCTAAGGCATAGGTGATGCTGAATGTAGTACCAGTTAAAGCAGCAGCAGCAGTAGTAGTAGTAGTAATGATCATGATGATAATGATAATAAAAAATATTAATGATCATGATAATAATGATAATAATAATGATAATCATAATAATCATGATGATAAAAATGATGATAATAATCATGATAATCATAATAATCATGATGATAGAAATGATGATAATAATCATGATAATCATAATAATCATGATGATAAAAATGATGATAATAACCATGATAATCATAATAATCATGATGATAAAAATGATGATAATAATCATGATAATCATTATAATAATGATGATAAAAATGATGATAATTATAAATAATGATAATTATCATGTGATAAAAAAAGATAATGATAGTTATAATAATGATAATGACAATGATGATGATTATAGTATTGATGACAATAATGATAGTGAAATTAATGAAAATAACAATAGTGAAATTAACAAATATGATTACGATAGTAATAATAGTAATGAAGAAGAAGCATGATCATGGTGATGATGATGATGATGATGATGATTATGATGATGATGATGATGATATTATTATTCTCTCATCGTTTATATAAAATCCTAATATTTTACATTATTCTCTCTAAAGCTAAGCCCCCTCGTGCCCCATCTACAACCCCTCACACCTTATCTACAACCCCTCGCACCTCATCTACAACCCCTCGCACCTCCTTGCAAACCAAGCCACGTCCATCTACTCTTGCCAGTACCACGAGTGGCCTCGAAATTAGTCATCTATTGGCTGCACTAGCTGGGTCTCTGGGAGGAATTCTGCTGGTGGTCTTGGTCGTGTGTGCGGTAGCCCGTACCTGCATTGGGAGCCCAAGCAAGTCTAGCAGCCCGGAAATCGAGACTGGAAGTGACCCGACAAAGTCTGCTATTCCTCCTCATAGCACTCCATATGGTAAGACTTCTCATGTTTTGAATGCGGATCTGTTTAGGTCAGTTTTAAAGCGAAGTTGTAGATGCTGATGTAAGCTAAACACAGTGATCCTAATGTTCATAACTTCAAGTTTTATAAATACTCTAATTGCTTTGAGACTACTACTTTGTACTCAGATGTATTTGCTGTTTCAGTTGAAGTTGAAGTTGAAATTTATTTATTCCACTTTTACATCAAAATTAATTCAGATTTTACAAAAATAAGTGTCAGTTTCAAAATGTTAATGCTAAAGAACTCAATCAAATACATGTATGGTAAATAGGTGGATAGTTTCGAGATACATAGTCTCGAGATACATGAACAATTGGCACAAAAAGAGGAGAATGTAAAATGTGGGGAGCCTGAATAAAAAGTACAGCTTGTAAATGATTAGGCTTCCATTAATAGAATAATACGTAATTCTAATAAATATGTGATATAATGCGAAACAGAATAGAAGTGTCAGGTACACTAGACGTACAATAAGCATGAAACTAAGAATGTGGTATAAAGAAGTTTGGGATTTTTTTTTATAGCAAATTCAAGGCCTGGTGATACCATCAAAAAGATGAAAAGTGGCCCATAAGTACAATTAACATACATATCACAATTAACAAAATTCTTTATTAAGTTACTGATGATACATGTAACTAAGACAACAAATATGCATTAACTCTGTACTTGAAACAATCCATATTGGGTAGGTGAGGAAACACAGTTGGTGGGAGAGAGTTCCACAGCCTGTCTATTCTTGGGATGTAGGAAGTAAGATGGAGCTGGGTGTTGGACTTTGGAATATTGACAGCATAGGGATGACTGTTTGTAAAAGATCGGGTTAAACGTAAACTTGTTATTCCTGCAGGCAGGATTTGAGCTATCTCGATGGATGCTTTCATGAAGAAATGGCGGTAAAAAGTGCAGAGAGATGCATCGTTCCTCCTGTGATCAAGTGGGGGAATTCCTGCCTTAAGCGGATCCTCAATTTTCAGTAATCAAAGAGCTTTTCTCTGTAGTCTGTCTATTAATAGCTTGAGTGCTGTAGTGCCCGCTCCACTCAATAATGGGGAAGCATACTCCATGAGTGGTCGTATATATGCCTTGTAGATGATGATTCGTGCTTGGATAGGGAGAAGATTTTTAGTGCGTTCAAGGATGTATAATCTCCTAGCAATTTTCTTAGCAATTAGGTCTTTGATGAAAGGAGTCCAAGACAGAGTGTTGGTGATGGTGACCCCAAGAAGAGTAATGTTTTGTGTTGGTATCAGTTCTTTGTTCATGAAGAAGAGAGGAGGGTGGTTCTGCACTAGCTTCCTGCTGATGATCAACTATTGGTTTTGCTGGCATTAAATGTGATGCACCAGTCAGAAGCCCATTTTTCAATTGCATTTAAGTCTCGCTGCAGACTCACTGCACAGATGTCTTCGAGGTCTGGATTTTTAATGATGACATGAAGAGTTGAATCATCTGCAAACAGGTGGAGGTCATTCTCTCATTTTGAAGCTAAATCATCAGTATACATCAGAAAGAGTAAGGGACCTAGTACGCTCCCATGGGGCACTCCAGTTGATGGGGGCATTGCTGAAGAAGTAAATCCATCCAGTACAACAGACTGTTGTCTATCAGCTAGGAAAGGTGAAACCCAGTCATGTAGGTGTCTTTGGATACCGGTTCCATGACAAATGCTCCGCCGACATTTGCTCCGCCGACAACTGCTCCGAAAATTCAGACAAGTCCTCCGCGACAATTGCTCCGCGGCATTTGCTATGCCGACATATGCTCCGAAACGACGACATTTGTTCCTCCGACATTTGCTACACCGACAATTGCTCCGCCGATATATGCTCAGAAACGACGACATCTGCTCCGCCGACAATTGCTCCGCCGACATATGCTCCGAAACGACATCTGCTCTCCAACAGCTTCCCCCCTCGCCTTGCCCCCCTGTTGAAAATTCTTGGTTATGTCAGAGAGTATGCTCTTCAATTCATTTCATGGTGACGACGGAGCAATTGTCACCATTTCAAATGTCGTGTCAACCATGGGCATCAGTCCGTTTTCCAGTTTGGGGGGGGGGGGGGGACACAGTCCAGAAATTTGCTGAGAAGCGAAAAAACAATCAGGTGTCTCTTTTTGGAGCAGGGGCGTCGCTAGACTTTTTTCAAGGAGGGGGGTTGTAGAGGTCAGATTGCGGACAAACAATGCTACCGATTACCGACGACCAGTGTCGATAAATTCAACCTTTTAAAGCCCACGAGGCATGTTCAGTTGTGTACGTAGCTCTATCATATTTCCTTCTTAATTATATATTTGTTCACCTCACTTGCCGTATATGTGTTTGCTCTCCCAAAATATCCTGTATATAAATATAATACGAGCGAGCGCAGCGAGCGAGGAAGAAATTTACACTCCCTTTCGTAGAAGTGATAGTTCTTCATCAAAACTACATGATGGGCTTAAAGATATCTCTCTCGCCTGATTTATTCGCTTTCAAAGGCCATCCTAAATCTTAATATTATACGAGCGAGCGCAGCGAGCAAGGAAAAAACATACATACTTTTTCACTGCAGAAGTGATAATTCTTCATGCAAATACACGATGGAATTAACTATAAGACATCTAACTTATACATGTACATTTGGTCACCTCACCTACCGGATTCGTTTGCTTTCCCTAACCATTGAGCGAGCGCAGCAAGCGAGGAAAAAAATTATATGCTACTTTTAATGGTAGAAGTGGCATTTCTTCATCCAAATGGTATTATCTAAGAGATATCTAACTTTTACATGTATATGTGGTTACCTCGCTTGCCGAATGTGTTTGCTCTCCCAAAATATCGTGTATTTAAATATAATATGAGTGAGTGCAGCGAGCAAGGAAAAAAATATAAACTCTCTTTTGTAAAAGTGATAGTTCTTCCTCAAAACTACGTGATGGGTTTAAAGATATCTAAATTATATATTTTGGTCACCTCTCTCGCCTGATTCATTCGATTTCAAAGGCCATCCTAAATCTTAATAGGCCTATTATACGAGCGAGCGCAGCGAGCTAAGAACATATATATACTGTTTTTATGTAAGATGATAATTCTTCATCAAAATACATGATGGGCCTCGCTTGCCGAATTCGTGAATCCATTCTGTATCTGAATATTATAGCCTACGATCGAGAATAGCGAGCAAGGAAAATACTTAAATACTTCTTTTCATTGTAAAAGTGAAAGTTCTTTATCAAAATACGCGATGGCCTTTAAGATATCTATTTTGATATATTTGGTCACCTCTCCTACCTAATTCATTTTCTTTCAAAGACTATCCTGTATCTAGATATCAACCGAGTGAGCGCTGCGAGAGAGGAAAAAATTCATATACTGTTTTTATGGTAGAAGTGATAATTCTTCATCAAGTGCATGATGGGCCTTAAGGTATATTATTAAGGTAAATTGTAATTTGATCATCTCACTTGCCGAATGTGTTTGCTTTCCGAAAACATCCTGCATCTAAATGTTATACGAGCGAGCGCAGCGAGCAAGGAAAAAACATACATACTTTTTCACTGTAGAAGTGATAATTCTTCATGCAAATAGACGATGGAATTAACTATAAGACATCTAACTTATACATGTACATTTGGTCACCTCACCTACCGGATTCGTTTGCTTTCCCTAACCATTGAGCGAGCGCAGCAAGCGAGGAAAAAATTTATATACTATTTTTAATGGTAGAAGTGGCATTTCTTCATCCAAATGGTATTATCTAAGAGATATCTAACTTTTACATGTATATTTGGTTACCTCGCTTGCCGAATGTGTTTGCTCTCCCAAAATATCGTGTATTTAAATATAATATGAGTGAGTGCAGCGAGCAAGGAAAAAAATATAAACTCTCTTTTGTAAAAGTGATAGTTCTTCCTCAAAACTACGTGATGGGTTTAAAGATATCTAAATTATATATTTTGGTCACCTCTCTCGCCTGATTCATTCGATTTCAAAGGCCATCCTAAATCTTAATAGGCCTATTATACGAGCGAGCGCAGCGAGCTAAGAACATATATATACTGTTTTTATGTAAGATGATAATTCTTCATCAAAATACATGATGGGCCTCGCTTGCCGAATTCGTGAATCCATTCTGTATCTGAATATTATAGCCTACGATCGAGAATAGCGAGCAAGGAAAATACTTAAATACTTCTTTTCATTGTAAAAGTGAAAGTTCTTTATCAAAATACGCGATGGCCTTTAAGATATCTATTTTGATATATTTGGTCACCTCTCCTACCTAATTCATTTTCTTTCAAAGACTATCCTGTATCTAGATATCAACCGAGTGAGCGCAGCGAGAGAGGAAAAAATTCATATACTGTTTTTTATGGTAGAGTGATAATTCTTCATCAAATGCATGATGGGCCTTAAGGTATATTATTAAGGTAAATTGTAATTTGATCATCTCACTTGCCGAATGTGTTTGCTTTCCGAAAACATCCTGCATCTAAATGTTATATGAGCAAGCGCAGCGAGTGAGGAAAAATTTACACTCTCTTTCTTTGTACCAGTGTTATTTCATTGTCAAAATACACAAGCAAATAAGCCAAATATGACTTTATTAGGGCACCTTACTCCTTCTTTTTTTTCTTTTTCCCCTCCTTCCTCTTCCCTCTCCTTTCTCTTTCGCTCTCTCTCTCTCCCTCTCTCACTTGCCAACAACGATTGTGATTTTTTATTTATTTATTTTTTTTGGGGGGGGGGGGACATGCCCTATTGTGTCCCCCACCCTCCATTATTTGGGGGGGACGTGTCCCCCTGTCCCCCTGTCCCCCTGTTTCCCCCCCCCCCCCGGATTGACGCCCATGGACTGTCAGTGAAATTAATTCGGCAGAGAAATTGTCAGTTGTCACATTATTATTGCAAAGGCAGTTGTCACATTATTGTCGAAATATTTCGGAGGAGCATAATTCGGAGGAGCAAATATCTAGTCGGAGTAATTGTCGGCGGAGCATATGTCGGCGGAGCAAATGTCATTTCAGAGCATATGTCGGCAGAGCAAATGTCGGTGTTTCGGAGCATATGTCGGCAGAGCATTTGTCGGCGGAGCATATGTCGGCGGAGCAAATGCCGCGGAGCAATTGTCGCGGAGCAATTGTTGCGGAATTTTCAGAGCAGTTGTCGGCGGAGCATATGTCGCGTCACCTGGATACCAAACGAGGTCAGTTTTGACAGAAGGCCGCGATGCTAAACACGATCAAAAGCTTCCTTTATGTCTAACGCCAGAACTCTAATTTCTTGTTGGGAGTCAAGAGCATTGTTCCACCACTGGGTGATGGAAGGATCTTGTTTGTCTCCCTTCTTAGGTATGGTGATCACATGGGCACATTTCCAATCAGAGGGAACTGTCTTTGTGTCAAGAGAAATCTGAAACAGCTTGGCAAGCTTTGGAGCAAGCTCAGGTGCACTTAGTACAGTTGCTGTACTAAAGAGGGTGAAGACCAAAGGACATGTTTTCATGCTTTGTTAAAACCAAATTTGTATTTTCATGATTCATGTGTAAACACGAAATTTTGAATTTTTCCTTAATGATTTGTCATAAGGTGACTTTATTGTCTTGTACACTGTTACAGCATGGTTAGTGCATTTCTTATATTTTTTTTCAGGTGACCTTGATTCCCTGAATGGAACTGCATATGTCAATCAGTTTCCTCTGCTAAACACCTGCGAGTTCATCAGTCCTTCCATGGCTCCTGCAACCATCCACCATGATAATTTGACCAATGGAAGACTCCTGAAAGAGAGTCAGTTTTATGCTGACTCTATGGCCTCCGAACAAGGGGATAGCATCAGCAAAATTGTGGATGTCAACCGTGGTATGGGTCATCAAACATATTCTAAATGTGGCGAACCAGAATCACCCGACTCTGGGTTAGAGTTAGAACACTCTGAAGATACTATGGATGATGGACACACTCTGTTTTCTTTAAATTTACCTTCCTATGGGGATGAAGTCTAGTTAAATTCACATGATATTCTCTGTGTTTTTACATGATATTTGGAACGTACTGAAAAAGAACTGAAATAGAAAGTTTCTCATGAGTTGATGTGATTATGATTGTGCCTTTATAGAGCATGGTTCCTTTTTCTAATGCACGCATGAACTACGAAATATATATTGTTTATTAGAATAAAGCAGGTTACAGAAGTAATATTTTTTCATTCATACGTAAACTTAAAAAGTTCTTTTTAGACAGATATAACTTTCAGTTGTCAGCATGAACAGGGAATGCATATTTTCAACACAAATTTTTTAATGGAAATAACACTATTATAAGATCAAAAGCTTTGCAGAAGTCATCGTAATGTACAATTCTCCGTCCTTCATCCCTCATCTTCACCTTTTTCATCCTTCCTCTTACGTACATCCCTCCATTTTTTTTTTCTCTCTCTCTCTCTGTCTCTGAATATTTCTCTGCTAGTAAAGTTGTCACTTGTCATTCATTTTTGTGCATTTTACATGCACTAAATAATGTAAGTCACATCACTCTTTTATGGGCGGGGCCGGGGGGGGGGGGTGGAATAACATAAACGTGCATACATTTGTATTACATTATTATTGTATCATTATTTATGTAAGCCAGATAGGGGTCTATACAATACAAGCTCTGCTTCTTTAAATAGACTTAGATTTATTCTTCTTAATTTAACTTGAGTTAATACTTACAGATATATGTAAAATGTATTATTTCTCATATGCAAATTAGTTTTATATTTTGTTATTCCAAGAATAAGTATATGTATGTTTATTTAACTGTGTTATTTGCATTATGTGGAAAATAAAGAAACTTCAAACTTCTAAAAATAATTTTGTGTGCAACCTTTAAATTTGCTACAATACTTTTTTTTCAAGTTGCACATTCATTGAGGCTGCTGTTTTAAAAGGAAGTTTGCCAGTTTTTTATAAGTTTAGCCAAAGAATTTTATGGATGTTGCAATTTGTCTTAGCCAATGATTATTTCAGCCTATGATTATTTCAGCATTATCTTGCTCTCTGAAGGCTTGTAGTCACTTTGAGATCTTGGATGTGTTATGTAAATTTTTCATAACTTAATAATGCACAGTTTTGTGATGTCATTCTTATGCCTAGTCATTCAGTCAATTAATTATATTGTTAAAACTTCATTGTATTTTCATTGTGCAAAGCAAATTTGTGTATATATTAATGATACTCAGATTTCTTTTGAAATATAACAATGCAAAGTGTGATATTTAACTCATCTAGAATGTGTTCTATTCTTTCATGACATGCATTGAAGGGGGTACCCAATGCTGAAACAATGTTCCTTCATTTAAAAGAGCATGATTTTATTAGCAAAAAATCATCTGCCTAAAGTTTAAAAAAAGTCGTGTTGCCAAGAAAAACCCAAAATATGGTAAGATTTCAGCCTATTTTTACCCCCTCAGCTGTGTCCCAGTTTCAATTGGGTACCCACAATGACCTTGTCGCGCAATTCTATCAAAATGCGCGCAAGGTATAATACATATTGTACAGTCTAGCGCGCGCTACAACTGCAATTCGCGCAGCTGGGTAACCACATCTACGTCATACCTCATACTCAAGTTTTTAGGTCAATCCTTGAATAATAACAAATAATTTGCCAAATATGCATTGATTCTAATTGAAAATCATCAAATTTTTAATGTTATCGTATTGTTCTTAGAATTCTATTCTCGATCATATATCAAAAAAAAAAAAATTAACCATTGTGTAATCAGTTTAAAATTGTTTTTATTGCAATGAACAGGAAGAGGCTAAAAGCCTTGAAGCAAAATATGTAAATATAGTCTTTAGTTATGTATGTTTTAAGCCATTAGTTTTTAGTGTTTTTCTATTAGGTTCAGTCACTCATCTCAGCGACTTCACCTTTTTTTTTTTCTTGATTGTAAGCATTTGTTTTCAGTATATAATCATGAAGTGTGATTTGGAGAATCACTGGATGGGTGTTAATTTTAAGTTAGTAGGGAATTACGAGCATGCACCATGAAATGGGAAAGTATAATTCTTAACATTTTTCTGTGGATGTATTTAAGTATTAGGATGTTCATTGCTGCTAACTTCTGTGTGTTGTACTATATACAAAATATTAAACTTCTGTGTGTTGTACTATATACAAAATATTAAACTTCTGTGTGTTGTACTATATACAAAATATTAAACTTCTGTGTGTTGTACTATATACAAAATATTAAACATGTTGTATCAAAAAATGTTATGTTAAGCTAAAAAGAAGGTTCCTGTTGAAGTATATTTTCTCATCTTTTTGTGCAGGTTTTGTTAGGCAGTATGTGGATGTAGATGAATGTGGGTTTTGTGTGGGAGTACTGTACATATTTTAACCTCTCGCTATTCGATATGAGTTGAGTGTGGGTTGTGCATGGGTATGTGGATGTGGGTGGTGTGTGAGTGTTTGGATGTGGGTTGTTCAGGTTGTTCGTGGGAAGATGAATGTGCTCTTTTATCGTACATCAAATAGATTAACATTGTTACCAATGTGTGCATGTGTGTTTTTTCAAAAAAAGAGGTGTGCACGGGAGAGTGTGTAGGTTTGCGCAAAAAGAGGGGTTTAGTTTTCGACAAACCATAATTTATGCAAGATAATCAGGTACCTGGTACATGATTGTGTTTAACACATGCAATAAAGGCTTTGATCAAGAGAATGTTAAAATGTGTGCTTGCTTTAATATGAAAGAAATTAATCTGGTGCTGAAATACGTTGGTGATTCTAATGTATTACAATACAATTGGAGGCAGTGATAATAGGCATTGTACATGTATTTTTTTTTTGTTAACCTTATAATGTAAGCATGTGAGAAAAATGCATCTAGAAATAGAAGATAACAGGATAAAGTTCAATAATTTGTAGAGCTTTACTGTTCACCCCTTTGTAATTTTGAGAAAATTCAAAATAAGTAGTTTTGGCTGAGTATTGCTTTGCAGTTGCTTACTTACTTAAGATATAAATAGCTACATAATTGAAATATTGCACAATTATGCTTGACCTTTCATAGAAATATATAGATATATATGTCATTTTGTTTTGCTATTGTGACATGGTGATATTTATTGTATGTTAATGAATGAAATTACTGTAGTTAAAAAGAGGATATTTACCAGTGACTCATGGTTTTAAAAAATAGGCATAGTTTGTTCTCACATGAGATCCAGGAAAAATGCTTAAGGCCCGGTCACACCGCCCGAACTTTGTTGGAGCGTTCCTTGAACGGTAGGGAGAGGGGGCCGAATTTCGACAACGCTCGTCACCGCGCACAAAATGGGAAAAAAATCGAAAGCACGGGCGTTGCTTTAGCGTTGGTTTAACGGTAGCGAGCGGTAGCGAGCGTTGATCCCGCTCTGACACCTCCATACCAACGCCAAACCAAAGTTCATCACCGCAATGGATCGCTGCTTCAACGCCCGACACCGTTCCAGCAATCCCGTGTCCGCTCGTAAAACGCTTACAACCGCTCCACCAAAGTTTGTGCAACGTTTAATCACCGCCCAGGCAAAGCTGGCGAAGCAGCAGTGGTCCAGCGTTCAAGATTTCTGCGTTGGCCTAGCGGACCCAAGCGTTCACGAACTTGCGTCTAGCGGTGCCAAACTTTGACTGGGCGTTGTTGGAGCGGTGGTGAACTTTGCCGGAACGGAAAATTGCCCGCTCCTCACCGCTCGCAATATTTTGTGCAGCTCAAAACTTTCGGAGCGGTAGGAGGGACCATCAGCGGTGGCCGAGCGTATACGGCGTTGCCTTAACGGGGCCAACCTCTGTTAAACGGTGGTGAACGGTAACGAGCGGTGATGAATTTTTTTCACCGCTCCAGGAACGCTCCAGCAAAGTTCTGGCGGTGTGACCGGGCCTTTAGTAGAAAATGTTTAGTTAAACTCCTTGGTTGAATACAAAAATCTGTATTTATTCCCAATCATATCACAGCATGAATTCAGTCTTTTTGGAAACTAAATATTGAACAGTTTGCTTGAAACTTTGCACCCCCTTTTTTTTCATTTCATAAAGCATACAGTACAAAATACACAATTTCATTACAGGCAACACCTGTCAACATGTCACCGAATACATGGCACAAGAACAATCATCGAATGAGAGAAATGATAAAAAGATGGACATGCATGATGAGGGAGAGGGTAAGAGCTGGAAAGAGGAGGAAAGAGAGAGCCTCTGAGGGAGTGGGGAGGGAGTTACCTTAGAGTTGAAAATCTTTCATAAATTGATTATTCTCATTGGCTCATTATTCGCATGGGAGCTAGGGAAAGGTAGATTTTGCTTTATGGTACATTTATTGTGTGTGCTAAATTGTCCTGTGACATGAACAGAGGCTATGTCCTAAAGACTTTCAAGTGTCTAGGTAATTTTTCCATTGATCTGGCCAGATAAGTCTCATTTCGAAAAAGTTCATTATTGCAATATTTTGTTATGTGTTATTAAAAATGTGTTGTTGTTTTTTTAACTTTCTATAGTTCTACCAGTACTTTAGAGGGAACAATAATCTCCATGATTCATGTACACGAACACTTTTTGTTTGCAAAACAGTAAGATAAAGTAATCATTCTTTTACCTTCAGTAGGAGTAGGTTATTTTTGTTTTATTCCACACGAGCACTCTAGATATTGTGTAATGCGACAGGACCTGTCATTTTCAAGCACACGTATGATATTAATTCTTCAGTGAGTGAATCATTGCAGTGACAGATCATGATTTTAATAAATGTTGATTTATTCTAGAGGATGAATTTCCACCAAAGTATGTTTTTTTTTTTTTTTTTACTTTCATTTGTAAATATGAAACAATGTAGCATTCACAAGGAATATTGTTTAGCGTTTTATTTTATGTAGCTGTATATCTAATTTACAGATAAGTTTTTGAATATAGTATACGGAATTGAAAATATGCAGCACAAATAGATATATATTGTTTTCTGAAATATGCTAGTTGATCTTATCATTCATGTCTCATGCATTTCTGTATAAAGTAATCGAGGAGAAAATATGTGAATGTTATGCCATCAACCTCAAATACATGTATATCAAATCTGTTAAAGACTTTAGAAAATACATGTATTTCGACTTTCAAATGGTGTCATAAAAAAAGCAAAATCCAATGAAGAGCACTCCACTTTTAGCCCGGAATTGATCATACCCCCCTCCTCGCCACAACAACAAAAATTGTTTCGTTAAATTTAGTTGAATTTAGGATTTCCAATAATCTAATCCATGGGACCCTATCAATTATACAACAAAGGGCCATGCTTCTTCTGCAGTTCTTCAGCGGCGAATATCTATGTACCAATCAAATTCCTAACTTCAACCGCATACCAAACGGTTACCAACCCTAACCATAAACCTGACCTCAACCCTGTCACGTTCCTTGACGAAAGAGGCCTGCTGCAAATGTTGCCTGAGCGAAACCCTAGCAGTATAACGTCGGTTATGACAGTCACTCTATTTCATTGGGCATTTTCCTTCGTCTCTCCTACACCTTTTCATTCAATTTCAACCAAATTTGGTGACTTTTATATGAGCGAGCACTGCTAGCAATGAAATAATACTCCTTTTAATTTTAGAAGCGATGATTTCTTCATCGAAATACCCGATGGGCCTATAAGATATTTAAAACATAAATTTGGTCACTTCGCTTGCAAAATTCATTCGCTTTCCCCCAACATCCTGTGTCTAACTATATACGAGCGAGTGCAGCGAGCGAGTAAAAAAATACTCTTTTTCATGTTATTTCGTCATCAAAATACATTTTGACCAATAAGATATATAAATCATAGCCTATTCGGTCACCTCGCTTCGAGTGATGAAATACATATTTACTCCTTATCATGGTAAAAGTGATAATTCTTCATCAAAATATGCAATGGGCCTATTAGATATCTAAATTATTTTTGTCACCTCACTTGCCGAATTCATTCGGTTTCAAAAAAACATCTTGTATCTAAATTTTATAGGAGCGAGCGAAGCGAGCGAGAAAAATATATATACTCCTTTTCATGGTTGAGGTGATTATTCTTCATCAAAATGTCGCTTTCAAAAACCATCCTGTTTCTAAATATATGAGCGAGCGAAGCGAGCGAGAAAAAATATGGTCTTTTATATTATATTACTTCGTCAAAATACACTCAGGCCGGTAAAATATCTAATTTATTTATTCAGTCACCTCGCTTGCCAAATTCATTCCCTTAAAAATAAAAATCTTGTATCTAAATATTATACTAGCGAGCGAAGCAAGCGACTAAACATATGTATACTCCTTATCATGGTTGAAGTGATTATTCTTCATTAAAATACACGATGGGCCGAAAGGTACATCTAAATTATATACATTTGATCACATCGCTTGCCCAATTCTTCTGTTATTCCAAAACGATCCCGTATCCGAATATTATACGAGCGAGCGCAGCGAGCGATGAAAAATACACACTCTTTTTCATGTTATTTCGTCAAAATGCACGTAGGCCAGTACGATATCTAAATCATATATTCAGTAACCTCGCTTGGGGAATTCTTTTGTTTTTCCTAACGATCCCGAATATTTTACGAGCGAGGAAAAAATACACTCTTTTTCATAGTATTTCGTCACTAAACTACACGTATATTCGGTCACCTCGCTTGCCGAATCTTTTTCTTTTCCGAAACGATCCCCTATGTGAATATTATATGAGCGAGCGCAGCGAGCGAGGAGAAAATATATTCCTTTTTCATGTTATTTTGTCATATTCGGTCAACTCGCTTGCCGAATTCTTTTGCTTTCCCGAAACGATTCTATATGTGAGCGAGTGCAGCGAGCGAGAAAATATATACACCCTTTTTCATAGAATGAGTGTTATTTCGTGATCTAAATACATCTAAACATAATATTTGTAAATTATGTATTTAGTCGTCTATTTGCCAAAAAGGCGAAACCAGCCATCCTGCATCTATACGAGCGATCGCAGCGAGCGATGCAAATTATACACTCTTTTTAATGGTAGAAGTGTTATTTCGTCATCGAAAATACACTCCTATAAGATATCTAAATAATATTCGATCACCTATTTGTCAATTATGCCTCTATTTTTGCACCTCGCTTGCCGTCTGAAACCATTCTGTTTCTACCGGAGCGAAGCGAGCGACCGACAAAAAACGCTATATTTTCTTTAAAAAAAGAAAATTAATGTAGATTCCAGTCCAGACTCGATCAAGGGCTTTTAAACCCGATAACTGGACGACCCCATCATCACGGTACAGTATCGTCGGTATACAGAGAGTGCTCCAATTGCGTAATATCAAAACTTGCCAAGGATGATGAAGGATCGAGCAAGAATAGCCGACAAACTACAGCCGGGACAGCCCTTCCTGACGCGACATGGTCCATTATTCCCCAGACTCTACGTCTGCACCGTTCCCGCAAGCACAACCTCGGAACCTCTCTTTCTCTCTCTTTACCTTGTCATCGTTTTTCTTATCCATTTTCTCCCTCTTTTTCTCTTTTCCTTTTCCCCTCTCTTTCTTTTCTTTATCTTTTTCTTCCTTCTCCTTTTCTTTTCTTTTTCCTTTTTTTTTTCTTCTCTCCTTTTCCTTTTCTCTTTCCTCTTTCTCTTCTTTTTCCTTTTTCGTTCTTTTTTTTTCTTTCCCCTTCTCATTTTTTCTCTCCCCTTTTTTCATTTTTCCCGACGGCAGCGCAGATTTACAGACGATATCCTGAGCAGTGGGAGGATGTCACCCCCCCCCCTCCCCGCTAGCGGCGGCCATTTTTTAAGGCCAGTAACATGAAATATCCCCAAGAAAATTTCAGTCCAAATCCGCCCTTGGCAAAAAAAGAAGAAGATTATTTTCCCCATGGGAATTATAGGTTAAAAACGGGAAAAAATTACATATGTGAAAATGCATTCGAGAAATCTTTTTTCCCACTTCCACAGGGTAATTTCAATATTTAAACAATTCGACACATTCGATCATGATTATGTATCCAAAAATACTATAAGAAGTTTACAGCTGGAAAAATTCTTGCTATCTAAACATTTCAAAATATTTTCATCAAATTTTCATACGCCCAGGGACTCTTCTATCGAATCTCATCGAAAAATTCTAGAATATTTTACGCTTGAGTGAGTAGACGTAACTTGTGAAAGGGTGGAAAGTTTGATCTTGACAAGAACTGGTATTTGTTCTGGTTGATATCAACGGGGCTGAGAGTAGTGTAAAATCTGCAATGCAAACGTGTTAAGTTTCATGGTCATTCATCTTTACTTCATTGATAAATAGAGTGAAACATGGTTTTGTCATGTTTTTCTTCCACTTACCAAACGGAACAACAAGGTAAAAAATTACTGATAAAATGTCAAGTCTCTTCCCTCAAAAAAAGTCGAAATTTTAGTCATATTCATGAAAGCTACACATTTCAATTGCAGATTGTAGTTTTTCACTATTATTGTGTCAACTCACTTGTCCTTGGGATTGAATGAGTGTATGATTGGTTAACTGCTTTACTGATTGGTGGAAGTATTGATTGACCCATCCATTCATGGATGACTGATTGATTGCCTGATCTTTCAATGTGATTGGTTCGATATATGCATTTTACCAAATAACATCAAGAGATCTTGGCAGAACCGTAGAGGACGACATTGTTTAAAGTTTGAAACCCTATTAAGAGTTCTCTAATATGCACGGTGAAAGCCTCAGCAAGAATTGTACTTCCTTCCGCGATAATCGTAGTAGACTATAGACAGTGGCGTACTGTGGGTCATCGCATTGGGGGGCACCGAGCATGGCCGTATGCATATTTTTTCCGGAGGGGGGGGGGCAAAGCGCGTAAAATTTTCGAAGAAATACAAAGGCGAGGGAGCGAAGCGACTGAGCCGGTCATGAGGGCGCTTTTGCATTTTAAAAACTGAAATTGAAGGATCGGGTACACACTTTTGGTGGAAATTTTGACGATTTTCAGTTTTAAAAAATGTTGAGTATTCAAAATTTCTGGGGAGCAACCACCACACTGCCCCCCCCCCCCCCCCCCCCCCGCCGCGTACAGCCATGCCACCGAGTGGAAAAGTTTGTGCGGGTGTGTGTGGTTATTTCTATCATGTTAACAATAACGAAAGTTATTTCCAATTAAGGTGTCTTTTGGGACATGAAGCGTTTTAAAATTTTTGGAAAATGATGCATCTTGCTAGATACCACCCTGTATTTAAATTTTGCGAGCGAGCGAAGCGGGCGAGCCGAAACTTACAACTTGATTTGCAATAAAAACATATTTTATTTTGTTATCAAAATACACTATCGGACCATACAGGCTCAGGTGATATTTTAATCAAATATCTAATCACCTCGCTGCCAATGACTCTACTTTAGCACGTCCCTGGTCTATTGCTTTCAGTCCGAAACTATCATGTCTCGAGCGAGCGAAGCGAGCGAGGAAGCACACAATCACCCCTTCAGTAAATTACATTGTGAGCATGTGGAACATCTGAATTATTCATTTTGGTCACCTCACTCGCCCAATTCGTTTGCATTGAAAAAAATATCATACAATTATTTATCGAGCGAGCGTAGCGAGCGAAGAAAATTATACCTTTTTTCATTGTAGAAGTGTTATTTCGTCATCGAAATATTAATAACTGTATAATCTATTTTATCCTCTGAATCATGAATCAGTTTAGGTACCTCGCTCACCGTTCGAAACCATTCTGTTTTTTACAAGCGAGCAAAGTCAGCGACGCCCACCCCCTCCCCCTACAAAATATGTTAATATATGGATTCGTCAGCAAATACAGTGGATTTTTTTTTTTTTTTTTTGTAATTTTGTGAACCTCCTAACTGCCCAAATATTACGATACTTCGCTAACTCGCTTCTGAAATATGATTGCCGTGCCCGAAATCATTTTGTTTCCAGCTTTTCCTAGCGGCCAGTAGCGAGCTGGCAAACTAACAAATGGGAATTTTTTTCTCTAGGCCATCTACAGAAAGGCCCCTTTTAAGTAAACTTCTTGGAGTGAAATCCAAATGGAACAATAGCAGCCTATAACATTAGAATGAGACACAAGATGCAAACTGATTCCTTTAATTAGCGTAGGCATTGGTTAAGTTACTTAGGCGAGGGATCAAAACTGCGATGCCATGCCGCCCGCGGCCTCCCGTCAAGGCACGCGCCAATTAACGGCCCATGCCGGCCGCGGGCTGCCGCTATCGCTCTTAAAAATTAAGCCGGCGTGCCGGCCGCGGCCTGCCGGGATCGCTTATAAGAATAAATTTGGCATGCATGCCGGCCGCGGCCTGACGCGATGTTCAAATCTGCCATGCCCGCCGCGGCCTGACGCGATGTTCAAATCTTCCATGCCGGCCGCGGCCTGCCGCGATGGTTCCTAGAATAAATCTGGCATGCAGCACGCGGCCGGCCTGCCCTGTGCTGCGTGGTATCAAACTGAATGATAATAATGATTGTATGATGGGGGACGTAGTTCTCGCACATTATAATTTTCTAAAGAAGGCAATTTTCGATCCGTAATTCTTCAATTTTTTTTACCAAAAACTAATCTGTTTGAACTGACACAAAAGATAAAACCAGTTTTAGACTACAAATGGGCGCAACAAGAAGACTGTATTTACGAAGGATTCCCGAGATATCGCGATCGCAAAATTCGATGTCGTATCGCATCGCATGGTATAACGAGAACTTGGCGCACGCCAGTTTACAAATGATTTATACAAAATAGAAATCCATAAAAGGTAAGATAATTGCATTACTAGGAAGACAAAATGCCATAGAATCATTTGATATCACATTTTACTTACAATTTTTGATGACAATTATCATCTCTCAAAAAGGCTAATCCTAGACAGTTGTCGGCAGGTTCCCTTTTTTCAGAAGGGACGCAAAACGATGCAAAATTTGCCGATTTTTCATTAATAATTTCACTATGCCTTCCCAAATTTTGAAGAGAGGTTATCGCATGGGGTAATTTGAGGTTGCTCTTTCCGTTAGTGCTATCAGATTTTCACAATCTTTTCTAGTCTTTAAGATATGGCCCTGTGGCTTGTGCGTGAGCTTTGGACCTGCGCGAAGTAAGGTTACACGACAATACTGATACAAGATGATCCTCTCGCCCGAGTTTGTCATCAACTCTTTCACAATAATATGCGTAACTTGGTTTTCTACCATTACCAACAAAAATTAAATCAAGTTGCCGATATCGTGGACATTGGAATCAACTTCCCATCATAGTCTCCTCTCTTAAATGTGTGAATTCAAATACAGTTTATTTTGCATCTAATCATCTGAGATTAAATCGGCTCGAAACCACAACGCCTCCAAAGAATGCTTTATTCTGAAGGTTCATATTTTTTCGAAGGTTCGTTATTCCAATACACACAAATTGCGTATACCTGGATGTTCCTGAATGCAAAATGAAATAAAAGAAGGCTCATCAATTCTGATATTTGTGGCGTTATTCCGAAAGTTCTTTTATCCGAAAATGAAATGAGTTTCGTTATTCCGAAGGTTTGTTTATCCAAAAATTAAATAAGGTTCGTTATTCCGAAGTATCTTTTATCCGAAAATGAAATAAGGTTCGTTTATCCCAAGCTTCTTTTATCCGAAAATGAAATAAGGTTCGTTTATCCGAAAATAACATAAGGTTTCGTTAGCCCGAAAATAACTAACGAAATAACGAACCTTATTTCATTTTCGGGCAAAAGAAGCTTCGAAATAACGAATCTAATTCTGTTTTTGGATTAACGGACCTTTTTTCATTTTGGACTAACGAACCCTTCACAGGAAAAATGTATTCCGTATTTCATCGAACATGTCCAACAATAATATTAGGTTGCCGTTGCGTGAGACCATGGAGCTATAGCTCCACAGAGAGACATCGTCACTTATAAAAATGATAATGGGGTGACCAAATAATTTATGCGCGCATTTGAATAAGGAACTATTAAAGGAACGTTATATCCATAACATTCTCAAATTATACTGAATATCATTCAGATCGATAGATACTACAAGGGAGAGGGGGGGGGGGGGGGATAAGACCACATATTGGGTGCAAGAACATAATTATTGACCAAGAATTCCAGAGATATCGCGAACGCCGCACTCCAGTTTACAAATAATTTTTCAAAATACTATCGATCAATCAAAGGTAATTATGAGGAAGGCAAAATTGCAAAGAATCGTGTGGTATCTTATTTACTTCTTAATTTAATGACATCTCTCCAAAGGAATATTTCTGGACCCTTGCTGGTGAGGTAAGTTGCTATTTTTTCAGAACACACGCAAATATAACAAAATTTGCCGATTTTGGTGAATAGTTTAGCAATCCCTTCTCCAATTTTTGAAGAGAAGTTGGTTCCTATTTAATATTACGTTCCTCTATCCGTTGGTGCAATTAGATTTTCAAAATCTTTTCTAGTTTTATAGATATTACAATGTACGCGAAATATGGGCATGCGCGAAATTTTGACATAATGATGTTTTACAATAATTTAAATTCCAGTCTTCGTCTATGACCTTAATTTGATATCAATTCCCCGTATAATATTAGAATTCCAAATTTTCGTGATAATAATTATTTTCTTTGACATTTTTTAGTACTTTCCCGTCATTTACCAATTGACTCCTTAAACATACGGACCTCATTCATTTCCTCTTTGCAAGTCGAATAGACCCGTGTACTAATTATTCATGCATAGTTGTTGAACATGTTTTTCTCGACAACTAGAAAGCTTGCCAAAAACTTGCCAGACATAGCAACAACTAAAGTGTGCAAAGTGGGTTGCATCAATTCCGATGCCATTAGTTAACCTGAGATTCTCATGCAGATAAACGTGCAGAGTTAGAATGTAAAGTGCGGTTTTCACGACCACGCAAACGTTTTGCAAAGGGTGCGAATATCGAAAAATCGTATGCTTCGAAAATTCGCCAAGCTTGGGAGGAGATTCGGAAGGGTTGCCCATTAGTGTTCCAGGGATTCGGGAACCGTTCGCCAAAACTTTCAAACTTTTAAAAAATTCTGCCGAAGTAAAAACGAACAATTGGCGACGCTTCCGCCCCCAAGGGGCGGATTCGAGCGGGCCCTGCCCCCAGCCGCCCCATTTTTTTTCTTTGCTTGTCGCAATTTTTCTAAATACATAATAAGTTATACCAAGGGGGGGGGGGGGTTGGGCGCGACCAGAAGGTCACCGAAAGGTCAGTTTTTTGTCGAGATGAGAAAAAAATTCCATGGCCATGCCCCCCCCCCATGAAATCCTGGATCCGTGCCTGCCCCCCCCCCCCCCCGGCATGTTCGGCGAACTTTTGGAGCTAAAGCTGGGTAATAATATCCAAAACCTTTGGAAGGGCATAGAGACGTTATATCATAACGGGATATGCGCTATACAAGAACTGTGTATTATTATTATTATTATTATTATTATTATTATTATTATTATTATTATTATTATTATTAAGTGCGAATGTTGGACTTTGCCATTCTTCGACATTCGCATCCTTCGCAAATCTTTCGCCCGCCAAGTTAAAACCACTATTGGCACGAAGAAAGCTCCCGATTACCAAATAAAGTCAGAGAGGAATGTATCATGACTTGTGAGGGAAAAATAATCACTACGGAAATTACTTCATCATAGCAAAAGCACATCAAAACACACAACATACTTTGGCTTGGAAATGTAAAATGAGACAAATACGACGCAGCATTTTATAAGCCTCTTTACACTGCAATTCTTAAGAATATAGATTCAGCAGATAAAAGGGCAGAATATCAGTTCTATTCAACATTTTAGAATCTTCATAGAGTCAACTTTTGGCTGTATCGGACGTTGCATCACAACCGTACTTCAAAGTTCCAAGCAAAATGTTTTATTTTACATCTCTGTAAGGACATTCATAATAAACACAATTATAATCATTTAACATAACCGGAATTATGTACTAAATTTAACATAGTAAGTTGTGAACATACAATCATTAAAAACAACGTTTGCCGGGAAGTTGCAGTGGATGTGCGGAACCAGAAAAGGCCATTGAATATGATCTAAGACAGCTCCGTCGCTCGTTTATTGTGTTGACTTTAATTGTATAAGTTGGATAATGTCGATCAAGAAAAGAAAAGGCAGGAAGTCCTTTCACTGTTTTTAATCCCTGCTTGGATTTTGGGTTTGACCTCTACTCCTTGTCATGTACATTATAAGCTTGCACCTCCATGCATACCACCATGCAGTCATAAGATTGCAGGTGGATTATTGTGTTCATGTCAATTGTTTGGGTTTGACGATCTCGATCTTCGAAAGGAAAAGACAGGAAGTCCTTTCAAGGTTTTTAATCCCTGCTTCGATTTTGGCTTTGACCTCGTTTAAATGTGTGCTTACTCCTTCATAGCTGTGAAGATTTAGTTCAGCTAGGGCATAGAAACAATTACTTTTCCACCACTACTTAGGATTTTTATCACTACGAAATAAAAACGGTAATGGTTGAATTTGACCGATTTTAAAATCATTTTTCTGCTTGATCTAGAGCAGGCAGCCCCCTCCCTCCAATTCTTCTCATAACGGCCCGCATAACGGCAATCTTAATTTCAGCAAAATCTAACTTACTAACTCGCATGTCGGTTTTTGTCGATACAGGCCTGTTCCTCTCTCTTTAATTATTACTTATCTCTTTTTTTTTTTTTTTTTTTTGTTGTTGACAATATGACCTTTTTTAAATCTTAAAGTGCCTTCATTATTTTCAACCAAGTTGTAATCACATGTTAATTCCCAGTACTTCATTCGCCTTGCTTTTCTTTGAAACACGTGCTTCCACGGTTCCACGGCATGCACTGTACAACGTCACTCATCACTATTTATCCTTGTAGTCTTGGCCTGCAGGCCCTGTTGTGACCCGGGAGAAGTTATCACAGTCATGAAGTTCTGTAGCATTTTTTAATGTTCTCATTCAGCACAAAAAGAATATCAAGCAATTTCTTTTTGGTTGAGGTACATAAGAGTTATATCAGAATATAAGGAATATATTATTAAAAAATACGTGATATAATTAAGTATATAATAATAATAATAATAATAATGATAATAATTAGGACTTCTTAAATAATAATAATAATAATAATAATAATAATAATAATAATAATAATAATAATAATAATAATAGTATTGATCGTAGCCTTCCTTCATTTCAGCCCCTCCCCCAACAAACAAAAACATAAACAATCAAAACAGATATGATTAGTTGATTACTGCGCCGAAAAATTCGGCACATTCACTCTCTGTTCGCGTAGCAAAGGGGACGGTGGGCGGTCGCTCACTCCAAAACGCCGACAACTTAGAAAGAAAAGAGAGAGAGAGAGAGAAAAAAAAACCCACCTTGAGTGAGAAAGGAAAGAGAAGGTAAGAAGAGCGGGAGCAGACAAGGAGCAATTCAAAGAAACGTCGGAGCCTCCGCGCTTCTCGCGGGAAGGGGGCCCCCCCCCCCCCCATTTTTGCTCCCAATCGCCCTGGGTCCGTGAAGGAGCCAGTTTACGAAGTGCGTGCTCACTAAACTCGTCCCCCCCCCCCCCCCCTCCAAGCACGCCACTGAAATTCTTGTCTACAATTATGTCACCGACTTCTGTAACACCCGACCAGCTGCTGGTCGTTTTAAACTGTCACTAATATGATCCCGAATGCGTGCGCGCGCGCTGCACATGGTATCCCCACGAATTCACTTTCCCCACGAATTCACCTTCCCCGTACGTACCGTACGTTGCTAGATGTGTGAGCTCACGGATTATATAGAGAACAGTCCAGGCAGTGGACTACACCATTACCATCACACAGCTTTGCATTCCATCCCTTTGTCTTTTGCTTTTACTTGCATATCTTTACTCTGTGAAACGAATGGTACATGTAGTCGCCATTCATTAATTGCTTACTCTCATTTTCTCTTCATCTACATTTTGTGAATCAACAGACAGACTAGAATACCTGGTTGAAAGAATGTGCTAGCACTGTTAGGAATTTCACTTGAGTAATGTTGCTCTTTGCAATTAATTTCTCAACCGCATGGTAAAAGTTCATTTTTGAAGTCTGAATTAGCAGACTAAACTTTTATGACGTTCTGGGGAAAGTCGCCAGCTAGCTCTGACAAGTTGTCAGACTCCTGACAGTAAAATCCGCGGTTTTGATAGGCTGCGAAGCACTGCGCACTGGGTGTTACTATGGTAACTGTCAGTTGCGGTCCTGGGCTGGGTCCTGAGAAAGCGCGGATGCTCTGAGCCCAGGCTCTGACATAATAGGTTAATTCGTAAATTACCCTCTTGGGATCGGGTAAATTTCAATCAAGGGAAAGAGAAAGAGAGAAGAAAAGTGTAGAGATTAAAAATCTCCTTCAATATTCAATGCTCGAAACCAGCCAGTAACGTCAAGCGACGATTGACCATTACACTGGAGGGGGTGGGGGGGGGGGGGGGGGGCGTGGGGATGTTTCCCTGATTCCTTTTCGTTTACTGCTTTGGTAAAATTTTGCTGATAACTTTGACAATATAATCATATTTCTGTATAATAACTTTTTGATAAGTTAACCCTCTTGTATAAGGCTTGATCAGACATGATTCGACACCCCTCCCCTTCCGCTGTCTTTTTTTCGTTTTGTTTTGTTTTGTTTTGTTTTCGGTGTTGAGATAAGGGGGATAAATCATGGTAATAAACGCTCAGAGCTACACTGGCAGCTAAACTCAATTTTAAGTTAGATAAAAATAGATCATTATCCACATAAACACTATTTGGTATTGATTTTAGCCTTGAATTAAAATTGATTCTGTCAAACTGACGAAGAGCAAGCACTGAGGAGAGGGATATTATTTGTCACTATTATGAAGTAAATTGTATTTAGGCCTTTTTGCGATGATGTATGCTAACAAACTACAAATGGTTTGAATGTAGATCGACTGTACGTCGACCCCCCCCCCCCCCCCCCCCCCCCCCGCCACGGCAGATCTCTGCCCTGGCGGCCCGTTTGAGCAAAACTTTACAAATCACGTTTACCACCGGCGTAAATCCACTCTGAGGAGTGGGGGGGGGGGGGATGATTGACTTTTTTGACGATTTTTTTTTTCTGTCGATCTCACACTTAAGTATAAGCACACACCCTCACTGACCCCCACAGACCCCCTACACACATTTTAATGTTTATTTTGCGAGCGAGCGAAGCGAGCGAGCCAAAAATAACCACTTTTTGGGTTTTCAATCGCATTTTCAAATAGAAATTATAAAATATGGTTGTTTATGACAGATATTCAAAGATTTTTCTAACGGATTAATTAAAATATATTTTATTTCTTAAAAAGTGGGGGGGGGGGATATTTGTACACGTCATCCCCCCCTCTCCAAAAATGGGGGATATATCCCCCCATCCCCCCCCCCCCCCCCCGGGATTTACGCCAGTGACGTTTACAAGTTCCTTCTTTGCCATTTTTATTTTTTTGGGGGGATGGGACTTTTTCTCCCCCTTTCTGCCTCATTATCTTACAGTGTCTCCCCCCCCCCCTTCCCCGCTCCCTTCGTTTTAGGAGTGAATTTCCTATTTCAAACGTCCATTTCCCTAACATGATATTGATAATATCAGTCAATCTCCATCTCAATCTCTGGCCTCAAAATTAATTCGTGTACTCTGTATCAAGTCATGAAAAATCAACTGTAACATCAAACCCATCTCTTACACAGTTTCTTATATCATGCATACCATGGACTTATCACTCTATCAGAGTGTAAATGGTGCATGCTCATGATTTTCCAAAAGTTTTCATCCAGTTTTAGGTATCCTGCGGTTACGTAACGGGCTTTATCAAAATACATCCAGCTCTGATAATTTATTATTGCACTATCGGACCTCATAATTCACTCGATGTTGACAAGATTTATTGTTGAAATAACGCAATACTTTCTAGTCGGATCACCTCAGCCCTTTTCTCCAGCATTCCTTTATTGAAGTGTCTTTGTTTTGTTGTGAACTATAGAAAAGAAAGCACAGGAAGTGGGGTCCATTCATTCCCATTCAAAACTTTGGTGACTGTACGCAGACAAACCGGACCTTGAAGTTTTGATTACGTAACTTTTTTTGTTTCCAGTGATTCCATCCTCAGTCCTGAATTTCCAAAAGCCCACCGTAGGCCTACACTTAATTGCGACCCGATTTGCAAACAAATTGGATCTTATACTGAATATGAAATTTGTACAAATTTGTTATTTTCAAGCTCAGAATGAGCAAAATCGAAAGTTTGGTTAACGACAGGGGTCGTGTTATTAGTCAAATAAGCTTCATATCGGAGCGGGTCACACGATTCGGAATTGAGTTCGCTTTTATTCCTACTGGGAGGCTTGCAATAACCTGGAACATCGATTTTAGTATTCTTTAAGCCTTTCGGAACGTAAGTCGCCAAGACAAAATCGCTGGAAGACATGTCCCTCCCCCCCCCCCCCGCCATTGTACACACACACACTGCTGGACCAGTACGATATATAATTTTGTATATCGAGTGGTGGGCTGAAGAAATCCCTGGACCTGTCCACATCCAGGCTCCGCCACCATAACGTGCCTTTAAGTACCCACGCCAGTCTCAGTGACCCGATTTGAGCTTTAAGTTTTGGTCACCTGACTCAAAATAGAAAAATCATATATCAAGCATTAAAAATCGATCGGGGTACGACCCCCCCCCCCAGAAAAATCGAGGAAGGGGCATGCCCCCCACGTCCCCCGGACCGCCGCCTATGCCGCCCACAGCTATCGCCCCTTCCCACATGAAATTCTAGCGTGCCGTTTTAGCTATCGGAAATTAAAAGTAAAGTGCTTTAGTTGTGGGACAGCTCTCCGTTGGCCATTTGATTTACAGTACTTCCAGTTTTTCTGTCTATTTTCACGTATTGTGAAAGGGAAATGACGGTCCGACGCCCTACCCATGGATAACGTTTGGGCCAGTGTGTTTGTGTGTATGCGTCAAGGACACTGAATTTAGCCCTTATGAACGCATTTTGTCATTGATTTTCTTTGCCCGAACTGAAATGAAAACAACTTGTAGTTATTCACATTTCATATGATCATTATTGCTTACGTAATTTTAGAGAGCTTCAGTCTGAACTTTCTTTTGAAAATCACTACTTTCTATTAGAAAATGAACTTTTTCTTCTATATGATAGGCCTACTTAGCCTTTAATCAAGAAAAAGAACAGAATTGTCTGTTCGTAAGCGCATGTACCATTATGGTCCTCACTGTCGTGCCCGCGGACAAATTCTTACGTAACATCCAATTAGCACGGACCATATGGCTTCTCATCGCTTTGTATGGGCGATAAGTCTAGATCCGGGTAAGGTCTTGTTCCTGTAGGTGTGAATTTTATGAAAGTGGGAACAAAAATCTAGAGCTTGCTCGTTTAACACAGGTTCTTAACAACTATGACCTTTTCAGATTTCACATGAACTTCACATAAAAATAATGAGTAGATTGAAAGTCAAATCAATGTAGCTCCTCCTAAATCTTTCTTACGACCGTATACGGGAAGGCTGAACAGTCAACCCCAAATAAATGAAAATTATCACAAGTAAACAGAGACTTACTCCCTGCATGGAACAAAAACAACAACACGGCCAATTGTTATTGTGATGTCACAATACCTTCCCATACGTACGCCCCTCTGCGCTATGACGTAACAATTAAAGTGCTGCGGAGCGAATACCGCGCCACGTGGTTGCCTTTAATATTGCAGGTGCAAGGGGCGATAGGGTATTTGCCATAAGATCACGTCCATAGTCAAATCTGGTGAACTAGCTGTGTGACATGTATTATACTCCCGATAGAGATGCATTTTGGAAATAAATTTATTTATTGACAATAATGTATCATCTTTTGTCTGTGAATAACTTGCAGTTTGCAAGTACATGTACCCGGGTGTACTCGCCTAATCTGGTATACGGGCAGAGGCGTCGCTAGAGGAGGGGGATGGGTGTGACAACCCCCATTCAAAATTCTTGTCGGCAAATTAATGATCAGAAAAGAGGAGTAAGATGCCCAAATAGAGTCACATTCGGCTTATTTGCTTGTGTATTTTGACAACGAAATAACACTGGTCCCACGAAAGAGAGTTTTTCCTCGCACGTATTATATTTAGATATAGGATGTTTTCGGAAAGCAAACACATTCGGCAAGTGAGATGAACCAATACAATTTAGAAGGAAAATATGAAAGAATTCAAAGAAACCATAGGCGGCGATTCGAGAGGTGAGGGACAAGTCCCCCTCGATTTTCTTCTGAGGGATCGTCTCCCCTCGATATTTTTTTTTAAAAACCTTCGATTTTATTTTTCTATTTTGAGTTAGGTGACCGCTCACACAATAGTGATCATCCCTCTTCCTTTTCTCGAAACAGATTTTCGGCGATGACCTTCGGTGTACCCCCCCCCCCCTTGTTGCATGAAATATGGTTGAATTTATCAACGTTGGTCGTCGGTAATCGGTGGTATTGTTTGTCGGCAATCTGGACTCGACATCCACCCACCTGCTTTGAAAAAGTCCAGCAACGCCCCTGCATACGGGTGTGTGCCATCCCCACTCAAGTGGGTCGCCCTTTTTGTCAAGAAATCCCTAAACATAGGTTATGGTTTTGAGTCGGAACATCCCTAAACTTGCCCGTCTTTTTTAAACATCGTTAACATTATTGTTTAGAATGATATTCTCTGCTCTAATGAGTACACCCCTACTACTAATGGTGCCATTTTAAAAAAAAAAGACTAATTGGTGCGGGTATGGAGGCTTCAGCCACATACCCCCCTCCCCCACCGGTATGTGCGTTATGATCCATGTGTCAGTGCAAAATGATTTCGTCTCCTGAATTTTCAGGATGTCGCATTTCAAAATGTCCGATTTTAAGACTGACCGCCAAAAATGGTGAAAAGTGGTAAAGGTACAAAGTGACATTCCAAAAGCATACTGCATCAGGACTTGTACAGAAGAGGCTTTATTGTCTAAAACCAACAACAACCAAGAACAGGACGACAGGAACCCCCCCCCCCCCCCACACACACACACACACACAATTTTTGGTTTAATGTAACATCATGAATTAAACGAAAATCGACACTGCATTCTTTTTGAAATATTCATGGAGTAATATAAGGATTGAGGCAAAGAAAAATCAGAAATGCACAAAATTAACCATGCCTGTTACGTTTCCGATATCATCAAAGTAAAGAATCAAAATAGACTCATTATTTTATATACATGTATACAATCGGAAAAGCCTTTTGCATTTGATGTCATTTTCCCACAGGACTGACTCGGGCGTGAGTTTGATAATGCTTGAAAACGTGACAGGAGATATTTCCAGATGCAATGATGAGGTGTTTATACTTCGAGGACATTTCTGCAGTTTTCTGAGAACGCAATTTTCAATCCATTATTTTTTCCTTATTTTGTTATAATAATTATCAATTTATACCCAAATGAAAGCAATGTTTTTAACTAGTAGTGGGCGTAAGAAGAAGAATTCCCGACATATCTATTTCTTCATTTCCGTTTTATTTCCTCAGGGTAGCCCCTTCAGTTGTAAAATTGATTTTCAAAGTGGTCCTGCATCACAATAAAATACGATGCATTTTTATAGAGAAATACAAATATGAAAACAAGTAATACACAGATACAGAAAAATAAAGATGAACAAGATGAAAACAAAACAGATTAAGTTAGTCTACGGACAAAATGCAAACAAAAAAATGCAAAAAAAAAAAAAAAAAACACCTATCAAATATTATTGAACATCAAAGGGGGGGGGGGGATAAAAGGAACAGCTAACAAAACGAAGGGCCTAAACCAGATATCGCGATCGTAATTCTATCGAAGTGCGCTAGAAGTGAAAAGGTTTTCCAAAAAAGACGAGACCTAACTAGGCGCAAGCAAATTTGCAACTGATTAATACGAAATAGAGATCCATAAAGGGTAAGATAATTACATCATTGACAAGGCAAAATTTCATAGAATAATTTAATGTCACATGTTACTTACAAATCTGATGACATCAATCCTCAAAATGAGGAATTCTAGACCCTCGTCGCTACCTTGAGGTTTTTCGGAACGGACGCAAAACGCATAAAAATTTGCCGATTTTTCATCAATAACTTCTAATTCAGTTCCTTAATTTCAAAGAAATTCTAGTTTCTACATAGTTCTAGGTCGATCTTTCTGTTGGTGCTGTCAGATTTTCACCTTTTTTTCCCCCAGTTTTGATGACATCGTTCTACACAGTGAGGAATTCTAGACCCTCGTCGGTACCTTGCAGGGTTTTTTTCGGAACGGACGCAAACGGCCTAGAAATTTGCCGATTTTTTTATTAACAGCTTATCATTTCCCTCCTTGATTTCACAGAAATGTTAGTTTCTTCATAATTTTAGGTCGCTCATTCCGTTGGTGGTATCAGATTTTCACATTTTGTTCTAGTTTTTAAGATATTACCCTGTGCAAAATATGGACAAAATATGCGCGAAATTAGGTCATCATTTCTGTTATGATTAGGCCTATGTCCTTTTAAAATGAGCATCGTTCAATTTAAAAGTACATTTTGTCGAGCATTCCTTGAGCCCCGCCTCAGCGTTATTGGCATGACGAGTAGCAAAGCAAAAAGCTGCATGAGCCCCGGCTAGCATGAAGAAAAATGGTTCACTAGTTCGTTGAAGTGACTGCCCGCGGCTGGCATGGTATCCATGTATTTCAAATAAATATGGCGGGAGGCCGCGGCCGGCACGGTATACCGTACCTGCGCGAGGCCGCGGGTGGCATGGGAGATTAAATTGAGCCAGTATAAGACCGCATGCCGGCTGCGGGGCGAACGGAGTTACCGTTTGGCAGCGACCATTCGTGCTGGCCGCGTCCTGCATGGGAGATTAACTAAGGGTTATCGCGGCCCTTCGCGTGCCCCCCATGCCGGCTGCAGGCAGAACGGCATCATAATTTTGATCTCTCGCCTTAAATGCTAAACGAGCGAAGCTAGGGAGCGCTTCCCGGTGTACCATTTTCCTTCTCCTTGTTTTTCCCTTTTCTCTTTCCTTCTCCTTTCTTTTCTCTCTCGCTCTCTCTCTCTCTCTCTCTCTCTCTTTTTGGCCAGCCGATGGGGGAGGGGCAAGTGCCCCCGTGCCCCCCGGGCCCCCGGGCCCCCCCCCCCCCCGTAGTTACGCCACTGACTATAGAGCATTGTGTCGCCTGTTTTCTGCCAGTACCCCGTGTTTGTCAGGTCCATCGTTCGTAGTGCAAATTCACTCTAAAGTTCATAATATGAGAGCATATCGCAGATCAGACACTCGGCGTACAAAGCAGAATCACAGGTTGGGTTGAAAAAGGATCTACAGATGTCACAGTTTAGCAACGCAATCGATGGTCCCACTACTAAAATTCGGGAAAGTGCGTTTGTTAAACTCGGAGAAAAGGCAACATGGTTATAATAACCAATAGCTTTGTACATGATGTCGAAGACTGGAGCCGCTATGACAAAAACTGGTTCCAAAACAGTGAAAATGAAAATCAATATTGGGGATATTTTCTTTTGCTGAAACAGTAAGAAAATGGGATTACATGACATGGATAAAGCACTTATAAAACACTGTATCTGTCATTTTTATTTTATTTCATTCATATGGTGAAACAGAATATAGTCTCATGCAATCGGAGTTGATTAGTCTTAAGGTTTTATTTCATAGCGTTCAAGATTAAAGATGTCTTGTTTAATGCATTATTTTACAAAATGATCATGAAATTTAAAATAATGAGAATTCGTGGTTCTAAGCTACTGTACAAAAATCAATGATATTTACCATATTCTTTATCACATATACTCTCATGACAATGAAAGAGCACGCAGCGTTACATTCATTGTCATTGCCATTATACAGCAATGTCACTCCCACCCCAACTCGCCCAATTAATCTTTGGGGTTACCATCTTTTTGCATATAATGTTTATAACGACTGTAACACAGCAATTATAGTGAGAGTATATATTTGTACAGAGTTTTGCTTTCACATTTTAATCACTCATTCATCATCAATTCATTGTGACTTTTTTTTCACGGGGCTATCCCTACCAAAGATCCTACACTCTCCACTTCCCGTTGATAAATTCGATGAAGAAGGACGTTACTACAGTCGTATACTGATGGTGATGTTCTAGCTTTAGCTAACACTTTCCAGTTTTAATTTGGAGTCTCCTCTGTACAGACGATTTTTTTTTTAATTTGAGGAGTACTATACCGTGTGAGTCAATAAATATGCACTTCTTTTCAATCGTTCATTGTTGGCCAGGATTGTTGGTTTGGAAAAGCAACTCTTCCGATGATTTTTAGTATACTATTTTTATGGACTATTTTTTCATTGTCAAATAAACGTTGGATAAAAAACCCACCTCAAACAAATGAGGCAATTGAAACTAAAAATGAAACCAGAATAATATGTATAATATGTACTAATATGTATACTGTGTTTGGCAAGGCTGTGCTGGAGTTGTCGCAGATACAGAAAGCAGTTGCATTTTTATGGACTCTCTCGATCGGTAGTACTCGCCTTAATGCGCAGTTTCTTTCTTCTCCCGGTTCTGCATGGCAGAGCATTTGTTAACATTTTAGGAAGAGGTTGATCTGAGTGTGCAGGAGAAAGAGATAAAAAGACAGACAGAAAGACAGGCATATATATATATATATATATATATATATATATATAGTAAGGGGAGATTAATTCATCTTTCAGATCTGGAAAGATGTACTCTATATCAGCCAACATGTTATCTATTGATACAATTTGGTGCATCATGTAATACAAATACTTGGTCAAGGTCGTGCCTCTAATGATTTTTTTTTTTTTTTTTTTTTGGGGGGGGGGGGGTGGTTCTCTTTGTCGTACTGGACTTCCTTCTTGAAACAATTATACTATCATGATAATGAGGGCCTCTATAAACTATCTACAAAATCCTACTCTTCAATAATGGTCTTCCGATAAAGGGAAGTTGATATGAATCAATATTCATGCCAGAATAGATGCTATACTTGTCACTCTGACTTCCTGGACCCCGGAACCGAACATCCTTTAGATTTAACCGCTATCTTTTCCTCTCCAACTCTCTTTAAAATATCGTTTGATTTTAAAACTTTGTCCTTTTCATTAACGATACCGACTCGTATTTCATAACTATACTATGATTACTATCATACTCTCTCCATCGTTATTGAAACACGAGCGCTATGAACCTTTTTCCGGAGTTCCGAAAATACTTTAATCTTTTGGGATTAAAATTTTGATATATGAGGTCACATCGGTAGGAAACAAAATTTATATGTGGATATGAGATTGGTATAGATATATTCAAAGATGACGTCCTTTCATCCTTGAGTACTGTTTATTGCATGAATTCCTATTGCCATGGGCGTCAATCGGGGGGGGGGGGGGGACACTTCTCCCAAACTTTTAAGGATGGGGGACACAATAGGGTATGTCCCCAAATTTTAAGCAAAGGCTTTTTTTTCTTTGCTAGACAGCAAATTTTTGGTTTTTGTCCCTCCCAAAATTTTAGGTCCCCCACCAAAATTTAAAGCCGAGCATGTTGAGTTGTTTTTGTTTTTTGTTTTGGTTTTCGGCAATTTGTTTGTGTATGCCACCCCCCTCCAAAAAAAAAATTATATCCCCCAAAATAATCTAAGCTGAGGACCTTCTTTGAGAGTGTACCCCCCCCCCCCATTTTTTTTTCTGCCCATTGCCACAATACACTTTCAATCAACAATACAACAAGGGCTTCAGAATCAAAGCACACCAATAAGATCGATTTCATCATGACAGGAATTTATTCAATCTATTTCAGAACACAGTTTACATGCACTGCATGAAAAAGCTCACAGCTTTATGAAAAATACACAACTGTCGAACTAACTGCTAAAATGCAACACTAGTAGAAAAAAAAAAAACATAAAATTACAGTACTTGTATAGTTTTCAAAAAAGGCAATGTGCACATTTCACATCAGAAGTCACTGACATAAAAACCGTGCATCGAAAATGCATTTCTGAGTATATTATTTATGTATTTACACTACGGTTGTACATTGCACATAAACTTAGTGTATAAGTATAATAAGCTGGATTCTTTGCTTCATGCTATTCTAAATCAAATTTAGACTCCTGGCAAATTAATATTGATGAAACTAGATTTCTTGCCCCAAAATTCGATCTAACTTTCACCAATAGCTTCCAGCTGCATATGTACGTTATGAAAAGTTTCGTTCTTTTATATAAATCTACCATTATAAGACACTATCAATAAATGATTACAGAAAAATTGTACTAAGGAAGACTGGTGGAGATATCAAATGCCATAAACGGGAAGAATAAAAAGTTGACTTTTCATTTATACTTCAAGAGGTAGTTGGGTTTTTCCCTTTCTTTGAGCATGGAAAGATCTACAAATCATTCATACAGTTAGTATTTTCTAAGTCTTTGAATCAACATCTGCTGCAACAAAGACATAATAGATACACTTTCACTTTTAATGTGAAAATGTGTTCATAGTCCCTACAAAAATATCACTCAAAATGAAGGTTACCAACATCATAGTCCATTTGAACACTTTCTACATGTCTATGATAACAACATGAAATATTTTGACAAAGAATAAAATACACAATATACTCAGAATACACAAGACGTTTACAAACACTTCCACTTATAGAAACACACATACTTCATTACATACCAGAAATTACAAGAATTTTCCCCACAAATTTCCTCTTCTCAGTCCAACAATATTTCCTGAGTAATATCAATGGAGCTTACTTACTGTAATTATAGAACTATATATCCAAAGTTCATTTATCGATGCAAAATACTTTCTGTTTCGCTTCCTAGAAAATAGTAATATGGCCCCTGATAAGAAACATAAGATATAGTGGCCATTTTCCATTACCGTAATTTCTATGATATTGAAACCGGTGAAAGATTTTTGAGACAGTGTGAGCAGCATGCATGGGACCGGAGGGGACCGGAGTATGACATATCACTTAAGTATTGATTCAGTGGGAATATGTCAAACGCACGCTCAAGAAACAAACATGCCATTTTTCGCTGCAGTAATTCTATAATTTCTACCACGACATTAACTTTACTTTAAACTTTCCACAAACTTCAGTTAGGTTCAAGAAAACAATTCCTGTACAAATAAAAATGCAATAATGCCCTTTGGGGAAAACTTATGCACTTTGTGGTTTCGACGGTCATGACGGTATTGCAACAAACTTATAAGCTACAATCACGAAAATCTAATAATGCCTTTTCACTTCAATGATCCTGGAGGAAAGATTTGTGATTGCTGTAGCAGAAAACACTACAGTCCACCATACGGAGAAACGATTTCCTTAAAAACATCTGTGAGAGCTAAAAACGCCCACATTTCTTTTCCTTAAAGGCATTGTTTACCCCTAATAATAACAACAACAACAAAGACATGAATCAAACTTTCTGATATGCTTTGCAGTAATGCAGCATAGTGTGGTTCTAACAAATCACTACCAGTAAGTTGTATTTGTGAAAGATTGTGTTTGCATTTTCCCCCTCTTTCGTTCACGTATATAGGCCAATCATTCCCATCAATATTCCTCCAGGCCTCAGAATACTTTATTAGATGGATGATGCATTCCAGCTGCTTTATTTAGCATTCTTTCTTCTCCTTCTTCTTCTTCTTCTTCTTCTCCTTCTTCTTTTTCTTCTTCTTCTTCTTCTTCTTCTTCTTCTTCTTCTTCTTCTTCTTCTTCTTCTTCTTCTTATTATTATTATTGTTATTTCATCTTCATCAACATAACAGACAATAGCCATTTTCTATAAAATATCAGTAGCGCCGTGGTATAACTTGCTTTATTTCATTTTAACTGACTGCTAAGAAAGCAAGGACATGCTTATAGGTAACCAACCAGTGGACCAACGACTTCAAGTCGTCTTTTCTATAATTTCTCAACTTATCCAGATCAATTCATCATTTCCCATCCTCTTTACCATCCATGACACACAAACAACACGATTGTGCACAATTTTACTGAGTATTGCTTGCCCGACGACTAGGAGCCGCCCGTATATACATATATTTTTCCAATCTCAAAAGCAACATTCGTAAAAATGAATTTCACAGATTCCATGATCAGAATACATAACAGATATATAGTTTTGGACAAGTAGGACCAGGAGAAAAAAAAAAAAAAAAAAAAAAAAAAAAAACTGAGATAAAACTTGATGAGCAAAAGCTATTGAAACCTTTGGATCCACTTTTGCAAATAAACCATTTCAAAATATTATCGATTAACACAACAAATCGATTTAAATTTGTCTTGGTAAAAGGCGCAAGCTAGAATGACTATTCATTTCCTTTCTATCCTTTTGTACCACGCCCGAAAACTCACGTCTCGCAACACATGCGAGGACATTCTTATGCATATCCTTACTCCTGGGCAGTATATCCTTTACCGAACAGAAGAGCTCGTTAATGTTTATTCACACATTAACGAGACAAACAGCATTTGCCCGCTATACAAACGTAACTCCGGCAAAGAATATTCTCCATGAGACTTAGTGGTTGAGGATTACTGCCTTACCAAAGGACACCAGGGCATCGTCTTGGTTTCAAACCCTAGACCACCAAATTACCACTGCTCTAGCCCATACCACTGAGCTCTTTAATACACCTCCCATTTGGGCGCATACATACACATCCCTATACTTCCTCCCCCAAGTTCGTTAAAGCCAAAGAAAACAAGGTTTGTCCATCTTCCAAGGTTCCTTCAGAGTAGATGGAGTCTATCCCTGAGTCCGGTGGCTCCATTGAATGAAGACGACCTTTAGACGACTTTTGATGATCCAGATCACAATGCACATCCACGGCAACTTTACTGATGCTATCCCCTCTGCCGTAACCCATGGAGTTGGCGTAGTACTCACTCTCCTGCGTCAGTCTTCCATTCGTCTGTTTCCAATCATTGTGGAAGAGTGGTGGAATCATGGACGGGTTGTCGATACCAAACAGATTGCTGTCATAGTCACCATTGCTATGAAATGGTGGCAGCCACTGGTTGATATATCCTGTCTCAGTCAATGAATCGCATTCACCTGGCAAAAAGAAAAAGAAAAGAAAGGAAAACAGGAAATAAAAGTTACATCAGGGCCGTGTTTCATAAAACTCGTTGTCAGTAACAACTGCCACATTTCTATGACAAATTTGCTTTCAGCCAATCAGATGCAACGATTTCAGCAGTTTATAACAGTTATCGCAACTTGTTATTAATAACAGTTTTATAAAATGGGGCCCTGAACCGCGCTCTGTCGTGTTGTCCAACATATCATGCGAGTTGCCTACTGGCTATTTTCAAGAACATTCTGGACAGAATAGAAATGGAGCTAAAAATGAGAAGTTGTCAAAATAGTTATATTCATTGACTGGAAGGAGCAAAGCTATATAATGAATCTGATAGTGAAACAAATATTGGAATGAACAATACTGATTTATGTTAAGCATTTAAAAGTAGTTATAACAAACCATAATGAAGAATTGCAAAGGACTATTATAGGATGAATGATTACATCTTATATCCATACTTATATAACATTTGGGTGCAAACGATAATAGGACAACAAAATATACGAGTATAATATTAAGAAAAGCAGTAAGTGTGTTTTGTCATATTTCGTATTTCTTCAATATTCAGATATCATTATATTGCACAAAATTGTATTGATACTAGAAGGAGTATACAGTCCTTATAAAAACTACACCCAACTTTGACAGCTTCTAATTAAAAAAAGCATTATCTATGTGACCCTGCAATTTATGTTGTGGTAAAGAGTAATTAATATTCTGTTTTATGATGACTTATTCAAAATTGTGCACTGTTACAGATGACTGAGCTGCAGGCATTTAAAAAAGTATTGTCAAAATCTTCTTATACCAAGTTAGGGCTAATACACAGAATGTGAGTCAAACAACATGATGTGTACTCCAAGTCTCAAATCCTTTTAAAAGTTGAATTCTGCTCTGTGTTTCGACGTTTGATTGTTTGAAGTGATCCAGTTGGGTATATGTTTTGACATACTGTATATTTGTAAATGGGGACGAGACTAGTGGGACGCGCTTTGATACTGATACAGGAAGATAAAGAATGATTTCCCGCGGTGTTCTTTATATGAAAACAGTAAAATATATAAGTAAAGTCATATAGTTAATATGGTGAAAGATAAAGAGACGTCTTACCATATTGCATATTATTCCGATGAAGCATGGCTGATCTGTCTATATCCTCTCCGCGCTCTTTCTCATCCCCACCCGATTGGCGAAGGTGTACAGAGCTGCGTTTTTTTCGGGTGCGGGCTATCAGCACCATAATGAGAATAACCCCAAGTATACCTCCTAGAACTCCAGACAGGGCTGCCAAAGGGAGAGGGGATGCTGCATGATCTGGGATCCTCACCTCTGTGGTTTCCTTGGGACTAGCGTAGGTCCCTGGTGTTGTAGGCGGTGTAGAAGGACCAGGAGTGGGCATGGCTGCAATATTATGAAAATATCGTTCGAAATTAATAACCATCATCATTATATTAATGACAATCATAATGATAATAATTATAATAATAAATGATAATATCAATAATATAACAATATTCGTATCAATAATGGTCGTTATAGTCATCATCATAATAAAAGTAATAACAATAATGATAATGATGATGATAATAATACTAATAGTAATAACGATAATGATAATGATAATAATAATACTAATACTAATAATAATAATAATAATAATAATGATGATGATGACGAGAATAATAATTATGATGACAATAATAATAATAATGACGATAATTATAATATTAATAATAATATTACTACAATTATTACTATCATCATTATCATTATCATTATCATCATCATCAAATCATCATCATTATTGTTATCATCATCATCATCATCATCATCATTGTTGTTATTGTTGTAATTATATTAAGGATATTGTAATAAGCTGAAGGAGTTTACTACCTCAGAATATTGGCGAACAAACGAGGTATTATAATTAAAATATTTCAGTAGATGACTTACAGGGAAGTTACATTTCAGTCTTACCATGAACTGTGATGTTATTGCTGGATCTGAATAACGTACAATCTGGACAAATTTTTCCATCAATAGATACCTAACAAATTACAAAGGAAAAAAGAAGAAATTCAAATAGATTTCACACAAGTAAGGAAGCAATTGAGAAAACATAGATTTGCATAAAGATATTGCAACTTTAGTTATGAAACGACTGTGAATGACAAACTGAAACTTGATCATAATAACGTCTGGCCACCTTGAATAGTTCTATGATTGAGAACAATTCTAGCTGAGTAGGATACAAATACAGTCAGAGGCCAACAAAATAATCAAATGGAATACGAATGCGTGAAACAACTTACGAATGCTTTATAAATCCCCGCGGGAATGTTGTTGAAATATACAGATGGGTTATCATCCTTTTGCTGCCAAAAAAATATATAAGAAGGAGGGTCATAATTCATATTTCAAATAATTCTGGAAAGGAACGAAACCAATTAAAGGGACAGTACGAAATGAGCTATTTTTTGCATTCTGACATGTTGTAATCATGAGCTCTTAGAGTTCTCCGATGTTAAATATCAAATCGCACTTTCCCTTACTTCATCGGATTTTATTATGTTCATTTGATTATTACCCTACATGGTAAATGGGAAGTAGAAAACATGTGTCATCACTTCTTGTTGAACCCCCTCCAGGTGTGGTAAGGTAAACTCAGAAGGGTAATATGCTTCTGCAGAAAACTTTCCCTTGGGGGCGATCATGATATACAACCTGTGCTTCTATAACACCACTAAAAATTTATTATTTTAAGGTTGGTAAAACCTGAAATTGTCAGGTTGAAGTTTGAAGTTTGAATTTTATTTGTTCCACTTTTACATAAAAAACAATTCAGATTTTACAAAAATAAGTGTCAATTTCAAAGCATAATGGTAAAGAACTCAGATCAAATACATGTACCGTAAATAGGTAGAAAGTTTCGAGATACGTGAACGATTGGCACAAAAAGGGAAAGAATGTAAAATGTGGGGGATGTGGGGAGCCTAAATAAAAAGCATAGCTTGTAAATGATCAGGCTCTCATTACGAAAAACATAGAACTTGTTCTTTAACATTTATGATTAAACTAGACAAACAAAAGAGAAGTGATGTACTCACTGAATCAAAATGTTTTTCAAAGAATTCTGGCATTCTGCGTTCTCTTCTACCGACAATCTCTTCCAGTATGACATGATATGCAGTGTATTTGACAGTAGGCCAGAATGAGACAACTACAGAACCATTGCTGATTTGATTAATGAAGGGCCTGTATACCGGTACCCAGTCCTCGGGAGCATCTGTGTACAGGGGGGTCAGTGACATAACCAACAAAAAGTTCAGTGTCAAATTAACCCTTTTTATTTCTTCATGCTAAAATCTCCTTTAAAGTGTAGCAATCACCTGAAAAAAAAGTGTACAGGTATAACGTGTGAAACTGACCCCCAAACCGTTACCCGGCATTCTCGGGGTTAAAGGATAAGGAGTTTGAAGAAATTAATGGCTAACATAACATCACACACTAAGAAAAAAAGGTGCAATTTTGCACCCTCTAAATGCAACATTGAGAGCTCCTGTTTGGGTGCAACTTTGCACCCTAAGAAGCTTTTCGCACCTTTAATGGTGCAGTTAGCTACATTTTGCACCCTGAAGGATCCTGCCAGTGTTAATTTAGGGTGTAAACTTGAACCTTTTTTTCTTAGTGTGCACACAATAGGGCGTTTACCGATTAGAATTGGTGTTCCATTCCGTGAACATCCTTCATGCCCGAGTGTGCGCGTATGCCCACCTCATTCCTCGCTTTTATGTTATTGAAAGTATATTTGAAATCCCATTATTCAATATCAAAAGCTCATATTTTGAATCATAGTAAACCGCTTGTAAAAAAAAAAAAAAACATGAAGCACAATCACCGTCTATTTTAAAGAGAATATTGGTAATAGCATTCATGGATAAGCTGCTTATGAAATAAGAGAAGAATATACATTGTCCATGAAATCTCTGAGATTCCAAGTGAACAAATTTTTTTATTTTTCATTCTAGAATTGTATTTAGTCGTTCAAATCCAGATTTAAAAGTTAATCAGTATCAGCTTATTAAATCTATACACAGTCTATTCAATACTTGCATTCGTGTTAATCTTTTAACTAAATCTGTGTCAGTCTATCCCACTGCTGACATCCACTTAACGATATAAGATGAATTCCCCACAAAGTAATTTTTTTTCAAAGAAAAGTTTGAAATTTGAAAAAAAAGGTTAGACTGGACAAAAAAATAACAATGAATAATTCTGCGGAGTTTACCACATAAAACCTAAACATGAGACTTTACACTATAGTGCAAATTTAACGATGTTCTTCATGAATGGTTCATAGTAACATTTCACTTTGCATTAAACACCGACAAACTGTCAACCAAACTTACCAATATTACACAAAGAAACCCTTGGCTCTTCTTTACAACCTGAGAATCAAAATGAAAGACATATCTTATAATTAACTCTGTCTGACATTCAGTTAAAATAAAAATAGACTGACATATTCTGTTATCCAGTATCTACCCTATATACCAGAGCAACGGATAAAGTATTAACAAAAATGACGGCAATGAATATTTTCTCAAGGTTGTATTGCTTTGTGTATCTTGTAGCACGGCCTTTTTATAGAGCTCTACATACGCGCTACTAGAAATTATGAGAAGTATTCTAGATTTGTCTTCAAAATTGAATGACATACTTTTTATGAAAAAGAATCAAATAATTAACAACAATCTCCTACAAAGATACTTTCAAAAGTACACAGCCAACAATAAACAATGCAGTTTAACTGACCTAAATTAGTGGTCATTACAGTGTTTGTGTAGTTTTACACAAAATACACCTCATGAAAAATGACAGGAAAGAACTAAATTGTTCGTGGTTTCAGTTTGTTGAAATGTTATGAAAAGAGATTGAATTTTCAAAAGAATTAATATAAAAAGAATTTTGATATCACTTTGAGTGAGATACGTACTTGGAAGTGTTGCAATTACACTTCCCCTGTTTGAGTCATCTTCACTATTTGGAAGGCTCCGGATAATGGTGACATAATCCATGCCAGGCTGAGAAAAGTTCCCATATTGACAGCTCACTGAAAAGTTAGTCTACACGAAAAGAAAGAAAGACAGAGAGACAAAGAAAGGGACAGAGATAGAAAGAAAAATTATAACAAAATAGAATATTCACTCGTCATTTGTTTGCATGGTAAAGTCAATTAGCAGTAAATATCTTGTATCCAGTAAAAGAGCGCTTTGTGCCACAGAACAGATGCATTAATCAACCTAAAATTACTTTTCTTTTAAAAAAATAATAAATAAATAACGCAAAGACCCAACTACTGAACAGTCTTTTCTGACATATAGATCAAGACGTTACATAATTATGTTTGAGCAAAGACAGGTAGAACTCTGTAATGCAGCAATAGTCCCTCCTCATGAATATCATATTTTTGGTGTTATCACATGGCTTTGGGATGAAAAAAAATGCTTTAGAACATGTAATGACTTACCTGAATGTTCTCAACTGTCAGTGTTCTGTTGAATGATATTGTGACGCAGAAGGACTGTGAAGCGCAAACGTTCGTGTTGCACATAACTCTAACTTCATATCCAGTCAAAAGCCTGATGCGATCTGGGGGGGGGGGGGGGGGTAGAAATACCTCTCTGCATTGTGTTTCAGATTTTAGACTTTTGCTATTTAAGTCTTAGAAAAATCTTTCAACACCTATAGTCACATAAATATCCGCGATGAATTGCATTCATAAATGATTTACTGGAGAGAGCACGTTTTAAGCCTGAGTGCATGAATAATTTACGATATTATCTCTATTCCTTATTAGGTAGAAAAGAGGTTGCTAGCTAAAATCACAAAAATCCAATATTTTCAAGATTTTCACGAAAAATTTAGAAAACTGCATCTTCCACAGAATGTGTTACGCTAACACTCGGTGGGGTATGAAGTTTTTAAATACATGTATTTTGTTGAATATCATCATGCGAATAGAAACAGTAGTGTATACTTCAGATCCATAGTTTAAAAATTACATTAAAGGAGAATGAAACCCTGCATGGGGGGAATTTTAATGAAAGGAGAGGATAGAGAGAATGTGTTGATTATCATCATGCAATGAGAAAAAGTAGTGTATACTTCAGAACCGGAGAGTGAAAATGTAATATTAACTGATTAAAGGGGAATGAAACCCTAGGGGAATTAATGAATAGAAAGGATAGAGAGAAGTAATTTAAAAGAAGTTCCATCAAAAACAGTTACGAAATGAGAAAGTTATGAAAGTTTGAAAGGTATCAATTTACTTCCTATGGCGATCCTCAAATTGGCAATGTTGCTTTAAAATGGCAGGTTTAGGACAACTCTCAATATGTTTTGTACACAAAATTTCGTATTTTCTCCATTATCTCTGAAGGTGCCACTTGTCTCCCTCTTACCTCAAGATATATAAATGTATTTGACACAATATGTTGAGTTCACAAAGAGACAAGCAGCATCTATGGAGTTAATGGAGAAAATATGATTTTTTGTGTACAAAGCATACTGAGAGTTGTCCTTCTAAACCTGCCATTTTAAAGCAACATTGCAAATTTGAGGATCGCCATAGGAAGTAAATTGATACCTTTCAAACTTTCATAACTCTCACATTTCGTAACCGGTTTTCGAAGGAATTTTTTAAATTCCTTCTCTCTATTCTCTTTTTTTTTCATAAAAAGTGATTTGGTTTCATTCTCTCCTTAATATCTATTTTCAGTTCACTCTCATGTCCATCTCTAAGCATGACCTTAGAAGACATAGTATACCTGGTGATGCTTGCCAGTGAGGAGACATCTCCAGGTAGATCTTCCCATCTGGTCCTATGATGGATGATGAACCTATGCCGACGTGGAGGGGACCACCCGGTGCCTGGTTTGCAGGTACAGTATTTAGATTCCAGCAATCTATCAAGCAGAGGAAGACCAACATGGACCAAATAATCCAGAGAAGACGTACTTAATAATACTTCAAATACTTAAGACTTTCGACGTTATATCATGTAATATTAATGAAAAAATCATATCCAAATGAAATGCAATATCATGTAGGTACTTTTTTGTATATTCTTCTGTTATTTGAATGTTTATATGACTATGCCTTTAAAAGGTGAGCAAATCAAATATCCATGTGTTGGACCAATAAATACTATTATATATTATACTATATACTATATACGTATATGTACATATATATATATGTGTACATATATATATATATATATATATATATATACATACATACATATATGCTTGCGTGTGCATCTGAGTGAGTCCTTGTCTTTATGACACTAGGTTATTACCCTATAATCGCTTATTTTCGTTGGCATGATTAAAAGATTTTTATAAACTTTTGAACTTTTAGACGATTTGGTCCTTCATCTCCCTGTTACAAAATGCACCAAACAAACAAAAAAACAAACAAACAACAAACAAAACAGAAAATGTCCCTCTTGTGAAATATCAGTTTCAGAAGGGAGGACAAGTGTTTCTGAGGAAATTTTAGGGACACAGATAGGCTATAGTAGCGTAATTTCTTTAGACGAAACATAAATTGATGATATCTATTAAGAAGAGAAGCTCGCAATGGAAATTATCAAGTATCTTACAATCCTTAATCATTTTAACTATTTTCTTTTTAAAATGATGTAACAAAGATAAAATAGAAAATACGGATGAATTCTTTTTAAAGAATACACAAGAGTGTTAAATCTTGGAGAAATTTCAAAAGGAGATGCAGAAAGTTCGATAAAGGATAAAATGTGAGAAGATTTCAAAGAAATCTTACCATATCAAAAATGTAAAATGAAGAGTTTCATTGAACATGCATAGTCACTGATGATCGAGTTTTAGAAACAGAGGGAACGTGACATTATTTTGATTTTGGCGAAGGCTATTTACAAAATACTACTTTTATTTTCAAAATGTTGAAATGACATTTTTGTGTTTTAAAAGAAGTCCAGATGTGAAAAACAACGATCCAAGGTTTCAAACATAACGCGCTTGTAAGCAAAAGCGATAACGATGATAACCTGTATATACATTTGATTAAAAAAAAAAAAAAACTTTCACATCATAAATCACCCCCTCACTGTCCTTGCGTTGTCTGTTTGAATGGTTTGATTGGTCTCAAGGTTTTTTTTTTAAATGGTATTTTGAGAAATACACGTTCAGTGCGTTATTATTGAAGATATATTTTTTCAGGTAATTTGTTGTATTTTTAATATCGTGTTTCTGATATTACTGATACAACTACATTCATAAACTATAAGCAGATGGAACCAGTGGCGTAGCTAGAAATTCATTTTATGGGCGCGGTAGTGAGCACGCGAAGCTTGCGAATTACATATTGAGAGCGTGTAACGGGAGGGTACATACAGGGAGGGGAAAGGAAGCTCTGACGTTTCTTTGTCATTGTTGATTTTTTTATTAATCTATTTATGTTTTAAATGAGCAATCAGGTCAAATTAATTACCTTCATTCAAAGTTATAAGGTACATAATTACAGGCGATTACAAGATTTACAAAAAATTAACAGGGGGGGGGGGATAAAAAAGGAAAAAAAAAGTGGCAGAAATCAATTATGTAACTAAAAATAATCTGTACGAATGCAAACGTAATACATGAACCGAGGTTCATAAAGACACATAGATTAAAAGAATTCGGTTTTGGTGTTTTCACATTACTATGTCAAACGACTGCTTGAAGCCTTGAATTAACTATCTTTCCAGTAATTTTCTTTTCAATATTGGGTTTGATATTTACATACAAATATTGTTTTGAAGAAAAATGGATATAGTCTGATCATGGTAGTAAGGTTATCAAATTTCTAATTTCCATTTTGCGAAATGAAAAGGCAACTTATTTCTTCTTTTTTTTTCTTTTAGCCAAATGATATTCGGTTTATTTTTGTTTCTGGACAATTGAGATTTATATGCAGTCATGGATGGTGCACTATTCTGGAATTTTACATGGTACTTTGTAACAAAAAGAAGAAATAAGATATAAATTTATCTGTACAGGTACCAAAAATTTTGTCACAATTTGCTAAATTGGAATTTGGGTCATTTTTTTTTTAATATTATACTCAGCAAATATTGCCATAGTGGAATAGTGTTTTCACTTTTACAAAAAAGATGGATAATCGTTTCTTCACGTTTGTTGCAAAAAGTACAATCGGGAGAATCCCTTCTCTTGATTTTAAAAGGAAAATCATTCAAAGCAATACATCTATGAAAAACTTTAGGGTAAAAGGAGCGCAGCTTTGAATCAATGGTACATCAAAAATTTAATAAATGTATTTTTTCCTCATTAAAATCAAGGGGAAGGTTTAACTTATCCCTCCAGTGTTCACGACTCTTATCAGGCTTGACATTAACGCTCATAATATTATAAACATATTTAGGCAATTTTCTTAAAAGACCAATATTTTTACAGTGAGCATAATATCCACGTTTTCATGATTGGGATCAAGTCATCCCTCCCGGATTTTTTTACTAAAAATTTTTATTTTCTTCTGTTCTTGTCATTGTTCCTTGTCTGTTCCCACTCTTCTTACGTTCTCTTACGTTTTTCTTTTCTCCCTCCCTCACGATTTTTCCCTTTTTTCCTTTTCATTTTGGCGTGTTTTTTTTTTTTTTTTTTTTGGGGGGGGGTGTCCCCACCGCCCCTCGCTACGCGGGTGGATTGAACATACTTTAAAACATTGTATTACTTGCTCTAATAGGGCTATTTTATCTTTGATCATATGCATTTTTCTCTGTATAGCATAATTTGAAAACAAACCAAAGAGAATGACTTACAGCTTGTAACCTAAACAATGATCAACCCTTCTTAATTACCGTTAAATTAGTGATATGGATTTGCATCTTTGTTTATCCACCACAAATACCGTTTTTCATTTTGGCTGAAATCCAAACATTCATGCAGGAAATTAAGGTGTCATTTTAACAGCCATTAACATCTATCTGTACGATTTCTGCAGGTACCTGCCTATTGTACTTGAATATCGTTCAACCATTTTAATTGCTACACGAAGAAAAAAAAAGTTCAATTTTGCACCCTTCAAATGCCACACTGGGAGCAATTGGGTACAACTTTGCACCCTTTAAGGAGCATTTTGCACGTTTAAGGGTGCAGTGAGCTACATTTTGCACCCTTTAGGGAAGGTGCAAATTTGCGCCCTTTTGCGTGCAAAAGTGTGCAAACAAGTACAAAAGAGCGTATCTTTGCACCTTTTTCATGCAGGGTGCAAGATTGCACCCAAAAAGGTGCTGCCAGTGTTGCATTTAGGATGCAAAAGTGAACCTTCTTTCTTAGTGTGTATGTTGGTGCCGGGGAAATCGGGTTCACATCAATTACAGATCATGGATGCATGAATAACTTTGATTCAATTAAAACAAAATTTATTATCCATTTATTGCAAACAAAACATGCATGTCTGTTTTGTCTTCGAGGGAGACTCGTTATTACTCCTTAACCTTCTTCGTCAACAAAACAATGTCGGTTACGAGATGTCCTATCCTAATAATGGATTCACAGATAAAACTATATGCCATTTCAATGAAACTACTGCGTAAAGTTATTCAATGAGAGATGAAAACAGATCGAGAAACAGAAGGGTCCGAAAGAGGGAGGCTGACTAAGAAAGCGTTTGAATGATCTTGTTAGAAATAAAGAGATAGAAAGAGAGGCAAATGGCTGTGGAAGAGGAAAGAGAGAGGTGAAGAAGAAGAAGAAGACATTAGAGCGACAGCAACAATAAAACATTGAAAAGCCTTGTGAGACCTTGACACCCCATAACTATCAATACAAATTGACCCACTGAAACAAATAGGTCCCCATTGCCCCCATGGAATACCAATTGGCAATTTTCGTTTTTGCCACTTGACAATCGATATCAGTACCCGGTATAAAATATTCTTGAAAACATAGTAGGCCTAATATTTTTTTACTTACTTGGAGTAATAATACATGGTGGTAAAGCTGTCCCTGAAGCATGAGATGCATCCTGTAACATAAGAAAATACAATATTATTTTTTTCACTTCATGAAAATCGATGTAGGAAAACTTGAAACGTCTCCAGTGTATACGTAAGATTATAATTTCATAAGGTCATACTATACACGCTTCTCAAATCCAATCATAACGTTTAAAAGAAAGTCAACACCATCGAGTCAAGTAGTTTTTAAATCAAAGATAAGACGGAATTTTATAAAACAGATCAGCGAAAATTTGAAGGAAATTGGACACGGAATAAGAAAGTTATGGTTATATGAAATTTTCTGCATTACATTTGTTAACACTACTATAGCTATTGATGACATCATTTTGTCGACAACTCTTAATACATTTTGTACATACATAACTAAACATTTTCATTTTGCTTAAGATTTGCACATTATTTTTCTTAAGCCAAACTCAAGATATATAATGCAGGAGTGTTTCCTCCACAACATACGTGTATTTTTCAATTTGAATTTGAGGTTTTTGAATTCGAGTTTATGCTCATATTTTACAGACACAACATAGAATATAACAACTACCAAACAATTACAGAATAAAGTAATGTGATAAAATGGCATGTATTCGTATCATTTAAACATAACGGAGTTAGTCAATGAACATTAACAGGGGTGAAATATGAAGAAACCTGCGCAAGGAACCTTATTTGGAATAAGAACAATAAAAACATGTTTTCTTCAAGATAATGAAGAATATGTGAAATTCTGCAGTGTAGAAAACATATTGAGAGTTCTCCACAAAATTATCACCAATAGGTGTGGTGGTGTCATAAACAGAAAATTTCATAAAGGCATTATTTTCTTATTCCCTGTTCGATTTCGTTCAAATCCGACAGCAGCTTGACACATTGCTCTACATCAACATAGTTTTGAGTGTTTAGGCCAAAGAACCTGTTATCTATCATATCACTACTATAATAATGAATTTCTTGGTCGTCCGAATACAAGATCATTACAGTAATGAATGTTTCATGATTTCAAACTGTTAAACCTAGCATTTTCAGGAAAAATACCTTTTTATGGTGTTTTTTTTTTGGGGGGGGGGCGTTCATTTTTTCGTTCAAATCAGTATGGGCACTTCACCCTACAAGATCTAATAGTCACATAGTGATTCCGGCATATTTTCAAAAGACACACTTCCTGGTTTGGGAAGAATCTACTATAGCGCCTGCAAAGTGGCAGATGATATTTCCCGTCTTTGTATGAAAATTCGGAGATAAGAGAGAACTTTGATAAAGGAAAAAATTATAAGTCTGTTGGTACAAAATCAATAAATACTACTTCTCCTCTGTTATCAAACCTCCTAGGTAAACAGATTATAGCGGACGAGCAGAGCCTACATACACAACCTAGCTGACAACATATCTCGTGACAAAATACTGTACCATGCTCGTATAGTGAGAGTAAAAGTCAGAAACATAATTGTCCACGCTAATAATACGAAACTATATACTCAAAAAAATAATGTCAAAATGCTTTGTGGCTCAAGATCATTTCAAGCTCTCCAAGAGTGTATCTTCCCAGGTTTCAGGAAGTACACGTCCATGTTTTATACGCAGGTATTTCCCTGCCGTCTGTCATTGGAGTCTGTTAAAGGTGGCAATGAATATTCTTTTTTGTTAATGGTCTGGTTCAAACTATGTTACACAATTTACAGTTAGGCTACATGGGCACAATTGCTATTTCATGTAGATGACACATCACGAGCTCCATTTCATTTAGAATGCGTTTATATACGTATAGGTCCTACTCGTACTTGGAACCTACTATGTTCACTCACAAGAAAGTGTTGAAGGCATTTCGAGGAGTCAACTAGTTGAGATCCTTCAACATAATACTGTCATACAATTTTTTTAAAAATGAGCTAGTTAGAACCCCTTTTTGTCTCGTATTTAGAACTCTACAGAAAGGGGTTCTATAAAGGGTATACATTTTCAAGAACCCCAAAAGGTCCCATGTACAGCCAATAATGGTCCTAAATACCCCTTTAGAACCATAAAGAACCATTATTGGCTAGTAATGAAATGTGGGACAAGAAAAGGTTCTAATCAGCAACATTTTTTTTTTCTATGAATGTACATCTTCAGATTAAAAAGATGAACTTTTATAGTAATGAATGTGAACTTAACTTCTCATTCTTTAATTCCTTACAGTCAAGTTAACTTTGCTCTTAATTAGACTGAAAGCAATAACAGTAATTTACAAAAAGTAATAGTGAAATAATGGAAGTGACCAATAACATTAATAAAATGTAAGTACTTTTTTTCTGAAATGAGGAAAACATACAGTTGTGAATAAAACACGCTTTATGATAATTCTTTTAAAAATTTAAGAAACATGCTGTTTCGCTGATATAGTATAGGCTTTTCCCAATTTGTTGTTGTTGATGTTATTTCTGATGCACTGCTTTATATTATTGACTTCTTCAGTTTCAAGTATTTTCCAATGAAACACGACACTTTATGATATATATATACACATGAAATCAGTTGAGAGAATAGTAGCGTATTTCTGAATTTAAAAAATATATATATGATTTTTTTTCATAACTGATAAGGAATTTAAGTGTTTTCTCATATCATGACATGTTTTTGTTGTTATTTTTGACATGGCATGTTTCAAATGCATTTATATTGCAAAAGATGGCAAGAATCATTCTCTTTTTTTCAGGATAACTGAGCACAAAAGTAATGTTAACTATATTTCGTTGGTTGAGAAACAGGACCTTGATCACATGCTTAATGAGTTAAAACCATTGAGTAACTTTTAAAAATCTGAGCTGCATGGCCCTACATGCTGTCAGTGTATGTAACATCGTGTAAATAATTATGAAGCTCTGAAAATGCACTTCAAAAGCATCATGATGTGCTTCGCAAAAGTCAAGTGACGCGAAATGCCAAACCCTTTTTACCCCATAGACTGCAGTGTTCATTAGACAAAAGCATACCCAATTTGGTTTTGCGAATAGCGAAATTCAGTGATATATATCTTGATAATAACATCTTACATTTCAAAACCTTTATATTTCTGGCTTTTTATTCATCCTTCTGAAAATATTTACACAACATAACATCAAAATTAAAAAATTCAAGCCTCCACAAAGTTACCGGATCCCTTTAAGACTCTTCATAACGTTAGCCACATTAGATATATTTCATGCATATACATCGATATAAAACAAATGGTAAAAATTACTGTTTGATCAATATTCACTTTCAAAGCACTCCAAAAGCATTTTTCATCGAATTATACACTCGTGTAGGATTATATTTGTATAAAGGAATAATTCATTCTTTGCTTGACCACTGTTTCTCTTACAAAGTTATAAATGTAACTGGCCCAACAAATGCACTTGACAAACGTTTCAAAAGTTGAGATCAATAAAGTCGAAGTTCGCCATATAAATGCAGCTCACTGCATCTCAAATTCATCTCTTCCTCTTAAAAATCATGTCCATGGCATTACTGTAAAAGAAAACCATTAGCCAAAGGAAAAAAAATGATCACATTTACTCCTTCAGCATTAACGCTCTTTTTAATCATTTAAAAGATAGTACTTTACCCCTGCACATATTTAATTTTCTTTCTTACATACTTAAGAATATATTCATAAAAATTATAATAAATCAATTCTACATTTGACTATAACTATTGTAAGAGTTCAGAACAAATGACAGATCAAAGAGAAGTTTCTGATATACATTTTAAAAGTCTGAGCTCCTTTTTCGAACTTTCCTATCCAAAGAATGAATACAACTCATGTAACTAATCGATCAAGTTATCTTTCCCCCTCCATCGACCCCCCCCCCCCAAAAAAAGCCCTTCAGTGGCTACACCATGATTTAACATAACTTTTTATTTATATGTACCATTAATTCACATTCAGAATACTAAATTTTTTTCAAGTGTTCATATTCCTTTACATGTAATACATGTATCGCTGCACATATACTCAACTGCATGTATGTGCACTAAAAATGTCTCGTATGTCTTGTGTATTCCTGTGTTAGAAGTCAAGTTCAGTAATATGGCATTGCGTACGTTGCCTAAGTTTACTACCACAGAGGTGTATATATAGGGTATGGTTCATGGAAACAGCACTAAAAGAAATAACTGAATACAAACTTACTGATTGCTGGCAAGGGCTCGTGCAGGTCAGTGATAAGCCACCAGATCTAAGAGCGTTTGTTTCAGAAGTATACAAACAAACAAACAACATAACTTCTACCACAAGTGGTAAGAAAGGCCGAATAATTCGTAGCATATTCACAAACATATTCGCCTCCCCGAACGGATGGATAATCCCAGCGAAAGTTAAATCATGGCGCGAGCGAGCACACAGCTTTGCTCTCTGTCTCGGCTGCATGCTCTCATGATTGATGCACTGAGCTCAGTGACCTGACTGGTCTACATGTAGGCTAATTGACTTCTATCCTGGTTTGGTTTCGAACCAAAAGGAAAGCAACAATATGGTTTCCAAGAATAGCATACCCGGAAGCGGGCATACTGTACAATGTTTTTTTTTTTTTCCAACAATAATCGTCACACTGAGATGAATTATCATAAAACTTCATGAAACTTTTGTTGCAAAATTATCTTATTCATATAATCATGGGCGGATCCAGGTTTGTGTAAAAAAGGGTGGAGAGACAATTTTTCTAGGAAAGGCCGTCGTCGATATCAAGCAAATCACTCTTGATGGCGGTCTCCTGCGTTCACAAGTTCTGTTATTATTGTAAAAATATTAATTTTGCCATACTTTCTATGTATTTTGAAATAAATTATTTCTTTTGTTTATTTATGTAAGTATGCAGATATATATATATATATATATATATACATACCTAGAAATAAAAATAGGAGAATAATAATTGCGTAGCTCCCTCAATGTTCCCCAGAGCTGTCATCCATTTTGAATCAAGGGGAACATTGAGGGAGCTACACAATTATCATTCTCCCATTTTCATTTCTTTCAGTGTTTATTATTTACAAGGGAGTTGCCAAATTTGTTTGCATTTGTCAAATTTCTTTCATTATATATATATATGTTATTATCTGAAATGAATGATTCTCTGAACTATGTTTAATATTGAACGCAGAAATATAATTCAAACAAATATAATCATCAATTCAAACAAATATGTAGGCGGTGGGCTTTTACTCCAAATTCTTTGACAAGCATAGAAAAGAAGAAAAGAAAAATAAATTGAAAAAAAAAAGAACAGCCTGCAGAGAAAACATTACTAATCAGCCATGGCCTTTGTCTCAAAATCTGATTTCCCTTATTCAGTCATGATGATGATGATGATAATAATAATACATAGGCGGATCCAGGGGGCCAAAGCGGCCGTGCTCTCCCCCCCCCCCCCTTATTGGCGAAGCAAGACAAGAGAGAGAGAGAGAGAGAGAGAGAGAGAAGAAGAAGAAAAAAAAAAGAAAAGAAGAAAGAAAGAAAAATAAAAAGAGAAAAAAAGCAACAAAAAAAAAAAGAAAAATAAATAAATACAAAGCATGTAACTGTAACTCATGAAACTCTTGATTACGAGGCCCGTAACGGGGGGGGGGGGGTGTGGATGTTCGCTTGAAAAAACAAAAACACGTCGGGCTTTGGCAAAATTAATTAGGTTTTCATCAGCTTTAGAAGGAGTTAAAGAATAAATGAGAGGCAAAATTGCTCTGCCTTCAGGTTATTATAAACCAAAATTTTCGCTCGCGCTTCGCGCTCGCATTTGTCACTTCCTCAAAAAGGTCCACTATTTCAAAAGTCGAACCCCCGTAAAAATCCTAGTTACGGGCCTGACAGTGACTTATCCCCATAATGTTAAACTGTGGAGAGGTATCATTCCCAATAATCCATGATGGATCGCATTGTCGGAAGGTCCAGGGCCGTCGATAACGGGGAGGATGTGGGAGGGGTGTGACACCCCCCCCCCTTCCCACTGCTCAGGGTATCGTCGCTTTATCTGCGCTGCCGTCGGGAAAAATTAAAAAAGGGAGAGAAAAAAATGAGAAAGAAAAAAGGAAAAAGAAGAGAGAGAGAGAGAGGAAAGAGAAAAAAGGAAAAGGAGAGAAGAAAAAAGGAAAAAGAAAAGAAAAAGAGAAGGAAGAAAAAGAAAAAAAAAAAGAGAGACAAGAGAGGGGGAAAAGGAAAAGAGGAAAACAGGGAAGAAAATGGATGAGAAAAACAGTGATGACAAGGTAAAGAGAAGAAAAGTCTCGTAGAGAGAAAGAGAGGTTCCGACGTCGTGCTTGCAGGTATGAAGAAGAGTGTATAATTTGCCTCGCTCGCTGCGCTCGCTCGTATAGATGAAGGATAGTTTCGCCTTTTTGGCATATAAACAATCGAATACATAATTTAGATATCTTATATGTTTAAATGTATTTTGATGACAAAATAATACTCATTCTATGGAAAAGGGTGTATATATTTTCTAGCTCGCTGCGCTCCCTTGTATAATATTCACAAACGGGATCGTTTCCGAAAAGCAAAAGAATTCGGCGCGCGAGGTTACCGAATATATGATTTAGATATATTACTGGTTTAAGTATATTTTGACGAAATAACATGAAAAGGAATGTTTATTTTTCCTCGCTCGCTGCGCTCGCTCGTATAATATTCAAGTGCGGGGTCGTTTTGGAATAACAGAAGAATTGGGCAAGAGAGGTGACCGAATATATAATTTAGATACATTTTGGCCCATTGTGTATTTTTATGAAGAATAATTACCTCAACCATTAAAAGGAGTATATATATATTTTTCCTCGCTCTCTTCGCTCGCTCGTATGATATTTAGATACAGGATAATTCTGGAAAGCGAATGAATTCGGCAAGCGAGATACCGAATATAGATATCTTACTGGCCTAAGTGTATTTTGAAAAGGGGTATACATATTTTTCCTCGTTTTTCCTCGTTTTTCTTCATTTGGGGGTTTTGAAAAAATCCGGCTCCACCTATTGGAGAATGCTGGATCCGCCCCTGTAATAATAATGATAATGATAATACTAATACTACTAATAATAATACTAATGATAATAATAATGATAATGATAATAATGATAATGATAATGATAATAGAGGAGGAGGTCGCTCGTGCGTGCTATTACCCCTCGCGTTCTAGCATTTCATGGAATTAAATTCTGCCGCTCATTTGCCTCGTAGAAAATTAATGTCTGTGATTATTAAAGCGGCAATACTTTGTATTATCTTACTGACTTAGGGGGAGGAGGAGCAGATGACCAGGCTCTTTTTACTCTCCAAATACGCTACTGCTTTTGTGACCAACGAAATAAGGAAATTACTGAAAAAGTTTGTAGTGTCCCTAGGTGATTTTGACTTTGTGATCAGGGGCTGACTGAGATGAAAATTCGGTTGGGGACCTTCGGTCCACTCGACCGAGGAAAATTTCCGAAAGATTCTGACAATTATCATTTTTACTTATCGTTACCATATTGGACTTTTGTAAGCATATGTATGCAATTTTGTCAGAGGGTGGAGTGACGCTTCTTGATAAAATCAATTTGCATGGCATTTTGATTTTGCTAGCGAATGAAGCGAGCGAGCAAAAGTTGACAGTATGACTGACCATTTAAAAAGAATCTCATCTTGCCCAGTTAGTTGATTCCCGACAGGTTCGTAAGCATTTTAACGCACCGTTATTACATGCGTATTGATTATTGAAAAATATGTGATTTGTTCCGTTTTGCTTAAAATGTTCCTTTTTGTTGTTCTTGACAGGCCCTGTGTTTGACCAGCAATCCTTGTGCAGACCTGCTTCTTGGCGGAAATTGATCATTGGGGAATGATTTTATCCCATGATCAGTCCGCCTCCGGACAGTGCATGACGCCCGGCATGACGAAGAGTATTATTTTGTGTCTGTCTTTCTCTTCTTTTTTTTTTTTCATGGGGGGGGGGGCCCGGGGGGGGGGAGTTGCATACTGATAAGCAGTGGCGTAATGAGCCAAAATATTGGGGAGGGGCTCAATCTTTGCAAGGAGCGAAGCGACCAATCCTGAAGGAGTGTATCGACCGAGCCAGGGGTAACACCCCCCCCCCCACGATACGGAGCTTTTTCAATTTTATTATTTCTTTTTTTTTAATTTCTTTTTTGTTGGCGTTTTGGAGGGGGCGACCGCCCCCATCGCCCCCTGGCTACGCGGGTGCACTCCCACGGTAAGGGAGCTTTTTGCAGTATTGATGGTTTGCAACTCTGTAAAAGAACACTATTTGGGACTACAAACTTAAAACCCGTGTCTAGGTTTGGTAAATCTAAGAATATTCATTATCAAAGTTTGAATCCATTGTCAGATAAACAGATAAAACCAAGTGTTATATCATAAAACACATTAGTATTGATATTATGCGTGTTTTCTGCATTGCTAATCATGCTATTTTGGAAATTGTGAATGCGTTACTTAATTTCAGTAGGAAGGGAGTCTAGGGAGAAATAATGAAATTCGCGTGATATCACTAATATAAAATTGAACATAAACCGTGGTTGAATTTTTTTTTTTGGGGGGGGGGGGGGCTGACGCCCCAAGCCCCTCCCTCCAGTACGCCAGTGCTGATAAGAGATAAATAAAGATAGAATACACTCATATTAGATATATTCTTTGTCATTTTGGCACTTAATTGGGTGACCAAGACCCTTCACCAAAACAAGCTTGCGCAGTCTGTGCAAGTTTGTTTGACGCTTGGATGTGTATTTTTTCCTTATTTATTTTCGCTTGAGCACATCCATACTTCATTACGCAATCCTATGCACACAACATGCACCTGTACCAAAGCAAACTCACTCTCTACTTGAAATTTAAAATTGACCTGAAATACAGGTTATGATGGACGAGAGAGACAAAGTGGGTGGACTAAATATTGCCACAGTCTGTGGTACCGTAAACACGGGTTTTGAAAATTTAGCACTCCAAGAATGCACTGAAAAATTGGGCCCAAGCTCCCGCTCGAGGACTGTAAAGAAATTCAGAGGACGAATCGTATTCGAGATCCCTGTCCAGCATATTGAAAAGGTGGGTGAATGATAGGCAAACCCATACGGCAAACCCGGAGAATAGGGGACTGGAACGCACACGCATGCCATTCGTACAGTGCAGAGATTGGCAGAGACAGCCAAAAGTCACTCAGGGTATGTGACAAGTCCATAATCGAGTTCAAAATGACTTTAAAATATGTTTTAATCCGGGAATTACGTTCTAATAATATGTATTACATCGTCCTCTCGGCTTTCAGATTTTTGGTTATGTGATGAAAATCATTTTGATTTTTGGCCAGAAATGTTCTCAAACTCACAATTGTTTAATCGCTGAATCTTGCGCAGATCAACCTCATCACCGCTGCCACTGGGCTGCATTTGCTTGTACGCAAATGAATATACGCACGCGTTCCGGTCCCCTATTCTCCGGGTTTGCGGAATGATAAGTGGTCATCAGTCAGACCGCCACGCGTAAGTTAATGAGGCAAATCAGCACATTTTACGTAGATTCTCGTTCACTGAAAACTGAATTTCGTGCTTGCGAGATTTCATGAGTTTTAGAGTTTAGACATATGTCATGTATGTGCAAGGGGTCAGGAAATTTTTTTCTAAATCGAGAACACTGCAAAATCTTTTCAATTAATGTAGTTGTCCTTCATGTCCTTCTCATTGACATTTTGCTCTTCAGTTTGATATAGGTCTAAAGGTTTACTGTTTTTGTTCAGATTTAGATACTTTATATCCAGTTCAAATTTTATGTTTATTTTTTAGGCTCATTTTATCCCATGTTTACTTCATCCTTGCTCCTGACCCAATTAAAGTATTAAAATATAAGTGAAGTGGATGGTAGTGGAGTTTGATATTTGGCACTGACAGTTAATTCAGAACTCATTTGCAGCAAACTATATTAGAGGAAGAAAATAAAGGTTCATGTACATGTAAGCCAATTTTTGTGGAGAAAGCCACTCGAGCAGTAATCACGCAAGCTTAATAAGCCCGGGTGCAACGGCCTGGCATGCTGGTTGTGCGCCACTGCTAATTGAACTGCCTAGCTGAGATGCTTTGGTGATGTCACATTGACGAGTGCCAAGCCTGAGGATCAGGGATGCGCGTGATGTGATTGCGGAACAGACCAATCAGGAAGTAACGGCATAGTCCTTGGACCAATCATGTTGCGCCATTCAGTAAAATGTTTACTTTGCTTGAGAAAAAGATGTATTATGCTTTATTTTGCCTCCTGACCCGATTAAAAGCTAAATCATCAGAATTTCAGTGAGATCTGGAAGAGTATCATATTGCAATTCTATTGAGCTGAAAAGTGCTTTGCAGCAAAATATATTTCCAATTTTTCAGTCTGTTTTTATATACCTTACGGATTTTATTTACTTCCATGAATGGTTTATTAATTTGAAAAAGTTTTCTTGATGAAATTGTTAAAGTATAACCTAAAATAGGTAGAATTCTTCTTCCTCAATTTGGAATTAAAATCGTCAAAATCCGTTAGGAGATAGCGAAGTAATTGGCAGTTTTTCTACCATGACCTTCTGCTCATGAATATTCATAAATTGCATTTGGACTTGCATACGAGTTTCGTAAAATAAGCGCTTTTGCAACGCCTGGCAGTCTGACTGTTATCAACTTATCACACTGTCAGTCTAGAGCCTGTGTCCAAATGTTTTGTAGTCACACCTTGCTCAGTTATGTCATGTCCATTTTTACCACTTTGCTATGCTGTACTCTGTAAAGTTAGTCAGGCTACTTTTATGCTACTGCTAGAGTATTAAAAAAGAAATGCTTTAAGTTTAAGTTGGGCTGTTGCCACAGAGGGGAGCAGGAGAAGAAAAAGAAACAGCCATGTCAAGTCTCATGCATTAGTCTAAGTGTGAGACTCCTGCATTGGGGGCTCTTGCTCATCTAAAAAAAATCTCTTTCTCATGCCTACATCACAGCCTATCCCTATATAGTACATAACGCTTGGCGATCTCATGATTCCCAGCCCCAAAACTCACACATTGCTGGTCTTTGGCCTTGGCATCTCTGAAGAAAAGGAAAGGAAAGAAGAAAGAAAAGAAAAAAGAAAACAAAAGAGAAAGAAAACAAAAACAAGAAAAAGAAAAAGAAAAAGAAAAAAAAACCAAAGGAAAAAAGAAAACAGAAAAGAAATGTACTCTATAGAAAAAAAAAGGATGAAAAGAGAGAAAAATCTGTGTGATCAGAGAAAAATATATACAGAGGAGTGGCAAAAAAATGTCAAATTTGACTGCTAGCCCCCCCCCCCACAATAAAATAAAAGAAGAAAGCATTGGTAGGTATTGTACAAATTGCTGCCGACCTCTATAGTTGTGGATATAAAACACTACAATAATCAACAAATTCTCGGAAAATATTTGCTTTTTGCACCTTATGATGGTGAAATTAGTCCAGGGACATCGGGGGAGTAAAAAAAAAAAAAAAAAAAAAACGCTAACACTATTACTCCCCATTGACGTCCAGGACTTTAAAGTCCATTTGCACGTAGCACTGTAGAGAGGGGATCAAAACAACCCCTGAAAAATGACTTTCCCATGGGCCAATGACATTACTGGCCTTGTAACTATTACTGGTTATCATAATAAGCCAGAATCACTAGTGCAACATAAATTACTTTTCCTAACCTCAAATTATTCGGAAATATTAATTTTAGGGAAGCTGGTAAAAACTCACCGATGTTAACATCTCCATGCCGTCCATTGAAATGCAGAAAGAAAATGGCGACTATCTCGTGCATGCGCATCAATGCGGTGCTAGATGCGAGCGAACTTGGAGGTGTTTTCACGAAATTCACTGTACATGTGGTGCATACATGAGAGAGGGAACGCTACCTTCCTATTGTCAGCAGTATAGGCCTTCATGGGTGCATGGTTATCTAAAATAACCTTGCATTTGTGTAAGTGGGCTATTGTAGTGTATACAGCCACACTTGGGGTCCAGGCAAAAAAAAAGAAATGTTTTAATAATATTGGAGTGTATATAGCCACACAGGGGTCCAGACAACTTGCTCAGGGGACAGCCCGACTCGCAGCAACGTACAACCCAATCACCACCCTGGACAACTCGCCACACTCCCCCCCCCCCCCCCCCCCCCCTTCACCAATTGATTCATAGACTAAATTCTCCCTCATTATGTCGGATAAGTTCTCATGTAAATGGTTAATAATGATTAAACAAATACATTCATGACAGGAAACATGGCCATTGTCACTTATACAAGCTTATCTGAAGATAAGCCTGTACTGCACAATAGCTGTTAGGGGTGAATAGGCATCAAAAGCTTTGTGTATAAGTGGGCCTTTTTCTTTGCTAGATCATGAATACATGAGAGGAAAATAATTATTTAAAATTTCACTTCCAACTCTGAATCCCCAAATTTGTGACAGAGTAAGAGTTGGAGAGTCCCTCCAATCAGGTAATCTGGTAAATTTAAGAAAATCAAATCTGGCTTAGAGTTAGAGTGATGTTGTTATCTGTTTTTGATTGCTGCAACAATGAATGTTGGACACAGTCCCACATAAGCATGGGCCTATGGGTGGGCAATTGTTGACTTAAACTGTTTCTGAACCTAAAAATGAATCTAAACTTAAAGATCATGCATTCATGACGGCCATATACGTGAGTGTGATCACAGCTGGTCATCGAGGTCATGGGTGTGAATGTGCTGATGCCTGAAACTGAGTGATGGAGTCTCTTGCTATGTATAAAATGATTTCATGCAAATCAAATCGCATCAAATCAAAATAACCTCTCCATAGTAAAATCCTGACTGAAAGTAAAAACAGACACAAAAATGTTGTACCTCTTCCCTCCGGCAATCGGCCTTCATCAAAATTATAATTGCAAAGGAAAACTATAACTATACATTAAAGTAATGGTTAATATTCTTTCTCAAAAAGTCTGTGCCATATCGACTTTCTTGTCATGCCTGTACTTTTGTTAAATGAGAATTTATCTTAACATGAGGGAATTTAGTCCATGAAATCATGGGGAGAAAAGTGTGGCAAGCTGTCAGGCGTTACACCCCACCCTGGACAACTCAACGGTCGCGAGTTGTACAGGGAGGTGGGTGGGTTGCTGATGGTCAGACTGTCTGCTGGGTGAGTTGTCCTGGATCCCCACATGTGTGTGTCTCTACCTCATGGTCACTCATTTTGCTAAGTCTTGATGCTAGCAGCACTATTCAGTTCCTTAGAATTCAAGCTGCAGTAATGTTAGAAGCACACCATAGGCTCAAACATATACAGATATTGGTACTTAAGTTTTCATTAAGTGCTCATGTGGTTTGATTTATTTATTTATGATGCGGTCGCAGTGGGCAAATTTCAGGATTGTTTGAAAGTTGCAGATCAGTGGAGTATGAGAGTTGCATTCTACAGAAACAAATGAGTCCATATGAGCTTATATGGAGCCACCGGCGTAAATCCACTTTGAGGAGTGGGGGGGATGACCAATTTTTTTTTCTGTCGAACTCGGACTTAAGTATAAACACACACCCTCACCCACCCGCACAAACCCCCTTACATGCATTTTAACATTTATTTTGCGAGCGAGCCAAAAATAACCACTTTTTTGTTTTTTTTATCGCATTTTCAAATAGAAATTCTAAAAAATGATGAGCGAGTGAAGCGAGTGAGCCAAAAAAAACCACTTTTCTGGTCTTATCGCATTTTCAAATAGAAATTCTAAAATATGGGCGAGCGAAACGAGCGAGCCAAAAATAACCACTTTTCTGGTTTTCAGTCGCATTTTCAAATAGAAATTCTAAAATATGATAGTTGTTTATGACAGATATTATGACAACATTTTACTAACTGATTAATTAAAATATCATTTCTTAATCAAAAAGTGGGGGGATATTTGTACACGCCATCCCCCCCTCTCGAATAAGTGGGGGGGGGGATATATCCCCCCATCCCCCGGGATTTACACCAATGTATGGAGCAGCTGTCTTGACAAGTTATGCCCAAGTGTCTTTATCTGTGAGCGGGTCTGCATGTATGGGATGCTGCTAACCACAGCATGAATTCTGTGCATTTGAACAAGGTAGCTGACGTAAGCGGCTGCTTGACCTCGTCAAGTAGTGCTTCTCGTGAGGTGGAGTTCACTCTGATTTTTGGTAGCCAAACTTGCCATTGTTACCAGTGTAAAATCCATGTCAACTACGTCTACCGGTAATACAAGGATGGAAAAAAGGTTAACGTTGACTCAGGGACTGATTAATTCTTTCCCACTGGCATTGCTTTAGTTTGGATGACCTTATTTTATATATTGACTTCTCCATATTGATGTTTTGGAATGTTTTTTAGGGAGATGTGAGTTGATCTAAGGGTAGTACATTTTGCTCTTGGTCTATGAGCTGACTCATGTAGACTCTTTTTTCTGCCTTGAAAGATGAATGAAATTTTAGTTGTAAACCTTATTTCATCAATGTCATATTGTCATGTTGTCATATCAAGTGAGATGTAGTCATAATACAATGTTTCTTATTATTATCATTAATATTTTACATTTCAGGCTGCTCAGCTAAGATCAGTAGATAACCTGTCAGTTGTTGTCAGTCATATCAAAGATGTTGATTTGACTCAAGAGAAGGTGAGTATGTTTATGTTTTTAATTCATTTCATTTTGCATATGAAACATACACCAAACCAACAAAAACAAACAAGCAAAAAGTAGAGAGAGAGGGGTAGAAGATAAGAGACAAAGAGTAAAAGTGTACGATTGATATTTACATGTACAGCACATGTATAGGAATGAACATGAAATGGGAAACTGGAAAAAAAAAGAAAAAGAAAAAAACAAGCAAAAGTTCTGTCGAGGCAGTCCCTATGTAATATAAAATGTTAAGACTTGTACTGAAAAGAATCATAAAAACACATATTGATAAATATGGTGGGATGAATCAATCAATTAGGTAGTAGAGTGATTGAAAATGTAGTCCTTAAGCTTAGATTTGAATGAATGTAAAAATGAAACTTGTTTTATATGACGAGGAAGAGAATTCCAAATAACGGGTCCTTTGTATTTAAAAGAAAAAGAAGATGCTGTATTTTTACATTCTTCGATATAATAGTTTCCAGGATTTCTAGTGTTATAAGCATGCTTACTGTCTTACATTTAATCATAGAGGCAAGATTATATTGCCGTTTTGTTCTGTTTATGTTTAAAAAACCATTAATGAAATACAATATTGATTCAACTGATAGATGGTAACGAAATTAAGTTTTTTAAAAAGTGGTTGTGAGGGAGCAGTATAATGAGACATTGAACATATTCTTACCATCTTTTTTTTGCAATTTTAACAATCTGTTTTATCTGAACGTGATTCATTTTTATGATTAAATTATTTAATAAGTTATTTGTAATTGGACTTTGCTTATAATTAAGTATTATAAAACTAGACTTGGAAGTGTTAAGGGACAGCTTATTACATTTAAACCGCTGTGAGACATATCGCAATTCCTCATTCATAATTTGACCCAAATCATTAACATTTTCATGACTGTAAAGGATATTAGTGTCATCAGCAAAAAGAATAAATTTCAGTTTATTAGAGCAATTAATCAAATCATTTATATACAGTAAAAACAATAACGGCCCCAGAATTGAACCCTGGGGCACGCCACACTTGACTTTCATTGGGTCTGATAAAGCATCATTGTAAAGAGTTATTTGAGTTCGATCTTCTAAGTAGTTTTCAGACCACACGAACACTGTACCTCTTTAATATGCCATATATTTTTAATTTTTTAACATAATTGTATGATTAATTGAATCAAAAGCTTTACTCAGATCCAAAAATAAACCTACAGTATACAATTTGTTATTCAATGAAGTTATCAAATGATTATGTAAATCAACAAGAGCCATTTCAGTATCAGTAGAGACATTCTTTCTAAAACCATACTGTAAAGAATTCAATATTGCATGTTTAGTTCAATTTTTTTTCTAGAGGATCATAAACAATTTTCTCAGGAATTTTAGAGAAAAATGGAAGCACAGGTATTGGTCTATAATTTCCTATGACTCGCATGGTCAAGGACCTTATGTATGTACACATACATGGCATTATAAGTAATATATTATATGAAAACATGCACAATAGTGATGCTGTTTAAAGCAAAATCACTACAAGAAAATGAGTACATATATATGCATTTATTACTTAGATGATCTTATCTAGAAAGAGTTATGATATAATGAATGTTGATACATAATTTTCCTTCATCCCTAGTATCCCTGTATTATTGAAAGTTAGGATTAAGTTATGATTGTCAACCAAACTATCACTTTAAAAAAAAAAATCAAATATGTGGCTTTTTAAAACGAAGGGGTACAATTTGCTGCAGAGAAGGACCATCACAAGTCTCTTAATTCTCTTCAAGTTTTTACACAAATACTACAGAGTGAGTCAGAAAAAATGTCCCATCATTTTGAAGTTGTCTTGTTTGAAGTATGAACATTTAATCATGGATTTCATGATATGTCTTGGTAGAGTTATCCTCCCAGCATTTATTGGTACCCTTTTCATTTGGAACTTTGCGTGCATGACAGAATAACAGACAATCTTTAGAAGACTGCAGAATATCACTTGTGCCAAGTGGATGGGTGAAGAATAAAACTGAAGACTAACCATAATACTTGTGCTACCTGCAAAGGGCTGAACATAAGTATCTGCTGCCAAATCAGGCAAGCCCTTTTGTAGGCAAGTACAACAAAGACACAGATTTCCATTGTTGTCATTGTTAACCAACAAACAAAAGTCATAACCAAAGAGATGCATCACAGATAGCACATTGGATTAATGTGCACTTGGTGATAATGATGATGATGATGATGATGATGATAATGATGCTGCTGATGATGATGATAATGACAATGATGATGATGATGATGGTCGTGGTGGTGGTGGTGATGGTAAAAAATGTTAGGGAATCACCACTTAAACATTCGGCGATGCTTGGTAAAAAAATCTATGCTTAATCTGAGAAGGAAAATGTTAACACTGCATTATGAGTTTTTGCTCTGTGTGTGTGTGTGGGTGGGATATGTGTGTGTGTGTGAGTTTGTGTGTGTGGGAGGAGGTTGTGTGAGGGTGGGTATGGTGTTGTGTGTGGGTGTGTGCACATAAGTTATAACTTCTTCGAAAAATTGTTTTAATCTTCATCCAGCCACTTGGCACAAGTGATATTTTGCACATTCTTCTCTTAAAAGATTGTCTGTTATTCAATCATGCATGAAAAGGTCCAAATGAAAAGGGTACCAATAAATGCTGGGAGGATAACTCTACCAAGACATATGAAACCCATGATCAAATGTTGATACTTCAAGCAAGACAACTTCAAAATGATGGGACATTTTTTCTGACTCACTCTGTATAGCTTGAAATGTATTATGTAATTTATTAAACAAATGATACAAGATTTGGCAAGTAATACTGTACATGTTTACCTGTATAGTGAGGTTAAGCTGTGGAACACTAAGCCTGAGATCACTTGGGCTGGGATCTATGGAAAATGTATGTTATGCTGAAATCAAATGGTGCTCAGTGGGTTAAATGATAAAAAGAAGCAGAAACTAACATGGTCTGTGCTAATTGTGTCAACCAAATGTTCACAGAAAATTTAACTTGAAATTACATGTCTAGTTGTAAACAAGTGACATATGATATGTACATGTAATTAGGCTAAATGATAAAAGGAACCAGGAAGTGGCGTGGGTGCTGATGTGGTACTTGTATACATTGAAAAACATCTAACTGAATAGAATAAAAAACTAAAATTTGTTACACTATATACACTCTTGAACAAACCTTTAATACAAATGTAGATGGATGGAAACAGAAGTCGATTTCATTTAGGTTTTCCATCCATTTTCACACTTAAAAAAAAAATTGAATTTCACACTTTTTTTATTCAATTTCATCCAGGATGTTCATAATCCTGCACATCTCATTATCAATTCAATCATTTTTCAAATTCTGTCCAACCAGTTTCATTGTGTCACATCCTGTTTACTCAAAGTCAACTAAATTTTGTCATCTGTGGCTGCTAATGCACGATTGCATGAATCAATTTTGTCATTATGTTGTGATCAGTTTTGTCGAAGTATCATTCCTATTCGTCACTCTGTAGGTTGCCATGTGAGGTACACTTTACCTTTCCATTTCTTCAGGAATTCCTCATATTTCTTCTGGTAATTTTAACAAAATATTAAAGGCTTATTTTTCATGCAGTAAAAACAAAGAGATCAGAGCATAATACATTATAAAGAAGTGCCAGTCTTGCCCTGTGGAGTTGCTATGAAATTTGAATTCAGTCATGTCTTGTCTTGCAATAAAATTGATCAAATCAAAAGCCTCAGGAAAGGCATTTTGTTTTTCGTGAATCTTACTACATAAATGAGAAGGTATTATTCATGCATAATTTATTAGAACAACATATTGAGTTTATCAGTATGAAAACTCAAGATAATTTTTATCTAAACTGAAAAATTTGAATGAAACTCCTTTGAAGTTGATTGCACAAAGACAAAATTGAATATCACATTCTGCAGCAGATCATCAGGTAAGACAAATTTGAATGAAATAGAATGAAAAAAATTAACAAATGCTGACCAATTGGAATGAAAATTGACAAAATTGACTTTGACATTTCAAGATTCTCGGGACGAAATTGAAATTCCTTTCGATGAGCTTGAATTTTAAAAACATGTTAAAATGGATGGGAAATCCTCTATTTGGAATGAAAGTAGCAAGGGTCTGTAAATTATGAAGAAACAACAGCAAGTTGAGGCTGAGCATACATCATGACATTGTTGACATCACTGTATCATAATAAAACGTCATGACCTTATATTCTGCCACCTGTTGTCTATTTTGACAATGTTATGACTGTCACACTAAAGGAAAGTGCTGCCAAAGTGATGTCCTCTCAGTCAGACCAACATAAATAAATATTTCCCTTTCATACTGATATCATCATATATTCTATTTGTTCCACTTCATATAGACGCAGTTCATAATAGTGCCCTTGCTGTGTGCTTGTGTGTGCTTTGTTATATCCTAAAAATGTTAGTTAAATTGAAGGGGTGTTATACATGTGTTATTCATTTTACTAGATAAACAGAGCTTTTCATTTGAACTATTCACTGTTTTTCATTCTTCTTTGCTGCCAAAGGGACTAATGGTGTAATATAAAGAACTAAGCATAGTACGCTATTTAGGGTATTTATTCCAGATGATATATGATGATTTTCCTGGCAGTACCATATCTGCAAAGTATGTGTATATGCAGATAGACTTGCAAAAGTGTATCTGGTTTAAGTTTCATTGAGCACCTTGATGTTGGTGAGTGCACCATCCAAAGTGCAATTATGAGAATAAAACCAATGAAATTCAGGAACAGTTAATGGGTAATCAGCTGATAGTTAAAGAAATCCTTCATTTTGGGGGGGTGAAAATTGTGGACAATTGGGGACAACACAGTGTATTGCTACGAATAATACCAATGTGATAATCTGAAATATTCAACCTGAAACTTGTGTTTATTTATTTCTTTGATTTTTTTTCTGCTCCACTTCTCTCCAGGACAGAGTAATCAGTAACCTGTGCCAGAAAATCTTGGAGAGCAATTGGAAGTTGGCCTTGGATACATGGAGACAATTCACAAAGTCAGAACTCTGTTTGGACCCACTTCCTGGAACATTACCCTCAGATCCTGCACGAGCAGGACACCAAGATGTCAAAAAGGCATCACAAGAGGATATCACGAAGGACAAGAGCGATGACGGTCAAGAGGTGCTTCCAACTGGACAAGAGGACAGCACCAAATGTAAGTATGATGATACTCCAAGAAAAGTGCCTTCACCTGGAGGAGAAAACAATGCAGAGGCCAAGAGCAATGGTAGTCCAGGAGAAGTGCTTCCAAGTGGAGAGGAGAATGATGCTAGCAACAAGAGCACTGTAAGTCCAAAAGAAGTATCTCCTGAAGAAGTGCATCCAGGAAAGGATGTCACCGTCAAGCGTCCAACATTCCGAGTGACCTGCACACGCACAGGAGAGAAACACCAGTTCAACTCTAGGGACGTGGCCCCTGCAGTGGGTTCCCTTGTCAATGAGACCTTTGGTTGGCCGGTAAAGATGAAGGAATATGACATCGAGGTAGTGGTTAATATCCTGGAGGACTCAACCATGGTGTCAGTTAGCTTGACTAAGGAATCCTTGCATAGGAGGAATATCACTCACTTTGGTATAACAACTCTCAAGGCAACACTTGCATATTGTATGCTTAGGTCAGTAAAGTATAGCTTTGTTGATAAACTGTAAGTAAATTCATTTTAAGAGGCCTACAGATTTTGTCATTTTGGTTTCATGATACCTTTCCTTCTTCTCCTTTCTTTTTCTATATTTTTCCCGTATGTTTTCTCCTTGGTATGAATAAACTTTTATTTGCAATTTATGGTGAAATCTTGTAAGCATGAAGATAGAATAAACAAGAAAGACTGATTAGCTTGTGAAATTACCCTTTGCTATTTGAACGTGGCAGTTGTGTGCTAAACCAGTCATGCTTTAGGATGCTGCAGTCGTGAATTTTGGATGCTAGAGGAATTTAAAGGAAGAATATCTATGATGATGCACTTTGAGAAATACCTTGAGCATAGTTACAGCAATAAGGGAGAGAGCTCTGGGAATTTTCACCAAGGAGAGTAATTTACTGCCATCCAATGAAAAAAAGGAAGCAACTCTGTGGAATGAGTTTCTTAGGAAATGAAAACATATGTCACTGTTTTATGTGGAAATCTATCAAGTTTCTTCCTTGTGTTGTGTCTTTATTTGTCATGTGATCTCAATTTCTTTATCATTAGAGCATACAAAAAAGTACCCACAAAAAATCTATTTTGAATAAAATTAGAGTTGATTCATTTTGTCATTGGACAGCAGAATAGCAGGCCTCATATTTTGAAGAAAAAAAAAATAGTGTTGTAATCTGCTTTGGCCTCGTAGTATCAATTGTAAATTAAATATTCACTCTTCTTGTGCATGGTTGTCATTATGTTTATAGTTCAATCCACCTCCCTTTTTGTTTTCAGAATGGCTCAGCCCAAGCCAGGAGAAGTTATCATGGATCCTATGTGTGGTGTAGGTGGTATCCCCCTTGAGGTGAGCATGCCAGGTTTCTCTCACCATTGGTCATACACACTTTCTATTGGTTTTTCTGTTTTGTTTTTTTTTGCACCCAGTCATAAAGTCTTTTCTACAACCCCCCTTTTTGTTTGGAATTTTAAAAATCCTGTTTTAAAAAGTTATGACTGTATACTGATTTTTTTTATTTGTTTGTTTTTGTGTATGTGTGCTACAAGAGGCTTTGCAAAACTACATGTAGTTCAAAGACCAAGACCAAGTAATACCACCCTTTATTTGAAAGAATGATATTTAGTTCTGGTGGAAAATAATTGTAAAGTTGGCAAAAGTTGAAATTGATTATCAAATGCTTTAAGAAGATTCAGGATATTACTGTGGACATCACTACTTAAAATTTCCCATTATAGGCAAGCTAATGTAGCATATCACTTTTTGCAACAACAATGAAATATGACCTTAAGAATGTGAAAATATTCATTTTGATCAAGACAGTTCAGTTTCAGATGCAGTTAAGTGGTATTTTGTTTTATACTTTTAAAGTAATAAGTCTTTGAAGGTGTTTAATACATGTAGTTAGTCAAGTGGTCAGCTTCTGGGCCATTTGTGAAATGACCACCAGGGTTCAAGCCTGAGTTGTATCTTGTGGATAGAAACATTAAAAGGTAAAAACCCATTTGGATATCATTACATTGAGTGAGACAATTGAAGAATCCATTCAAACATTTTACATTTTAGAAGAGATAAAGAGTAGAAATAGAGAAGGGGATATACCGTTAAATTACAAATGCCAGACAAAATACTGTATGTATGGCACCGAGATCTGTGCATACATGTAGATTCTGAGAAAACCTTGTACAGTAAGTGTTATAGTACAGTAAATTAAAGGGTATTTGGGGTGTTTTTAGTTATTTTTTCTCTTTTTTTTTTCTTTTTTTTTTTTGGTGGTCATTTCCCAATACAGGCTTTAATAGACTGGAAGTCATGCTATGTAGTTGCAGGTGATGTGAACGATGTGGCAGTAGAGAGAACAAGAGGCAACTTAGATTCATTATCAGAAAAGAGAAGAAAGAAACATGTAACTAGGTAAGAGTTCATATATACCAGGATGCTTCTTGTGATTCATGGCAGGGTTGGGGTAAAAAGTCATGATTTGAAACAAAAAAAAATATATAAAATCTGTTTTATTGAAATAGTCATTTAGTCATTTCATGAGATTTGAATCCTGGTTTATTTAAATCATGATTTATTCGAATCATATCAATTTATTTGTATTCATTTTTGTTGAAGCTCCAAATGTTGCTCCTACAGAAAAGAACTAGTATCTTATCAAGATTATTTGGAACACTAGTACAAAACTCTAACCTGGATGAATATTTTGGCAAAATATTGAAAAAAAAAAGAAAGCAAAACAGTGATCTCAGAGGGATTTTTTGGTCACATCAACAGATGCAGCAAAATTTCCTATAAATTTATTTCTTTGTATTTTTTAAAATGTAAATCAGAGATTTAGAAAAAAAATCAGGTGATGTTCATTATTCCGAAGTTTCGTTACTCCGAAGGTTCGTTACTCCGAAGGTTCGTTATTCCAAAGGTTTGTTATTCCGAAACACACAAATTGCTCTTTCCTAGATGTTCATTAGTCCGAAAATGAAAAAGGGTTCGTTAATCCGAACATTTGTGGCATTATTCCGAAGGTTCGTTAGTCTGAAAATGAAATAAGGTTCGTTATTCTGAAGGTTCGTTAATCTGAAAATGAAATAAAATTTATTATTTCGAAGGTTCATTTATCCGAAAATGAAATAAGGTTTGTTATTCCGAAGGTTCGATGGTCCAAAAATAACTAACGAACTAACAAACCTTATTTCATTTTCGGACTAATGAACCTTCAGAATAACGAATCTTATTTCGTTTTCGGATTAACGAACCTTCGGAATTACAAACTTTTTTCATTTTTGGACTAACGAACTGTCGAAATAACGGACCTTATTTCATTTTTAGAAGAAAGAACCTTCGGAATAACGAACCTTGGCAGTATTGGAACGTTCGGAATAATTAGCTGTAACCAAAAAATCAAGGTGATTTAATTCGAGCCAGCTCCAACTCATGGAGCATGAATAATATCAGTGTTTGCATTTTGTTTGTTGTCTTCTATGTTGCATAATGGGATTTAGGCCAGCTTAGATTTACCGGTAGTGTAGGAAAGAGGAAAAGGAAACACATAGCTAGGTATCAAAAAGTTCATGTACTAGAAAGTTTGTCCAAGATTTACACAGCAAGAACATGCATGTTGTCTGTGCTTTCATGGGAACATAAATGTTCTATACACTGTACATGTAGGCCAGGGTAGATTCACTTTAGAAGGAAATGGAAAAGGAAACACATCATCTAGGTAAGAGTTCATACAACAGAAAGTCTGTCGAGATTTACAGAGCAAGAACAAACACTATTTTAGGTATGGTGTTTGTTATTATCATGAGAGCAGAATGTTACATACATGTAGACCAAAGATTCACAAAGTAGAAAAAAATGTAAAAGGAAGCACATAGCTAGGTGAGAGTTCATATACCAGGATATTCATTTCGATTTTAAAGCAAAAATATTGCATGTATGTTTTGAATGCTGTTAGCATTTTATCAGCCTCTGAGAGGCTGTGAGTCCTGGAGTCATGGTCAAGGTGAAACGTCATACAAAGTTATTTACTCGTCAAGATTGATGCTATGTGACCCTGATCTCAATATTCTACCTGCAATATTATGATGGTGATATCGATTTTCAGTGATGTTCATGTATGCTGTTCATGAACATTCAGTATGTAGAACAGGAATGTGATTGACATTTATTATTGATTTAAAGCATGAGTGACCTAAATCATATTTTGTTGTTGGAAGATGTGATTTTCATTGTGCATGTATATCTTGAACCAAAAATTAATTATTTATCAAAGACAAGCAAGAAGACACATAGGGCTTTACTTTGTAAATTTATGAATCGTGTAATCAGTGCGCCATCAGAAGGCAACATGAGGAAAGGGGGTGGTGATCTCATGATGCTTCTGTGTGTAGTCAATATTTGAACAGAACTGTACTTATAAATTCATCTGCTGGTGTATCCCAACAATATTTACCATTGAGCTGATTTGTTTTGACAATAGGTCCATTGGGTTGGGGCAGGGGGGGGGGGGGGGAGTGCCCAAGATGTATAGAATAAGACATCAGTAGAAATAAGAATACCAGAAATAATATTATATCTGATGTAGATACCACAGCTGTGCATCTGAGATAAAGAGTGAGAGAGAGAGAGAGAGAGAGAGAGCGAGAGAGAGAGAGAGAGAGAGAGAGAGGGAGAGAGAGAGAGAGAGAGAGAGAAGAGAGAGATAGAGATCCTGTTCTATTTGGAATAAGAGAGTACCCTATGTTTTTTTTTTCTTTGACAGGCCTGATGTAGAGAATGATGTTCTTCAATGGGATGTCACCAATCTTCCGCTCAAAACTTCATCAGTTGATGTCTTTGTCACAGACTTGGTGAGTCCTTGTGGTATTATGGTACCAATATGGCATGAACTATTTTCTTTAACCGCAGTAATGTGGAGGTCACCCTTGTGCACGTGCAATGTGGACGCACTTGTGAGCTGATATTGATGCTCCTTTTCTATAAAAGCAATCTTGTAAATTGCGTTATCGTGTTTCAAAACATTCCTTAATTTTCCTTAATTTTCCTTAATTTTTCAAAGTTATTCCAACAGTGCCTCAGTCTTTGACAGGCCATATTGAAACATTAAAAAGCAAGGTGAAGTACTTTGAGCAATTCTAGTAGAAACTGAAATCTTTAGCAAGCCTCATCAACCTAACATGGTGCCTTCAATTTTGGTCTGAAATGAAAATATGTATGTAAAAACAGATTTAATTGGAGCAAAAAATGTAGAAAGTGATCTAACAAGTAATCTCTCCTCTAACCTACCTACGACACATGAGTTTGCAACCCCCCAAAGGCTTGTTCACATATGAGGCGACATGTCCCCACAGCATATTCCCGCAAGATTTTAGTGTACAAGTATGAGGCTACAAAAAAATGTTGCCGAGACAGAAAACCTTTTTTTTTTCCCTCCTGGCAGCAAAAAGCTGTGTACCAATCAATCTTAAAACTTTACCACAAAATATGTTTGACAAAGGTCCCTGTTATTTGAGAGTTGATGCATTAATGCTCGTTCATTAACATAAGTGGTGTCACAGTGTCGTGGCATATCTGAACACTAAAAGTTTTTCGGTGCTTTGTTGTGGGGACATGTCGCCTCATATCTGAATACCCCTCTAAGAGTCATAGTTGTTTACGCATTAGCAAATTATATTATCACATGATCGTGATATCAATACTGACCGCATATGACCCCAGCAGGTCTTCCGCAGATATGCTAGAGAATATCTCTTTAAGTACCGTTTCCTGTATACAATACTTGATCTTGATAATCCATTTACAAATAGTCATGGACAAAGTAAAGGAAGTTTATTTCTGTATTAAAGCAATCTTATGATTACATTTGTACCCACTCACCCTATCACTGTGTTTTGTTTTGTTTTATTTTTTTGTGTAGGTGTTCTTTGTCCGATTTGTTTGTTCAGGTGCATCTAACCATGGAAACTGGTTATGATTGCTAGAAGTTTATCTTAAAATAGAGTTTATAGTTTTGTTTAGAAAGAGGATTTGATTCTTTGATGTTTAATTGTAGATTAATTGTAGATGTAGATATTAAGTCAGGCCCAGGCATATATGAAAGTACAGAGAATTATTGTGAAAGTTGTTAAATGAAATCATTTGAAAGTGTTTCCTTATAAAATCATTTAGCTTTTTTGTTCCATTCTGTATCCTCCATTTCAGGAAAAGAAATGCATATAGGAAAAATTGTCTGAAATACATGCTTTATTGTTCTAGATTCTATTTCTATTCTTGTATTGACTGAATTGCTCATATTACATATCACTTTTCTTCTTTTTGCCATCATGTACACTTACCTATACAACCAGCCATTTGGGAAAAGGTGAGATTTGTTTGAGTTGTGTTTAAGGTTTTTTAAAAGAAAGGTTTATCAAGAATTTTGATATTCTTTTCCTTATTGAGCAGGATTTCATGCAAGATACAAATATATCCATGATGAAAATTATTTAATTTAGCACATTTTAAGGAAGGCATTGGGGAGATATCAGATAGAAGTCCTTTCGTAATCTGAAATGGAAATGCGATTATGATTTAGTGAAATCTTTTGAAAATCTGTGGATGCAAGCAGTGTTTTGAGTGTAATCCCTCCTCACATAAACATATTAGAATGTTTTGACCTTGAAAGGGGAATTCTTTGAAACAAACTGGAAATATGCTTATAGTGAGGAAGGAAAGTCCAAGTACTTTTAATGTGACCACAAACTATTGGCTGGTATGCTTATCTCTTTCTATATGCAAATGAGGAAATGTTAATAGAAATTTGTACTACAGGAGAACTACATGTAAGAATTTTAGTTGGTCCTATATGTTTTCAGTCTCCCTTGAACTAGTGTCCAATTGAGGAAGTGTCTTTATGAGAGAAGTATTAAAGGGCAGTATTGTATGGGTTTGAAGATCTTCCTTATACCTATGTGTGATAACCATCATAGACAGATTTAACTTTTGAACCCAATTTCGCCAGATATAGAAATGAAATTGAAGATGAAAAGATGAAATTGATCTTTTGATTGTGCTGCTTTCCCCATAGTGTATGCAATGATTAGTTTTTAAAGAGAGGTATAACTTCTGGGAGAGATGAATTATTATTTGTGAGCTTTCACATTCTTTTCATATCAGTAGTACCATATCATAGTGGAAAGGGTGTTTCAAAAGGATTGCTGTGAATAAGCCCTTATATTCAGAATAGATAAGGAAAAGCTGAAGTGTCACATTTGTGTGTGGTCCCATATACTCACTTTAGTGTGCAGTGCAAGTGTCTTTTGGGGGAGAGGGAGTCAATTTAACAGAAACCAGAGCTACCAAGTCTCACGCATTGTGCGTGAGACTCAAGCATTCAGGGTCCGTCTCACGATCTCACGCATGGCACCCATTTTTCTCACGCATCGGAACCCGACAGAAAAAAAAAAAAAAAAGTAGCATTATTCGCTAGATTATACGCACTTGGGCCTATTATAAGGAGCATAGCTCAAAAGATTAAAGTGATAGTTGCAACTGAAGGTATTTTTACCTTTTGTCTTTCAAAATAAGTAAAAAATAGTCACTTAAGTATGCACCAGATCACACCATTAAGAGCTAAAAATTGAAAAAGCTCCCTCATAAAATTGGGGGGAACTTGGCATCTCTGAGAAACACACTTTTTATGCTTATTACTGTAGTGGCAAGACATAAAACTGGTCTCTTGATCTCAAATGCTTGAGGTAGCCCAAGTATGCTTTCTTGGTACTGATTTTTGTATGCTTGATTTTGTTTTTGGTTTTTTCACTTTCCCATGTAGGCTTGGTAGTAGAAGGAATAACTGGTCTCTTTACCACAAATGTCTGGAAGAGATGGCCAGAGTTTGCTGTCCTGGTACTGGTCGCGCTGTCCTGCTAACTCAAGACAAGAAGTGTATGGTTCAGGTCGGTTTTAAGTATTAAATTTTTCAATTATGTTGATAATTTAAAGGTGCCTTAGTCTAGTGGATATTCACAGGATTGTGAATCATATGTTCAGTGATTCAAGTCCCGTAGTAGCACTGTCCTTTTGCAAGACATGAATCTACATTTGCCACTCCCCACCCAGAAGTAAAACCTGGTAGGAACTTGTTCCTTGAAGGACCATGAGACAGCTGGGCTAAAGCCTGGGTAATAATAGTACTTTGTAGTTGCCTTGAGCATCTCCTGGGATAGATATGTGAGCATTGTATTAGTTTCATTCATGTGACATTGAGTAATGTTACAGTGATTAGGTGTAAATTGTAGCAAGAAAGATTGTTATTTGATTGTGATAAAAGTATACAAACAATCCCCCCCCCCTCCCCATGTCTGCAAAATCCCCTATATGCTATTAAAGTTATATTGCCCATACATGAAAAATTACATGGTAAAAAAAAATAAGCAGATATATACTGGTTTACTCATTGCCTCTCTTCCTCACATCAAATTCTCCCTTTTTATCTCACTTTTCTCTCTCTCCCTTTCTTTCTCCTCTTTACCTCTCTCTTCTTCTGTTATATCCTATCAGACCTTGCAGAGATGCCAGCACCTGTGGCGTAAAAAGAATACCATCTTCATCAACCATGGAGGACTGAAAGCTTGCGTCTATCTCCTTCAAAGGGCAAAGGTCAAGAATGATCGGAAGAAAAAGAACGAGGAAGAATGTGGAGGAGATACAGATGCAGATCAAGCTGGAGAAAGGGAAAAAGAGGATGATGGTTCAGAAGAACAAGATGAAATGGAATGTACTTGACCATTGAAGATACCAGAGGCTTGTTTTCACATAATTATATCACAGTGAACCACTGCATTTTAAAAAAATGCAGGGGTTTTAACCCTTACTGCACTTCATATTTCTGTATTTTGAAAAATCACAGGGCCGGTATTCAATTCAATACTTAAGCCATAATTTTAAGTATTTTACTCAGTTTGGTGCTAAAGTAAAATACGTAACCAACTTCAGTATACAACTGAATCTTTTACCCTAAATCTAAGGCAGCCACCTAGCAGACTAAATTACTTTGGAAGTCTGACTGGCTGGCATGTAGTTTTCACGTACTCCCAGTCATACGCTGCTCACAAGTGAATTTTATAACCATGCATACAATGTGAAACCTATATTGCATGTTATTTGGGATAGACTTTGTGATGTCACAATGGATATCAGTAAGTAATTTGCCTTAAAGTCAGCTTGCTAAAGTAAAATACTGAGAAGTGGTCTGAACATCAGTTTAGGAATTTTGCTTAGCCAAGCAAAATGCTAGGTAATTTATTATCTCAATCTGTGTATTATGTTGAATACCAAGTCCAGGGGTGTGTTTCATAAAGCTGTTAGTAAAGTTACGAATGACTTTACGAATGAGTTGAATATGGCAAGCCAAATGGGATTCTAAATCATTATAATATGCATCAGCTAAAGGTCAAATATGCAGACGTAGATTAACGTTACTATTGTTTACACCCATTTTTATTGTGAAGTTTATTTTTTGCCACAATTTAATTGAGATTATGGGAAATGCAGTTACACTTTGTTAAAACCTCAGGAAAAACTTTGGGCATCCCATTTGGCTATTCGTCTTCAAGTCGTTTGTAAAGTCATTCGTAATTTTGCGAACCGCTTTATGAAACACCCCCTAGGTAACTGATGACAGTTACAGGATCTTTGTTGTGTTAGTCATAGCCACTTGACATTCACTTACGTTCAGTACACAGAGACGCTGCTTTTTTGTGCCTCCGCCCACCGAATTAGTAGGTGCCAGAGGCATTGTGTTTCCAGGTTGCATGTCGGTCTGGCTTTTTCGTTAATATGATATCTCAACAGTTCTGAGGAATGAACTTCAAACTTGGTGCTAGTATGCATCACCATAATGAGACAAATGATGATATTTTGGGTGTAGTAGGTCAGAGTTCAATATAACATGAAATTTGTTTTGTTACCCCTCTATGTCTATGAGGAGACAAAATGATCAGACTTTTGGGTTGTGTCAAAGAGGTCAAATATTTTGTACAGGCAAATACAGCTTTTTTGTTATCACCACAATTTGAGAACATATGATAGCTTTCCTTAGTCCCAACATTTGATGCTCCTTGGAATTGATATTCTTGGGTGGGATATTTCCACCCACTCCACAGAGAGGGGTTCACTGAATGGTCAAAAAGAGTATTTGTTGTAATCATGATAACTCTATCACTTGATATCATTGACGATCTGGGGGATTGGAAAAACATTGGAAGTTAGACAAGTTTCAGTGTAAACAAACTTATTTCCTCATACTTTGAAGCCAAGCTTTCGTAAAAATTTGCCAAATTGAAAAAGAAATTGAGTGAGCAAAAATGGGCATTTTGCCAAAAAACACTTTTATCAGGAAGCACATTGCTAGAAATGGATATGGCATGACAACTTATCAAAACTAGTAACGATTTCTGGTAATGGCATTGTACTTTCAGAGAGAGTAGCTTTAATTATTTCAAACTTTTTTATCATAATCACAGATTAGATAGCTTGCGTGAACAACTGACAAAGTAATAACAACCTGACAAAAATGTGCTATAGATAATATTCTAGTATGATACTAGTATCATACTATATGTACTAGTATGATAATCATAGGTTGGGAGGGACTACATGTTTCATGTCCTTATCTTCCTTTGTTTGTTACTTTCATATATTGCTAGGAATATTGCTAGTATAGCTAGGAAGAAAAGAAAAGATGACATTAGGTCAGGTGCATAACATTCCATGCCCCATTTAATTCTCTGCACGATGTACATGTACCTGTACATCACCTAGTCTAAAAGTAGTCACTTTTATGTTTATCAAGAATATTGCATTCTTATAGAAATGATATTCAAAGTTGATATTTTAAATGTATTATATTGAAATTGACCCCCTAACATACAAAGCAAAAGTTGCGATTATTCCTTTGATAAATAGATCGCATATAGCCAGGTGATCCAAAGAGCTCCATTACTGGTAATTCATCTAAAGGTCATGCCATGGCCATAGTTGGCAAAAATTTATGTATGCAGGATTAATTTACTCTCAGGTACTTCCTGATGGTTAGTTAAGAACTTGTTTACCTTTCATGGCAAAAAAACAAAAACATATCAGCTTACAGTAATTTGAGTAAAGGTGCTGCTTTGTTCATTTTACCTGAGATATTCAAAGCATAGGAAAACCAAGTTTCATACATTGGTTTTGGCAACATGAAATATTTGGCATTTCATCCAGAGCACTGGGATGCTTTTTTTATGCCTCCGCCCACCAAAGGTGGGTGCCGGAGGCATTATATTTTCGGGTTGGCTGTCCATCCGTCGGTCCGTCCGTCTGTCCCGTTTTCGTTCTTGCGATAACTTAAGAACCATTTGACGGATCAGCTTCAAACTTGGCTCATGTATGTATATGGGAGGGACAGTGATCTGAGAAGATTTTGGGGTCAGAAGGTCAAAGGTCATAGAGGTCATTATATACATGAAAATGACTTATTCTTGCGATAACTTAACCATTTGATGGATCAACTTCAAACATAAGTCGTGTATGCATATGGGAGGGACAATGATCTAATTAGAGTTGGGGGTCAGAAGGTCAAAGGTCAGAGGTCATGAATGTCATTGAATACATGGAAATTGCTCCTTCTCGCAATAACTTAAAAACCATTTGACGGATCAACTTCAAATGTGGCTGACACAATGTCATTTAAAGAACCATTTTATCCAGTTTTGTACCGTACTCTAAATGTATCCGAATACATTTCCCGTAATTAAAAGTAATATATTTCTGATCTGGCAAAGATGGAGGCATAAATTTCGACCATGCGTGGTCGAGGATTCATCTAGTTTTCTTCTGCTTTTTCTTAATGGATATGAATATGTTGGCATAATTGAATTAATGTTCAAGATGAGAAAGTGGAGGGAGAGTGTCATGACATGAGGGAAGATGATGATAAACTTGTGTACTTCTACATGTAAAAAGTATTTACTTGGATTTAGAGGTTATTGTTATTGTACTGCAGAAGATAATTTTGTATCCTCTGTATGAAAAGCATGGTCAAGTGTTTTATTTTTATGAAGTAAAGAAATGTGATATTGGTAAATTATGAAATTTAAACTGAAGACCTCATTTGTGAATTTATTTTCTATGTTGATGGAGTTGAGAAATTTGTATTCTTTAAAAGTAGATATGAATGTAAAAAACATTGGTTTTTATGTTTTGGATAAATATGAATTTGAAAATTGAATTCAAACAATATTCATTCAATTCCAGATTATCAAAATACAAGAAAGAGGGTCAAGAAAATTTTCATTTTCAAATGTCTGTAAACATTTATTTTTTGTCGCAGGTATCAAATAGCTAAAAATCACACACAATACAAAAAAAAACCAAACATACTTTTTACTTACTGACAGCATAACATTTACAGTACATTTTGTAACTTAATAACTGAACCATGTTAGTGTAAAACCTGAAGAACCTCCGTTTCTTATCATGTGTATCAAGGGGTGGATCAACCATTCTCTTGCAAAGGACATGGGTCAAAAAGTTTTCAACAAGTTCTCTTGTGATCCCTAAAGTTGCAAAAACCTGGGGGAGGGGGTGGGGAGATCATTCGCCCACTCGTGTCCTAGGTTATGGAATGGCCTTCCTGAAGACATCAAAAAGTGTTTAACCTCTGAAACTTTCAAGAAGCATCTTAAAACTTCCCAATTTCTTAAAAAGCGCCTTGAGCACTCCACAGAGTGGATCTGGCGCTATACAAATCACATTTAAGTAAAAAAAAAAAAAAAACTTATACATGTATTTTTCAATTCCTCTCGAATCCAAAATCTCCCCCAAACAAAAAATCCCCCCCCAAAAGAAGGGAAATGGGGATTATCACTTTTTTCACTTGTCTCCTGTGAGTCTCTCATGGATGTGTATTTTTATCAAGTTAATTGATGAGCAATGCTCAAATGATGGATTTTTAAATTTAACCCATTGACTACTGAATTCACTTATTCCCATAGGCATAATACAGGGACCACATGATTCCTGCAAGCTATAGTTAATATAGGAAATGAAAATAATATTGATATGTTTTCCTTACACACTTCATAGCATAACAATTTTCTTGTGCCTTTGTTGATGGAATCAGTCCTTTGTGTATTTTCTTTCTTGGAATCTCTGTCTTTATTGTCTTTAGAAAAAAGGTGAATTAAACGTTGGGTAAAGCCTCATTCTTAAATTGCATCTGAAAAGAAATTCTACTGGTAGGAATGGTAGGAATGCTCCCTAAGGAGTGGAGATGGTGCACACTTGTGTGCAGGCTAGAAATCCAGTGATCAGGGATAATAATAGTCACATTGTAAAGCGCAATGAAGTATTCATGTAATACGCTATATAAATGTCATATATTATTATTATTAATTACTATTATTATTAGAATTATTATTATTACTGCACAATACAAATAATAAAAAAATAGAAAACAAAACGAAAAACAAGGCGTACTTACTTTTGAGGACAGACAAATTCATACAGGAATCATTTACAGACTTTGATATTAATCCAGTTTAGTTATAATAGATTATGATTAACATGTCATAACTGGACTGATATCATTTTCACTTCAAAGTACTTCACTTAAAAATTATGTCAGACGCTGGAATTTACTTTTCTTACATAAACCATGATGAGCAGGCTTCTTAGATCAAATGAAAGAACAACATTAACATTCTATAAGACTGCAAAAGAACAAACAAGTCATCAACAATGCAGGCATTTTTCTTACTGTTGCAATACTTTTCAGTATTTGGCAAGACGACAAAGCACCACCCGTTTGTTTTTTTAAAAAAATACAGAAGCAAATATGTACGTCTGCAAACATACAGCTGCTTCCAAAAAATAATTTTTTTGAAAATCATTGGAAAATTACATTGGATGGGTTCTTTTTTGCGCATTCCGAAATGAGTTGGCATTAGATTTTGTGCATAAACCCTGTTAAACCATATTCCCAATATCTATGAAAACTTCTCATTCCATCACCCTACATTGAAAAGGGGATATTAAGTCAGTAGAGAACATTTGAAGAAAATCTCTTCACGAGATTCTTCCTTTAAAACTACATGTAGTTTGGACCAGCAAAGCGTGAACAATACAACAAAACTAGTTGGAAAACCACGTACAAAGAAAAACATTCCAAAAATTCACAGATTGCTCAGCAACCAGTAATCACAAAACTTCTATCAAATTCATTTGGCAGAAAGTTTAATACCTCCAGTCATTTGGTAGAAAATATGAAAGTTAGACTTCCATTTATACAAGACCTATAGATGCCCAAATCCTAGACTTCCTGGACACAAAGCTCTATTCTCTCACTGTATTTACATCAAACATTTTCGGTGCTTGGTTATCACTCCTACAATAAATACACTTAACAAATTGTGGTAAAAAAAATTGCATACATAAATATTCAATAAATTTCATAGCTAATTGATTTGTCAAATATCTGAATATATCAAAATTATAATCAAGGTGAATTAAGAACATCAAGGTGCATAATATTATAAATTGCATTTCAAAGTTGTTAAGAAATAAGTAATCATTTTGTTTTCAATGCACAATATATATTTTTTTTAGTCCCAGCATAGTTGTTCACTACACTCATGCTAAACATTTCATATTATAGGTATCATTCACCATTTCATCAAAATAAAAATAAAACAATAGTCCTATAGTCTATCTTCAAAATATGTGAAAATGTTTTAAAGAAAGTTTGGCACAAACTAATCTTTTAGTGTTGTTTCAAATTTTATGTATTTCGATATGCAATTTTCGTAGTTATTAAGCAATTATTTTATTTTGCTTTTTGACTGTTTTATTTTGCTGATCATCACACTTTGGATTGTATTTATTGTATGTTGAATGGTACCTTTAAGTACGGTGCATCACTCAAAATTACAAAGTATGACATCGAAGGCAAACCTTAAAGTCATTTGACCAAGAATTTTCTGCAATGCTACACATACACATAGTATTAAAAACAGGAAAAACATACAAACTCAAATGCCTACAAGAGTAAAAATCTTAAAAATATGTATCTTACAAGTCAAGGTAATAGTTTCATGAATAATACCTAGAAGTATATATTAAAACTCTATAGAAGTTATATCTCTCAAACTCCTCTTCATACTTAATAACATATAAACATATAACATTTAAAAATGCAGCCACTTTCTTCAATACATGAACTTCCATTGCCTTTTGCATGAGATGACAAGGTGTAGAATTTCATTGGCAATGTCATAAATTTAAGAAAAAAATGAAAAATTTGGTTTTATACAACAGTCAACTAAATTTCATATTCAATGAATACTACCATGACAATGATCAAAATGATGTCTGTTTACTAAGGAAAAGAGAAAAATTAATTGTTCCAGTTTCCGTGATACATTTACCTCATAAGGTGTACCATCTACTTCAAAAAAATTGACCCAATTTTCTATGCATTAGCCGATAGCAGCACGGTATTTCCTTATAGTGGCACTTTTGCAATACTCTTAATCCAGAATGATAGGAACGAGGCCCCGTTTCATAAAACTTGTTATCAATAACAAGTTGCAAACACTGTTATAAGCTATTGAAATCCTTGCATCTGATTGGCTGAAAGCAAATTTGTCACAGAAATATGGCAGTTGTTACTGATAAGTTTGATGAAACGGGGCCCAGAAAGAGCAGATATGACAGACAAAACTGAGTCTATTTACAAGGCAGTATATTGTATTGTTTGCAAATAAAGACAATTTGATTGTAGCAAATCATTTTACTTGCTAGAATGGCAATGCAGTGAAATATATAACTGTCATTTTTTATGTGCATATCTGCAACTTTTTATCAAATTTTGCAATTGATTTCTGGTGATGTTACATACATTTTCACTTATTCAAACTATGTCGGAGAGAAAAATAAAAATTGTTGCCAGTATGCCAAGGAATAGCTCATTAATTCTGACCAAAGGAAAATCTGTACTGCCACAGGTTATAAGCATAAGAAAATAAAGGAAAAAGTTAGAACCTTTTTGTGGAACCAAAGTCCAACTTGGGTTCCACGCGAGGCCCTTTCCTACGTGAATGGTCTACTCATTAAAGTTCCTGATAAATGTTTTTAGAGCATATTTAAACTTGCAATATCTCTCCACAGATTTCATATTTGAAGCTCATCTTTTAGATAAAGTGCAGCAGCATATAACCCCTAACTTACAGAGCAAAATATGTATAGATGACTGTTGCCCTTTATCAAAAACTTGTCTTTACTCAACCACATACTGACATTCTTGTTCTCAAAATCTTCCACCCATGGTGTTAAGGAAATCAACATCCTCAAGTCAAGAAGTTCTTAAATCAAAGCTAAGACAGAATAAAACAGTTTAGCGAAAATTTGAACATGTTTTCATTGTCCTTGTTCTTATTGTGGGAAAATACACCAACATTATATATCTTGAGTCTGGCTTTAGAAAATGTGCAAACTTTTAACAAAAATGGAAATGTTTAATTATGCGTGTACGAAACATTGATAGTTGTCCACAAAATGATGTCTTTAATAGCTATAATATAGTGTTAAAAAATGTCATACGAAACAATTCATATCGCCATAACTTTACTTTACTCCTTATCCGATTCCATTAAAATCTTCACTGATCTGTTTTATTTTGTCTTAGTTTCGATTTAAGAACTACTTGACTTGAGGTTTTGGCTTCCTTTAAGAGCAATAAAGGCCTGAATATGAAGCTGAGAGAAATTCACAGGATAAAAATTTTCCTCCACATCTTTTTCCCTCAATCCTCCCATGCCTTACCATTATGACACAACATTTTCTTGATAGCACACCATGGAATACTGTTGCTTGCTTGAGGGGTACTTCTAAACAAAATAATTTTTCCTGAGGACAGACATATAAGTGTTGTTATGCTGCGACCGACCAAGGGAGCTTGTACTTAGTGAGTTGTTGAGGGGGTCCTTGCCTATTCTCTCAGAATAAAATGAAGAACCAAATTCTGTGGGAGCTGGAAGAAAATATAAATATATAAATATATGCATATATGGGACTACTTGTACACTTATGAATGTACAGAGGGCTGCTGCATCTGTTTATATTCATTTTACAGCTAGAAAGGCATTAATATTAATTAATCAATAAGGTGTTCCAAGATTAACTTTGGCTCTTTCTTCGTGGTGGCTGTTTAGCTAATGGCTCAAATTTAGCACTAAGTCTGTAAAAATTCTGGGAATTTTTTTTTTGTGTAAAGCTTGATACAAAACAACACAAGAATGACACATACACATTAACTCACCTGCTTGCAAATGCCTTTCAATGCTTTTATCCAGTTCCGATCGAACCTGAATTAAAGAAATTTAAAGTTTTTAATGCTAGACATGTTCTGCCAATAAGTATAAAAAGAAAAGAACCTTTTTCACAGACTTCTCACATTTCGGGACACAATTTAGGGACTGGACATTTACAAGGATATGACTTTTTATTTAGTAATGTATATCTGTGGCTTGCTCAGGCTCTTTAGAAACATCAACATAGAGAAATTTGTAATGAATAGAGCTCTGCAAGGAATCAAAACTTGCCATAGGGACCAATCCAAGTACGAAGGTCATTTATTTCGAAAGTGAAGTGGTATCTTCCTCGAACAGAGTCCTCAAGTTATACATTTCCTTGTATGAATACACACGACTATGCTCTTAAATTTCGCAAAGTACTTTGACCCAGCTTGACTAATCATCACTTGAAATGAGCAGATAACAATCGAAACAGCAATTCCATCTATAGAGCTAAAATCAAATGGTTAAAGAAAATATCTCTGAAAGCTTGTGCAAGGGGAAAACCCACGCAGCAGAACTACACGCTAATTTTTGTATACAAATGAAAGGGATATGAGGCGACAAAAAAAAAAAAAAAACTAGATGAATCCTCGACCACGCGAGGTCAAACTTTATGCCTCTGCCATTACCAGATCAGAAATATATGACACTTCATGTTGATTTATTTTCATTTATACAATGACATCTTTGACCTTGACATCTGACCTTTTGACCCCCAAATCTAATAAGACCATTGCCTTTTCCATATGCATACATGAGCCAAGTTTGAAGTTGAACCGTCACAGAGTTGATGATTTATCGCAAGAACAAGAAGTTTCATGTATATAATGACCTATATGACCTCTGACCTTTGACTGTGAGACCCCAAAATCTAATCAGATCCTTGTCCTTCCCATATGCATACATGAGCCAAGTTTTAAGTTGATCCGTCAAATGGTTACTGAGACATCTGACCTTTTGACCCCCAAATCTAATAAGACCATTGCCTTTTCCATATGTATACATGAGTCAAATTTGAAGTTGAACCGTCACAGAGTTGATGATTTATCGCAAGAACAAGAAGTTTCATGTATATAATGACCTATATGACCTCTGACCTTTGACCGTGAGACCCCAAAATCTAATCAGATCCTTGTCCTTCCCATATGCATACATGAGCTAAGTTTTAAGTTGATTCGTCAAATGATTACTGAGTTATCACAAGAACAAACCATTTCTATGTACAAAATGACTTCTATGACCTTTGACCTTGAAACCCCCAAATCTAATCAGATCATTGTCCCTCCCATATGCATTCATGAGCCAAGTTTGAAGTTGATCCGTCAAATGGTTCTTAAGTTATCGCGAGAACGAAAAGGGATGGACGTACGGACGGACGACCCGAAAACATAATGCCTCCTGCACCCACCTACGATGGGCGGAGGCTAAAAATTGCTGAGGCAAGAGGCATATTTCATGCCTCCTGGTGGCAGAAAGGTGTGCATCAATTAAATTCTTATAAAGACACTGAAAATATGATGTCACGAGTTTGACTGCATAGCTTTTGGCAAAATCTATTACTTGGAGTTGATGCGTTTCTCATTATCATACATGGCGTGGTTTATCGCGCCGTACGTGAAGACTAAAAAATTCCATGGGGGACTGCCGTGGGGATTTTCTGCTGGCTATTTGAATGATTCTCTTGTTACCTTCTCTGTGATAGGATCAACGCCACCAGTAACAGGGCTAGTAGCTCTTCCCCTGGGTGATGCTTTAGTAGGTGTGAGATCAAGACTACTAGCTCTAGTGTGCTTGGACTTGTGCCTCTCCATTCTGAATATAAAAGATGGATCAAGATTGGGGAAAAATAGGGGTTGGTAAAACAATTTCTTTAAATGGTTGAGAACCAAGATTACAGGCTTGTGCAACAATCTGAATCAAACAACTCTGAATCAAATATGATAATCCATAAACCCATGGAACCAGGTTCGAGAGTCTTTACGTCTTTGGGATGGTGACGGAAAAGGTCTGTCCCAGACGTAAATAATCATAACTGACTGATACACATCCGTATAATCCCAATACAACAGCAACAAGAAACACGAGGGAAGGTTAAAAAACCAGGCCCCTAAAGCTCCGCCATTTTGTCCAGATCCATTAAAAGGCCGACCTAAGCACCCATCAATATTTATGATCAAAAATGAATAATTCAGTTTGTAAGATGATTCCAAGGAGTAGCGTGCATTTGTGCATGTTTTAAAACATTACGGCCATCAGCTAAAAACATGCACTATAAATGCACAATCATTGCGCAACAAATGTGCATTAATCAAAGTATCATAATAAAAGTGATACGTGCAATAGATATGAATAATGCAACGATAACAGGTGCTTAGGTCGGCCTTCAAATGATCTGAAAGCGGGACCTAATGCCATTCGCATAATGATATCTGCGCATGCTGCTTTTCGTCAAGTAAATTTATCATATGTCTATGGTTAAAACAAATATCATAAAATCAGTTCAGAAAACTTGAACTTTCTTTAACTAACATAGTAAGAGAAAAATGCTTTTCTAACACACATCTCCTGTGTTTAGTGTGAAAGTGTGAAATACCGTATAAACATTCCATCCCCATACTTCTTCACAATCTAAAATCTATTTCAGCAGTATACTTTTGTGACGTATTTGTGACAGAAAAATTATTACAAAGATGTTAGTTACTACATATATCTTTTCATTTAAGCCTGTTGCACATTACTGATTGGCATATTCGGGTGTACCTTTGAAAAATATTTGTGCTATTTGGAATAATCCATGTAATTCCAAGTTTGTAGCATTCCTACAGTAGTCCAGTAGCCTACAAAGACTACTGGAAAAAATGATAAATAAACTAGTCGACAGTTCTCATATCTCCTTAAAACATCATAAACATTTCCACATAATGCAGCAACACTTTCACATGAATGAGTTTATCTTACGTCATTCTTGTAGTGAGATCCACAAGTCTATTCTGGGTCCTATCCAGGTCCGCTCCAAGCCTCTCACGAGTCTCAACCTCTCGCCGATGAAGTTCCTGATATGTACGGAAAGGAAAACTTTTGTCAGTTCTGTGTCCCATTGCATAAAACTTACCATTAATAGTAACTCTGCCAACGATGGTAACTACCATGGTAACACTGCTCAACAGCCAATCAAATTCAGGGTTTTGATTGAAGTTGCCACTGATGACAAAGTTACCATCAATAGTAAGTTTTATGCAATGGGGCCCTGGTTTGATCATTGAGAGCTTATGTTCTTTTCTCCTGCAATTACATTTTCAAGCTCAAGTTTTTATCCAGCTGCAAGAAAGACCTGGGAGGGGGGGGGGGTTCACAAAGACTACACTTAAACTTAAATCTAGTTAAAAATTATGTGCCCTTGTGCTAAGTCAAACTAAGTGTAAGTTTGCTCTGCATTGGCTGGCTAAGTCTGTTTCACGAAGTCGCTCTTTGGGTAAAAAAAGTTACCCATGATTTGGTACTTGCGTATGATTTGGGCTCTTACAGGTACGCATGATTTGTATTCAAACTTAAATCCTTATGAAACATCTTAAGATAATCCTGTGTCATTATTTTCAAAATGCATACATAAAGTAGATACATTCAAAGCAAGTAAATATCATCCTTTACATGATGTTTTAGATGATTATTCAACATTATCTAACATTTAACAAAAAAAGAGAAGTCATCCCTCATGAGAAAAATGAAAACAAAGTCTTTAAGCAGTCAGAAAAACAGACATGTACAGCATGTGCTTCAAATTCCTATAGTCATGACAATTCAAATCAATACTGACCTTCAATCTGGCTATTTCTGTCTCTAATGTTGCCTTCTGTGTTTGTAGTTCATGAATGGTGGACCTCAGCTGACTGTTTTCTGTCTGTACCGGATATAGGACACAGGAAAATAAATCCATGATTTCTATCAGATATTTATACAACACACAGGGTATTTATGATTACTGCCAGAGGTACCACGTCTTGGCTTCTCTACAAGTTAAGAAAAAAAGTTAAAAGTTAAGTTAGAAAAAAAAACCACACACACGAAGAAATACAAAGAAAGAAAGAAAAGACGGTAAAAAAAATTCAAAGGCCTTTTTTTAAAGGGACAGTGACAGGAAAAGGGAGGGAGAGAAAGAGAATCAGAGAGAGAGGAGAAAGGCTAGTGAGATATTCTAACAGGGCCCTGTTCCATAAGACTTGTTATCAGTAACAACTGCCACATTTGTATGACAAATCTGCTCTCAGCCAATCAGATGCAAGGATTTCAGTAGCTTTTAACAGTCATTGCAACTTGTTATTGATAACAAGTTTCATGAAACAGGGCCCAGATGTACATTATACTGCTAATATCAATAAAGAATGTGCAATAGTAGGACCAAAAGACATCACCAAATGTAAGGGTGGGGGGGGGGCACAGCAAGTCATTTAGGAAGAAAAAGGCAAGACATGATAAAGTTAGTGTTGAAAAGCCACATCCTTTAATGCTTACCTTGAGATTAGGGATTTGGGAAGAAAAAAAAGGCAAAATATGATAAAGGTTGTGTTGAAAAGCCACATCCTTTAATGCTTACCTTGAGATTAGGGATTTGGGGGGAAAAAAGGCAAGACATGATAAAGGTTAGTGTTGAAAAGCTACATCCTTTAATGCTTACCTTGAGATTTGTAATGGTATCCTCTAGTTCTCTCTTCGTTTCCTCCTCTCCCGATTGTCTGATCTGCTCCAGACGATCTCGAGCTACACTCTGAATAAAAATTTGATAATAAATATACAACAGGGAAGGTTAACAATAAATATGATCATAAAATCAGAACATAAATCTTGAACTTGAACTTGAACTAACAATGTAAAAGAATTGATATTCTAATACACATCTCCTGTGTGCACAGTGTCTGAGTGACACATACAAACATTATCAGATCGGACAATCAAGATCAGGGCCCCATTTCATAAAAAGTTGTTATAATAGCAACTGTTGCTGGAATGGCAACTTTCATTATAAAAGCCAATCAGGAAACAGAATTCTCACTGTTGCCATGGTAGTTACCATTCCAGCAGGAGTTGCTATCATAGCAACTTTTTATGAAACAGGGCACTGGATTATGCAAACAATACAACTTGTATCTATTGTAGAACCACATGTATCTTTGAAGTGTGCAATAAACTGTAGATGCAATGATGGCCTAAAGGTTTTTTCACACATGATGCGACAGTGTGGTAACACACTGTGGCACCACACTGTTTCGTCTTCACACATGGTGGGACTTTGTGTCACCACATATGCTAATGAACGCGCATTAACGCGTCAACTCTCAATAAGAGAGCATATTGTCAAAACTTGCGCAAGCAATCTCATGGCAACAATTTTTGCGCTAACTTTTTAGATATTTGATTGGTGCGCATTTTTTTTAAATCTAGGCAGCAAACAAAAGTGTGTCCTGCCTCGGCGACATTTTTTTGTCACCCTATACCCCATAGGCTTGTACACAAAAAAGTGTGGTGACACAGCGTGTTACCACACTGTCGCATCATGTGTGAAAGCACCTTTAGTTTGAAGACTGAACTTCCTTTCTTTACCTGTATTTAACCCACTGGCTACTGGAACTGGGTTCCGTTTCATAAAACTTATCAGCAACAAATTTGCTCTCAGCCAATCAGATGCAAGGATTTCAGTAGCTTATAACAGTCATTGAAACTTGTTATTGATAACAAGTTTTATGAAACGGGGGCCCTGGGTGGCCCCTGTAATAAGTCTATGGGAATAATAGAATCCAGTAATCAATGAGTTAATAATCAGATTCCATCCCCATCTGAACAAAAGGGGGGAAAAAAGGAAGAAAAACTGCAAGCAAAAGCTGGAACATTTTCCACTATTACACAACCAAATAAGTATTTCAAACTTAAGTATTAAGAGCACTGACCTGTTGTTCTAGGTATGCATTCACCTGCTCTAGCTTTTGGTTGATTTCAGATCGAGCCTAGTGATGAGAAAGAAGCAGAATTGAAAGCTGGTTAGACTGGGATGAAAATCAAGAGTGTATTAGCTGAATATATGTTAATAGTACACATATATTCATAAAATAACAAAGAACAATGAACAAAATTTGGTGAATGGGATACCCTTAACGCATTATTATAAAAGGAAAGTTATTGTAGCTCAGATCATTTGACAGTGAGCTAACAGCTGTCTCATTTAAACAAACAATCTCTAATACCAAAGTGATTTCATTTTAAATCTGCTATTACGAACTGAAAGAAAGAAAACATTTGTTAACGGAAATTTTTAAAATCTTTAAACTGTCAAGTTTTATAGTGTAATACAACTTGTCCAGAACCTTGCAATTAATTTTGAAGCTGAAATGTAAAAAGATGAATCTAATGTCTCTATCAAAGTGATGAAAAGCTGGCTACCTTAGCATCAAGTTCTTGCTTGTATCTCTCTAGTTCTCCCTTCTCAACATAGTTGTGTTGCATCGACATCTGCAAAGCAAAGAAAAGTTAGTCAAGTTATTCAAGAATAAAAAAAACTTATTCAGGCTGTAAATCAGAAAAATGTCAAAATCGGATGTCTCTCTCATACTTACTTCCTGTTGCTTTACAAGAAATTTTTATTCATGCAATAATATCCAAACAGTTTTTGTTTGTTTGTTTGTTTGTTTTTGTCTTCCATGTTCCCCACTAACTGATTCTTTTTAAGTCAAGTATAAATGCACAAAAATCATCATTATATCTTGTATATAAAAATGTCAATTTTCAAATATTTTATCAAGTTTCAAATAGAAGTATCATAAGAACTATTTGAGAAGCACTGTAGGTTTGATGTAGTACTGTAGGTTTGATGTTAACTCAAGAAAATAGTATGCCTTGCTATTGAAGTGACACACCATGGTATGAGAGTACAATGCGATGACAATGACACAAAACAGAGCCGAAATGAGTTTGTTCTTGCTAAACCAATATATGGCTGATGGGTGAGAAGCCACGGGAAAGATTGGCAAAAGAGATAAAAAGGAAAGTAGTAGTATCAAATACATGTAGATGAAGACTATTAAAGGACTGATGGAACAAGTAATGGGAAACATTTAGCGAAAAACACATAATCTTTGAGAGAGGAATGAGAAAAGATACAACTAAGACTTGTGGAGGTGTGGTGGTGTGGTTTAGTGGTTCATTCACCTGACCCTCAATAAAAGGGTGAAGGGTTCGAATCCCAGCCTAGCACTAACGTCTTTTGGCAAGACATTAATCCACATTTGCCACTCTTACCCAGGTGCTAACTGGGTACCCGGTAGGATGCAAGGGTCAGTGTGAATGGATTAGCATGTGCGCATCTGTAAAATGGGCAACTGGCTGGAATGCTCCCCAAGGAGTGAGGAATGTGCTATTTCCACAAAACTTTTCATAGAGGATTCTTAAACATGTAATGTAGGCACATGCACGTATTGAGGGAGGAGGGAGAGAAAGAGAGAGAGAGAAAAATAGTGAAAGAGAGAAACTGACAGAAAAATAAATATACAAGGAGATAGAGATAGGAAGAAGACAAATATCTACAGAGTTCACAGAATTTTTTTTTTTTTTTTTGGGGGGGGGTGAGGGGGTAGGTATGCTGTTTATTGAAAAGGCAATCACACAAATACAGCTACAATGGGCTGAATAAGAATGGTGATAGAGAGGTAGTTTACTCTGGTCTGAGACAGTTCATCTTGTAATTTCCTTTTCGACCTCTCCAGCTTCTCTTTATTCTGTGAGAGGAAGCATAAACAAATCATTTTCAGTATGAACCTGCACATAAAATGAATTTATATCACAAAACGACAATCTGTATATTCATACAAAATTTATATTGAAAACTGCAACAAAAGCACACTATTCATGAAAAATTCACAGATAAAATTCAGTTCGATGAACAAGAGACATTAGAGCCTATCAAACCTGGCAGATCCAATGAAAAAAGAAAACAGTTACAAAATCATATATCGTTGTCAAATGTGTCTCTTTGGCAAGATCAGATTCACCGGTGGTGCCTTTTGGTAACAGAGAAATTCAGCTTAAAACATTCAGTATACTCCCAAATTTAAAAAAAAAATCCTTTTATATTAAAGACATTTATAATGCAGAACTTATTCCCATGAACAAGCTAATGAATATATCAGTCTGGAATTTGGCAATCGATTATGATAAAACTGGCAGCATCTTACCTTCAATGCATTCTTGGTGGAATTAATCTCTGAAAAGACAATTAAACATGATTTTCACAGATATTTAAATCGGAATAACAAACATGAAGCAGAAATTGAATAGCTTTTGAAATACAAACATTACAAAAAACCACCCTGAACGCTAAATAATATAACTCATATAACTCAAATTCTTTTAAATTCTGCTACCCCTCAACTACTGTATACCTACATGTATCTTGACCAAATCCCCCTTATTTATACCAATATATGCAATGCTACTTTTTCCTGTTTTTAATCAAAGCCTCAAAGCTGTAGGCTTAAAAATCTTATTCTAGGTTTGACACTGAAAAAGTGAGAGAAAGAGAGAGAGAGAGAGAGAGAGAGAGAGAGAGAGAGAGAGAGAGAGAGAGAGAGAGAGAGGGAGAGAGAGAGAAAACCATTTCTTGACTCACCTTGCTGCAGTCTACGATTCTCCTTCTCTAGATCCATTCGGAGGAGATTCTCTCTTTCAAGCTGTTGATTCACATCCTCCAGCTGAAAATGTATTTTAGGTTGATGAGTTTGAAAAAAGTAGAAATATAAACTTTGAAAGTTCTGCAGCAGCATTGCCCCCTCCCCCCCAAAAAAAAATCCATGTCTATCCTTTTGTTGTTGTTGTTGTTGGTTATATTGAGATGTGGAGGGTATTCAAAGATTTATCTGCTTTTAAGATTTTTTTTACTGTGGCCTCTTGTTTCTTTACCTGCAAGTGACTGCAGTTAGATTACAAATATTAGAAGCGCCCCCCCCCCTTTCTTTAAGGCATGTGGGTTTTTTTCCTTCTGCATACATTATGCGGAAAACAGTAATGCAAACTGGAATCATCATACAAACACCAACAAGTAATTCAAAAGCTCTGCACACAATATTAAAGGAAATTATCCCAAGATATATAATTCATTACCACATTTCAGAGAGTATCAAGCATGCATCAAACTTTGGACTAGTAGACAAAATCCTTACTTGTCTTCTGATGTTTGCCATTGTACCATCCATGTTGATTCTTTCTCTCTCAAACTCCGACTGTAACGTGCTGATACGCATTTCAGGAGCTTCTAGTTCCTGTACAGAAAGCGGGAATTTAGCAAACTTTGTTATCTTCTATATCAAACTACAATTTAATATCCTACAATTTATTTTTTTGTGAACCAGATATCATGCACATACATATTTTGTTGTAATATTTTCATTTTCTACAAGGCTTATAAAACAGATGTTTAGAAAATAACGTCACACAGTGAAAATAGTAATTCCCCTTTTTACTGACTTCTACAATGAAACAAAGAATGATCAAATTCTAGAGATGGTCATTCGATCAGACAATATATCATACTGTAATCCGCCCTAAACAGACGTAATTCTTTAATTGTACTTAATCAATTCATTTCCTTACAGTGCATTTCCATATTACATGTCCTTACCTTTAACTTTCTTCTCATTAATTTCATCTTGGATTTGGCTGTATGTAGTTCCTGCTCCAGTCTCCTGTTCCTATACAAGCACAAAGAAATCAGGAGTCATTAAGAATTAACATATCACTTTTGTTCACTGTGGTTAAGAAATAGTTTTAGTTCATTCAATCAGCATCAGTATTTGTTATAACTTGTATGTATTCCATTTGGTCAAAATATAGACCAAAATACAGAAGAAAAAAAAAATTGAAAGAAAAATTGGGTGATTCATTAGTAATTTCTCTGTCAGAGGTTACCATCACAGTCTTTCATCTTAAAGAGGCTCTGTCGTGGGTTTTCATGGGGAGTGAATCATAATTTGCCGACACCAGACTTTGTGAAAAGCACTGGTAATACCTGTAATAGAGCTACATTTCTGGAGCACAGCAAAACAAAGTGTCCCACCATAAACATTCTTCGGCCTGCTCCGGGCATTCTCCGGCCAATGAAAGTGAGATAGTGACTTTGCCATATGGGGCAAAGGGTGGAATATACAGAGAATTACATAAGGTCTGTTGGTCATAAAACTCATAGTGATGGACAACACCTGTTACTGGGTAAGCACCGATGGTATCAAATACCCCATGAAAGCCCACGACAGAGCCTCTTCAAGTGTAGGTGAATCACCACAAAGGTGAACCCAAATAAGTTTGAAAGGTAACAACTGGGGGTGTTTCACAAAGCTGTGCATAAAGTTACGTACGACTTTAAGTTTTTCCTCTTGTTTTAACAAAGTGTGACTGTATTTTCCATGACCTAAATTTAATTATTGGCAAAAACTATACTACACATTGAGAACATGTGTAGTAAATAATGTTTAATAATCTACAAAGATGTTTCAACTTTAGCTTTATATGCCTCTAAATAGGATTGAGAATCCCATTTGGCTTTCCATATTCAAGTCATTCTTAGTCATGCGTAACTTTGCGCACAGCTTTGTGAAACACTCCCTTGATCACTTAAATATACAGTGTAATCCACAAGTTCATGTAATTCTTATTTTATTCAACCTTCCACAACAGAAGCAAGCCAAGCCTTATTCCCATGATGATTCCCATACTACACTACTTACTTGTCCACCTCTGCATCATACTTGATCTCTAGATTTTTCTTCACTTCTGATGCTCTCCCCATTTGCCTCCTCTCCTGGACACAGAATGCATAACAAATAGTTGATCATCAAAGCATGAATGAACTAAACTGAGAAAATGGCGAATGACTCAAGAAAGACATAGAACATGACATTTGAGTATCCTACAACAACAACAACAGCAACAACAACAACAACAACAGGAACAACAAAATCTAGTCAGATATGAAGAATATACCACTCATACTATGAATAACTTTACATAACTTTAGTATTGAAAAACTTTATTCTGAATAACTTTAATTTAAGAAAAACTCAAAGGAGAGGTTTAACATTGGCAAATACCTGTTAAAAATGACAAATACTAGAAATACATTTGCAGCCAGAGTGATCAAATCAAACAATTGATGCAACACAGAAGTAGATCATTGACACCTGATTGGATGAATGTGGGTCAAGTGATAGTCAGAGGAAACTGCTATTGTACGCCGACACAAAGTTAGCCGTGCAATACAGCTCTATCGTACGCTCAAGGGAGCCAGCTGTTTAATAGAACCCAGGGCACTTAACTTCAAAGTGCGCGTACAGTAATGATCTTGCATACCTCCTCGGCCTCACAGTGCGCGCTACTCATAACATGCGCCCATCCACTGCTAGTTAAACAAAGGTAAGCAAAACAAGACTTATCCCTGTTTCATTTTTATTTAGTCTGATGCAAAACCACTAGATGTGTACTGTATAAACTCATGGATCTTGTGTTCGGTACAAGTTGCGCTGTCCTATTCAACTCAGCTTCGCCTCGCTGAATAGAACGGCTCACCTCATGCAATATTCCTAACCATCGCACTCATCAACACTGAATATATTTGTATGATATCCTACCTCTTCAATATCAGCTTGCATTCTTGCCTTCTCCTTCTCAAGCTGAGATATCTATCAGGATGGAAAAACATTTTGTAAAACAAAACATTTATTTATTATACAAACAATGAAAATAGTTTTCATGTTCTTTTAATACGCCAGCTCATTAGACATATTCTGTCTACCGATACTAGTTTTAGGATCATTCAAACTAACCATGTAACAACATTATTTCATGTATGATCTTGAGCACACAATTCAGGTGCATTTTAGACTCTCAAATATCTCAAAGTTATGATTCACTGGCATTAGTTTCACCCTCAAGGAATAATTACTCTCTAAAAATATTTGAATATGGTACTAGAAAATAAACTAACCCTTATTCCTATGCGTGACCTTGACTTGACCTCTGTTTCCCATAAGTCCTTGTGCTCCTCAGCTTCTTTGGCATACAGGTTTCTAGCAGCATACTCCTCCTGACGATTGTTAAAATGAGAAACATTTTAGATTACTACAACCATATTAATCAATGATAGGGCAAATGTTATCAGTACAAGAAATAACCTAATTTTAAAGTGAGCAAACATGATTACCCACTACTCATTATAAGTAACAATAGTAGCACCAAACAATGCCAAATTTTAGAAATACCATACCTAATATTCAAAGGGGAGTGCAATTGAAATTAAAGAAATTCAGTGCTTTGAATTATTTTGTACTTACGTGGAACATGATTTGCTCTTAATTCATTCATATCAAATAGATTTAAACATCTAACATAATTATCACTGGCATGAATGAGCAAAGCATAAAAATCTGCACACTGCAAATACCTTGATATGCGAATATGTGATGATACCCATTTTCTATCATGAAAATCAGTGTCTGCCTTTAACTTACATTAAGCTTGCCCTCTATTTGTAGATTACTGGTCTTCAGTGTCGTGACAAGAGCTTCAAGACCACTGCGAATCTGTATCAATAATACAACAAAGAAATTATGGTCTAATGTATCAAAAGAACACTGGCCCATATTCACAAGGTGTACTAAGTTAAACCATGGTCTAAATCAGTGGTCCAACTATGGGTAGCCAAATGCAAAACAAATGTCTAACAATAGATTTCAATTTATCAGCTTTTTTGGTACTCAAACTAAAAAAAAAATGCCTTAGAATGATAAGTATGATGGTTTTCTTGACTATTAAAGCATGAAACCAAAAGTCTAGTAAACATAAGGAACATAACAGTGTAAAGAGAGTTGTTACATTTGGCTACCCATAGCTAAGCCACAGATTTAAGCCACAGATTTAAACCATGGTTTAACATAGTACAACTTTGTGAATACAGGCATTAGTCATGAGCATTTTAAATTGTCATGAACATGAGTACCTTGCAAAAAAAATGTTGTTTTCAAATGATGCATCATAAAAGAAACTCTTCATACATTTCATCCTAATTATGTCATACTTTCAATAAAATTATCTGTAAACTGAATCCCAGGCAAAAAGAACTTTCAGTTTCAGTTTCAGTGATTAGCATAAACTTCAAAAAATAATAATTCACAAAGGTAACAAGTGCAGTTTACATATATCTCATGATGAGTTGTAAGCAGAATAAGCTTTACCATGTTACAATTCGTATAGGCAACCTGAAAAAAAAAAAAAAAAAAAAATCCACCATTCTCAAAATCCAGGGTCAAATCTGCCTCACAAACACTCCAAACATTGTTTTTCAATGTAATATTTTGGTATCTCTTTAAAAGGAACACAATTATCACCTTTTGAGATTCCTGCAGATCATTTTTCAGACCCTCACTTCTCTCTTCAAGCTGCTTGACAACAATCTCTAGACGAGAATTCTCAGCCTCAAAATGACGCAGCCTCTCTTCAAGCTCACTCTGACCAGAGATAAAATAACACCAAGAAACAAATTGCAAATAAAGTGTCTAAATATAAATCTGCAAAAAAATTGTTCTGCTAAAGCCTTGACTTTACATACCACTATATAATCATTGCATCAATATATGCTAACACATATTTTAAATTTAAATGCAAGTTTAAACAAACTCTTGTCAAACATCATAGATCTTCTATAATATATTGCTCAATGTCCTCTCATCAGTCTGTTATCTTTCTCTAAATCTCCACTAAAATATGCCAGGCATCACAACAACAATCAATAGAGTAACTGATGATAATTGTGACTAGTGATCTGTTCTCACCAGTTTCTGTAGAGACTTGTGTGTAGAGACAAGTTGTTGTGATGTAGCCATGCCATTCCTCTCAGCCTGCAGCAGCTCATTCTGCAACTCTTCAATCCTGGCCTCTAAGGTTCGCCTTTCCTGCTGCATGACGAGGACCTGATCCTGGACTTGCTTCATTTCCGATTTGACGCCTTCTCTGTCTCTATGTTGATCATCTAGAGCCTATTCATTTAAAATGATTGCCATTAATTACTAAACCTGATCCGGGAAATGATCCTGAACCTGATACAGGACCTGATCCCAGAAATGATCTCTAGCCTAATCTTGTATATCATCCAGAAACTGATTCTGGAAAAGGCCTTGATTCAGGACCTGATCACAGAACTGATCTCGAACCCAATCCAGTATATAATCATGACACTGATTCTGGAAAAGGTCTTGATTCAGGACCTGATCACAGAACTGATCTCGAACCCAATCCAGTATATAATCATGACACTGATGTTGGAAATGATCTTGAACCTGACACAGGATCTGATTCCAGAACTGAGCTTGAACCCAATTGAGGATATAATCCTGAAACTGTTCCTGGAAATGGTCCTGAACTTAATCCAGGGCCTGATTATGGACTTGCTTCAAGTCAAAATTTACATCCTCTCTATGCTGTGACATGATGACTATGCCCAATGAATATATCAAAAGGATTTGACCATCCTCTTCACATTATAAATGATAATCAATATTCTGATCAAAGAAATAATGAAAAACATTTATTGAAAGCATCATTTTTTTAATGATAGAGCACAATATGGAAAGGTAGAAAACACAGTGAGTGTTTCCCATTGTCACATTATTTGCACATAGAATTATCAATAAACAGTTCTGCATATAGTATCAAAATGAGTCTAATTATGCACTATAAGCTGAACATCATTACCATTATCAAGCCATGTATTCTACTTTTGCAAATGTATAACAAATAATTTGGTCGGTCTGGGAGGAAAAAGAGTTATATTATATATGACATGTAATTCAAGTAAACAAACATGTGAGCACACAAATCAACAACAACAAAAAAAAACATGTAAAGAAATCCTCTCCATCATATCATGATATATGCTATTAACAAAAGGAATATTATCATCAATGTATCATAATCAAACAGCAATACTCACCTTCTTGCGAATATCCAGGTTAGCTTCAGCAATGGACAGCTTTCTCAATGCTTCTGTTAACTCCTACAGTTTTTGAAAGCAATGTAAATTTATATTTAGAGTATATGAAATTAATATTTCGTTTCAATCCAATTATTGCCATAATCAAAGATATTACAACCTTTGTCGACACTGCTGTTATATGCAATGCTATCAGCACCACCAGCATTATGACTGCCATTATGGCCATCATTATCATTAAAATCATTATCAATAGCATCATATAATAATCATAAGTATTATCATCAGCATCATCATTAACTGGCACATATCTTCGGCAGCATCATTATCATCACATCACCAGCACGGCACCACCAGCACTAACACCAACAACTCTAACACCACCATCATAAGATCACCGGCACCACCACTAGCACTGCTGCCACCACTTCCGCCACCACCGAAGCCACTACCCAAGCTAACACCACCACAATCCCCACAAATAACACCATCACACCCATCCTTTCCAGTTTCACTATCAACCATACCTGCTGAGTCTAGCCACCGCCACCACCACCATCACCACCATCATCACCACAATCACCAACACAATCACCAACACAAACAACACCATCACACCCATCCTTTCCAGTTTCACTATAAACCATACCTGTTGAGTCTGGCGGAGTTCTTGTTCCCTCATCTGCCTGTTATGTTCAGACTGGCGGAAGTCTTCCTTTACACGTGTCATGGTCTCTGTCATGTGATTCTGCTTCTCTTCCCAAATGGTGCGAGCCTACAAGAAAAGTATGCATGGTATTACATATATAAAAATTACTGGAAGAAGGAAAAGTACAGACTTAGGAAACCTATGTTGAGGAAATGATCAGTGCAGTAATGAATGATGTTCATGCAAAATGGTTCTTGTGCAAATGAAACATTTTTATTTTGCAAAATAAAATGTCTATTAGAACTTGGATATAAGATAATAAATACCTGATGACAAAAGAAGGATACAATTGTTTGTCATCATGCTATTTCATGCAAAACTGAAAAGTGAGGCAACACAATATCTAAAATTTATGACTGATATCTAAAAAGTTCTCCTTTTCAATAGAATAAAATCATAATCATCCAATAGGCAACACAATATGTAAAATCTATGAATGATGTCTAAAAAGTTCTCCTTTTCAATAGAATAAAATCATAATCATCCAATGCTATTCAAGGAAAAGTCAAAACAAGCATTCTAGAATTTTCCATTCACTCACACCATCTGCAAACTCATAAGGAAAGTACCAGTGGTGTATATATAGACCAGTAAAAAAAAAAAAGTCATGCATCCTGTTTCTTTGTTTCAAGAAGGGAGTAATGAAGAAGGATTCATAATTTACATTTTAAAGTAGTGGGCGAATGATTGATTTGGTCACAGTACACTTTGGCTAAATCAATTGGTACAATCAGTGTGGATGGAGAAAGTGCCAAATTGACTGACATGATTGAAGGAAAAAAATTCTGGCATTTTCTATGTGCGGTTGAAAGTGTGCAATAGCCCAAATGGACAAATACAATGTATATTCACAATATGCAATTAGAGGAATTAAAGTAAAAAAAATTTTAAAATGACAATGGGAGATGTACAAAGATGAAGAGGGTGACCACAAGCCTGGCAAGAGATTTTGTCTGTGGAAGATGACAGAAAGGAGATGGAGGGGAGGTGGAACAGGTGGAAAATTTGTGTGATGAGGTGGAGTCGGTGAAGGAGTTCTCATACCTGGGGGACAGGATAAGTGTGGGTGGTGAATGTGAGGCGGCCGTGATAGCTAGAGCAAGGTTTGGGTGGGTGAAGTTTGGGGAATGTGGAGAGCTGCTACATGGGAAAAGATTTCCTTTGAAGATGAAAGGAACGGTGTATAAGAGTTGTGTGAGATCGGTGATGCTATATGGGAGTCAGACATGATGTCTGAGCGAAAATGAGATGGGGATTTTGAGGAGGACAGAGAGAGCAATGTTGAGAGCGATGTGTGATGTGAAGTTGATGGATAGGAAGAAGACTGAGGATTTGATGCAGATGTTGGGTTTGGAAGAAGCAGTGGACCGGTTGGTGAAGGCAAATGGGGTATGTTGGTATGGGCATGTGCTGAGGAGGGATGATGGGCATGTATTAAGATGGGCCCCTGAATTCGAGGTAAGCAGTCCGAGGAAGAGGGGAAGGCCAAAGAAGACGTGGTAGATGCAAGTGGAGGGAGGGGGTAAAGGGCGATTGCCGCGAGGGTGAGGTAAATCCGGCCACCCCCGTTCACGGGGACAAAACCAGATTCAAAACTTGGGACGACTGACAGACTTTGGACGACAACAGAATTTTACATCTAGTGTTCAAAGCCAAATCACAGCAAACAGGATTCATTTATCATTTTACTCACTCCTTCAATAGACATCTGTGTTAAATGTTGCATGCATGAATATGAATAAGACATATACAATGAAGTGAAAAATGGGATGCAACAACAATCACAGACTATGATTTTGTTCCATTTAGAATGTGTGTGAAGTATCAACAGCGCATGCAATCTAATATACTGATACATGCAATAACATTAGAAAGATAGGGTTCAAGTCGCATATCAAAACTTTATAATATAAAGTAATACCTGTCAAAATTTATGTGAGATATACAGACTGGAATGAATGATTACAAGTTAATTCATGAGTTAGTGTGTCAGAAACAAAATGATCTTTGTTGTAGTTAGTGCACAATGGTTTACCCTATTGTTTTCCATCTGCATAGTAGAAAGAGTTGTATTCAGCTTATCCTGCAAAAGGCAAATGGAGTTCATGAATATAACTGGCTATCTTTCTCAGAACAAATACCTACAAATTCTATTTTCTAGATAAGATACAAAATAACCCCACTGAAATAGTATTATCATTCCACAGTATACATTACAATAAAAAGAATATTGAAAATGGGTTTTTTATATCGAAGAAATTCCCATTATTCACCATGAAGAGGCAAGGGGAGTGTGCTTTGAAAATGAAGCAAGGAGTGCAGTATGGTGGCCCTGAAGTACGCTCGACAACAGGTCATGTGCGACATGAATTTCGCGGTCAACTTTGCGCCCCACTCCCGAAATGTGTGACCCGTGATGCGAACTTTGCGTCCCAGTCGCGAAATTCGCGACCCATGACATGAAGTTCATGACCCGTGACGCGAAGTTCAGGACCTGGGATGCAAAATTTATGACCCATGACAAGAAGTTCAGGACCCAGGATGCGAAATTCAGGACCTGGGATGCGAAATTCACGACCCATGACGCAAAGTTCATGACCCGGAGTTCATGACCCGGGATGTGAAATTCACGTCGCACATGACTCTGTTGTCGAGCGTACTTTAGGGCCACCATAGTGCAAAGCTTTACTTTGATTTGCAACAGGCTAGCACAGGGAAAGAATTGCACAGAGAATTTTAGAAGCAAACTGAAAGATAGAAATATATGGATGACTGTTTTTTTTTTTTTCCTCTTTGCACAATAAGTTCTGCAAAGGCACCATGAATTTCTTTAAAAGATATACACGGTTTAATACTTGCTTGCTAAACCTCAACCACCATCGATGCTATAATATCCATAGATACATTATCAACATCACAATACATTTTGTAAAGCTGGGAAAGTTCATCATATTACCATTCTCTATGTTTCTAGTATTAAGAGCAAACATGCACAGACTTACAATGGGTGTGTTTCATGAAGTTTACAAAATAACTGCAGATGAAGCATGCTGAAGCACATGCATAATACATTCTGTCACCATATTTTGAATGATACAGAACAGAGAAGATTACACATAAATCAAACTCTATCCACAATTAACCACTTCGATGGAGGCTTGCTTAATGACCCATGACTTTAAGAACTATGAATTGTGAACAGCCAAATGGAATTCCAAAACTTTTTCCTATTGTTCTAACAAAGTGTGATTGTACATGTACACGTATTTCCCATAAGCTCAATAAAATTGTTGGCCAAAACCATACTTCCCACTGAAAATATTTTATTAATCATAATATTCACCTACATAGATATTTCAACTTTATCTTATGACATTAAATATATTTGAGAATCCCATTTGGCTTTCCATATTCGAGTCATTCTTAAAGTCATGCAACCCATTCCACTTTGGAAATAGACTTTCCATCAAAGTCTAAAAATTTGTTCAATATTTCAATGTTTTTGCAGTCTAATTTTAGCCATTTTACGGAGATGGATGGACGGAAATCCATTTAAGAAATAGAAAAATAGTACACAAGTTCGGTGGATTTCACAAAGGTTCGCTGAAAAGCGAACCTGCCTGCCACCAAGGTTTGCTTTTTAGCGAACCTGCCGGCCTCCAAGGTTCGCTTTTTAGCGAACCTGCCAGCCACCAAGGTTCGCTTAATAGCGAACCTGCCTGCCACCAAGGTTTGCTTTTTAGCGAACCTGCCGGTCTCCAAGGTTCGCTTTTTAGCGAACCTTCCTGCCTGCAAGGTTTGCTTTTTAGCGAACCTGCCAGCCACCAAGGTTCGCTTTTTAGCGAACCTGCCGGCCTCCAAGGTTCGCTTTTTAGCGAACCTGCCAGCCACCAAGGCTCGCTTAATAGCGAACCTGCCTGCCACCAAGGTTTGCTTTTTAGCGAATCTGCCGGCCTCCAAGGTTCGCTTTTTAGCGAACCTTCCTGCCTGCAAGGTTTGCTTTTTAGCGAACCTGCCAGCCACCAAGGTTCGCTTTTTAGCGAACCTTCCTGCCTGCAAGGTTTGCTTTTTAGCAAACCTGCTTGCCACCAAGGTTCGCTTTTTAGCGAACCTGCTAGCCTCCGAGGTTTGCTTTTCAGCAAACCAGACAATAGCCTCCAAGAATCGCGATTTTCACCAAACCCAACACAGCCTGCAAGGTTCGCTTTTGAGCGAACCTGCAGACAAGCATTCTGCTTCTGGTTAACATGTATATGTTCTGCACTAAGACAGATCAAGTTGATTTGCAGGCATATGTTGCTTTCTTTCCACAGTATACTGTAATAGTTACATTTTATATTTGCTTGTGAATTAGTTACTTTCTTGCATATATATGGAACACTTGATACAGACTGCATACATGTCTCTGTTTTTTATTTGACACAAGGAAACATAATTGTGGAATTTTTCCCCTATCTAGATCCATGCCCACCACATGACTTGTTGATGTATCTCTGAGCCTGCCTCGTTGTACAGTGGCCCAGTCTCCAGGAATCCATGTTCACTTTGTAGCTAAGAAACAAAGATGAATAATTGTATGTGGGCATGTGCATAAAGACATAAATGACAACAAACAATGCAATGATTCTGATATACTTTTTTGTGAAATACATGTATATAAAATGAAAATTAGATTTATTTATCTATTCCTTCAGTGATATTTTTATTTTCCTTATGCAGATTCAAATGATCATTGATTTCCAGTAACTCTTGTACAAAATGGTATAGCTTGGATGTGAAATAAAACATCAACTGGGTGTTTTAAAAAAAAAGGGCAGCTGAGAACAAGTGCCTCTCTTGTATATATCTCAGTGTTTTGCTAAGATTTCTCTGCCATCTTTAAATTTTATGCTATTTGCCCTGTAGATAATTTTAATCTTATACATACTCTTTGTATATTAAAGACATGTTGAACTGCATTGGTGTCCATCCGTATTTGCTTTAACAATTTCAACATACATTTGGCTATCAAGTACATTCCAAAAAGTATATACTGTCTAATTATTAGAACTAAAAAAGTGTAAGGATGCAGTTGCTTACCATGAGCTCAGCGATCTCCTCTTTGTTATTTCTTTTGACTTTCTACTCCCATTGAAAGGATTCAGGCAGTCCTTCCACTTTAGCAATCTTGTTTCTCATTCTTTAGCCTGTACTTCTTCTTTTTTCTCTTTCTATCTCTTCAGTTCTGCTTCTTTTCCTAGCATAGCAGTTGCTGATTGACCACTGTAAGCTAGCAAGCTCAAATATGTTCAATTTCACCCATGTGTCAGATTACACATACATACCTATCCCACATATAGCTGGATTCCTGCTACATCTGAGTTGGTGGGATGATCTAAGTCTTGAATACAGAGTTCCTGTGTTTCCTATTCTTATAGAGGATAACCAGAAGGATTACTCTCTTGTGCTGCCATGTTTGCATAATAGTTTATTTAAAGAGGATAAGTAAACAGACATGATGCAGAGTTGAGAGTGTGCAAGGATACAGTACATGTACATGCAAGTACATGGAAAGTGCAACTTTGCCTTATTTTCAGATGTGCATTCCAACTAGAAAAGCTTCTGCACATTGATTTAGATCAGAAGAATTCAACAGAATTAACAGTGAGTCAAGATGATGAAGTGTTTTGTAACACTGATGAAGTGACACATAGTGGTTAAACTAGAAAAGTTGGTACAAGCTAACATACTTGAATTATGGCAATTACATCGAACAAATGCGTTTACTTTCGTTCTAGGTACTGGCATCAAACTTTATTGAACAGTACTGTTTTCAAGTTGTACCTTTCAGGATACTGATGAAGCAGAGCTGATGGAAACTGTAGTTGGGCTTTAAAATCCAAAGTCCTGTGATTGTTACATATCACATCTGCAGCAAATTAAACCTCTGAAAATCTAGGTACATGTAAGCCACAGTGCCCAAGCTCAAACTAGGTCTTCACAGGTACTGGCTTATTCATTCTACATGCTCTACTTATTAGGCCTATATGTATGTGTCCCTAAAGATCACATGTATACCCTCTCATTACATTTTAGTACACAGTGTTTAAGGTCAGAACTTGTACATGTATAAGCCTTTCTTATATTGCTTCCTCATTATGTCATTAAAGTACCCCTACCGGTACTCCTCCCTCCCCCCCCCCCCCTCCCCCCAAAATAACAAAACTCCCAACAACCATGCAGCTCAAACTATCAGTACTGAATTACGCTGCTGTTTAACCCATTCATGACAGGAATTTTTTAAAGCCTAATTTGATCAGCTTTTATTCTACAAATTGGCAACACCAACATTTTTATTTTATTACTACATTTTTCTTATAAAATGTCATGAATCTGAAATGAATATAAATTGACAGAAATTATGATGAGAAGTCAAAAAGTTGCCAATTTGCAGGGGAAAACAGTGATTTTAAACTTTCTATCACATTGCCAATTTAAGGATTGTAATGCTTACTTTTCTTTAAAAAACTTTTCAGCATCAAACAAAAAATATTGATGCAACCAAAATGGGCACAGTTTGTGTAGAATTTTTTGCTCTTTCTGCTCATGTATTAGGTGTGTTTTTAGGGCTTTGCATCAAAAGATATTAGGCCAAACCACAAAATGTGGACCTCTGTCATGAATGGGTTAATAAGTGGAGCCCACTCTTACAGTTTCCATCAGCTTTGCTTTATCAGTATTCTGAAAGGTACAACTCGAAAACAGTACTGTTCAATAAATTTTGATGCCAGTACCTAGAACGGAAGTGAACGCATTTGTTCGATGTAATTGCCATAATTCAAGTATGTTAGCTTGTACCAACTTTTCTAGTTTAACCACTATGTGTCACTTCATCAGTGTTACAAGACACTTCATCATCTTGACTCACTGTTAATTCTGTTGAATTCTTCTGATCTAAATCAATGTACAGAAGCTTTTCTAGTTGGAATGCACAGAAGTAGATAACAGTGGCAAAAAAGAGTGTTGGGATGACTATGGAGCTCTAGTGCATGAGAACATTTTACTTCCCCCTTTATTTTGAACAGTCAATCTGAAAATAAGGCAAAGTTGCACTTTCCATGTACATGCATGTACATGTACTGTATCCTTGCACACTCTCAACTCTGCATCATGTCTGTTTACTTATCCTCTTTAAATAAACTATTATGCAAACATGGCAGCACAAGAGAGTAATCCTACTGGTTATCCTCTGTAAGAATAGGAAACACACTCAGGAACTCTGTATTCAAGACTTAGATCATCCCACCAACTCAGATGTAGCTGGAATCCAGCTATATGTGGGATAGGTGTATGTATGTATGTGTACATCATCTGATACATGGGTGAAATTGAACATATTTGAGCTTGCTTACAATGGTCAATCAGCAACTGCTATGTTAGAAAAGGAAGCAGAACTGAAGAGATAGAAAGAGGAAAAAAGTACGGGCTAAAGCAATGAGAAACAAGATTGCTAAAGTGGAAGGACTGACTGAATCCTTTCAATGGGAGTAGAAAGTCAAAAGAAATGACAAAGAGGAGATCACTGAGCTCATGGTAAGCAACTGCATCCTTTCACTTTTTTAGTTCTAATAATTAGACAGTATATACTTTTTGGAATGTACTTGATAGCCAAATGTATGTTGAAAGTGTTTAAGCAAATAGGGATAGACACCAATGCAGTTCAATTCATCTTTAGTATACCAAGATTGTGTTTATGATTAAAATTATCTGCAGGGCATTAGCATAAAATTTGAAGATGGCAGAGAAATCTCAGCAAAACAAAAAGCTATACAAGAGAGGCAATTGATCTCAGCTGCCCTTTTTTTAAAAACACACAGATGATGTTTTATTTTCACGTCCAAGTTATACCATTTTTCACTAGGATTATTGGAAAGCAAATGATCACTTTAATCTGAATAAGGAAAAATAAAAATATCACTGAAGGATAGATAAATAAATCTAATTTTCATTTTATATATTTCACAAAAAAGTATATAAAAATTATTTTATTGTTTGTTGTCATTCATGTCTTCATGCACATCCTACATGCAATTATTCATCTTTGTTTCTTAGCTAAAAATTGAACATGGATTCCTGGAGACTGGGCCACTGTACAGCGAGGCAGGCTCCGAGATGCATCAACAAGTCATGGGGTGGGCATGGATCTAATAACAGATACCATGTATGCAGTCTGTATCAAGTGTTCATGCATTTGCAAGAAAGTAACTAATTCACAAGCAAATATAAAATACAACTATTACAGTATACTGTGGAAAGAAAGCACTTACATATGCCTGCAAATCACACTGACCTGTCTCAGTGCAGAACATATACATGTTAACCAGAAGCAGCATGCTTACCTGCAGGTTCGCTAAAAAGCGAACCTTGCAGGCTGTTGTTGCATTCGCTGAAAAGCGATTCTTGGAGGCTATTGTCAGGTTGGCTGAAAAGCAAACCTTAGAGGCTGGTAGCTTCGCTAAAAAGCGAACCTTGGAGACTGGAAGGTTCGCTAAAAAGCGAACCTTGGTGGCAAGCAGGTTCGCTTTTTTGCGAACCTTTGTGAAATCCATGAATCAATGTGAAATCAATCCAAGGCAGGCTGGCAGGTTCGCTAAAAAGCGAACCTTAGTGGCAAGCAGGTTTGCTAAAAAGCAAACCTTGCAGGCAGGAAGGTTTGCTAAAAAGCGAACCTTGGTGGCAAGCAGGTTCGCTAAAAAGCAAACATTGGTGGCAAGCAGGTTCGCTAAAAAGCAAACCTTGGAGGCTGTCATGTTCACTAAAAAGCGAACCTTAGAGGCTGGCAGGTTCGCTAAAAAGCAAACCTTGGTGGCAAGCAGGTTCACTAATAGGCAAACCTTGCAGACTGGTAGGTTCGCTAAAAAGCGAACCTTGGAGACTGGCGGGTTCGCTAAAATGCGAACCTTGGTGGCAAGCAGGTTCGCTTTTTAGCGAACCTTTGTGAAATCCACAAATCAATGTGAAATCAATCCAAGGCAGGCTGGCAGGTTCGCTAAAAAGCGAACCTTAGTGGCAAGCAGGTTTGCTAAAAAGCAAACCTTGCAGGCAGGAAGGTTCGCTAAAAAGCAAACCTTGGTGGCAGGCAGGTTCGCTTTTCAGCGAACCTTTGTGAAATCCACCGAACTTGTGTACTATTTTTCTATTTCTAAATTGGATTTCTATCCATCCACCTCCTTAAAATGGCTAAAATGAGACTGCAAAAACATTGAAATATTGAACAAATTTTTAGACTTTGATGGAAAGTCTATTTCTAAAGTGGAATGGGTTATGCGTAACTTTGCGTACAGCTTTGTGAAACATCCCTCTGAAGCAACAACGGGCAATCTGAACAATTGACATTCTGGTTCCTGAAAGACAGCCCTTGTTTCACTGAGCTGTTAAAATCACGGAGCAATTAGTCCAAAAGAAAACAAATTTAGCTCATGCTTTGACTGGTATTGTTTCCTTGCTTGGTGCTCTCTGCCACCATGTAATTGTAAACATGAAGACCCAAATAAACAGGGCCGGTATTCAATTCGATATTCAAGCCATAATTTTTTGTATTTTACTCATTTTTCGGCTTAAGTAAAATACCTAGCCAACTTTGGTATTCAACTTAGGCAAATTACTTTGGAAGTCCGATTGGCTGGCATGTAGTTTCTATACATATGTATGCAGTCATGATATGAAGCACACAAGTAAATTTTATAACCGTACATACAATGCAACGCCTTAATTGCGCATCATTCGGGATAGACTTAAGGATGTAACAGTGGCTATCAGTAAGAATTTTGCTTTAAAGTCGACTTGCTAAGTAAAATACCTAAAAGGAATCTGAACACGAGATAAGGCATATTACTTAGCCATGTAAAATACTAAGTAATCTACTTACACCATCAATGTATCAAATTGAATACAGGCCCAAGGCCCCATTTCATGAAACTTGTTATCAGAAACAACTGCCACATTTCTATGACAATTTGCTCTCAGCCAATCAGATGCAAGGATTTCAGTAGCTTATAACACTAACTGCAACTTGTTGTTGATAATATGAAACAGGGCCCAGATATTTAAACTTATTTGGCATCATCATTATGATTCTTCTTTACTGGCAGTAAGTTAGATGTCAAACACCACAGATAATATCTTACTCATCTCTTGAGCAATACCTGAACTGTGGCAGTCTCCCTGTTCTGTTCTCTGTTCTCGTTCTTAGCAGCATCCAATGCCTGATGTAATGACTTGACTTCTGCTCTGGACTCAGACAATCTATTGTTGGTATGAAAGGATGACAAATATATAAGGGACACAAACAGACATTGTTATATTTTTAAATCATAAATATCTAAAGATAATCCTTCAGTCTTAAAAAGTGATTAAGAAATATGATAGACAATATTCACTCAGCAAGAGATGACCTTTATTTGTTTAAATGAATTTTTTCTCAAAAAAAGATTGCTATATTGCTTTTCAATTCATGAGTATGGTTGTTAGTCATGCTGTAAATTCACACACAAGAAATGCATTAAGAATATGCTAATTCTGCTATGAAAATCCTAAATCATTGTCCTTCAGTTTATACTCACTTCTCATTGAGAGACTCTATCCTTGCAAATAGCCTAGCATTCTCGCTCTGTAAAAAGAAAGGAAAAAAATTATGTTCAAACAAATGATATAAATGTATGGTGGATTATACACACTGAAGTAACAGGTCATGTAAAACTATAGCCCTTAAAATTCTTTATCAAATCTGCCAGGAGATATGAGCAAAACTAAGACATTGTGCAGTTTTTTTTCTCCTCTTCAAGAGGAATATCAAACAAATTAGAAGCAAAAACAAAAAAAGGTTTAGATTCCTGGGACATGCATGTAAATTACTACAATGCTAACATGCATTACATAGTGACTGTACACATGCAGAGCATACAAGGGCTCAGTGTATGCAACAAGCATAACAAAGCACTGTGATCATTGTAAAAGGAACTTTCAGGGTGGGCTGGACCTAGCAAAGGGGAAGAGTGTAGCCAATATCTTGCGTTCCTTTCAGATACTTGCACTAAGAATTCATCTGAAATCATGAATGGAATATCATAAAATCCTGCAAATGTTTCTTTTGATGCAAGGTGGACAATGTGAGATTATATTCAACCAGTTTCCAGCTGAATTTCTTTTTGCTACCAAAACTGTACATGAGGTTTAAGCATCATCCCCAAGATTGTTATCATAAACACAGAAACTTACGAAGAGCACTGGTGTAAATATTTATACTGAAAATCACGAAAAAGCATAATTATATTTGCATTCAAAGAGGATTATCAGAAAAATTATAGCGACAACTTACCCTTTCTTTCTGCAGCATTGCATCATGGGACTGCTGATTCGTCGCACCTTTGTCTAGCTCCTTTTTGAGGGCAGACAGCTGGTTTGAGCGCTCACGCAGGGTCGTGGTTGCCACTTGGAGCTATTGTTCACACAACAGAGAAACATGCAATGACACTAAAAAACCAAGTAGAGGGTTCAAAGACAATACGAGATGCAAGCAAACCGACTAGAGTGGCATTGAGAATTACTGAAGTCTTATGTCAATGATATAAATTCACATATTGACTACTCAAAATTAACATTTTTACATAAAATGGTAAATGAAATATATGAAACTAAAAATTAAAATCAACATTTGACTTCTGTCTTCCTAAGTAAATTTCCATTGTACTGATCTCTTGCTTGAAAGAACTTACCTGATTCTCTAATCTGTGGATCTTACTTTCTCCATTACTGAGCTTTCTGGCTGAACTCTGCCAATCAAACATTCAGATACAGCAATTATACAATACAAATCACTACTAAAGTACAATATACATGTATATCAGTTCTATCAACATTCGTTCACAAATTAAACAAAATTTTGAAGATGATTACATTTTGCTGAAAGGGTGGGTGGTATGTCAATGAATGGATAATTTTATCTTTTTGACATAATCTTGTACTTTGTGATAGCACAACTACAAAAGTCTAAAATCCACACAGTTGACTATAATTACAATGGCATCTAACAGTATAAAAATAAAATCACATCTCTTCCGCAAGGAAATTGCTCTGGATTTTAATGTGATATTGATTTCTTCTTACCAGGCTGATGTGACTACAAAAGCAATCACACTCTGGCTTATGTTAAAAAAATGAATTAGTGCACTGTCTAGTTAATGGTGATAATAATGTATCTGGATGGCTAAAACCACTTCAAAAAAATATTTCCTGAATGAAATAGATGAATACCTGACTGTTCTCCTTCAAGCTTGAGATCTCCATTTGATGCTTCTCAAAAGATCTACTCCACTCTTCTTCCTTCCGTCTCAGTTCACTGGAACAAACAAAACAGAAAAACTTCTGGTGCACTTATCAGATATTATCAGCAAATACATTCCGGATTGAGAACTTGATACAAAATATGTGAAGATTAAAACCAGCTTTGAAGAAAAAGGGGGAACTTGAAAATAAAAAGGGAAATGTATAAAACTTTCCTTTGCATTCTAGTTCTAATTCCATTAACAGAAAATATATGTGTTAACAAGTTTACTGCCTAAATCGGAGATAAGATAAATAGGTGTAGCATTACAAGTATTACTTTCAAATGCAAAGGATCTCAAACAATAATGATATCATGCACTTACCGTTCTGCTTCATTTCTCACTAATTGTGACTTTTCCAACTCCATGTTGGTATTATTCACAAGTTTCTTAGCAGATGACAGCTATGAAAGAGAATGCAAACCACAACATCAAATTCTAAGTAAAAGAATGCACTGCCTGGCATCATCAGTTCGCAGTTCTGTTCACTAGAAATTGAAGCTAAAAATTATTGTGGAAATAACTCACGACAACATTTAGTACTGAATATCAAAAATACATTCATGTAGTTCATGACATCCCTGCCTTATACAAGTGACAATCTATTCATTTCATGAACAGCATTCAGCGATTCCATAAAAATCACAAACATCAATTTTCTTGACTTGGTCCAATTGTACAGTAGGTTGAATAGAAAATCTATTACACAGAGGGTTCAGCAAACTTTTTTTCCATGAGAACACGAATACAACACAACCAAAGAAAACGGCCCAGATTCGACACATTACAGTTGTTACAACTGGGGAGGGAATGTCAAACTTACCTCTGTTTGTAATCTATCTCTCTCTGTCTCTCCTTTCTCCAGCTTTGAATAGAGCTTGGTATTCTCAGCTCTCACTGCTGCTAGCTGAGCATTGAATGCCATGGTAGCATGGGCTAAGGCCTCCTCATTAACTTGCTGCAAAAAGGTCAATCGGTATATACGTGATAGCATATGACTTTGTCACTGATTTACGAACCGGCGATTCTGTGGCCTAATATAACATGTATTTTAGGAATTGTGTTTGAATGAGTAGCGTTTCCTTATTCTGTATTAATGTACCTGGTGATATACACTATTTTAAAATTAAAGTTACAAGCTTTCTTTTACTGCATGTATCGATACATAACATTACGCAAAGAAAGCAAATTCCGTTCAGAACACCTGAATCTTTAAACACGTTTTTCTCCAATTCAGGTTTCTAAGCACCATGCAGGATTCGATGGTTTTTAAAAACAACGACAAATTCATCATCATGCAAAAATACATGCCACAAATTCAGAAAACAATGTAAAAAGATATGTTCATCATCAAATTCACACTGGTGTAAGTTGACAAATTGTATCAAATGTGAAAGCACCCAAAAAGTCAAGTTTGCTGTTGGAATCCAGTTTTTATACCATAGAAGATTCAACTTCACACACACACAAAAAAGGGGGATGGCTAATTTGATATTTTTTTATATTTCATGAAAACTGATTACAGCAATTTGATGTACATGTATCAATTTCTTTCATTTAGCAGGATAGCCCATCAACAGGAATAAATACCATTGTTCTCAGTAGTGCTTTCTTGACAGAGCTAAAGATAACAGAGCTAAATAAATATAACACAATATAACTTGTCGTAGTTGGTTCAATTGGGATATTGCCCTCTAACGTAAAGTAGAAAAGTTTGGAATGATAACCTTTCTAACTGTATTAATGGGACTTACTATGTCAGACTTGAGTTCATCAATTTTGTTGCTGAGTTCTTGGTTTTCTGTTGCTAGAAGACCTTGGTTATCATGGTGATGTATCCTCTGTCTCTCCAACTCAACCTGTTTGATAAAGGGATACATATTAAGGCATGTCAATTATTGGAGCTAAAACCATTATGCTTGAGGGGTTAAGTAGACATATCACAATTTTCAGGATATCACACAAAATATATGCAATATTTCATTTCTGCAATAAACAGTGAATGCAGTCATCAATACTTCAGCAACTTCTTTTTTGAAAATAAGTATAAATAATATAATAAGAATCTTTTGACATACTTGCTACTGATCTTACACAATCTGAAATAATTTCTCGTATTGCTTAAAGTGAAAAAAAAAAAACCCAAACTTTTATTAATGAGATATCCCTTGATTCAAAGTGTGTAAGCATCAGGTGAAGAGACAAAACATTACAAAATGTTCCAGTCTTATGCAAAGAAACAAATAGACTTGAATTGATAAAAGAGGTCTTATATTAATACCATGGATTAAATTCGAACTATGGTTTAAACCTTCATATGCATTACATCATAGTACCCCCGTGTCCTCTTGTTCAAGGGGAGGGGGAGGGGCAGTAATGGATATATATGCTTATTTATGCTTATTTTAGTCTGCAGCAGAGGTTACCATGGTTTAGACCTCTTTCCTGAATTCGGACCAAAAGGTTGCATTATTCATTGTGAGAAAGCAAGATTGCAGGTCTTACTTTGAGAGCATACAAGTCACCCTTGAGGCGGTCATTTTGAGATAGGGCTGCTTTCCTACTCTCATCAGCTGCTTCAAGTCTTGCTATTGCTTCAGCCTGTGAAAGCAAGAGAAATGATGTGCATACATGCATTATCCATCTGTTTTATATAAAAAATCCTGAAGGGTTTAATCCAAGCTCTTTCAAAGTATCTATAACGAATGACCTGCTATGATAATTGTGATCTTTTTTCCAATAAAAATGTATTGCAGCTTTACACTTGTTTCTTTAAAATCAAGAATACTGACAAAAATTACTGTCAAACAAAAAGAAATTCAATAAAGACAATATACATTTAGTGTTGTGCACAATCACTTTTTAATCAAACACAAATGTATTAGGACATTCTGTATCATCATGCAGTGAAAATGAAACTCATAAAGCAGACTTACCTTTTCATAGTGATACTTCGATGTTTCCTGCAGAAGTTTTTAGAAGGGAAAGATAGAAGGAAAAAATCACGTCATCATTAATCATATCATAAAATTGGAGGAGCCAAAATTAAAGGACTGTCACTGATGCGATTTTAAATTAAGAACAGTTTAAGAATTTACAACGTTCTTGAAAGAAATATGCTATAAAAACTCAGGTTTTGAAGGTCTAGACAGACAATAAGAAGGCTCAGAGATGACAGAAAGGCCCAAATTCATTAAAGAGGTTTATATCAAAACCACGGTTTCAATCTACACTATGGTTCGAACCTTTATTATCAATATAGTATGTGCATGTCCTCTTGCCCAATGGGTGAGTGTAATGCACTTTAATATTTACACTTATTTAAGCTTACTTTAGAGGAAGAGGCTCAAACCATGGTCAGACCATGGTTTATAATAACTTCTTTTACAAATTTAGGGAAAAGATCTTAGAGACAGAAACACAGATCGCGCTACACAGAAAGAAACAGTTTCAGATAGATAGAGAGAGAGAGAGAGAGAGAGAGAGAGAGAGAGAGAGAGAGAGAGAGAGAGAGAGAGAGATAGAGAGAGAGAGAGAGAGAGGATATGAAGTAATCTTACATGTTTGAGCAGTTTCTCTTTCTCTTCCTGGTCTTGTAGGATATCTTGATGCATCAGCCTTGCGTTCCTTTCGCTGAGTGCTTTCTTTCTCAGCTCGTCTCGTTCTTCTTCCAGCTGACAAATAAAAATTATCAATTTAAAATCATTAGACTACTTCACTTGCCAAACTGTTACCTAAAAGAAGGGAATTATAACCCCAACTTTAATAGCATTTCTTATTCAAGAGACGATCTGAAAATTTCCCATACACATGAAAATAAATGTATTATTTTCATGTGTATAGGAAATTTTCATAATACATTTATAGGAAATTTTCATAATACATTTATTTTCAACAAACTAGCTCTAAAACTCTAAAAAACATGAGCATGCACTTCAATATATATTAGTGCAGAATTTTGTAAGGATACACAGAAATATGGATTACTTCCATTCAGTGAAATCTATGAATATCCTAATGAAGGAAAATAAAGAATATTTCACATATAATCAAATAGGTATTAATGTTATTATAATAACAGTTGTGCTTCACTTCAAATACATATAAATAAGTCCTAAAAACATAAAATTTACCTGCTTGATAAGATTGGCTGCTGATTTTAGGTCTACTTGGATAGTTCTTACTGCTAGCTCAGCCCTCTGTTTGGCTTCAACCTCCCTAATGATTGTAGAAAAACACAGAGGATTAAAACAATAGCAGGAAAAATTTATCAGTACTATCATTATCATTTAGTATTTGGCATCACCTGCCTGGGAAGGGAAAGGCGAGATCAATCACTATGACCCCCGGGTCTATCCTCCAAATATAACTGATTGTGATGTACATGTGTACCACTAAACCTGGGTTTCCCCTCAATCTCTTCTTCGAACGATGCAGTGGGTTCTTAACAAGCAAATATTGCGACTCTCCTCTACACGAGGCCTCCTTTTAACGTCTTATCTGAGGAAGGATGTTTTTCACTGAAACATTTACAGGGGAGGGCACATTAACAAACAATGCAGGCTTTAGTCATCCCCCAGGGTTGATTTGATCTTTGGTTTCACAGGCAGACATTATTGACTGACCCTCCAGAAACCATTCCTGTAGTCATGGACCAAAACAAATATGTTTCCATCCACAAAAAGCATACATATCCCTTATTAGCTCCATAAGCATATAACCTTAAATCCATGAAAACAAATAACACTGTACAATACAACTTTACATCGCATATTCTATTTTGCTTTTCACACTGTGAACTACACCCATAAGACTTCATAGCACAACAAAGTCTATCATATTAAGGCACAATAAGTAACTTACTTTGTGAAAGCTTCTTCTCGTTTGATGAGTTGTTCTTTTGTTTTCTTCAAAATCAATTCAGCATTGCTACGTTTTTCTGTCTCCTGGTCCAACTGATGTCTGCAGATATTACACAAAATCAATGCAACAGAAAAACTTATTAAAATTACATCTTTCTTTCATACTGATTTTCACAACAGCGAGAATCAATATACTTTAGAACAGAACGGAACACATTCAGTAGATGGAATCTTAAATAACTTAAACCACAATCATGTACATCTATAGTGAATGCAAATGAAAAACGTTGAAACACAAATGCATATTGGGCACAAAATGCTTCATATACTAAAGTATGACATTTAACTTGTGAAGGTCGTTTCTTTTTTGATGTACATGGTTTCAAATATGTTTTGTGTAAAGGAAGGAATAAATAACATGCAGCATATCAGTCAAAGTGTTGATCACTTGTACATGCATGCAGATGTTTCAAGCAAAGTCTTCACGAAAGATAATCCTTCACACAGAGATGCTAACCTTTTAAAGATGCTCAGTCATGGGCTTTCGTGGGGAATTTGACACCATGGGCGCTTACCCAGTAACAGGTGTTGTCCATCACTATGAGTTTTATGACCAACAGACCTTATGTAATGCTCTGTATATTCCACCCTTTGCCCCATATGGTAAAGTCATTATCTCACTTTCCCTGGTCCAAGAATGCCCGAAGCAGGCCGAAGAATGTTTATGGTGGGACAGCTTGTTTTGCTGTGCTCCAGAAATGGAGCTCTATTAAAGGTATTTCCAGTGCTTTTCACAAAGTCTGGTGTCAGCAAATTATGATCCATTCCCCATGAAAGCCCACGACTGAATGTCTTTAATATCACATTTTGCAATACTGTTACATCTGAATAGAAATATTTTGAGTGGAAAAGAGTATGTCCTACTTTTACTACAGCCTTAAAAGTTCAGGAAGTCAAGAATTTGCTTGAAACTGGCAGTATTTTCCCCCCAAACATACAAAATACTGTAAAAAGGAACAATTGGCATCTCTGTAAATTATGACTGGGGATTTATGGTATACTTACGCATAGTTCCTAATCTGTGATTCTAGATCCAGTATTTTAGTCTCAAGTGTTGCCTTCATCTCACTAAATGACGTCAATTTGCTTTTTAGCATGAACGAATAAAAAAAGAATGAAATTAGTCTCACATAATTTACACTTCATTCCAGGAACTGGTTTAAAATGAGATGTGATCAGAATATTTCACATTTACCTCCCTCATATATGACAAAAAATCTCATGAAGAGAAAAACCTATCCAAAAAATTCACAATAATGACAATTCTTCATTATGTAAGAAAAAACATGATTGTTATTTTCTTAGAAAATACACCTATGATGTATTAATTTTGGATTGTTGCCAAAATTCTGATAACAGGATCGAATTGTCAAAAAAAACTAGGCTTAAGAGGAAAAAAAAAAATATTATTCATTTTTATCATAGTTCACCTTCTTTCTCTCCCTACTCTGTTATAAAATCAAAACTGTCAAATTCATGTGGAATTTAACTTCTTCAACAGTTTCTGAAGTACTGAGAAAAAAAAAACTAGGCTTAAAGGGGGTACCCAATGCTGAAACAATGTTAGTTCATTTAAAAGAGCATGATTTTATTAGCAGAGAGTCATCTGCCTAAAATTTTTTTAAAAGTCGTGTTGCCAAGGAAACCTCCAAATATGGTAAGATTTCAGGATATTTTTGACCCCTCAGCTGTGACCCAGTTTCAACTGGGTACCCACTTCTAGCAAAATGCACGCAAGGTATAATACAAATTGTACAGTCTAGCGCGCAGCACAACTGCAATGCACGAAGCTGGGTACCCACTTTGACGTCATACCTCATACTCAAATTTTTTGGTCAGCTCTTGACTTTTCATGGGAAAATTAGCCAAAATGCATTGATTTCAATTGAAAATCATCAAATTTTTAATGTAATTCTTCTTAGAATTCTATTCTCGATCATATATATAAAAAAAAAAAACTACCATTGTGTAATCACTTTAAGAGGAAAAAAAATATATATTATTCATTTTTATCATAGTTCACCTTCTTTCTCTCCCTACTCTGTTATAGGTTTAGTCTTGAATAATCACTCAATAAAATCAAAACTGTCAAATTCATGTGGAATTTAACTTCTTCAACAGTTTCTGAAGTACTGAGTGATGCAAGAAAAAAAAGACGATGTAGAGCACAAGAACTTAAAACTGGATGACAATACTGTAAGCGAGACTAAAGGTTTCTAATGAAACTTCCCTATAGGAACATATAAAAGGAATACGTTCTACATGTTAGACCTACTTGTAGAGGTCCTGCTTCTCACTCTGTAGAGTCTTACACCTGTTCTCTGCATTAAGCCTAACACTCTTTTCTCTGTCTGCTCGTCGTCTCATTTCACGTAAAGCTTGCTGAAACTGCATGGCAGTCGCTGCATCTGGTATTAAATTGAAAGAATGAGGTGTATTCATACACAATGGCATTTCAATCTTCGATAGACATTCGTCTTATGTGGTAACTTTAATAATGAGTGATTATCAGTGCCTAGATTTGGACATTGGATTCCTTGTATTCAGTCTACTAAGCCAAATTCAACATTACTTTTTGCATCAACCTGAATAGGTCAATTTAAAAAGTACACATGCCCCATAAATATTTCTTGTGTATGTCCTTTAACTATCCTTCCGCCAATGATTGCATGAAATCATCTTGTAATCCTAGTATCATCCTACGCATAAATAGATCAGTTTCAATTTACAGATGCATGAAAAAAACACATCCGTCAGTAATGACCACTTGTGATCATGTTTAAAATTATATTCTGTTTATACCATAAAATCAATATATTTCCTGTTCTGACAAGCCTCCTGCATTATTTCAAGAAAACCAACCACTTTATTGACTGTGATCAGGATGTTTATGCAAACTGACTGAAATAACACTACCGCAATGACCACTACCGCTTTACTAAGTACTGGACAAACACAATGAGAGTTGCATCACGCTATCCATGGGGCATACCAGTGAGAGATGAGATAGGGGAGGAAGCAAGGAGGGGCATGGTGAAACCAATCACTTCTCTACCTATCTTGATCATGATGTTGGCACAAACTGAATGAAACAACACTACCGCTATAACCATTACCCACTTCATGAGGTTTTGGACAAATTTACCAAGAGTTGTGTTAACCCATTCGTGACAGGAATTATTTGAAGCCTAATTTGATCAGCTTTTATTCTTCAAATTGGCACACCAACATTTTTCTTTTATTGCTACATTTTTCTTATAAAACATGTATCTGAAATAAATATAAATTGACAGAATGTATGATGAGAAGTCATAAAGTTGCCAATTTGCAGGGAAAAATGGTAATTTTAACATTTTCATTGCATTGCCAAGTTAAGGATCTTAATGCTTATTTTCCTTTAAAATACATTTCAGCATCAAACAACAAATATTGATGCAATGAAAATGGGCACAGTAAGTGTAGAATTTTTGCTCTTTCTGCTCATGTATTTGATATGATTTTTAGGGCTCTGCATCAAAAGTTATTAGACCAAACCACATAATGTGGACCCTCTGTCACAAATGGGTTAAGCGATTTGTGGGGGATGCCAGTGAGGGGTCGGTCCAATGAGGATCCAAGCAAGGAGAGGCATGGTGAACCCAATCACTTCTCTACCTATCTTGATCAGGATGTTACCCCAAAATGAGCAAAATAACACTACCATCACAACCACTGCATGTACACTTCCTGAGGTTTTGAAAAAGAGTGGTGTCAAGCGATCTTTGGGGGATGCCGGTAAACTGTAAAGGATGCAATGGGGGTCGAATCAAGGGGGGGGGGGGATGGTGAAGTCAACCACTTGTATATGCATACATGTACATACCTATTCTGAAAAGGATATTGACATAATCTGACGGAAATAATTTCACTACTAAAACCAATACCACTTAGGGTGCGTTTATGCTTACCATTTTCAGGCCAAAATCAGGCTTTTGTTACGCGTTTAGTTCAAAACATGGTTGCGTCCTTTCTCATTTTTGTTCAAACGCCGATCGTAAACTCACAAAAAGGTGCGTTTACGATCGGCGTTTCTCCAAAAAGACGGTTTCAGGGGAAACATAAATGCAACATCATTTCTAAACAGGTTTATGCGACGTCACAATAAACTATCTTGCCTTCTTTCCATCTTTAGTTATATTGTTCTTTGTTTTATTGTTCTATCATTTCTTCATTCAATCTTCCTTATATCTTATTCTTTGTTTTCCTTCTATCTTCTCTTTCTATCCTTTTTTATGTATTCTTTTTGATCCTATCATTTCCTCTATCTTCCCTGTTATTCTCTGTTTTATCTTATTTTCTGTTATTCTTTGTTTTATCGTTGTATCTTCTTATATCCTTCATGTTATTCTTTGTTTATCCCTCTAACTTCATGTTTTTTTATCATTCCTTTTGTTACTCTTTTTGTTTTATTTCATTTCCTCTTTGTCTTTCTTTTGTTATTCTTTGTTTTTCCTTCCATCCCTCTTTTCAACTTTAGTAATGTTATTCTTTGCTTTATTTTTCTATCATTTTTTCTTTCAATCTTCCTTATGTTATTCTTTGTTTTTCATTCTATTTTCTCAACTTTCTATGCTTCCTTTTGTTATTTTTTCTTTTTGATCCAATCATTTCTTCTATTTACCTTATTTCATTCTTTGTTTTATCCTATTTTCTATCTCTTGTTATTCTTTGTTTTATCGTTTTTCTTTAATATCTTTATTCTTTCCTTTTTCCTTCTATCTTCCTGTCTTTCTATCTTTCCTTATGTTACTCTTCGACTTAGTTTGTCCTTTCCTCTGTTTTCTTTTGTTATTTTTTGTTTTCCTTTTATCTCTTCTTTTTCCATCTTTCTTATCTTATTCTTTGTTTTATCCCATCATTTCCTCTTTCGATCTTTCTCTATCAGGCTACATAGTACATAGAGTATAACTCCAAACTGTCGAAAAAAAACTAGAGACCTGCCCTCGATATGTCTTTAGAAAACAAGCATAAACAGTACCCCCTGAAACGGTGTTATGATGTGCGTTTACGATATACGTTTGAAAACGCTCATCCTGCCTCTAAAAAGTGAGCATAAACGCACCCTTAAAGAGGTAATGGTCAACATACCAAGCCTTGTATCACAAGATCTCTTGGGGATGCCAGCGAGGGGTAATCAGTAATACCCCTCTACCTATCATGACCAGAATGTTGTAACAAAATAACTGATATAACACTACCACTTAATGAGGTTCTGGACAATTTACCAAGAGTTGTATCCAGTGATCCCTGGGGATGCCACTGAGGGATGCTAAGGAGGTGGATGCTATATTATGATTAAGCTAACCACTTATTCAGGAACTGACTGAAATAACGCAATCACTACTATCATCATTACACCTTTAATAAGAGGTTCTGGAAAAACTTACCAAGAGTTGTATCCAGCGATCCCTGGGGGATGCCACTGAGGGGTGCAATAGGAGTGGATGCAAGGAGTGGCATGGTGCCAAGTTGACCCCCTTCATCAGCAGCAGACCCGTTGCCTTCTTCACTGCTGGAGTAGTCTAGGCCATCTCCTTCACTCAGTATGCCCATCCATTCAGGCTGGACATGTGGAAAAATAATAATAAATGATATTTGGTTCATTTCTATGATGAGTGACAGAGGGAAGAGAGAGAGGAGGAAGGAGAGGGAGAGAGAAAGAGGAGAAAGAAAGAGGACAGAGGTAAACAAACACATTAAAAAAAAAAAAGATATGGAAAGAAAACATTACTACTGATGAATTATTTGCCAAGAATGTTCACAGTATCTTGAACACATTCAAGATGTCTGTTTTGGCATGTCTGGCAAAGGGCCAATATGCTCACAGCTTTTAGGTCGACACAATGGAGAAAAAGTGCACTTCAGATTGATGAAAGCATCAGCACATTTCAGTCTTAAAATGTCTCACTAACAATATAGAATATGTATTCATATACGGGAGCCGTATGTAGTCAGTTCCCAAAGAACAGTTACATTGATCATTTTCAATGCTTAAATACGCCTTCGTACAGTTTTTGTGTAATTTGTGTGGTACCATTACAAAGATTTTTAAATCAGTTACATATCCAGGGAAGTTACCTGTTATTTACCTTTCGTTTCTTTCTTTTTTGAAGCATTTGAATCAATCAATCAACAAGATTTGTGTATGGTAGGCTCATACAGGATCAGCAAAGAGTTAAAAATTTTCAGTTTAGCAGATCCATGTACTACTTACATTTATTGTAAGTGCACTGAAACTACTGGGAGCAGCGCACAGCCAGACACGCTTGGGTAATCAAGCCGCTCGCACGCTCAGACATGGAGCAACGGAACAATAGAGTTTCATTGAATTAATTTCGTTTGAAGGGAGTGTCAGTACCTCACAATGCCGTCGCAAATGTATTAAGTGATGGCTACTTTGCCATTCACATTTGCCAAAATATTCACTTGCAAACATAACATAAATATTTTGAAAGGAAAGCTTTGAAAGAGCATCAATTAAAAGTAGAACAAAAACATGAAAATTATTTTGCACTCCTAAAGATTTCTCTATCACGATTAAGGCCCTCTCTCTCACATTCACAATATTAGAGTACACTTTTCATTCGCTTATTTCAAGGAGTTTCAAGAGCTGGAGTCACATCTAACTCATTCCCTTTGAAGTGACGTTTGATGCCGCCAGGAAAAAATATGTCAGGCATGTGCTTAACCACGATCTTCCTTGCAGATACGTAGACAAAAGTTTTTTGCCTGGCTGCAAACTTTCGGGCCATTTTTATAGGGAAATGTGCTTTTATTATGATAATCACTTTTCGCTGCCACTCGTCTGATAATATGAGCAGTACACAATGCTTATGTTTACAGGAGGCAAGCGAAAGGAAATGGTGAAAAATTTCCTGAAATATGAATCAAAATTACTCGACTGGGCATGTGTGGGCACTAATCTGACATATAACATCATAAATAACTGTTCTTCAACAAATTCACTTTTTATTTTCGTTTGCAGGAAGTAAACGGAAAAGTGTCAAATTGTGGGTTTTAGGATTGTAAAATTTTACTCTTTTTCACAGATTAAAACTGCTATCATGCGACATATGCAAATTTCTGGACACAGATAGGCTTTAGTATTCATATTTTATCATCTGTTCAATTTTCTCTCTGTTAATTCAAATAAAAACTGAAATATTAATGATATTTTATTTGTGACAAAAACTATTAATCAAACTTTCCCATGATGTTGGCGGCATCGAACCTAGACATCAAAGGCAACAACACACCTGTAGATTCTATTGTGCAACCTTAGAAAGGGACAGCTGCTTGAAATAATTTGTTGCCAGTTGGGACTCCAGCTCTTAAAATTCCTTGCTTATTTCAAAATAATAGTAGTAATTGATGCATGTATCATCACTAACCTGTTGTTGTTTCTTGTTTGAGTTGGCTCCCTTATGATTCAGGAGGGATGGTGGAAGGGAGTTTGTAAGTGGTCTTGATTCAGTCCTGAAAATTGAAATAATGGGGGAAGAGGATAAAAGGTTAGAAAATTGCTCTCAAATGCATAAACGAGAGGCATTAAATGCAGTAGTAAATGAATAGAGAATATACTTTACAATATGAGACTGGGGAATACAGTTTACTACTTAGAAAAATTTAGGGAATATCTATACATCTATTTCATTTGATAAACTATATTCTCTCCCCTTCTGTCATCCACAGAACAATTGCGTATTTTCTGATATGGAGGAATTAAATGTTTATGAGAAGTTCTGAAAATCAGATTTTTCAGATAAAAGTCAAAAGAATATCCATTACTACACCTCCATTTCGGTCCCCAAATATTAGCAGGCTCTGCCAAGCCAGGAGTAGGTTAATTACTATCGCAGGATATCATCTAATGACCCTTAGACAACTTACACTAATCCTGAAGGGTGTCCAAGCTCTGATGTGTTGTGTAGCTTGATGAAGGTTCCCTCTGTTCCTGCTGTCATCCCCAAGCTCTGTCCCATGGTACTGTACAGTACAGGACCAGACATCTCCATCTGATCCTTCTCCATCTTCAGTGACTCCATCTCATGTGTCAACTCATCAATCATTCCATCAAACTGACTGACAGATGAGACAGTGTCTGACCTCTCCTCATCCATCAAACGCTTCTCGATGTTCTGCTGGTAGAGGTTAAGGGCTTGATCAACGCTCTGATCACCTGCAGTCTCATGGAATCCCCTGCGAGATGTTTCGGCGGTATGGGAGGCAGTCTGCTCTCGCTGTTTCCGTTGCTCTTCCAGCCTCTGCCGCATCATCTTCTTCATCTCTTCCAGCTCATCTCGCTTCTTCTCCATCTCCCTTGTTCGATTCATCAACTGCTCCCTCTCTTCCTGAAGTCTCTGCTTTTCTTGTTGTAGCTCCATGGTCTTTGAAGCTAGTTCTGCCTCCTTCTTCTGCTGGCCTTCAATGTCTCCGGTAGCATTCAGCTTTTCATTGTATTTCTGTTGCATAGTTTCCTCCATCTCTTGACGTCTCTGATCCAGCTCTCTCCAACTCTGTTCAAGCTTTGCTTTCTCTTCCTTCATCGACCTTTCCAGCGTTGATATGTTTGTCTTTTCCTTTATTTGCTGTTCCTCAAACTCCTTTCTCTGTTGCTCCATGCGCTTTCTTTCGTCTTCCAGCCTCTTCCTTTCATCCTCTAGATGCTGTGCTGCTGCTCGGCGATCCTCATCATCAGCTTCACCTGCTGATCTCTTCTTGAAGAGCTCATCTTCAAGCCGTTTCCTCACATCTTCATGCCTCTTCCGCTCATCTTCCAATCTCTTTTCTTCTCTTTTCAGTCTTTCTTCTTCCAACCGTTGCTTTTCTTCTGCCTCTTCCTTGGCTGCTTGCAATTTCTTCTTTTCTTCTTCTTGCTGTCTTCTCAGCATCTCAAAGTGTCTCTTGAGCTCATCAATCTTATTCTTCTCTTCTATTTGCTTTTGCTTTTCTGTGTCCAATTTTTCTCTTTCTGCAGTGAGCATAAGTTGAGCTTGCTGCTTTTCTTCTTCAAGTACTTTGCGCTCCCTTTCTCTGGTTTCTGCTTCCTGTTTTTTCTTCTCTTCAAGTTGCTGTCGTTCCTCCTCTAGTTTTCGTTCATTCAATTTCCTCTGCTCCTCCAACTCTCTCTTTTCTGCTTCTCTTTGCCTTTCTCCTAAATTCTTTTCTTCTGTGAGCCGTCTTCTTTCCTCTTCAATTCTATTCAACTCTTCTCTTCTCTCCCTTTCCCGCCTCATCTTTTCTTTTTCTCTTTCATTCGCAATCTCCTGTTCGGCTTCTTCCATCCTCTTGGCCTCTTTTTTCCTTTCTTCTTCAACCTGTCTGCGCTCCGCTTCAATCCTTTCTCGTTCTCTCTCCAAGTCCATCTCCATTTTCTCCCTCTCTTTTCTCAATTGTTCTCTTCGTTCTGCTTCTCTCTTTTCTTCTTCTTCTCTCTTCCACTTTTCTTTAGCCATATTTTCTTCCTCCAATCTCAACTTTTCTTCTTCCAGCTGCTGTTTCTCCCTGGCCAGTTGTTCCTCCATTCGTTCCTTTTCCCTTTTCAATTTCTCCTCCTGTTCTTTCTGTTTATTGTGTTCTTCTTGCATTCTCCTTTCCTCTGCAGCTTGCTTTTCTTTTTCTGCTTTCTTTCTCTCTAGTTCTACTTTCTGTCTCTCCTCGTCTAACCTCCGTCTTTCCTCTTCATGTTGCTGTCTCTCCAGCTCAGCTTGTCTTGCGAGTTCTTCTTTTTCTCTCTGGAGCTCTTCCTCTGCCTCTCTCAAGAGCTTTTCTTTCTTTAGTCTTTCCTCTTCTTCCCACTGTCTCTGTCTTTCTTCTTCCATTTGTTTTTGTACCTTGTTGAGCTGCAATATGGAAAAGAATCACTTGAAGTTCTAAGGAAGAGCAACTATTCTAACCCAATCTCAATAACATAAGAAATGAAATACAAATTTCCTTTTCTATTTACATCTGACTTTTAACCAACACTTATTTAACATGATCTATAACACCACATTCAGTAAAAAAGAAAAAAGAAAAAAGAAAAAAAAGGCATATCTTGATAGTTAATTACTCTGCTTTCACTGTCATGCTGTTCACAACATAGGATGTGATTCAACTACAAACAGAGGATATAGCAAGACACCCCCCCCCCTTTATACAACATCTAAACATCAAATAAATCCAAATAATAACTCATGCCCTAGCCCCGATATCTTTCAATGGCTTGAAGCTAAGACTAAATACCACTGCCACAATGCTGATAAAATCGTTTTAGAAAGGTATGTGTAGAGAATTCTTCATACATGTTACACAAGTGGAAAAAGGTAATGACAAATGACAGAAAAGAAAAGTGGGAAAAAATGTTCATGACAGAATAAATGGTCTCTTCACCTTGCCACTCTGTTCCCACTCACTCTCCTCCTCCTCCTCTTCTTCTTCTTCAGTATCCCAGTTATCACCACTGTTATCTGAGGCTGCTTTGACTGGTACCTTCTCTTCCTTCTTCCTGGCCACATCTTGTGTACTATTCCTCTTCTCAGGAGTGGGTTTTGCACCAGTCTGCTTTGCTGGTTCTACAGAAAGGGCAATGAAATTGTGAGGTGGTTCAGAAATCAGGTAGACATATTTGGATAATACTGATTAGCTCTGAGACAGTAAAAGACCATAGTGCGAAAAATTTCATTCAAATTTCCTACTTAGAATGGGGAACATTGTGGATATATCAGTATCAATCAATGTCCCCTTGATTTTCTATCCATTTTGTAAGGAGTTTCCCTTGTATCGAAGGCATGGATGTTACACGGTATGATATGCTCTGATATCGCTTATTCTTGTAGAACTCACTTTTTTTTCTTTTCCATGAAAAATATCATATGATCAGTGTATGCATACAGCAATAAAATCAGTTCCCTGAAGAAAAAAGGTGAAATGTAAGAGGACAAGGGACGGGAATAGCAGCACAGCGATGAAAATCTCTACAATGTACAGGACAAATCTACAGATATTGACCTTAATCACACCCTTTAAAAAAAACCACACAATGCATTAACTAATGCATCAAAACAGTAGATGCTAAAATGTAGTAATTAAAATCTTTCTAATTCAATGTTTTTTTATTTGAAATATGCTTACATATAACAGCCAAGGCCTCAAATTGTGCATGCTTAAATAAATTTCTCAATATTGTATCACATTGCATCTTAGTATAAATAAAATCAATCAAGATGAGGTATGCTTCAGAATAGCAATTGAGAAAAACATGTATACGATATTACCACTATGTTGTTCATGACAAAATATATGAATAAAATAAAAGGCAAGAAAAACTTATTAATCAGAGAATGGAATTATAACAGGGAAGAAGTTTATACTTGCAATTATCTAATTAGATTAAGAAAACTACATTCCAAAAACCTTATTAAAAATGTTTTAAAATGTAACTGAAACCATAAGGAATGGCAAAATACACATTTTAACATCATAAATTCATATCTCTTTATTCATAATAAAACACATATATCTGCATTAAAATGATCAAGAGTGAAAGACTGTTAGATAATAATACAGACACATTGAGAATGTTTATTGATATGAATTAGTGAAAACTGTAGTAAGAATTCAGGAGGGGAGACATGATCATACATCACTAGATAACATACCTTTGGTGTTTGATCCTTCTGATGGTAATAGATCATCCTACCAACAACAACAACAAAAAATCACAACTTCTTGAATGCATTCTAAATAACAATTACATGGTAAAGAGAATTAGAAAAGACTGCATCACCATTATTGAACAATTTTCAAGTAAATGATAAACTAGGTACAATTTTTCCAGACATATCAGAAAATTGACACAGTACTTAATGAAGTAAAAGTAAGAATTTTATCTTACTATAACATAAATTCCAAATCAACCAGAATTCTTTTGAGTTGCAAAAAAAACAAAAAAAAAACAAACGGTAATTCATTTATCTGTAGCACAAAATTTTTATGAATATGGCTCATTCGTAGCATTTCTTTTCAAAATACACCTTATCTCCATACAAAACAATAAGTTATCATCTACATTAATTAATGAACCAAAACACTATCAAATCTAAACGAAATGATAATGTAAAAAAAAAAAATCAAAAGATGGACATGTAAAACTTACATCTGAATCCCAATCTAAGTCTGAAAAAAAAAACAGATAAAGAGATCAATGTCACAAATAGCATTCAGATTTTCATTGTATTTCCTTAATTCACTGTAATTATCTACTAATCATAAATTCATATGCTGAATATAAAACAAAAAAAAATTTAATGCTTGGCCTATAGATGCAATGAGATCCCCTGTACGAGTCCTTGGGATCTCTGTTTGGAGAGTGCTTTACCATATGAAGGTTTTGATTCTCTTATTTTAAGCATAAATCTGCAACTCTCTTAACACACAAATCTAAGACTAATCTCAGACAAATGCACATCCATTCTTACTACAAAACCCATTATGATAGAAAATGCACTTACCATTATCTTTATCATCCTGTGGTTCATCAACTACTATATCTGGTGTTGTAGGCTGCAAAATGAAAATATAAAAACCTTTCTTTACTTCCTTTCTTTTTCTTCCTTCTTAAAGGCATTGGCTAAATTTTGTGAGTAGCTGATTTAAAAAATTCTCAAACTAAGATGAAACATGTGTATGAGTACTTGTATTTGTACTCAAAAACCCTGAAACCAACCACAATTTGGAATGAAAAAGTGTAAGTTAGATGCAAACGGCGATTTTATTATCCCTCGTCTCACGAGACAATCGCTAAGAGGACCACTTTACTTGAATTTGAAAATGCAGTTATGTACCACCCGCCGCGTGATACGCCAATATGCACAGTACGGTAAGGTGAGTCATACGGGCATGCGCACTCCTTATGTCTATTATGTGCAACCGACCCTCGTACATTTTTCACACATTGGTTCACGTTTTTGATATTTAAAAATACTTCCTGTAGATATTATACTTTGAAACTTTCAGACTGGTATTTTTACACTATAACCCTTATGTTTATCCCATTTTCAAGTAACAAAACAAGATTTTTTTAAATCATAACAAAGTCAACCAATGTCTTTAATTTGTTAAATCTGGTTACATTGGTCACTCTAATAAAACCGAGGTTAAAGCCAACGATAGAGATCAAATTTCTACCAAATGAATATCTCTGAACTCATACTATTTATTATGATCTTTCAGCACATATTTGGTTACCTTTGTACACAAACTAAGTTTGAAATGAAAATAGGGGGGAAAAAGAATGAGAAAAAATTACCTGTACTCCTCTTTTGACCGTCCCTTGTTTTTCTTTCTTTGTGTCAGTCAGCCAAGAATCATCTTCTTCCTCTTCATCATCATCTTCAAGGTCACTCATGCCAAGTTTGTTTAGTACTGCTGAAACTAAGTCACAAATATCAAATATTGGAAAAAAAAAGGCTTCTACAACTTTTTTTTACAAAGCAAGCTATGATCTGAGCATCAATACCGTGTGTTTAAAGGAGAATGCAACCCAGGTATCAGTGTGCTCTTAGTGAATGGAGATGACCAAGAAGAGTAAACAGTGAAAGTTTGAGCAAAATCGGACAATCTGTTCAAAAGTTATGAATTTTGAAAGTTTCAATAAATACCTATTACAGGGATCTTTGAGTTGGCAACTTTGCCAGCATCTGTGATGTCATCGTGGACAACTCTCCATTCATTTTGTGCATAAATCTTTAAAAAAAATTGATTTTTATGAAATTTCAAATCAGGAATCATCATAATTCTTTCCAAAATGCTTGCAGAATTGATGTAGCCATGTCATACTCAAACAATAAATCAAGCAAATTTCTATTTTTCTTGAAAATGAAGAAAATGTGAAATTCTGCGTACAAAATGAATGAAGAGTTGTCCACGATGACATCACAAATGCTGGTGGAGTTGCCAACTCAAGGATCCCATAATAAGGATTTATTCAAACTTTCAAAGTTTATAACTCCTGAACAGATTGACCGATTTTGCTCAAACTTTCACTGTTTACTCTTCTTGTTCTTCTTCATTCACTGGAAGCACACTGATGTCTGGGTTGCATTCTCCTTTAAGCTGCTTCAGAATGTGATACTGAAAAAAAAATGATCTCCTTCCCTATTTTTTTGTTGTTGTAGTTGTTGCTGATGTTATAAATAAGTGAGTTGGTGGAAACCTATTCACAATTCCAAGATGTTTTTTTCTTTCATTAGTCTGTTCTATCTTTTCATCTTTTTGTTTTTGATTTTGTTTTTTTGTTAGCTAATCTTCGCTAGAAGTACAAAAAAACATTTACACTGCATTTTTTGCAGACGTCTTCTGACATTATGATTATTACAATGATAAGTACATTTTCACAAAATATTCTTCTCTCCTTCATAAAGTTGGGCTCAAGAATCAATAGTCAGAAAATAAATATCTGTCATGATTCTTATATTTTATTTTTAGTTAGAAGTTTATAGTGTATGTCCTTATCAAACTAATATCTGTGATGACTTACCATTTGGTTTATTCTTGCCAACAAGACTCAGCTGGAAAAATAAAGAAACATATTACATATCATTCTAATGAAAATAAAATTGTCACTTGAGTTTAAAAAACATGACAACCAATTACATCACTGACAACCACTTTTCATCCCATTCAACTGGACCAAAGACTGATAAACTCATTGCAAACAAAATTGAGAGGAAACAGTTCATGAAATTTTTAAAGGAAAATGAAATCCTGGAGACAAATCAGTTTCAATGAAGAGGGGATAGCAAGAAGCAATTTACAAAAATATTAAATCAAAATAAGTCACAATATGAGAAATTGTGAAAGTTTGAAAAGTTGCGATTTACTTTCTATGGTGATCCTCAAGTTGGCAATATCTCTTCAAAATGACAGGTTTTGTGTACAACTCTCCATATGTTTTGTACACAAAATTTCAGATTTTCTCCTTTATCTTTCAAGGTGCAGCGTGTCTCTTTGTGACCTCAATATATGTTGTGTCAAATACATTTCCCCATGATATATCATGAGCAAAGGAGACAAGCTGCACCTTGAGAGATAATGGAGAAATTCTGAAATTTTGTGTACAAAACATAAAGAGAGATATCCACAAAAACCTGCCATTTTTAAGTGATTTTATTGCCAATTTGAGAATTGCAATAGAAAGTTAGAAAGTAAATCAAACCCTTTAAAACTTTCACTTTTTCATTTTGTGACCGATTTTTATTTAACTTACTGCTTCTCCGGATCCTTTCTTTTCATTTAAACTGACTTGTCTCTAAGGTTTCCTTTTTCCTTTAAAGTGATTACACAATGGAAATTTTTTTTTCGATATATGATCGAGAATAGAATTCTAAGAAGAATAACATTAAAAATTTGATGATTTTCAATCGAAATCAATTCATTTTGCTAATTTTCTCATAAAAAGTCAAGAGTTGACCAAAAAAATTGAGTATGAGGTATGACGTAAAAGTGGGTACCCGGCTTCGTGCATTGCAGTTGTGCTGCACGCTAGACTGTACATTTTGTATTATACCTTGCGCGCATTTTGCTAGAATTGCGCGACAAGGTACCCACTTTGACGTCAAAGTGGGTACCCAGTTGAAATCTGGGTCACAGCTGAGGGGTCAAAAATATCCTGAAATCTTACATTTGGGGATTTCCTTGGCAACACGACTTTTTAAAAAACTTTAGGCAGATGATTTTCTGCTAATAAAATCATGCTCTTTTAAATAAACTAACATTGTTTCAGCATTGGATACCCCCCTTTAAGGTTTATGATGTATAGATACATCTTCATCTTTTTAAATTTTTGGATTATTGTTATTTTTGCACAGCATTCAATTGTTATGATGGTCTCACCTTGGGCTTGTCATTGTTTGATGGGGGAAACAGGTCATCATCATCATCATCAAAATCACTTACAGTCTGTAAAAATAGATTTTTTAAAAAAGATAAGAAATGTGTAGCGAACACATGATGAGCACTATTCATGTCTGACCTACTGTAAAAGTTGAAATTTTCGTGTGATTAATTTTTCGCGCTCAGCTGGGTCAAACACAATTGCGCATTTTTAATTTTCACGGACAGTTAGAATAATTGTATTCACGTGCAAAATAAACAAAATATTTTGTGCGGTTTTATTTTCGTGCAAGTGTCATGCCATGCGAAATGCGCGAAAATTTCCACACCGGGAAATGTTCCACGTTTACAATACTTCTGCATAGTGCTCACCTATCATATACTGGTTCATCCTGTGATCACATTATATGGTATTGCAAGTCAATACATAAATTCAATACAGAAAAGCTGGAATGAAAATATCAATAGTTATTATATCATGCTCCAAATCTCAGATTTTGGCTTCTGACTTGATGGATGTGATTGTCATTAACAGTTAACACCGGGAAACACAACACTTTAATCTGACCAACCCCAACCCCAACACAGTGAGCAGGCTGTCACGTCTGGACCAAACACCATAGCTGCCCTATACTAAAGAATAACAATAAACATTCAAACAAACAAACAAACAAAAGAGAATTCATCTCATATGACATGTTCCCTCAAATATGTACATAGCTAATCATCACATAGGCAATGTACACAATGGTTCTATGAACATGGACTTTATACACAGAGCAACTAACAAAAGGACTGTACCCTTGCAGCTGAGATGACACTCTCTCTTGGGGTAGGAGTAACAGATGCATCTCCCCTGGGTGTAACTTCATCCTCATCAATTCCAGTATCTCTCCTCTTCGTTGGTTTCTTGCCGGGCGATGTGGCGGGTGTAGCCGTGCCCTTCTTCTCTGGTGACTTCATCCTGGGGATCCTACTGGCACTAGCTGCGCTGACATTAGATTGAGCAGAACGGGCAGAGGCAGTGCTGCGCACGCTCTCCTTGGAGTTGGATCTGGCTCGAGGGATGCGGGACCTGGAGGCTGTGGAGTGGACCGAGGCGTTGCTGTGGATGGATTCATTGTCAGAGTCTTGGCTCATGAACTTGGTCAACTTGATGGGTTTGCTGGGCTGAAATCACAAGTAGAGGGCAGAGAAATTTCATGCAAATCTGGAAGAATAGCTAATCTTTACACATGTTTGCTATAACCAATCAATACTTGCTTTACATTTCTATCTCTCTCCTTTATAGTAACATCCTGACTTCATATGTTCTTCAAGAAGAAAAAATTCATCCCACACTTAAATTCATGAGTATAATAGAACTGTACAAAATCAATGATTTATACAAGAAGCGTTGTTGCTGCCATGATTAGATATAAGTATTTTGTATTTTGCATAGACTGTCTTTGTTTGCACATAGTCTGCTACTAAGTATTAAAGCAAACAAACAATAATAAACATCTGCCAACAATTTACTCTTTCTACTGATCTAAAAAAAAAAAAAAAATTAGGTCTTGTGTACTAAAAGGTGCAATACAAAGTAGTTTGAAGTCATCTTCAACCTTAATGATTTAAATTTTGACTCTAATAGTACAATTATCAGTAAGTAAGGAAGTGTTTAAAATAATGTAATGTTTCGATGTTTAAGTCTTGTTTGGAAAAGGTACAGTGGTTACTGTGATTAAAGTCACAGGTGAATGAGATCTGTTTTGCCTAATGTACTGATATGAAACAAAAGACACTCTATCCAGTGCACTGGTATATTGTAATATCAGGTTTAAGCATTTCAAAAGGACAGTAGTTCTGCAAAATTACTGGTACAAACATGTATCTTCTGGTTTTCACTTTTACAGCTAACAAAAACTGCATCAACTGTAAAGTTCAAGTTAGTTATACAAAATTAATAATAGTACCACTTCATGATGCATTGTAATTTACATAAACCAGAGGGTGCATGGAACCCATTCATTCCTTGTATCCATCAAGAAAAATTAAATTATTTAGACTCACTTTATTGCTTTTCATCTTAGGCTTCACAGGGGGGTCATCAACCTCAGAGGCTGAAGCCGCCCAAGAATCTGCTACTGATCTGAAAAAAATAACAGAAACAATTGGGCGGGTAAAGTGATTAGCATGTGTACTGTACACAAATAATGTTCAGTGATAATAATGTAATAGTAATGTGTTATAATAATGTATTTCTGGTCATCATTTATGACCTTTATAACAATTTTTTTTTCTTCCAGTATGGTTAGTCTAAAGTAAGACTAACTAAATTTTCTAATATCCTGAAATACACTACTTCCAGCTTACAACTGGTGGCTCTTTCTTTTCTTAGAAGATAATGAGAATATTGAAATCAAATTTTGGAATCATCTTGCTTTGCTGTCCAAAAATAATACGTCACATAACATACAAATTTAGCACTGATCATGAAAATACTCACCTTCCTTCTGACATATCCTCATCATCATCATCTGGAAAACAGAATATAAATAAATAAACAAACACACATATAACAAACTTGTTTTCATCCATCACATTCATTCAATCCCACTTGCTTGGCCCCTCTGTTCACATCCTGTATCTCATGCTTTACAAATTTTTCCTCCACAAGAAAAGACAGATCTTCTGCCAAGAATAAGAAAGTAGACACCTTTGAAGGGTTCCATGTTACTACATTTATACACTCTTAATACTGTTACTAATGCAATCATGCCATTTTGCAGAATGTGAAAAATTACCCTAACCTAATTATTTGCTATTGTTGAAAATAAACTAAGACATTTATCAAAATAGACAGCTTAAAAGTCAGGGAGGCATTAATGCCATTATCTCCATGAAAAAAAAAAAATGTAAAGCAATCTTGCTCTCAATAGAGGGTATGATGTACACGTAAGATACCAAAGTTATCTGTTGCTGGTCCACCCAGAGTGAAGCCTAGAGCATCTGTCCCTGCCGTGGAACCAAACATTCCTCCAGTCCCTCCTGTTGATCTCAAGGCTGATGCTGGCCTCCTGCTGGATATATGTTCATCAATCAGATGGGAACAGCTATGGAGACAGAAACAAGAAGGTACAGAGATAATTCAACGAATTCATCGCATGAGAATAGAACGTATTCAGAGATGAATTCTTATTGACTATCACTCTAGAAAGTATCCGGATGTCAAATTCTCACTCTTTGCGGTGTATTGTAGGATAGCTTGTGTGACACATTCACTTCCAGTATGAAATGAGGCAACACACATGCCCAGGTATGGGACTGCAGTCTGACATACTTCTGCAACTGGGAGACAGTCATTCTCCTAAAAGTTTCAGAGGATTCACCCTTGGTGGATCATTGAAACTTAGGAGAAAAGATGGTGATTGTAAGCAATGAATAGGCAATCTAGGCAAGCCAAAACAGTACTGTATGATACATGTACATTCAATACCGGAAGTGAGCGGATTCTGATGTTGAGGCGAATTTTGCAGCATCCACATGCTTTTAGCTATTGTCGATAGCGAAAATCAGCCACAGGATTGTTGATAAGTTCATCCATCAAATAGGAATAACTTGAAGGTGATCCAACAATTATCTGGTGCTACATACTTTGGAGTGTATCAGAACAAATATCTAGGCTAAGAACTTGGGTTGTACTTGGATAGTAGGTTATGTAAAGCTTGCACTCATGGTTAGATAAAGTGTAGTATCTAGGGTTGAAATTCAGGAGTGGACTATTCAGAAAACAATGTCATCTTTTATGGCAGTAGAATGATATTGTCATGTAACAAATAAAAATTTGGACAAGTAATTGGGTCATTTCTTTGTAAAGAAGGCCAAGGTTGCCCAGATTTCAAAGAGACACCTGCACAAGCATCAAAGACAGGTGTTAATTCTGCTTAATTTCAGGTTGTTATGACATTCAACATCTTTTCCCTTAACATAGACCATAATATCATTTTTAGACTACCACACCTGAATTCAATCTGTGTTTGAAGGAAATCTTGGAACAAATTTCACTGGAGATTGATGTTATACCATCAAACAGCACTCTAGAAATAAAGCATGGTGAGAGAGATAGCAAAGCAACAAGGGTGTTGAGGTGCTAAAGCTTAAGAAGAGTGAAGCCCCTTTCACACATCGCCGATTTAGACGACAATTCATGACGGTTCACTGTGGTTTGAGATCCGCTGTGAACCATGTCCAAGCGATGATGGAATGCCTTTAAACGTGATGTGAATACATTCTCAACACGATCTGAACACAGTGCCAATGTGAATTGATGTAGCAGTAACATGGACTTTGGCAGGAAGCCATGGAAACTCCCCAAAAGGCGGTGGAGTTGATAAGGAGCCTCTGAAGCAGGCTGATATTGGTTCATTTTATTACTGACTTTAACAGGACATTCATATCTGTGAATCAAGAACAAAAAAGATTGGATATTAATCTTCCTTCTGAGCATATTTGGCATGTACAGCTGCTGCTGGGTAAGATGCAAATGGCCCTGCTGTTTGCAGGTATTACAGTTCAACTTGTGGAAGAAGAAGAACAAACACAATGAAGAAGAGAAAAATTTGCTGATGCTGCAAGATGAAGAAGAAATGAAAGAAGGAGCTTCTGGGTGAGACAGTGGCTGCTACAAAGACCCTTTAATGGCCAATATGAACACTTAATGGCAGAACTCAGTGATGTGGGTATCTTTGGAAAGTGATGTAAGTTCTGTTTCATCTAGGTACATGTAAACATTCATATTCATGTTTACACATGTCTCGGTATCTTATGTCAGTGGACTCTCTGAGAAAATCCAACGGATGCTATCGCATTCCTGTTTACTTCAAGCTGGCAAGTACTCTAAAACAGAAATATGTACACCCAAAGGATGACGTTCCAAAGGTAAGAAAAATAAATGTTGTCTATGCCATTCAATGTCATGAGGGAGTTGCCAAGAAACCTATACTGGAGAAACTAAGCAGCCTCTTCACAAGTGTTTGCATGAATATTGCAGACCAGGGACATCGGGAAACGATTCTGCTGTCTACTCCCACCTGAACACATCCAAACATGATTTTAAAGACAAGGATTGTACTCATTTTAGGCAAAGAGCCTCGGTGGTTTGAGAGGGAGGTCCGTGAAGCTGTATATGTCAATACTGAGAACCCTACCCTTAATAAGGGTGGGGGACTGCAACATAAGTCTCCTGAGTGCATAGCACCATAATCCGCAGAATTCCTCAACGTCTGTCTCAAAACCATAACATTGATAGTGTGTCTGCACCGATCGGCAACAACGTTTCCCCACCACCAAATCAGATGAAGCATCCAGGATCGGACAGGAAACCGTCCTTGGAATTTAACTGTAAGTCCAAATGAAATGATTTAATAATTGCTTGTAACTTTAGAAATTTCACAAGATTTGAAAAATACGACTACACCTTCTGGTCGAGGAAGTCCCTTGAACCAGGACTAAAAATATCAATCACTCTTCCTGACCTAGCAACCAGGAGGAAGTTATGACTGGCGGATCATGGCGGTGTAACACCGTGGTATCAAAGATCTTGTGGTGCCAACACAGAGGCTGGCATTCTCCACACAGTGAAACAGCATTGTGAAGATGGTCCATTTCAAAATTTGACATGTTTAATTTGGGGGGGCAGTTCCTTGCGGTTCTCAAGATCACTGCAGATGAGTGAGGGATGATTAGGGACTGCGTACAGTGTTAACAGGGTCTTTGGCGGAGCACAGCAAATCGCTGAACCGCCATGAGCTGCCGTCTAGATTCGCAATGTGTGAAACCCCCTTAAAGTAACGAGACAGAAAGAATGGGAGGGAAAAGATAGAGAACACCAGGAGAGGGCCAAGTAAGATATTGTACAGTCATTTTAATTATAACAAAGTGTATTTCCAACTTTATTTTTGTTGAGTATCTTCATAACTTTCACATCTTGAATGGACACTTTTCTCCTCTCTAAAAGACCAAACCTCCAGTGACACGGCATGCTCAATTCACCTTCATTTGGAGGAGATCCGAAATGAAAAGTAACTTACCCATGGAATCCTCCCATTATTGCATGGTCATTAGCTGTCCAACCTTTACTGTCCTTGATGTCAATATCAGCCTTGTTGGCCAGGAGCACCCTGACTACACCTATCTGATCAGTCTGGCAAGCCCACATCAAAGCAGTCCTTTGAAAAAAAAAAAATTAAGCAATTGCTTCATAAAATGTCAATTATACCCTTGTTACATTGTATTATATGCAAAATTGTAGGTTCATTCCGATTCATTCGTTCATTCATTCCATTTATTTCCATTCGTTAAAAAGCACATTTACAAACATCATAAAACAATCACATTACAAATAGGGCACGAACAAGGAGAACAGCTTGAGAAGGCAAAAGGGCCTTATTGGTGCTGCCACCTAAAAAAGTAAAAAATATATAGATACCAAAACACAAGTAGGAAAACAAAAGCAAAGCAAAAAATGGACCTGTAGAATGGTTTCTTTTCCTGGATGTATATTAGGAAAACACCAATTTAGAAATCAAAATGAAAGGTCAAAATATTGTGTATACTTTGTCATATATAAACAAACTGAATCTTCCATTCTTCAAAATTTATTTCACATGTAGTGACCACACACTATGAAATCTGACAATAATTTTAACAAAGTACATTTGATTTTCATGTTTAAAAATCCTAATAATATTTAACTTCTTGTAGATTATCAATACAATTGCAATGTTTTCATCACTAAAATACTCAGATCTGAAAGAAAACTGCTAATTATATCATTGGCAGTCACATAAATACACTGACAATGATAACATATATTTGAAATAAATGAGGAGGCTGCAATCTCTTTATTGCAAACATACATGCAGTAGAACTCTGAACATAGGTTTGAAAAAGGCATAAATGTCTCCATTCTTACCATAAACGAAAAGTCATAGATATTCTCAAAGCAATCAGTAACAAACTAACCTGTTTTCATTGTCAGTAGCATTCACATCAACATCTTCATTGAGGAGAATCTCTATCACCTCATCATGCTTGTTGGCTGCTGCTAGATGAAGTGGTGTACTGCCATCCTGTATCAAATAGACAAAAACAAATGAAGTCAAATCATGCCATCTACAGGGTCCCTTCTGGATATGATATCACCGGTAGTCATTTTTGTAGCATTACAACTAAACAGATAGCAATAGATATCCATGGGGAAATATGAAAGTATATAGGAATGCCAAATTTTGTAGAATAATGTTGAACAATACAGTATAGTCATAAACACTGAAGCTCAAGTTCCTAATTTTTAATAAAGTAGTATGAGTGCTTACTGTGGCAACTGTGCTATATCTACAGGCGTACTTTGTTGATTTGATAATGATCCAAAGCTTCACACCATTCAAAGTGTAGAGTTCTGAGATAAAAACAGGTTTTCTTCTCAGCTGGAGATGTCTTTGAAATATGGCAACACAAGTCAATAAACACACCTAAAAATGATGCATCAAACAATTTTTTAAATACAATAAAAACACATGCATGTACTCTTATGATTCAACAGTATGAATTCAAAATGAAAATTAAGGAACTGTTAGAACTATTCACACAAACCTTGTTAGCTGCATTGATCATGGCTCCATTCTCCAGGAGAAAGAGAGTGGGATCCTGTGCTCCTGCTATGGCAGCTAGATGGAGGGCTGTGTTGCCATTCTTATCTACAAGGTTAGGATCCGCTTTGTTGAGCAACAGCGTCTCCACACAGACACCAAAGTTACCTTGGACAGCCTGAAAAGACAAATCATGGTGGATTAGTTTGGCAGCTTATCAATAGGATAAACTATTTTAGTATTCACAAGAATTCTGTAGTTTAAGCTTTCGCTTTGAACTGAAATGTACTCTATAAAGGTTTCCTGAGACGTTGTCTCAGATACACTTCAATTATTTTCACTGAAAACAAAATCCTGAAATAAAATGATTATGATCAAACTTGATGCATCATAATGCATGCATATTCATCACACCACCCTGTTTTACATCACACATAGACATGCTGAGTATATATCAAAAAAATATGAATACTAGTAAAACCAAACTCAAGATATATATAGGCATGCATTCATGTTTATAAAGATCCTTAAATTTCCGTTCAAATTCAAAGTACTAACCTTCATAAGTGGGGAACGTTGATCATTGTCGCACATGTTCAGCTTGGCTTTACATGCTATTAGTACATCTATCACATCGATGTGACCCTTGCTACATGCCAGGTGCAGAGGTGTCCTGCAAAAGTTGGAGAAAATATAGGTTTGAAAATTCTTCAAAACACACCATATGCAGTGCCAAAAATAAAATAAATAACCAAGATGAAATTTAATCTGTAATAAGACTGGAAATCAAATTCCAGCATGCAACTACTTAATACAAACTCTGCACACTATACCACATGACACCTCTACAAGTATATATTTCTCTACCAGTCAGTAAAGACCCTGTCTGATTCGGTCCATTAATCACAAAGAAATATGGATTTTTGTAAATAATGTCATAAGACCCTACTGTTTGAAAAAAAGGGACCCTAAAATCACTATGGACAAATCACACTCCTTTTTTAATTGTTTGCAAAGGTAATCACCTTTTTCTTTTCATTTGTGCTTTGGTTGTGATGAAAACAATTTTATTTTTTTCATAGTTATCATCATTCTTGATGTTGTTGGTGTTGCTGTTGTTGTTGTTGTTGCAAATGAAGGGAATGTGGATATGTTTTTCCACAACAATGTAAATCATGAATGAGAAAAGATGAGCAGTTTTTAGAGTTTTTAACATGTTGGTCATTTGCAAGTAACAAAATAAATCATGAATGAGAAAAGATGAGCAGTTTTCAGAATTTTTAAGATGTTGGTCATTTACAAGTAATAAAATTCAATGATTATAAAACAAAATCAAGGGGCTATTTCATTAGTGCCTTGTCTTGATCTCTGAAGCAAGTTTTTACATAATCTGGAACAATCTTTGTTGAACAACATGTAGGATGCATAAATTTGTAAACTAGTCTCCTGTGAACAAGATATTTTCATTTTGTGGATAGTTACTGAACATATTTAATGATTCTTTGTTATTTTTATTCTTTTCTGAACAAAAGAGAAAGATTTTTTTCATATACTGATTAATTGTAAAAAAGAGAGAAAAAAAAAATCAAAATAAAGGAGATGAATGAAAATATGAAAAGAAATTATCAATAAAGCAGTGTTTTTTATTTAGTAATATGATCGATTACTATTGTTAATCGATTACAATCTTATTATAATCGAGCGTGCAAACTATATGTATGGTCGGGGGTCCTAAATCTACGCGGGTCCTAAAGTACACACCATACAAATCACAAAGACCCGCAGTGCAACGCATTCAAATCAGGCTAAAATACACACACGATACACACAGTCAATTTCAATTAGTGTTGTCAGCCGGTCCGGGATCGGGAACAAATCCCAGCGGTCTGAGGCCTCGAGACAGTTCCGGGACGGATCTGGTATCAGTCAATTGAGACCGCATCCCGGCAGAAAAAAATCAAATCATAATTGCCTATTGATTCATATTGTAAAGTTTCGGCAAAATCGTGTTTGTACAAATGTACTTGCAAAATACGAGAGAGCTAATGCTTAACGTTAGGATCTATATTTTGGCTTTCACTACGATTGCATTGGGCCATAATCCACTGCTCCGTATTCGTGTCTATTTCTAAGATTCGTTTTCGCTTTCCACGTGCACGTAGCTGAAGCATCAGCGAACGCATTGCGCAATAATTCGCTGCTCTGTATTCTCATCTATTTCTGTGATTTCCACCCACACATAGCTGAAGAAACCAGTGAACGTAATGGTATTATGAAACTTGTCTTGTCTTGTCTTGGGTTAAGTCGGCATATGCAGACTTGCTGTACTCCGCCAACTTTATTGATGTGTGAGACCACCAAGTAAGCAGGTCACTTGTTGGGTTTTTGAGAGAGTTTGGATTTAAAAGAGTCCAATGAGGTTATCAATGTTGTGTCGATGTTTAACTCATTCCAATCCTTCGTAGTTCGAGGAAAGAAGCTGTATTTATGAGCATCCCTTTTGATTAGCAGACGCTGGAACTTGATACTATTTCCTCTGGTCTGCCGGGTGGTTTGCTGGATGAAGTTTTTGGGGTTGATGGCAACAAGACCTTTGATTATTTGGAACATTAGGCTCAGTCTACTGTATTTCCGTCTGTCTTCCAATGAGTCCCATTCTAAGGCCCGTAACATGGTAGTGACACTACTGGTTCGTCTGTAGTTCCCCGTACAGAAACGAGCTGCCTTTCTCTGGATGGCTTCTATCTTCTGGGTATCCTTCTTGTAATGGGGATCCCATGCAGGGGAGGCGTATTCCAGGATTGGTCTCACCAACGTTTGGTAGGAAAGTTGTTTTATTTCCTTGGGAGCAGACCAAAAGTTCCTTCTCAGGAAACCGAGTACTCTGGAAGCTTTGGAGCAGACTTTGTTGATCTGGGCGTCCCAGCGCATCCTGTTATCCACTTCAACACCAAGGTAAGAGCATGTAGACACTTCTTGTAGTTTTTGGCCACAGAAGGTGTAATCTCTTTCTGTAGGAATCTGTACTGCCTTGGATGGTATTTTCATGATGACACATTTGGCTGGATTGAAGGACATGGCCCATTTATTCTGCCACTCCTCTAGTTTTGATAGATCGTCTTGGAGGATTTGAAAGTCATTAGAATTTGTGCCAGAAGTGTAAATGACACAATCATCAGCGAACAGCCTTGTCGTTGACAGGAGGCCATCAGGTAGATCATTGATGTACATAAGAAAATCTAGTGGGCCGGTTACTGTGCCCTGGGGCACTCCTGAGAGCACTGGCAACTCCTCGGAGGGAGATCCATTGACCAAGACTGTTTGGGAGCGTCCTGTGAGGAATTGTCTTTCCCACTTTAGGAGCGATCCAGTAATGCCATATGATTGTAGTTTTCTCAGTAGTCGTTCGTGTGGTACCTTATCGAACGCTTTGGCAAAATCTAGGAAAGCTACATGTACAGACTTTCCTTTCTCAAGAGCATTTGTTATGTCATGGATAGTAAGTACTAACTGGGTGGTAGTAGAACGTTTTGCTCTAAAACCATGTTGGTTGTCAACCAAGATTTCATGCATTTCCAAATGCTTCATAATATGAGAGTGTACAATGTGTTCGAGGATCTTACAAGCAGTACAAGTCAATGATACTCCTCTATAATTATTTGGATCTGACTTGTCCCCCTTTTTAAAGATAGGACAAATATTGGCCCTTTTCCACTGTAAAGGTACATAACCCTCATTTATTGAGGTCTGATATATATCAGTTAAAATTGGGGTTATTTCATTTGCTACCATTTTAAAGAGCCACGGAGGAAGGTCATCTGGTCCAGATGCCTTGTTAGGATTAATGTTCTGTAGTTGTTTAAGTACTCCAGATTCACTAATAACAAGTTTTTGTATTTCCGGTATTTGAGTAGAGATTAGTGGTACATTTGTTACATCTTCTTTTGTGAAGTTGCTTACAAATACCTTGCTAAGAAGCACAGCTTTCTCTTTATCAACACTAATTATCTTATTATTGACTAGGAAGTCATCAATACCAGTACTTTCTTTCTTTAATTTTGCAAATATAGACCAAAAAACCTTTGGATTTTCTTTTAATGACATCAGTAAATTGTCTGTTATATACTCTGATTTAGATTTATTTAATTCTTTCTAATTACATTGCAAAACTTTTTGAAAATATCCCAATCTTTGGGCAGACCAGATCTCTTTGCTTTATTATACAATCTTTGTTTTTTTCTACACATTCTCCTGTGTGTTCTTGTGAACCATGGTAAATTTCGTCTATTTGAAGCCAACTTTACTGGTACATGGTCCTTCATTATGGATTTCAGTTCTTTTTCTAACTTATCCCATTTATCCTGCGTTGAGCAGTTCATAAAACTTTCCTTGTACCTCTTACAAAACTTGTTTATTCTTTCTTTAATTCTTTTCTCATCAGCTTTCTGCCTTTGGAAAATTTCTCGTTTAGGTTTACAATTCCTTCTTAGTTTAACATTGATACTTGATTCTACTATATCATGATCGCTAAGCCCTGCAATGACATTTACGTCTTGGACGACAGCAATGTTATTTGAAAAGAAGAGGTCTAATATATTGTTTTCCCTTGTTGGGCTATTTACTAACTGTTCTAAGCCGTTGCTAATTGTAACGTCTAATAATGCTTCAGCAGTTTCTTTTGAGGCTGAACTTGTTTGCAATACAATTGCCTCTTTCCAGTCAATGTTACTTTGGTTAAAATCTCCTTGGATAATGACATCATAAGGCTTAACATGAGCATTTATCAAGTCAAGTGATTCTTTAAGAGAGTACACAGTAGTCATATCATTGTGTTTAGGTTTATAGACCGTAGCCAATAAAATTGGTCTTCTATGTATTAGGTTAAGTTGGCACCATATAATTTCTGATCCTTTCTCCAAGTCAAATCTTCTCACAATTGGCAAATTGGTTTTGTGCATGAGGAAAACGCCACCATGGGCATCGCTTTCTCTGTCCTTTCTATGCACTGTATAACCATTAGGCAAGAATTCAGCATCTAACACTGAAGGACTCAGCCATGTTTCAGTACCAAACACAACATCTGGCTGGTACATATGTATCAGTGTTTCCCATTCTGCTTTTTTATTCTTGATACTTTGAAAATTTATACAGAGGCAATGTAGTTTATTAGTTGATGACTTCTTTTTAGGATAAGACTTTGTTTCGTCCATACTATTTTTTGAACTATCATCACTATCATCAAACGTTGCTGTTGAATTTGAGCTATTGTCAAAAAAAGAGTCTGTGAAGTTGAAAACTTCACACTCTGGACACACCCATTCAAAGTTATCTATTGTTACATACTTGTCATAGTCGGATTCGGTGACATCACAACAATCAATGTGAGTCCATCTAATACAGCGGTCACATTCTAGTGCCTTTTGGCCGTATCTAACAGGCTTGTTACATATAGTGCAAGGTGATACACATTCTGGACATATCCAATTTTTCTCGGATAGTATCAATTTATATTCACGAGTGTTGATTTTTAAACAACTCGTGTGATTCCATTTGCGGCATTCACTACAATTTATCCATCTCCTTGTCTTGGTCCCTACTCTATGGCAAACAGTGCAGATTTTATCCATTGATAAGTACAATTTTAATGAGTAAATGAAAAACAATCATATTTATCCAGTGGTAACTTGGATTTTGAGTTAGGTTTGAGTCGAGTTGAGTTGCTGTAATATTGCACAAACTTTACCAGACCTCCACAGACTGCACAAAAAATCACCATTTTCACAAACTAATTCTAGCCTATTCTACACAAATGGAGTTACTTTAACACCTTAAAAATATGTAGTAGGGCTCCTACTCTTTAAAAAAACATCAAACAGTCAAAGCACTAAAAGAGTATAAAACTATTTCATAAAAATAGTAGAGTATAAATATCTAGATCTACCCAACAGCGGGAGAATTGAAATAAGATATCAGATGTAGTATATGGGCTACAATGAGTTCAAAGTGCAGTAATATTCCCATCGTTGTTCTTCTACACTACAGCCTCAATCATAAGCCAGGACAATCAAACAGTTATTTGTTCAACATTCATCCATCAAGTTCAACAGCATTCCAAGTCATAAATACAATCGAAGAACATGAAGAAGGGTGAAAAACACGAACAAGTTCAACTCTGCAACCAGAATAAAAGATGGCGACTCCCGAGTATGTCAGTCCTAAGATACCAGTTCAGGACAGCCAAAAACAGCAATTACATTCAGCAATCATTCACCAACAATAAGTAAAGTTATAAATAGTCTTACTTGATGTTTATGATGTTATATTAGATGAAGAAAGGGTGAGATAGATGCTGAGTTGAACATCCAAGATGGCGGGTTCCCGGTATGCTGTACACGTGATGTGCGTGTTCTGTCTATGGGAGGCTGTACGCTGTAGACATCGAAACTCGAATACCCAGTTGCAGTAGTCAACAATCAGAATAAATCTCCACAATCCTCAGATTTTACGCTAAATAATGTAGAAAACTTCACTCTATAGATCATCAATGTTGATTTTATTTGGTTTTTGATGAAATTTGTTTAAGATTTTTGAGTAAAAAGATGAAATTAAAAGCTAAAAAGTCGGAGCCCCAGTAAAACATGACCTGCTCGCTCGGCGATCACACGTCATTGCTTACTTCAGTCGACAGTGAAAAGTTGCAGAAAAGAAATCCCATAGAACAGCACAGAATTTTCTCTTGCAGAGCCATTCTTTTATACATGCTGAAGTTATTGCTTATTTTTTTAAATTCTCATTTTGAAGAGTACCTACATTTGCTGCACAGCGCAAGTACATCTACCGATAGGACAAAACATTAATAATTATTGAGGCGATCCTCGATCTTCCAATTGGCTTCGAAAGGGCTGTTCATGGTGCGATTACAGTTGTATTGGAGAGAGCAAGCCAGTTAGTTATGGTGGCACCGCCAACCGGGGCGACTTGTTTTCCTTTCCCACTTTTTGAATGAATGCTAACAATTTGCCACGGCGGCACGCTTTGATTGTTAACAAACGAAAGAATCAAGTGCACGTTAGATACAAATCACAATCATAACATCGTTTGTACATGGCAGTGACGTTGCTTACGTATCGCAACCGGAAATGTATATCGTAAGCAAGTTAGACCCTTTGGACAACCCGATGATTATTTGTAGATCTAGCCTAGTTTCATTCCGAGATCCGGGACGAACCGAGATCCCATTAAGAAAAATGAAAAGTTGCTGGGACGGTTCCCGGCCGGGAATTAAATTCAAGATAATACTACTAATTTCAATATCAAAATTTGCATTCATTTATTACATGTGTGTAGCTTTAGGACCCCTTCATTTTTCAGAACAAAATTTGACACCGGCACTGATATTGACTTGGAAATATGCGTTGCCGACAGGGATATTCACCCGTCGTAATTTTCTCCGCAAATCAACTTTGCAATAACGTAGAATCAAGATACAGAAATGGAATTTGCACAAACCAATGATATCTGTGACTTTTAGCCTCTGAAAACAAAGTGCGTAGCTTTAGGTCACCCCATCATACTTGGTTTGTATATATTGCCATTGACTGGCGAGGCAGACATGGATAGACAACACTTTAACAGGCTATCGCTAGCCCGGATCGATATGTGCGGGTCCGGGCCCGAGTCAGGTCTTCCAAAGTTTCGGCGGCTGAGCTGAGCTTGCCACTAGGCCCCACTAGGAGGCTAGGGAGCGAGCGTTCCCGGGAAGTGGGCTGTCATGGCTGTGCGCATTGTTTTCGCATATCTAGGGAGCGAGTTGGAAGCGAATCGAGGTGCGGTTAGTTAAATTTGCATATCATGGGAGCGACCTGAGAAGGTTGAAAATAGGGATCGTCACAGCGGCACATTCCTGTGTGACATTATTTATATGTGAGTACCCCCCCCCCCCCCGGATCTGGTCCCCTATTCTTCCGGGCTGGTATTCTGAAAGGCAGTGTATACAGCCACACGCGTGTGTCTTTACCTTACGGCCACACGCGTGTGGTTGTATCCACAGCATCGATATGAGGATACAGCCACACTTGTCTGAATTCCCACTTGAAGTCTATGCCGCAACAGCTATCGCTAGTGTGCACTGCACTGCACAAGCGATGTGTATTCATGCGATGGTATGTGTTGCGACTTGCAAAACTTGGATCGTCACGAAGGTTTTATCTCTCGATTTCACTTATTATACAAACAATATTTTCACTTTATTCTCACCTGGTCAGCAAGCAGGTGACAATATAGTACAATATTGTTTGTATTTCAGTGATTTTCAAGAGATAAAACTTTCGTGACGATCCAAGTTTTGGGGTTTGGCAACACAGACACATCGCTTGTGCAGTGCATACATACACACTAGCGATAGCTGAAGGGGCGCAGAGTATAAGTGGGAATTCAGTTGAGTGCGGCTGTATCCGCATGTCGATGCTGTGGATACAACCACACGCGTGTGGCCGTAAGGTAAAGACACACGCATGTGGCTGTAGAGTCTATACACTGCCATTCTGAAAATTGATGAAAACCAAATTACAGAATACGGTGCCCCCAGTTTGCCTCCTTACCTATTCTCCTTGTCCAGAGGATTTACATCACCTTTCTTTGTCAACTGTTTCACCTTGATGGTATCACCAGTCCAAGCCGCTTTGTGCAGTTTGGACAGGTCCTTTTCTTTGACAACATAGCCGGAAGTTCCGGGTCCATTGCCCGCCCCTGCGCCGGCTTGCAGCTGAGAGGCTGGAGCCCCAGCAGCGGAGGCTGTCGTTTTGCTCTTGCTGCCTTTCAGAAACTTCTTCATTTTGTCATATTTCACCCGTTTTAGCACCAAAAAGATCAATACTTTCGAATTTCTGTATATCTGTCTTCGACCGATAGCTTATTCGTACTACTGCATACTGAAATCAAGTTTTTACGAGGTAAGAAAACAACTGTCCATGGAATCCAATTCAAAATATCAACACGGTCTTCAACTCTTCGCTGACATAGCGCGTTTATTGTGTTACTGTGCGCCACACGCCGCACGCGTATATCACAATATACGTAAAAAGATCCGACGCACGAGGAAACCAGCGCTATGAAATCCTTCGTCTCTACGAACGCTATTTTGTTCACGTTCCATTGCGTATTGGTCAAAGGTCGCATTCCTCAGTATGCGGTCGACGCACTTTGATATAGACAGCAAGTGGAACTAGGGAAGAGGAAAGGGGCCCGGAAAGGGGGAGGGCCGGAGAGCTAGAGGGGGGGGGGGGGGGGGGGGGGGGGGGGGGGGAGGAGGGTAGGAGGTAACGTTAGGAACGGGACTTGGACTGAAATTGAAATTAGGCTGGGGACGTGATCATCAACCTCACCAATACAATAAACCGGCCCTCATGGAGTGGACCGAAGGAAAAGCTCCCCAAACTTGCGACGCCGACATTAGGATAGGCCTAACATGTAATAAATAAATAAATAATGATAATAAAACAATCATCATAAACTGTGAACACTTTAAACTTAATTAAATAGCACATTTTCTCTAAAATGCTTTCATGTTTAGTAAACATAATTCTTTGCTATTTTGGGCTTAATTTTCAAGCCTCTAAAATGTTATCTGGTTTATAAGCTCCCCAAACCTGCGACGCCGACATTAGGATAGGCCTAACATTTAAATAAATAAATAAATAATGATAATAAAACAATCATCATAAACTGTGAACACTTTAAACTTAATTAAACAGCACATTTTCTCTAAAATGCTTTCATGTTTAGTAAACATAATTCTTTGCTATTTGGGGGTTAATTTTCAAGCCTCTAAAATGTGTTATCTGGTTTATAGCATGGCTTGGAATTCTAAATTTTATTCAATCTATTTTTTTTTTTCATTATTGTACGCGTATCTCTATTTTCTGTCTCCATCTCTCTCTCTCTCTCTCTCTCTCTCTACCCTTTTCCAGACTGTGTGCCAACAATGCATGCCCTTCCCTCTCTTCCCACGTACTCCCTCTCCTCTCTAGCTTAATTCCTCGTTTTCTCCTTTTATCTCTATCTCTCCTCTTCCTCCTAGCCTTCCTCCAAGTTTGTGCTGTTTCCTCCTTTTTTTTCTATCTCTCCTCTGACCCTTCCCCTTGATCCTCTCCCTCACCCCCCTCTCTCTCTCTCTCTTGCCTAATCCCCCCCCCCCCCCCCCTCATTCCCATCTTCCCTCCACAATCTCCCACCCATCTTTTCTTAATCTCCTTAATTCTTCAAGCATTAGACAGTACACTGAAATCAATTGAAATATCTGTTTTTGACAGAAGACAAAGCTGCTTTATTTCATAATTCTTAACCGTATTGCCACCATAAAAATTCATTCCCTCATATACTTTGATAGTACTAATGCAAAATTATTAGGAACATAGTTTTTCTTTGTGGAACTGCATACATATATGTATATTTTTACAAAGATCTTTACACATGAATTCAGCTGAGCAAAGAGAAAGGCATCCACCATTCACCTAAATACTCTCACTGAACTTTGAACTAACAGACACACACTGACTACAATAAATCTGCTACAGTACCGTAACACAGAAATATTTGTGTAAAGAAGGTTTTGGATATATTCTTTATGTGCACTTGAATGCTATACTTGGATATTATCCACATTTTCTACTTTGGTCTCATCATATAATCTGTGTATTGTATACTGATTTGCATACATTTCCATAGGTATTATTATGAATAAACAGTAAGTTTTTATCATCTTCCTTCTTTCTTTTTTCAAATGCATGTTTCCTCTTGGCAATATTTCTCCATGAGAAAATTAAATGCTTTGCACTTGCATTACCCCTAAACTTAAACTTTCAATACATATCTAAAAGATCCTTTGCCAGATTTGCTAGTATATCTCAAAGATTCTTTGCCAAATTGCGGGGTATATAAAAATATATATGTATACAATTTTTTTTCTTTTTACATCCAGATGAGTGGACAAATTAAAGATGTAGAGATAGACATTCCTTGACACAAAATTTGTTCCCGTTTTTCTTCATTCAGTGTAATTTGGCAATTTGCAAGTGAAGTTAACGTAAAATACATACATTATGAAATACTGGAGAAAGTTATGGAATGGCAATCCACTTGCATGAGAAAGGGTTATATCACAGCTTCAAGTATGAAGATAATGCACTCATCTACCCACTGGAGTTTTTGCACCCCTTAAACATGTAACACCATTATTGTATTGTAAATATATATATACATATATACATATATTTTTTGACGACTTCGTTTTCAAAATAAATCGTTGATAAAACAGCTCCAAAAAAAAAAAAATTACAAATCAATATGGTCATGTGTCATGAACTCGCTTCCCAAAAAGGGTGGTGCTGTTACATTTTGTGCTTTCAAACTGAAGTATTTCTTGATTTTTATCAGAATCATTGAGTCTACCATAATAAGTTTGGTATCATCTTTTAGCTGCAGCTGTATTAATTTGCTATTAGTCTGCAAAGTTTCACAGCTATAGGTAATATATATCTTGCATTACAGCCTGTCATATTTGGAAGGCCAAAGCGGCGCAGCATGTACAAAATGAATGGGAAAATTCATATTCAGTGCATTTTTTGGAAAAATGTTGATACTGTACTTTGGTCAAAACTTGTCATATGACTTCAAATGTTGTACTAAATGAAAGCTAATATATTCCTCTTTACTGTTTTGTGATTGAAAAAAAGAAAGTTTAGCTAAGCAATGGTAGTGTTAAAAGCTGAAATACTTGGAATTTTAGGTCAAAATTGTCACTGCCTGTACAAAGTCAATACGGAACTTACATTTTTCAATAGTTTTGGGAAGATGTCAATATTTTGGTCAAAACTTGCAATATGGCTTCATTTCTTGTTCCAAATTAAAGCTATTATTATTCAGCTTTACTATCTTTTGATCGATGAATAATGAATACTTTATAGAACACTTAATATACAGTGGCTCATTAAAAATGTTTGATAATTTTGGCAAAATTTTAATGATTTTTTTTTTATTACATGACCATAAACCCAAGACAATTATACCTTGTTGAAAACGTCTAATTGTCTCCTGTAAGAATATAACATTAGAATTGCCCTAGGAGTGCAACATAAAAAATTATGTTGAAAACAATAAAATAAGAATTATTACAATTTTCATATCTATGTTTACAAAATTCTTTTGTCTTATATCTTGTGCCATCTTTTAGAGCATATTTAGATTCTTATTGTAATTTCCTTTCAGAAAATATATACTTTTGCTATCACAGGGTTGATACTTAAGGAGATATCAGTTTTCAAAGTTGGAAGTACACTACTGAAGGTAGAATCACCATGTAATGCAAAAGTAGGCAATCTCATGACACATGACCATATGCATGATAACACACCTCCCTTCCAAATGCGTGTCTGCATTAAAGGGAATAATAGTATGTTTTCCCAACATGAATACAAGTCAGTATGATGCAACCCAGCTGTATAACATTACAAAATTAGTCTATAACAATCCTCTATTATCTGCACTAAGGCAACATTCCTGGGGGGTGTAACATAAAGAGATACAATCAATCTTACAATCAATTGTATCTCTTTAGTACATGGTTTGCCATAGACTTACGATTGATATCAATTGTAAGATTGATCGTATGTTTTATGTTACACCCCCCTGGTATGATAATTTGTACAACCTTTGAAAGGGTATAGCATTTGACATGAATATCTCCCTTGCTATAAATAACAATGAAAGACTCTATGTTCCTGAGAAATTACTACAAACATATAGAGCTTTGGAATTTCTTTATACCATTTAACCCATTCGTGACAGGAATTATTTAAAGCCTAATTTGATCAGCTTTTATTCTTCAAATTGGCAACACCAACATTTTTATTTTATTGCAAAATTTTTCTTAAAAAACGCCATGTATCTGAAATGAATATAAATTGACAGAAATTATGATGAGAAGTCAAAAAATTGCCAATTTGCAAGGGAAAACAGTGATTTTAAACTTTCTATCACATTGCCAATTTAAGGATTTTAATGCTTATTATCCTTTAAAAAATTTTCAGCATCAAACAATGAATACTGATGCAACCAAAATGGGCAGTTTGTGTAGAATTTTTCGCTCTTTCTGCTCATGTATTTGGTATGATTTTTAGGGCTTTGCATTAAAAGATATTAGGCCAAACCACAAAATGTGGACCTCTGTCATGAATGGGTTAATTAAGGAGAATGAGCAGAAGCAGGAGGAGGAGAAAGAGGAGGGGAGTAATGGAGATTAATTATGCATAATTTATATTCAAAATAACTGAATAATTCACAATTTTCCTGTCAAAAACACATGTTGGAAACCAGACCATTTAAGTTATGAAAAGCAAGACTGTACTGACAGTGATATAAGCACGGATTACATTAATAAGAAATCCATCTCCAATTTAATATTTACACTGTCCATACTTTTACAGCAATTCATAATTTTTTCATTTTCCCTCTATGAAGCACAAACATTTTTAACAACTTGCAAGGAAGCATTTCTTTATATCCCAATACAAATTCATCAACAATTACACTACTCTGACTGTACAACCATGTCATATTGTCTATAGTCTCACATAAAATGTGGAAACCAAAATGCATTATAAAAGCAGTACTATGATAAATCGCTTCTCCATTTCTCCTCAAACATATTTTGGTCCGTATAGTAGTCAAAGACATCATGCTTTGTTTACTACAAAAACCACAAGATGTCACTATAAGACTACAAAATATACATTTACATTTTAAAACAGTGCAACGGAAGTATATTACAGTTGAATAAACAGAACAAAAAAAATGAGATGAATATTCAACCGTGCGCAGTCAAAATTTATGCCTCCGCCTTGCCAGATTAGAAATATACGTGTATCACACAATCATGTTCATTTTTTTAAAATTTTTATTAAAAAATTCAATAAATCATATCATCACTCTAAGAAATAAGCTAAAATTCTGTTGTTAATGCAAATATCAGAAATGGCTGCAGAGAATATTGCTCTTAAAATCACTGCCATGCCATTCCTGTGTGCATAAACAGACTTTGTTTGAAATGATCTTATGTTATTACAAGAAAAATTAAAACTTTCATGTAATCAGTGACCTCCGTGACCTTGACCTTAGAGAGTGAGACCTTAAAATCTAAAAAGGTCATTGTTGCTCCCATATCATTACATGAGTCAAGTTTGAAGTTCATCCATCAAATGGTTCTTAAGTTAACACAAGAACAATCCATTTTCATGTATAAATGTCCTCAGTGACCTTTGACCTTTGACCTCATGACCCTAAAATATAATCAGATTGTGATTCACCCACATTGGACCTAGCTACAAAGTTTCATGAAGATCTGTCCATCACTTTAAAGGTAATAAGCAGTAGTGGGAAAGGTGGCACTTTGAATATTTAACTACTTTTTTAGGTGGAATGAAAATTACTACATGAACTGAGGTAGTAGAATGACTAATTTAGAACATAGTTGATGTCTTTTTGAAAAATATTTGTTTAGAAATGGCTAAATTATCAACGGAAGATACGTCGAGTTTTCAGTGCGGTACCGCACTAAAAATTCACACACGTGTAAACAGTGTGTGCGAACCGCTATGCGCCCTTGAGCCGAGAGCGTCGGGGTAGGTGTTCCGTGGTGAGGGTATAAGGTGACGGTTGATGTTTGATCATTTCCTATTTCACTGAAAATCACCGGAAATCGTGAATAGAATACTAGATTATCTCACTCATGTATCTTTTCATGCAAGCCGAACACTATGAGACTATATTTAGGCAGTTTCATGCTAACAATTGCTACCACTACTGTTTATGACCTTTGATAGTGAGATATTGTGTTCACAAGCTATTGTATAGTTATATCAACCTGTGACCTTTGAACTTTTGACCTCACAACCCCAAAATCTAATCAGATTGCAGGTCCCCACATTAGACCTAGCTAAAAATGTTTCATGAAAATCGGTCTTTAAGATCTTGAGATATCAGGTTCACAAGCTATTTGAACATATGTGTAGTGATATCAACTTGTGACCTTGACCTTTTGACCTCATGACCCCAAAATCTAATCAGATCGTCGGCCCCCTATATTGGACCTAGCTATGAAGTTTGAAGAAAATTTTTCTTCCGTTCTTGAGATAGTGCGTTCACAGGTTCAGGGCGGACAGACAGACAGACATACGGATGGAGGGACAGACAGACAACCTGAAAACACCCTTTGGGGCGGAGGCATAAAAACCACCATTATACTCAACAGACATATTCTCCAGATCTACTGGGTTAAGGAGATGTGCAGCACTACACCCACACATCATATGAACTGTACATTATAAACGAATGGTTTGATATCATACACATGAAGTGAAAAATTGAATTTTTTTATGATGCGAGTCAATCCCACTAGTAATAATCAAGGATTACTGTTTAGTATAGAAAACAGGTCTCTGGCAGATCTCCACCCAGATACAACTGCCCTTGTGACATGCTGTGTATAGTATCTAATAAAAGAATGAAGAAAATTTACTAATTCTGTAGACATGAAGTCCATTTCAACTTTTTTGAGTCCTCACTAAGGAATCTTATTTAATTCATGAGATTTAAAAGCAACATACATAAATATTTTACCACGGAACCTCTGTACTATATCTCTTCAAACATGCTCAAGTTATAAAATAAACAAGAACAAGTAATGACCAGCATCACTAAAAGATAAAAACAAACCACAATAATTTATGCTAATGCATAAAGATACATTTTAAGCATATGTTCAAGTCCAAGGTAGAATATTTTGTCACATTTTTTTACTTTTCCAACTGTATCAAGAATTGTTTACAGCTTATACCAGATAAGATTTGTTTATAACTTATGTCTGATAGTTATATTAAAGTTAAACTTTCGATAAGTTTTTATGATGCAATATTTGAGGCTCATACATGTATTTTGAATATGACAGAGTGAAAATGAACCCCTAACACACGAAACAAATATGTTTTGCTTATTGGTATACTTCAACATTATGACTTTATACATCTCAACGAGACAGAAAGCAATATCCTCAAAAATAAACACCTTACATTCAATCATTGAATGTACATTATCATCAATACAGGTTAATGATAAGAAAATACATATCTAACAATAATCATAAATTCTGTTTGTAATATTGTACTGATAGAATGATACGAAGACAGCAAGATGAAGCAGAAAGTACTGATGAGATCACTTTACAACAATCATGAAAGACTGATAGATGATTGCAATGAAAATCAATCAAAGAGGTATTATGTAAAAATCATTGTGGAAGAAAAGACAAGTTTTACTTTCTACAAAACTACATACTACAGAACACATATGCATAAAGTTTCACATGTTGGCAATTCATTTTCACATCGAATTTCAATAAAAATCTATGAAAATATATTTCAAATTTTTTCATTTACATACAGATAACTTTATCAGACTGTTTTGTAATGTGTCCTACTTTTCACTGTTATCAAATCTTGAATACAAATGTTTGTTACACAATTATAAGCCTATCCATCCCTGATCATGGCTGTACACGAAATCCTTCCATTTTCATTTTCAAAAATACAAAAACGCTTTTGATCTTCTTCAAAAATTTTTACGCGTCTTGCCCCCCCCCCCGGAAAAATTTTCTGCATACAGCCATGTCCCTGATGCCCTTCCGTGGTACTCTGAATATTTTTCCTCTTTATAATCAAATTTGAATGAAAAGAGAGGAACAGAGAGAAGGAATGTTTTAAAATTTCCATCAAAATTGGCTATGAAATGAGAAAATGTATTTGACACAAGATATATTCAGTTTACAGAGAGACATGCAGCATCTTTACAGATAATGGAGAAAATCTGAAATTTTGTGTACAAAATGTATTGAGAGTTGTGCTCAGAAACCTACCATTTTAAAGCAACAAAGCCAATTCGAGGACTGGCAGAGATAGTAAATTGAGACTTTCAAACTTTCATAACTTTCTCCTTTCGAAACCGATTTTGATGGAACCGTTTTAAAATTGCTTCTATCTATACTCTCTTTTCATTAAAATTGATTTTCCTCAGGGTTTCATTCTCCTTTAAGTGCAATGGTTCTATTTGTCCTTATAATGTTGCAACTTTTAAATAGTGTTTGTGCAAATATATTCCACATGCACAGCCACCAATGCACAACCACTAACATATGTTCACTAGATCTGATTTCCTATAAATTATGACAATTAAAATGAATACCCTAAAATAATCATGTTTATAAATGCATGGTTTGGTACTGTGGAATCATCATATGACCCTCCATTGGAGAGTAATTACTTGTCCTTATTACTTTGTCCATCTACTGCTCTCTCTCTCTCTCTCTCTCTCTCTCCTCTCTCTCTCTCTCTCTCTCTCTCTCTCTCTCTGTCTTCTGCACAAGACGATTGTTCTCCCCAAGTATGGAAGTGGAAGGCTTCAAGGTACACCAACTATTCTTTCTTGAAGATGAGTGGGGTACTGAAAAGGACCTACCCACTCTCGACGTTTTGGTAAGCATGTTCTTACCGTCCTCAGGAGAATGTCTTGTTCATTAACATGTAGATTCCTTTGAGACTGGAGAATCATCATAGAACTCTGAATCATTCTTCCAAATCATTAACAGATGGATTCCAGAGACACTGGAGAATCATGAGAGGCCCATTCTTCATCTATACTTCCTGGTCTTAACAACTGAACATTCTCCCCTATATATGAGATTGTTCTCCAAGACATTGTTCATTAAACTTGGACATGCAGGAGGACCCTCAATTCCTTGTCCAAACTGTTTTGTCAGTTCCTTTAATCATCCCAAACAGATTGATTTCCCTTTATATTATTAACACAAGGATTCCAGCTGGGAATCATCATCAGAGTACCTAGAAATACTTGATCTACATGAGGATCTTTGCTCATCGGCACTGTTCTGTCCTGGAACCCAGACTAAAGGTGCATTTTCTGTTTCTACTGCACTATAAGGATTATTTGCAAAACTTGGAAAAAATTCTCTATCTCCGCTGTCGTACCCTGTGTCTGGCTGCTCCATGCTGGGTTCTGATTTACATTCCTGGTCACTGCTCGCATCTTTGCCACTTCTGTCTACTGATGTTTCACTCGGAAAAACGTGCAGAAAGATCAAATCAATACCATCATTACGAGTATCTGGTTTCTGGAAAGTTGGATCAACATATTCGTCTCCTTCAGGAGCTGTAAGAGAAGAGGAAAGCAAACTGGGTAAAGGATTACTTTAAAATTTGGGACAATATTCAGTTTAGCTGAGTCTCGGAAACTTTCCTGCCATACAATTCTGCTATGTCTCATTGCTATAGCACCTGACAACCACTTCAAGTCATTTCTCTGTCACCAAGCACACTGGTACAAAGGCTTGTTCAGATATGATGTGGCAAACCATGCAGGCAGTAAACCTTTATGCGAAGGGGATATGATCAAAAAAAAAAAAGAGAGGCATATCTTTTGCCTCCTGGAGTCAAAAAGCTGTGGACCAATCAAATTCTTTACAAAGTTAGCGCAAAATATGATGTCATGAGTTTTTCTGTACAACTTTTGGAAAAACAGTTCTTTTACTAGTATTTGAGCTTTGACGCATTAAAGTGATTACACAATGGTAAATTTTTTTTTTATATATGATCGAGAATAGAATTTTAAGAAGAATAACATTAAAAATTTGATGATTTTCAATCGAAATCAATGCATTTTGGCTAATTTTCTCATAAAAAGTCAAGAGTTGACCAAAAAATTTGAGTATGAGGTATGACGTAAAAGTGGGTACCCAGCTTCGCGCATTGCAGTTGTGCTGTGCGCTAGACTGTACAATACCTTGCGCGCATTTTGCTAGAATTGTGCGACAAGGTACCCACTTTGACGTCAAAATTGACGTCATTTTGACGTCAAAGTGGGTACCCAGTTGAAACTGGGTCACAGCTGAGGGGTCGAAAATATCCTGAAAATCTTATCACATTTTGGGGTTTCCTTGGCAACACGACTTTTAAAAAAACTTTAGGCAGATGATTTTCTGCTAATAAAATCATGCTCTTTTAAATGAACTAACATTGTTTCAGCATTGGGTACCCCCTTTAATGCATGTTCATGATCATAGGTGGCGTGGTTTACTATGCCATATGTGAACACTAAAAAACAGCATGAGTTTCTTCTTCACATTTGAATGAGCCTTTAAAGTGATTACACAATCGTTACAAAAAATTTTGATATATGATTAAGAGTAGAATTCTAAAAACATTAAAAAATTGATGATTTTCAATCGAAATCAATGCATTTTGGCAAATTGTTTGTGGCTTGGTCATGGTTGACCTCAGAATTTGAGTAAAATCCAGCAGTGACGTAGATGTGGGTACCCAGATAACGTAAAGTAAAGTAAAAAGTATTGACATTTAACCCTCACATGAGCTTATTTCTTAAAAACTTAGCTTCCTTTGTCATCGTCGTAACCTTTAGCAACATGACAATATGTGGTAGGTGAATATCTTTAATATCTTTTTTTCTTGCTGGCTATATTACGGTATGAATTACGTATCACAAATACTAGAGCCCACTGCGTACGTTACAACCCACCTTTATCCACCTACGTGTACCACCACATTTGGGTAGAAAAAGAATTGATTTAAAAATAATATAAAATCTCACTGAATGAGGGTCTGAATGTCACAATACCCAAACTGCAGGGTATTGTGAGGCAGAGAAAAGGACCGATCATATTACCTACCTTGTCTTCTTGTTTTGTCTGCAGCAATTCTAGTCCAACAGGTGCAGACAACCAGTACTAAAATGAGAAGGAGTCCAGCTAAACATGACAATGCTATTATCAATGGCGAAGCGAATGGAGTCTCTGGAAAAAGACATCAAAACAAGAAGAGTGTCAAAATATATGAAATATATAATAAATGTGCTCTTCCACTTGCAACAACATGGAATTAATTCATAAAGACTTTTCGCATGACACACGAAATGAATGGCAAGTGGGGATAGGAAAAAAGTATCTGCACTGTCCCATGCATTTCATCTGCTTGTTAAAGGACACAGAAATGTGCAGAGCATTAGCCATATGTCATTTTAATTTTCCCTAGCTGTTTACTCTGGCAGTGTGAACAAGGCTTATGGTGAGGTTTATATTAGGCATATGACAATGATACTACTTCCCCTGCTTGATCCTTCTATCAGTGGCGTAGCTAGGATTTCATTTTAGGGAGGGCGATAGTGAGTATGCGAAGCCTGCGAATCACTAATTACTGAGCACGCGAAGCACGCTCCCTAGGGGGGAGGGTGCAGGGAGAGGGGAGTAGGAAGCTCCCATGTTTCTTTGAATTGTTCCTTGTCTGCTCCCGCTCTTCTTACTTTCTCTTACCTTTTGCTTTTCTCGCTCATGCTTTTTTTCCCTTCCGTTCTTTCTTTCTTTTTTCTTTTTTGTTGGCGTTTTGGAGGGGGCGACTGCCCCTACCGCCCCCCCCCCCCTTGGCTACGCGGGTGCCTTCTATCACTTCAACCATCACTATCAATACTATTAATCCTCTTCTTCTTCCTATTTTTACTATGCTTGGATAAACTAGAGCGAGTGACTCAGCACCTTTCATACGATGAAGGCAGCATGGACTGTAAATCTCCTGGACAGTTACCTGTATGCATTTTGTACAGGATTGTAGCAGCAGCTACTTGTCATTGATGAAATGGGCTTGGAATAGTCAACTGTTTACATGCAGAGGCCTCATCATGATTTGGAGAGCCTTTCTCTGAATACTCCAGTTGGTTAAGGTGTGTTGGTGAGGCATTTATCCATGATAATGAGGCATACTCCATGACACTTTGGACTTGCGATTTGCACACACTGTTGCTCTGCTGAGGTGTTGAGGTTATTGGCCACCTTTCTCAGTGCTCCAATCCTCTGGCCAGCTCTCATGGCACAGAGATGTTTGGCCCATATCAGCTTATTGTCTATATGGATAGGCCTAAAATCTCTAGTTGGTCTTACAATTCAAATGAATGACTACCAAACTGGAGATTAGGGTTGGATGGGCTTCTCTTTCAAGATATCACCTTAGCCTTACACTCTGAGGGCTGAAAGGCGACTTCCCATTTGTCTGCCCTATTACCACCACCACCACCAATACTACTACTTTTACTACATGTAATACTGCTGCTACTAACTATCACTACTCATGCACTACTTCTACTTCTCCTACTACTGCTACAATTTTATTGCTACCACTGTGACTACAAATTTGTAGTCTTTTGCAACTCAAAAACTTTTCCCCAACAAAAAACATACTTTGTAAATGCATAGACTGAATGAACTGGGCATTTACAATGCTTGGAGATTTGTTTTCATTTCACATGCACTTCCAGTTAGTTTCAAGGCTTAGTATTCTACATCTTATTTATGCAAAAACAAGTATAACCAACCTTTGATATAAACATAGAAACTGCAGTATGCTGAGTTATTGTAGGTGTCTGTAATCCTGTACTTGACCGTAGTATTCACACCCACAAGGAACCGATAAAACGTTTGATTGATGGGGATATCGGGTGTGATAATGGTCATGACTGTGTCTGATGCGTCTTCAAACTGTGGACTACTCCAATGGACTTCGGCACTTTTCATCTTGGGCTTCCCACTCATATTGATATTGGGTGGACAGTAAGTTATCCGTGGTGGATCGGTGTCAGCTGCAAAAATGCAATGTGAAGAAAACAGTCAAAATGCTTATTTAAAACTTTCTAAAACTTTCTCTTGACACTACTTCTGCTACGTGATGTACTGAAGTCTACACAAACTATTTCCAAATATTAACATCCAATGAGATTTATGAATAATGCTGTGAAGCTTTTTAATGTAGCAGCAACATGCATGGACATTTATGCTTATATTTTTCTACATATTTATTTGATATGAACATAATCTATCATATCAGTGACAAACAGAGACACTAATGGTATGCACACACCCACACACACACACACACCCTACAATACAGACGTTCAGAAAAAAATACATGTAGCCAGGTTGAAAGCTCAGACAAACGGTGTGTTTAAGATAAGATTTCCAATAAAATTTACTAGAAATCGCAGAGAGAATTTACACATATCTGTCATATCATTATCTGGTAATTTTTTGTAGGGATTTAATATGACACATGTTACGATAATTTAATGACAAACCTTTGACATAAACAGAGAAACTACAGTGCGCTACATTATTGTAGGCGTCTGTGATCCTGTACGTGACAGTAGTATTGACACCCACAGGAAAATGATAGGAAGTTTGATTGTCTGGTATATCTGGAGTGATGATAGTCAAGATTGTGTCTGTTGCGTCATCAAACATTGGTCTCCGCCAAGTGACCTCGAGCGTTTCCATCTTGGGATTCCCATCAGTGGTGATGTTATCAGGGCAAAAGATCTTTGGCGGAGTGGTATCAACTATGAAAAAAAAAACATAAAGTAAAGGAAAATATTCCTAATAATTGCAAAGTACATGAATAAACTACTTCTTAGTCTTTTCAAAATAAAAAGAAAGATAAGAAAATTCAGCATAAATTGCAAGCAACATGAATAAAATTCTTCTTCAGTATGAAAACTGTTTTGCATATTGCCTCCACAAACATGTAACATGCTGGAATACAGACTTTCCAATGTACAGATCACATATGCTGAAATTAAACCAGAATATGAAACTCTTTCTTAACAAACCTTTGAAAAATAAAATGAAGCTTATTTTAGATTTCACATAGAATTACCCTAGATCATTATAAAATACAAACTACATGTTATTTCACATTTCTCCCCATAGCACCTTTGAATAGTGAAAAAATAACAAGACATATCATTGCAGGTGATTAATACCCCTGCCCCAATGTGTGTGCCAAATTTCATGAGAATTGCTTTAAAATTGAGGAAGTAGCTTGGTGCACAATATTTTCCCCTGATTTATTGCTATAATATGGCGTTACCATGGCAACATGGTTTCCGACACATTAAACAATATGTCTCACACATCTCCATCTCAAGACTAATGTGTGTTCCACAATTCATGAGAATTGCTCGAAAAATGAGGAAGTAGATTTTCCTGATTTATTGCAATGATATGCCATTACCATGGCAACAGTTTCCGACACATTGAAAATAATATGTCTTGCTTATTTTCATATCAAGACCAATGTTTTTGCCTAATTTAATAAGCATTGCTCAAAAAATAAGGAAGTATTTCAACCTACAAGATTTTTCACATGATTTATTGCAATAATATGCAATTACCGTGCAATTACCATTTCGACACATTTACAAAATATGTCTCGCACATCTTCATATCCAGGATAATGTCTGTGCCAAATTTCATGAGCATTGCTCTTAAAATGAGCAAGTAGTGCGATTCACAAGATTTTCCAGATTTATTGCAATAATATGCTGTTACCATGGCAACAAAGTTTCCAACATATTCAAAGAATGTGTCTTGGCACATGTTCATCCCAAGACCAATGTGTGTGCTGAATTTCAAGAGCATTGCTCAAAAAATGAGGAAGTAGATAGATCCCAAAGATTTTTCTGATTTATTGCAATAATATGCCATCGCCATGGCAATGCAATTTCCAACACATTCAAAAACTGTGTCTTGCACATCTCCACCCAAAAACTAATGTGTGTGCCTTATTTCATGGGCATTGCTGGAAAAATGATGAAGTAGTTTGATCCGCAATATTTGTAGCAGACCGCCCCGCCCGACCTTATGCTGATTCCTATACCCCCTTCAAACTTTGTTTGGCAGAGGGTATAAATATATTCCATCTGGTGTGGCTTTAAAAATGTTTTAGCTTACTGAACTTACATCGTTGAAATCCTTCAGCAACAACAAAAGTATGGACTACTTCAATACAGTATAGAATATCCCTCATCTGTGACACATCCAAGGTATAGAATGCAAATTTTGAACACTGTTTTGCTTTCCAAAATAGCTTCTGTTCATAGTATCTGCTTTAAAACTAATGATAATCATTACTTACCTGCCCTAACTTGCACATTGAAGCTGCATTCAGCAAAAAATGAATACTGCCATGCCAAGTATCGAACAGGTGTAGTCGTGCCAATTTGAAAGGCACTCTGCGAATGATCGTGAGAACTGTTGTGACCGTGTCGGCACCTGCTCTGGAAGACTGGCTTGGGAAGTGGCCACGTGACAGGTGCTTTATCGTTCATAGGCTTTCTCAGCTCTACCTTCTTGATGATGTCGTGATCTGGGCAGTTCACAAATTTGGGTGGCACACCTGAAAGATGATTTAGCAGATAAAATGAAATTTGCTCCAACAACCACCTGTATGAAAAGATCCCCTGTATAGAAAAACACCTGTCTATAAAGATCACATGAACAGAAATACCACCTCTCTACAAACACTATAAATTTGCTCAGCTTGAGTACCAGCAGTGCTTCTCATTAAAACTTGTATTAGAACCTTAGATCACCTACATAATAAAAGGCCAATCTTTTGTCTCCCTAGATGGGTCTTTACATACAGGTTTGGTTTCATATTAAATTTGAGGATCTACATACTGACAAACTTCTAAGGACCAATTTAAAGCAGAAGAGCATAAAAGTGGATTCATCATTAAAAACAAGCCAATAGCAAGATTGTGTCTCGCCCACCCGTGACTAAATAACACGAAGGTTTCCCCAAGTACATCCCTAACCAAGTTTGATATCGCAAAGTCTTGCAGGTAAACTTTAATGTTTGACCTCAAATGACCTTTGACCTCACCATGTCAACTCCGACAGCACCACAACATGATGTTACCCCTAGTGCATCTATGACCCAAGTTTGGTTGCCATTTGACCATCAGTTGTCAAGTTATGTGTCATAAGAGAGTCGTGCATGTAAACTGTAATGTTTGAAATAAAATAACCTTTGACCTTACCACGTGACATCCGATGCCACTATAACATGAAGGTCTCCCAAGTGCATCCATGACCCAAGTTTAGTTAAAAAGGGAGCAGACGTTGCAAAGTTACTTATCATAAGAGAGTCTTGCAAGTAAACTTTCACGTTTGATATAAAATGACCTTTGACCTTACCATGTGACCTCTGATACCACTATAACATGAAGGTCCCCCAAGAACCCTTTCACCTTATCATGTGAAGTCCAACAGAATGATAACATGCACTTCCCCTTAGTGATCTGCAACCCAAGTTTGACTCAAAAGTGTGACACGGTTGCAAAGTTTTGTGTCATAAGAGAGTCTTGCACGTAAACTGTAACCGTTCAACGTTTGACCTGTAATGACCTTTGACCTGACCATGTGACCTCTGACTGGACCATAACATGCAGGTCCCCTTAGTGCATCTACAACCCAAGTTTGATAGATAAGTGTCACACGGTTGCAGAGTTTTGTGTCATAAGAGAGTCTTGCACGTAAACTTTAATGTTTGACCTGAAATGACCTTTGACCTTACCATGTGACCTATGACTGGACCATAACATGCAGGTCCCCTTAGTGCATCGACAACCCAAGTTTGATAGATAAGTGTCACACGGTTGCAGAGTTTTGAGTCATAAGAGAGTCTTGCACGTAAACTTCAACGTTTGACCTGAAATGACCTTTGACCTTACCATGTGACCTCTGACTGGACCATAACATGCAGGTCCCCTCAGTGCATCTACAACCCAAGTTTGGTTGAAAAGTGAGTCACGGTTGCAAAGTTATGTGTGATAAGAGAGTCTTGCACGTCAACTTTAACATTTGACCTGAAATGACCTTTGACCTTACCATGTGACCTCTGACTGGACAATAAGATGCAGGTCCCCTTAGTGCATCTACAACCCAAGTTTGATTGAACAGTGTCACACAGTTGCAGAGTTTTGTGTCATAAGAGAGTCTTGCACGTAAATTTTAACGTTTGACCTAAAATGACCTTTGACCTTACCATGTGACCTCTGACTAGAGCATAACATGCAGGTCCGCTTAGGGCATCTACAACCCAAGTTTGGTTGAAAAGTGAGTCACGGTTGCAGAGTTTTGTGTCATAAGAGAGTCTTGCACGTAAACTTTAACGTTTGACCTGAAATGACCTTTGACCTTACCATGTGACCTCTGACTGGACCATAACATGCAGGTCCCCTTAGTGCATCTACAACCCAAGTTTGGTTGAAAAGTGAGTCACGGTTGCCAAGTTATCTTTCATAACGTTTGTGACGGACGGACGGACGACGGACGGACGACGGACGGACGACGGACGGACGACGGACGGACGACGGACGGACGACGGACGGACGACGGACGGACAACATTTGGATCCCTTAGTCTCGCCTTCACCTCCGGTGGGCGAGACAAAAAATACTCATGAAGAGACTCTCTGAATCATTAAATTTACACAAAATTCATGGATTCCTAGCTTCACAAAATACACTGATGATACAAATATTGCAATACTTGAATATCTGTGCTGGCTGCCTGGCTAAAGCCAGGATAATAATATGCAAAGTCCTTTGGAAGCGCATAGAGACATTAGATAATAATGCCATATGGACTATACAAGAACGGAATATCATTATTATATTTCTACTAACCTTGAACTTGAACTGCAATCTCATACCATTTACAGAATGGACAATCTAATGAAGAAACCTAAGATTTAAGAAGTGAAATACATAAGAAATTTGATAACATTTTATGCTTTACTGCAAACCTACATTATACAGACCAATGCATTTTATTCTGGCCTATAAAACAAAAATGATTTACATCACTGCTCCTGAACAGTTGATCGTAAACTGGAATGTGGTATGGCGAATTTAGATCTTATGCAAACTTAGTGCAAGGTTTCATCCTATTCAATACTAAAAGTTATTAGATGTCTAAATTCTACAGGAAAAGCCTAATGGATATGGATGCAGACTACAGATCATAACAGTAATATCTGACAGCACTCATTAGCTGAAGAGTAAAGAGCATGCTCTTTAATTCCTGCCCTAAAGCGGGATCCTCTTCCCCCAAAGAAACAGGCAAGGGTTAGAGATAGAGGTCAGTGAAAGTTTAAGGTAAATCTGATATAGGGCAAGAAGGGAATTAATTTCAAATTTCGAATTAATCAAATGCAAATTCGCAACTCTAGAATTTTATAAATTATGAGTATGTCTCTAATTCATTTGATTATTGGTAATAAAGAAGATTATAAATTTCTATTTGTTTGCATATTACTGGAAAAAAAAATTTATGAGTCACCATTTTTTTTTTGGTTGTTGTTGCAAATTTTGCAGATTTAACAACAAATGAAAGTGAACTTGTATGACGTTTAATAGCAAAATAATGCCTCCGACACCCACCTTCGGTGGCCAGAGGCATAAAAATGGCTACTGTTCATATCACGAAAACAATTTGTGAAAATGTCAATGCCCAAGCATGTCATCTGTAAGAATATTTTGTACACTTAAGTATAAATTTAGGCAGTATTTCATACAGGGAGTGTGTAAAACAACTGTCCACAGCTAGGAAAAGGGCCCATATTCATGAAACCTTACTAAGCTAGTTGTCAACTAATTACATTGGGAACAGTACACAGTTAGTTGACAACTGGGCCTATGAAGGTTTCATGAATATGGGCCCAGATGCAGATGTATTCTTCAGAAAACTAGAAATTTATGACATTTTAGAAGTTAACCATGTGGTAAAATGTAAAAACTTCCATATTATATAGAGATTCTCCCTGAATTAGGCATCATAAACAATTCACTTGGGATAAAATGTTGATAATATTTACGTATAATCTTAATGTAACTGCAGCAGGCTCAATGCAGTCAAAGGTGATATTGGTGCCATTCTTGCCATCCATCTCATAAAGATCAGCAGTCTGAAAAATGGAACAAAAAGCAAGGCATATGATGAGTAAATGTACATTTAAACAACATTCCAACAGGATGGCTTGAATTGAAAATAAATTAAAATTTTTCATAAACTGTTTGAAACACAAATTCCCTTCATTAAAAAAAAACAGGTTTTGAAAATATGCCATTACAAGATTATTTAAGAAAATTTTTAGACATATTCTTGGTCTGGAATATTCACAAAATAATGATAACAATGGCAGTAGCTGGATTTGAAAATCACTTTTTTTTTCAAATGAATTTCAAAGCGCTGATTACTAGATGAGCCCTTTTAGAGCACTACAGTTTGTCCAAAAAAAAATTAGATGATCCTATAAGTATCAATTATGAAAGAAATCAGATTGCAATATAAAAAGTAATTGTAGATTATGAAACCATAACTCTTTCTATACAAGTCAGTGAAGACCCTGTCTGATTTGGTCCAGTAGTCGTAAAGAAATAGGGATTTTTGTAAACAATGTCGTAAGTCCCTACTGTCCAGGTTTGAACAAAAGGTACCCTCAAATCACTATGGATATTAAAGTCACACATTTTTTTAATTGTTTGCAAAGAAAATTACTATTTTCTTTTTATTTGTGCTATGGTTGTGATGAAAACAATCTATTTTTTGCCATAGTTATCATCATTCTTGACGTTGTTGTTGCAAAGAAGGGAATGTGGATATGTTTTTCCATAACAAAATAAATCATGAATGAGAAAAGATGAGCAGTTTTCAGAGTTTTTAAGATGTTGGTCATTTGTAATTTATAAAATTCAGTGATTATAAAAGAAAATAATGAGACTATTTCTTAAGTGCCTTGTCTTGATCTTTGAAGCAGGTATTTTTTACATAATCTAGAAAATCATTGTTGAAATGATATGCATAAATTTGAATAAACATGTAAACCAGTCTCATGTGAACAAGATATTTTCATTTTGTGGATGCCAAGGACATTATTGATAAAAGATGGAGTAAAGTGACCAATGGCATACTTTACTAAATTCCCTGATCCTTTGACTATTATACTACAAAAAGAATTATTACCTATGATGATACACCACTGCAATAACAATCATAGCACATCAAAACAAAACAGCAATTTCTTTTGTAAACCACTCAAAAAAGGATAGTGGGATTGTCCATTATGCTTTGAGTTCTCCATCTGTCCAAACTTGAACGGGAATGACCTATGATGTCCGTTTCAAAAATCTGTATTTCTTCGTGACTAATGGACCGAATCAGACGGGGTCTTCACTGACAGGTAGAGGAATAGCTGTAGTTTCATAATCTAGAATGACATTTCATATTGCAAAATGATTTCTTTCATTATTTATGCTTATTATCCCATCATAATTTTTTGGAGGGGACAAACTGTACAGAATCCATTGTATTTCTGTTTATTGGGTACTCATTTTCTTCACCTGTGTAGAGAATGGCAAATGAAAAATTAGATCCTGTAGGCCATCATGTGATCCATAATCCAGTAACCTATTCTACAGTGGAAAACAATGCTCCTGTTTTTAATACCAGGCAATTAAAGATGAAATAACAGTCGCATTGATCTTGTCATCCTTGAGCCTGTTTCTCAAAAACATCATAAGTTCTTAGACAACCCACAGGGACATGTGTTGCAGAATTTGCACTTTAATTGGATGTCCAGGAACTTACACTTATGACGGTTTTGAGAAACAGTTCCCAAGTTTAATGTATGAATAGATTGACAGATAGCTGGATAAATAGATAAATAGATAAATTAATAAATTAATAAATTAATCAATAAACAAACAAATAAAAAAATAACTATAAATAAATCACTATAAATAAACAATTATAAATAAACAGACAACAGACAAATAAATCAATAAATTAATAAATCAATAAATCAATAAATGAAACACCTCTCCTACTGAAGTTCAAGCATAGTCTTTGTCCCTGGAATTCAAATCAAACTTCTCAGCTTAATATTCCTCTTCCTGTGTTTCCACATTACTGCACTGATAAAAGAAAATATTTAAGTATTCAGCAGGCTACTCACACTAAAATCCACAAATCTGTGTTTGTATGGAACAGTGTCAAGATAAACCTCAAAACGCTTGAAGCCGTAGTGAAGATCTTCGAAGAGAGTGAGATTTATAGCAAAAGGTGCGTCATGAACCTTCAGGTCTGGTACCCAACCTAGATGAACAGTCAGAAAATGAGAAAAGTTACATATCAATTCAAATCGATAATAATCTTACAATCATTTCCACAATTGAAATTACACACTACACAGAAGAAACATACTGAGGAAAAAAAGAAAAGCATCTATTCATATTCCAATGAGTGTTGGATTTTATCTTCTTCTTTCTTCTCTTTTAGTATTTATCACCCAAAATGTATAAAAGTAGACCATGTAGCTTACAAATATCCCAGTTATTCAATTCTGCAAATACTTGCCAGCTTGAGAAAAAAAGCAAAATTTGCCAGGACTATTATGATGCAATTTACTCAGACTCCAAATGTAAAGAGTAACGAATGCCATTGTACAGAAAGTAATAAAAACAGAACTGTATGTACTTCTAGTGGTAGAATAGTCAAACAGCCAGAACGGCTAGTCTTGTGAAATGTTCTTTTATATACAATATTTTATCTACTAAAGCCTATGTATTCACATTTATGTATGTATGTATGTATAATAATTGTAAATACGTTTCTTTGTTTGTACTCTCATATCCCGAGAGGGGGTCTATAGAGTTAATCAATCTTATCTTATCTTATCTAGTACAATTCACACTGGGAGTAATTTACAATTTACAATTCAGTGTCAACATTGCCGAAAATTTGTTTACAAATTATCTTATCTAGTACACATTTCAACATCCCATCAGGAACCAAATCAATAGTTTGATGGTGTCAATTCTACTGTTTTCACATTCACCAACATTCCTCTAGTGAGTCTAGTTTAGTGAACTTGCACATCTCATACAGAATTTCTTCTTTCATTGACACTGAATTGTAAAGTTCATAATGCAAAAGAATTTCTTCTTTCACTGACACTGAATTGTAAAGTTCATAATGCAAAAGAATTTCTTCTTTCATTAACAATGAATTATAAAGTTTGTAATGCAAAAGAATTTCTTTCATTGACACTGAATTGTGCAAGTTCATAATGCAAAAGAATTTCTTCTTCCATTGACAGCGAATTGTACAAGTTTGTAATGCAAAAGAATTTCTTCTTTCATTGACATTGAAATGTACAAGTTTGTAATGCAAAAGAATTTCTTCTTTCATTGACTCCTAATTGTACAAGTTCGTAATGCAAAAGAATTTCTTCTTTCTTTGACACTGAATTGTACAAGTTCGTAATGCAAAAGAATTTCTTCTTTCTTTGACACTGAAATGTACAAGTTTGTAATGCAAAAGAATTTCTTCTTTCATTTCAAACTGCATTGTACAAGTTTAAAAAGCATATTGGAAGTGTCAAGATACACGTTGTTTGATACTGGTGATATGACACACGGTCACTGCTTCAAAGAAAATTTGAAGGATTTTACAAATTCTAAATTTCAACCCTAGACCAAACCACCTTTACCCTAACCCCATCCCGAAACCTAACCTAAAATCTAACAGCAATACCCTCATCCTATAACCATCACGAAGTAAAAAAAAAAAAAAAAAATGATTGTCACTAGTGAATATGTCAAAGCACCATGTTCTTTTTTTCACTTCTATAATTCAGTATACTTACATGTTTCATAAGGAATATTCACTGTCTTTGATACTGCGTTGGCCCAACGGTCATTCGTAGGCAATGTTAAGATGCTGACTCGGTACTGTCCTCCTGGTCGCAAGCCTATAAAGCCATCATAGTAGAACTCATGCTGTAAAAGAAAGATACAAAGGAATTCTATAAATTAGGGGGCCAAGTTGTGACATTTTTGGTGTCCCAGTTACATTAGGAACTAAGCCATCCAAACTGTCATGAAACTAGTGTAAAGTCTCATCTTAGATCCAATGAATGAACATTTAGGGCCTACTGTTTAATATTTGGTAGAACAACTAAAACTCTAACAGGTTTCATGACAATTTTGTTCAATGTTCCTGATGTAACTGGGACACCAAAAGTATCACAACTTGGACCCCTAATTTATGGAATTACTCGGTACAAAGGAAAATACACACAAAAAAGTTTCAAGTGTAAAAAGGAAGCCTCTCCTCCATTTAGTTAACAATTCTGTATACCCTTGTGAACACCTGAAATTGAGAGTGTATCAAAGTAAAAAAACAAAAAATCCATTTGAATTCACTATGAAAAAGGATCTGCCATGGACTACATAACCTGTAGTTCCTGTTAAGCACTTTACTTCATGGAACAGAGTACGGTAATAAAGTTTTTATGTATCTCTCCATTACCACATTTTAAAATATTATTCGTTAGAAATTTCAGGGGATTTTTAAGATAAGCCTGAGTTCTGGTAAAGGTTCAAATGGTTTGTGAGATTTCTCATTCTTTATTTGCGTAAGGAGGAATATCATAGTAAAAAAGTTCCCTGAAAATGATTGCTCTTCAAATGCCCTAATATTCAAAAATAGGATGAGAAATAGCTGAAATGTTTTGACCCAACCTTTGTGCCACATGTGTTTGTGGTCCCATATATTTATCTCTGTGTGCAATGCATGTGCTGTGTGTGGAAAGTGGGTTAATTTCTTATCAATGTGATGATTCAAAAATCTCACACTACATTTAATTTAACTTTCCCAGCTACTTGGATACATGTTCTGCAATTGCATGACCAGGGTCCCGTAACGCAAAGATTTGCAATCAATCGCAAAGTTGTAACAGCCAATCAAGACCATTGTTTCATGCGCATCTCGTACCAAAAAGTGACCCTGGACCAATCAGAATGGTTGTTTTAAATTTGCGATTGATCGCAAACCTTTGTATTACGGGCCCCTGAACTCAACTTTGTCTTAACCCCTTGTATATATGGGAACTGGGTGGCCCCTGAGTCTTTGGGAATTAGAGAATTCAGTAGTCAACTGGTTAAAGTTATTCTAAGTTGTATCAAACTACATGTAAAATTGTATCTTGTTGCTGCAGTCCAATACCTTTGCACTGGCAAATCCAAGATCTCAACATAGAAGAGGCATGAGCCTCCTGCATGCATTTAAAACTTATTTTGATAGTTTTTAAAGCAAATCTAGGATTTTGCACTTTGTTCATAAGATACTGATTATTACCTTTTGAAATATACAGGAATAAAGTAACCATGTCATCAAAAATTTTGTGATGACAGATGTTCAATTAATTTTGCATTCACCACCTTTTAACCAAGAGGTACTTGGCTTTTTCACATAGAGAACAAGAAATTTCATCACATAATAAATCTATAATATTGATTTGGATATAAAAACAGTATATTCATTCCGTTTCACTTTTACAAAGAAAGCATCACAGATGCTGTTAAATTTGTTTTCTCAAAGCATTTCCTATCCCAAACAGACAAAACATCAATTAGATGTTGTTCTTTGCCTTAGTAGTATACATATTTTCTACTACACTGAATGGTAAAAAATTCTGAAGGTTTGTCAGAACTAAACCACAAACAAAGAGGCCTTTCCCTTTTTGCAATGAGAAATATATATACGGATATCCTTGACTACTTCCTATTGATACATGACAAGTACTCTGCATTCTCAGAATTAAAAAATCATCGAGGCTATCACATAATGTTATCAAACTCTTTCAATAATGAATGCTTATTCACTTTCTTTGAAAACCTTCAGAGAACATTCAACTATTACGTTGTCTGAGTACAGTTTTTCCACTGTTGAGATATGAGAAAATATAATGTTCTAAAATGGCCATTTCAGTGTTCACTACCAGATTCTGTAAATCCCCATAGACTTTGTACAGGGTCCATCCAGTTAGTTCCTGTAAGCAATGGACTAAGAATGATTGCAAAGGGCCATGGGTCAAACTATTCTCATGTTTATCTTTCAAACTCATTGTCAAATGTAAACCAAATTAAATCAGTATTACTCATTCTTGCACCATTCCTTACAAAGACAAGTGAATGGAATCATTTCTGGTTTGGTACAGCAGATCATTCAAGATTTCCCACCCAACTCTTCTGTTCCAGGGCTCCCTTTCATAGAAGTTGTTATCAATAACAACTGCCACATTTCTATGACAAATTTGCTCTCAGCAAATCCTATGCAAGGATTTTCAGTATAGCTTGTTTATGTGCGTAGCCAGGGGGGCGATGGGGTGGTCACCCCCCCAAAAAAAACATTAAAAAAAAAGAAAAAAGAAAGAAAAAAGAAGAAAAAAAAAGCGTGAGTGAGAAAAGAAAAAGATAAGAGAACATTAAGAAGAGCAGGAGCAGACAAGGAACAATGACAAAGAAACGTCAGAGCTTCCTGCACCCTCCCTTCTAGGGAGCGCACGAGTGATTCGCATGCTCCGCGTGCTCACTACCGCCCCCCTAAAATTAAATCCTAGCTATGCCACTGAGTTATTGTAACTTATTATTGATAACAAGTTTTAAGAAATGGGGGGGGGGGGGCAGGAGCCAGTTGCAAATCTTTGGTTACTTGATGTTTTAATGGTTTTATGAAGATGGACACTCTTTGTACCTATTACAACTACTTGAAGTGAATATTGCCACTTGGTGTTGACAATTTTATGATCCACTCTCAATTTGTTCCTGGCTGGAATAGTATTGCCACCAAACTCGTAATGAAATGGGAAATTTCAAGCATATATTACGAGTGACTAGAGCTCCATAACACAAAGATTAGCAATCATTCGCAAAGTTCGAACAGCCAATCAAGACCATTGTTTCATGCATATCTCATTCAAAAAGATGACCCTGGACCAATCAGAATGGTTGTTTTGAATTTGCGATTGATCGCAAGCCTTTGTGTTTCAAGCTCCAGGACTGAGCAAAATAGACATTAAGGCAGATGAAGAAAAAATCTGATTGTTATCATTCTATCAAGCAACACTAACCAAAGAATACCTGATTATAATAAGCCAATTTGTAATATGAAACACAGGCTTTTATTTTTCAAAATTATAAACCAAAACAACAATCATTCAATCTTCATTTCTATAAACACAAGATAAATATCACTACGTCTCCTATATGCTTATGTCCATATTCAGTTAATACATGACTAAAATTGTTCTCGAATTATTGTGGTATGTCAAAGAGTATTAAAACCTATAATCACATGTTAATTAACCTCTTTGACCTTTGACTTGTGACCTAACAACCCCAAAGTCTCCTCACTTTCTCTCATCATAGTCATTGCAATAAAAACAAAAATTATGCAGGTCACATGATGGAAATCTAACCAAATATAGCGCATATACATATAGAAAACTTTATATAAATTAAACTGATGAGTCATGATATGAATATATAGCAAGACAAGAACATTGAGGAAAAAGATGATGAAGAAAAAGAAGAAGAAGAAGAAGAAGAAGATAACGACGAGGAGAAGAAGAAGAAGACAAAGGAGGAGGGAAAGGAAGAGAAGATAAAAACAGAAAAGGGAGAAAAAAGAACAGGAACAAAAACAAGAAAAAAAAATAAAAAGAGAAAAAAGGACAATAAACCAATAGCAAGATTGTGTCTCGCCCACCCGTGATTAAATAACAAAAAGGTTTCCCCAAGTACATCCGTAATCAAATTTGATGTCACAAAGTCGTGCAGGTAAACTTTAATGTATGACCTCAAATAACCTTTGACCTCACCATGTGAACTCCCACAGCACCACAACATGATGCTACCCCTAGTGCATCTATGACCCAAGTTTGGTTGCCATTTGACCATCAGTTGTCAAGTTATTTGTCATAAGAGAGTCTTGCAGGTAAACTTTAACGTTTGAAATAAAATGACCATTGACCTTACCATGTGACCTCTGATACCACTATAACATGAAGGTCCCCCAGGAACATCTATGACCCAAGTTTGGTTGTCACTGGACCAACAGTTGTCAAGTTATGTGTCATAAGAGAGTCTTGTAGGTAAACTTTAACGTTTGAAATAAAATGACCTTTGACCTTACCATGTGACCTTCGATACCACTATAATATGAAGGTCCCCAAGTACATCTATGACCCAAGTTAAGTTGAAAAGGGAGCAACGGTTGCAAAGTTTTTTTGTCATAATAGAGTCCTGCAGATAAACTTTATCATTTGACCTAAAATGACCTTTGACCTTTAATACCATGTGACCTCCGATACCACTATAACATGAAGGTCCCCCAAGTACATCTATGACCCAAGTTTGGTTGCCATTGGACCAACAGTTGTCAAGTTATGTGTTATAAGAGAGTCTTGAAGGTAAACTTTAACATTTGAAACCTTTGACCTCACCATGTGAACTCCCACAGCACCACAACATGATGCTACCCCTAGTGCATCTATGACCCAAGTTTGGTTGCCATTTGACCATCAGTTGTCAAGTTATTTGTCATAAGAGAGTCTTGCAGGTAAACTTTAACGTTTGAAATAAAATGACCATTGACCTTACCATGTGACCTCTGATACCACTATAACATGAAGGTCCCCCAGGAACATCTATGACCCAAGTTTGGTTGTCACTGGACCAACAGTTGTCAAGTTATGTGTCATAAGAGAGTCTTGTAGGTAAACTTTAACGTTTGAAATAAAATGACCTTTGACCTTACCATGTGACATCCGATGCCACTGTAACATGAAGGTCCCCCAAGTGCATATATGACGCAAGTTTAGTTGAAAAGGGAGCAACGGTTGCGAAGTTATTTGTCATAATAGAGTCTTGCAGGTAAACTCTAACTCTGACCTCAAATGACCTTTGACCTTACCATGTAACCTCCGACAGCACCACAACACGATGTTACCCCTAGCGCATCTATCACCCAAGTTTGGTTGCCATTGAACCAACAGTTGTGTCATAAGAGAGTCTTGCTGGTAAACTTTAACGTATGTGAAAAGAATCTTGCAGGTACTCTATAACAATGTGACCTCAGATGACCTTTGACCTCACCATGTGACCTCCGAAAGTACCGCAACCTGATGGTACCCCTAGTGCATCTACCAACCAAGTTTGGTTGCCAATGGACCAGCAGTTGCCAAGTTATGTGTCAGAAGAGAGTCTTGCAGGTAAACTTTAACATTTGTGACGGACGGACGATGGACGACAGACGGACGCCATTTGGATCCCTTAGTCTCGCCTTCACCTCCGGTGGGCGAGACAAAAAGAGATTGGTGCAATTACTGTATAAGCTGAAATTTTCGCGGTGGTTTAATTTTCGCTAATTTCGCAATGATTTGTCCTCGCCAAAATTTCCACTCAGAAAGATGCCTATATACTTGTTTAGAAATATCTTTCAAAACGTGAAAATAATAACTCGCTAATATGTCAAACTTGTCTCAAATCGCTAAAATATCTGTATACTAAAATATTAGCTTACACAGTATTTTAGGCCTATCTTTATATGCTTGCTTTGGATTTCCTATTTTATTGTGACCTACTTTGGAGAGCCATGACAGCAAAATCCTGGTGAAACGAGAGAAGGAACTAGAAGTAGTAAAATTTCATTGCTAAACTCAAGCAGGCTATCATTTACTCAAATGAAAATGAAACTGAATATTTCATAGGTATTGGTGTCCTGATTACTGTCACGATATGAACAGGACGTTTAATCCTCCTTACATTTCTGGTACCGGTAGTTGTTTTTTTTTTTCTTCAAAAGACTTTTTGAATGTAGTTACGATACATGATGTACCTGTACATGTATAATATGGCCAATTCATTGAATGGGAACTAGAATATTTCAAAACAGTGGTGAAACTTCAAGGATAATGGTTTTTACTAAAATATTAATGAGATGCACATTGGATTCTGATCTATAACAGCAATAACTTTTCACATCTACCTATTAACTGTTAGGCAGTATAGCTGTGAGGTTAATGGGGAAAGTTCACTTGAAATAATGTGAGCTGCACTGCCCTGCTTTAAAAGTTTGTATCCCATTGATTCAGAAATTAGAAATGAGGACACTGAATATAGAAAGAGGACGAATCATAGAGTGTATTGTGGAAGTGGCTTTTTTTACCTGTTGCGGTGGAAAAAAATGCACTTCATTTCCTACTCAAGCCATTCCATAAAAAACACACTGAATTGAAAGCAGTGGTTAAAACTAATGACCTCAACATAGATGACGAGCATGTAACCGAATAATTTCACAAGGTTACGCTGATCTGCAAACAGGATGCTCCAAACCCTATCCACAACTCACATTTCCCCAGTAACAAGAGCTTTTCAATGAAATCTTAAAACTTTATCAGTTTCACCTGGTACATAGTGGACATAAGTACAATCAATCACATTGGAATCGGTTGATATTAGCCAGCATGATGGTCATGCATGCAATGGGCAGGTCAAACAATTCTAGGAATTTTAATTTTATCAGTTAAGGTTTAGAGTCACTACATTAAAAGAAAAATGCAAACTTCTGCTCATTCTCCATTCTTTAAGTTAATCATTAACGACTTGTGCTCAAACTGAAATTACAACACACTCTGACATGACATGAAGCTATTATTGATGTGATTGAGTTTGATGACTAATAGTAAAGATGAATTCAATTAGGTTTGCAATTTGGAAGGAAGGCCTTTTTTCTACCGATTCTGTATGACACTAAATGATGGAATGATTTCTGCCCTGCATACATCACCCAGGTTATTTATTTCTTGCTTTGGGGGGGAGGGGGGGGGGGGCAGAAGTGGATTTCTGTGGCAGAGATTCCTGTATGGAAATGATTTTCAATGAGCATCACTGATACCATCATGAAGTCATAAACAGAATTGATAAATTACCATTCCTGTGAATTGGTTTAGTTAAAAGGAAAATAGAAAAAATCAAGGACTTTGGAAAAAGATGATGACGATGAGGAAGACTGCGTTTCACTAAATCACCAAAGGTTAAAAATGTTTGAACCTTTTTCTTTTTTTGTTTGCTTTTAAGTACTTCATGTTCCTCCTACAACATGTGCAAAGTGTGCACTTTTATATTGACTATTATTATAAAAGCCATGTATGCATGCTTTAAAACATATATTTTCTTGACATCCCAAGCAAATATGAAATATATAACTGTAGTAATTTTGTCATGTTGGTAAATTACTGTAAAGGTGGAATCATTCTTACTATATGGGGGGGGGGGGAGGAGGAGGCTATGTGGTGTGGAACAGCCTCGCCAAAGCAATACAAGATTGTGAGACTGTTAATGATTTTAAATGCAAAAACTAAGAACACATTTTGTGATGAATACTTGTACCTTTTCCAAAAGATGTATTTTGTGTACCATAAGTTTACCTCATAATTGATCTCAAATTGCAAGTGCCTTGAGCACCTTTTGTGGTGGATATATTGCACGGCATAAATGTCTCTATCATTATTCAAGAAGTTCCATACTGCAAAGATGATATTTTGAGGCAAAAATGTATCTCAGAAACACGACTGCAGAAGTGATTTTCATTACTGGTGCATGCTGATCAATGACACAGCAGATCTGTAACAGGATGTACCCTGATAAACAACAACAGATATAAACCCTAATATATTTATCCCAAACAACTTCCCTATATTAGCTCCACTGATGGAGAAGTAGAACACAAATATGAACACCTTTGCACTTTATTTCACAAAATGGGATTCTTGTATACAGCTGTCAATCAACCATTTCAATTTGCGTTACCAGAAGGGGAACATAATATACAACAGTCAATCTATTTCTTCCAGTTTCGATCCACATTCATATACTGGTGCTAATTTGACTATGGCATGCACATACACATGAAATCAATCAAAAGCATACATTACGTTCTTTATGGCAGATTTCTTAGTTTTTTTATACCAGCTCCAAGAGCCCAGATTTTAGGGTTGCTCAACAGGATTTACATGGTCAATGGCTAAATGTAACTGCATCTGCTTTCAATAGTTCCAGTTTTTTTTCCTTTAAAAATGTTAATTTTCTATACAAGCACTTGTGGAGCCTTAACTATCTTGTATCTATCTTCATTGTATTTCTAAAGTCAGTTGCCTCTTTTACTTAATGCCACTGCCCATTTAAACTTGATTTAATTTAGTAGTATACAAGATGATAATAAAAAAATCTATTTATTATTCCTATAATATCTGCTTTATCAACAATGCACTTTGCCATACAGATTGATGATCACCAATTCATTATATTGTGTTTTTACAGTGCAATACCTTAATGGAAAACGACAGACCATTCAATGCAACGCCTCAAAAGTCTGCTTACACTGCTATTCATCCCAAATGCATTTAATGGAAATTATCTGTTTACAAGCAACCTGCCTGGCAACCAGCCTAATATTTAGGATCTGACTTGAGCAACTGTTGCCAATGCACCATGAAATTGGGCGTACGTACCTGAACAGCTCATTTCTGAGCAAAAGTATCAATTGCTTTTAAAAATGAGATCCTACACACTGGGTGATTTCAAGTTTGGTGTTGGAGGCTGGTGTTGGTGTTGTGAGAACACCAACACCAGCCTCAACACCAAACTTGAAATCAGGCTGGTGTTGGGGTTGACCTCGCAAAATCTGACGTATTTCCGGTAGTCTGTGTTGTCCGCTGGTGTTGAATGTCGTCTGCTGAACCGAGTATCACGGTTCGTGTTGACGATTTACATGCAATTTCCCCATTCACCAACACCAGCCCCTAGGGATCGGGAAATTCATGATTTCAAGTACGGAGTTGGTGTTGGTATTGTAATCATACATGTTATTGCTGCTTGTCCCTCGCGCAGCAGTGGCACTCTTTGCTACGGCCACTCGTCACATGTTGGTGGTTAAACCCATTTTGCAGTCAAAACAACTTGGTATAATCAAAACCATATATTTCCCATGGAAGAGTAATATTTTTTCCCTTGGATTCTTCAAATGATTATGCAATTCGAATCCACTAAGATGTAGATTTATTAGAAATTCTGAGGGAAAATGATTTCATCGTCGAGATCTTTCGCTATAGCGTATGACGTCACCCGGTGTTGAGCTATCGATAAGGTGATCGGTATCGTCCCTCTAAACTGACCGTCGGTGTTGGAGCTCGGTTCAGGAGCCTTTCCACGCTCTCAACACCAACACCAACACCGCACACCGAACTTGAAATCACCCACTGATAGTAGGATGGGGGGGTTGGGTGTCCGGACAGGCAACAAAAATGAAGCCTTCTTTTTTGTCTTTGGATTAAACTTAAACTATGCATTGATTTGTGCTAATCATCATCAATATTTGTTCTCTATAATATTGTCTAACATTTTGTGCTAAAAAATTTAAGAGATTTGCTTGTGAACTTTTTCAATTGGCTGGTTAAAATCAACTGTCCGGATACACAACCTGTCCAGACACCCAACAACTGGGTATACATCCTGTATGTTTTACTACACAAGTTCACATAATGTGATTGTGAATCATCACACACATTTGATAGAAAATCTCCCCGCAACAGATATTCTTCACTTGCCTATTAAAATGTCCAATATCCATCCATATGCAAGATATTGTAAAAGTAATAGCCCAGGAGCCTGTACGTACCAGTAAACACACCTCCTGCCCACCTTGGCTCTTGGACAAGATAAAATAGAGCATATTGCAAGGTATTTGTGTAGTTAACACATGAATGGTAGATTTCAGCCTGGCAGCAACATAGCCCAGATACTTGGCAAGCTGCCATATTTTGTCTTGTCAAGCAGGTGAAGGTATGTGTTTTAGGTGTGTTTACAAGACCCTGGCAAAATTGATTTGCTGTTTTTTTGAGAAAGCAATACAATTTTCATAATTTCATAACTTATTACTGATATTATCATTTTACACCCAAACTGCACCCAAAGAAAACTACATTACTGAAGACTGTTCTGCGTGAATTTGACCTGAATTGAATGAGACACTTTTCAATTATCATGGTTGGTTATGTAAGAAAATGGATTTTCCTCTATCACTCTGCGGCAGTAAAGCCTATAGTTGGAGGGCACTTTGGTGTTGTTTTTTTTTCTGAGAAGTCTTAGGCCCCCTTCCTGAAGGAAATATTGAGCAGTTTTTATATTTTTGGAATGTATAGCCATAGCTCTTCCTTCTGACAAAATATGATACTCGGGCCTTATGTGGAAAATTTTCCCCCATTTTTTTAGGGGCCGTCTGACAACCCCTCCCAATGGAAAATTTTGTCAGTTTTTGTGTTTTGGTAATGTATAGTCATACTACATCCTCCAGACAAAGTTTGGTGCATATGTTAGGTGGGGTGAAATCAACCCAACTTTGGGGCCCTTTTGGGAGGCCCTGGGGGCTAACCCTCAGCGGATATGTTCGGTCTGACAAGCATTTTGTGAATGCGATGGATGGTCTAAGTAACTTTAAGGGGCCAAATCTCGTACATGTAAAATGGGGTGACTACATGTATTTTGGGACAGAATCCCAGACTAAGGAAAAATGAAAAAGTATCTGTGTCAGCATATAAAACAAAAAAAAATGAATATAAAATTCTTACCGCTAATGCTGCTTGATCACTAAGACCATTGTCACTGAATTTGAACATTACACAGTGTAACCAAGTGTTTGTTCCATAACGTAGCGAGATTGTGATTGCTCTTAAACGATTTGAAGCTGAAAAAAAAGAAGAAAAATACCTCCAAATCAGTGAATTCAGAAAAAAAGCATAAAAAACTCTGCAATATGTCCCTCTCATCCAATAATCATCACCTTTGCTTTGTTTATTCCTCAAACCACGGCTCTGCCTTCAGGCAATGAGGGACGTGGCAGGATGAATGATGCAGAAATTCTTACACCACTCAACAGCAATCAATCATATCAATGAATAATCTTACAATCCCTTCTCCTTTAATCCCTCCTCTCTTTCCATCAGTTATTGTTTTAATGTTCTTTTACTCACACCATGGCTCTGTTCTGAAAGTGATATCAAATTCAACATAGGTTGCCCCATTGCTATGACTACAGGACGTATGGCAGGATGAATGATGCAGAGATTCTTAGACCACTTGAAAGCACTCATTGATTAATCATACAATCCCTTCTTCAAATCTCTCCTATCCCCCTCCCAACATTTATCATTTCAATTTTTGTTTAATACTCACACCATGGCTCTGCTCTGAAAGTAATGTTGAGTATACCATAGGTTGTCCTATTGCCATGACTACAGGGAGGGAGCAAGGCAGGATGAATGATGTGGACCCCTATCAGTTATCATTTAAATTCTTGTTTAATACTCACTAAATGGTTCTGCCTTGAAAGTGATTTTAAGTCCAGCATAGGCTGTCCCTCTGCCATGACTACAAGGGGTGTGGCAGGATGAATGATTCAGTGGTTCATTGTACATGTACTCCTCAGTTGGTGGGCATGATGTGAAATAAGGTGTAATGGTGAAAGAATCTCTAGGAACATTCGCAGGAACCTGACCATTAATGGATGCTATCCCTTCGGGGCAGGTATCTGTGAAAAAAATGTTTTGAAAATAAAAAAAAAGTAATAACACTACTACCACTACTCATATCATATAGCAATGATAATAATGTTAACACATTTTTAATAAAAACAATTATTCTAACAACAACAACAACAACAACAACAACACTAACAATAACAATAACAATACTACTACTACACCTGTAATAATAATAATAATAATAATAATAATAATAATAATAGTAGGATATGAAGAACAAAGCCTCTACTGCTATATTGAAGGCCAGATGGATGCTATCATGACGGCAGTCAAAGAGTCAGTGAGGAAAGGAAAAGATATGACAGCGAAACAGCTCAAGACTGATCAGAAGAAAATGAGATTGGAAGGATGGAAAGAGAAGGTGATGCATGGACAGCATTTAAGACAGACAGAAGAGTTTGCTGGTCCAGAGAGTTGGCAGTGGCTGAAACGAGGAAGTTAAAAAAGGAGACAGAAAGTATGTTAGTTGCTGCACAGGACCAGGCACTTAGAACAAATTACCGGAAAGCCAGAATTGAGAAGGAGCACACATCTCCCTCATGCCGAATGTGTCATGACAAAGACGAAACGGTTACTCATCTGGTGAGTGAATGCAGCAAAATGGCACAGACTGAGTACAAAGGAAGGCATGATAGAGTAGCAGCTGCAGTTCACTGGGGTCTGGCAAAGAAGTACGGTTTACCCCATGCCGAAAAATGGTACGAACATCGGGCAGAGCCTGTCGCAGAGAACGATGATGTTAAACTCTTATGGGATTTTAATATCCAGACAGACAAGGTTATTCAAGCTAGACGACCAGACGTCGTTCTCTTAAAAAAGAAGGAGAAGGAATGTCTCATCATAGATATTGCGATCCCAGGAGACTGCAGAGCTTGGCGTAAAGAGGAGGAAAAGATACAGAAGTATAACGACCTGGCATGGGAGCTGAAAAGGATATGGAAGGTGAAGGCGAAGGTAGTACCAATAGTCATCGGAGCCTTAGGAACTGTAACAACCAGACACAGAAGCTTCCTGGCTGATTTAGGAGTCGAGGTGTCCTTTGAAACGATACAGAAGGCAAGCTTGCTTGGGACAGCTCACATCCTACGAAAGGTTTTGAACTAGAAAGAGAAATGAACAATGAAAAGAGGACTTGTTTGATAGAATAGAGAACAGATAACCCTAGATTTCTGGAAGAAGTCCGGTTGCTGTTTAATATACCAACAGAACATCAAGTTGTGGATAAAGGAAATAATAACAGTAATAATAATAGTAACAAAAATAATAATAGTAATAATAATAATAACAATAATAATAATAATAGTAATAATAGTAATAATAATAATAATAATAATAATAATAATAATAATAATAGTAATAATAATAATAGTAATAATATTGATAATAATGATGATGATAATAATAATACTAACAACAACAATATAATGATGATAATAACATAGAAGAGGTTAACGGTTCACCATGTGATAAATCCTGAAAGGGACTGTAATTTAAGAGAGTTGAGGGGGAGAGGAGAAATGGAGTGGTGAGATAGAATAGGAGAGAGTAGAGAGTATCTTTCTTGAAAATGGGTGAAGTCCTGAGAAGGACTGTAAACCAGTAGAGGTGACGAGGAGAGAAGGCTGTAACCTGATGAGAAGAAGATGAGGAGAGAAGACTCGACGTTTCAGACAGCTTGACTGTCCATCATTAGGAATGTACTAATTTGTTTTTAATGATAATAAAGTAATATAACAATGATACTACCAATAATAATTTATTATCATTACCATTATGGCAATATTAACAATAATAATAATGATAATGGTGATGATAATGATAACAATAATGACACTAATCATTTGCATCCTAGAATGTAGATAAAGTGATTGTTTTCCTTTGAAGGAGAGTGAATGTCACATAAAGCTTTTTTTTTTCTCTCCTCCCCCCCCCCCCTCCCTCACTTCTTTAAAACAAAAGTCCTTTAAAGGAGAGTGAATGTCACATAAAGCTTTTTTTTCTCCCCCCCCCCCTCCCTCACTTCTTTAAGTCACTCAGAAATCTTACTGTACAGATTCATGCATGACCTACAACATCAATGAAGTGTAGCTAAGTTGACTCAGTTGACTTGGAGAGTATACTATTACTACTCTTTTTAATATTTGTGCAAGTCACAATGGTTTTATATCAATAAAAACATCCATTTACAAATCTTCTTATAGAGTTGTATGACATTCAATAATCAATGAACCGCAGCTCAAGAACCTGCCACTTGATCATACACGAAGAAATTCTGTAAATCTATTCCACTATCAGACGAAGTGCATAAACAAGATCTCTTGGCATCAAATTTGTGGCTATTCACCTAAGAGCATTTTATTTATAGAAGTGTACAACCACATTCCCCAAAGGTATAGAAGCAAAGTGCAACATACAAAGATGTTTTCTGAGCCCTATAGCAACATGCTATCTGAATTTGAATCAATCTCAACTTGTTTGAATTAATTTATAATGAAAAAAAAAATATTCTTGACTTTTTTTATTTTGCCTGACAGAAGATTTTTATTTCATCAAATAATGTTATCACTGAATATTTTAGAATATTTGTTTTCTGGTTTGAGAAGTGCCCTTGGCAAAAATCAGAAACCTCAAGAGTTATTTTTGTCTGAGGCTTCTGACAAAATTTACAAAAAAATGTATATAGATTTTAGTAAGACATATCTGTCATTAAAACATTCACTTCATAAAAACATATGAATTTTTTGTGAAAAATTTAGTATTCCCAGAGTAAAGACTTGCTTTGTGATTTTGATGGGAGTGAGTGCCTAAATGTATTTTGCTTCAGCAATAAGGGATGTATTTGGGCATATTTAGTATTATTTGTTACTTACAAGCACTTAAACACCAGACTCATTGCCAAGAAGTCTTAGTTTCGCAGGGACAGCTGATGGGTTTGGGACACCAATTTTTTTTTATAATTATCTCAATTTCTCTGTGGCTTTACTAGGAGTTGCCTAAAACAGGGAGCCTGCAGTTTCAGTTTCAATTTTTGTTTACTACCCCTGTTACAGGCAGTGTAATGAATGCATACATTGTACATGTAGTTTCTATTTGATGTTGAATATAAATTTAATATAAATCAAGGTCCCACAAAATTAATGTGTATTTCTATAAGCAGCTGAAGGATTAAGTGAAGAAAGAAACTGAAAGTGAAAAGAAAAGAATCCAGTATAATCCTAGTATAGTGTCAAAAAGAATTCAAAATTTGTTTTTTCCTACGATAAACAAAATGGACAGAGAATTAAAGCAAAACCTGCTACTTGTCAAAAAGATTGCACAAAACAAGGACAATTTATTCCTGGTTATACTATTAAGGCTCTATTTTGGAGGGCTTAGAATTTCAAGAACAGCAAAAAGAATACATTTTCATTCCTCACGAGATTGTTTAATTCCCAGTTGTAACTAAAGACATTTGAAGGGGTTAGAGGCAAGATTGTATCACTTTCAAGAAAATCACAAATATGGGCAAATGATGTATCACTAGAACTGGAAAGCTAACAGATAGCAAATCGTATCAGTTTTACGTCAACTACGTATCAGGCAATTTAAAAATAATACAAATAAAACCACACTCCCAGCATCTCGTGATGTAGGAGCGATTCGCCAAAAAAAAAAATGATGTTATATGACGTCACGAATGGGTTCAACCTGTCCAAGCAGATGACTTCCCATACAGAATGAACATAATTGCAGTGCAATTATTTCTCAAATAATTAAATTTAGTGTATTTTATCGTGCTCAATTTTTCACCATTCTAAAAGGGAAATGAAATCAATTCTAATAACTGAAATCTCATTTTGTAAATATACAGGATAAGAGTTCATGAACATCAAAGAAACCACACTTTCAAATTGAAAGCCCTGCGAATGATTGCATAGACGGAGTCACTCCCTCTTGATTCCTTTATCACTGTACGCCTCATGTTTCCATCTAAATTATACATGCACAGGGTTTAGGGAAAAGAATAAGATTAAACATTAGACTGACGGCTAATGCAGTGAAAGAAATAACTGAATAGAGGACGACAAAAGAGGCACTGGAAAATGTGTGAGATGTTATGAGGACATCGTCTGCTTGTGTAATTAACATTCCTGCCCATGACATCACACATCTCAGCGGTGTTTGGAGAGCTCTTCAGGTGCTATGTCGGGGCTGATATTGTTAGCGCCTGCTAATTGATAATAATAATACATTGAATATTTCTAAGCGAGTATTTTGACAAACTTGTTCAATATCGAAGCTTCACCTACGCAATTAATGAAAATTGAGTCAGTTTTAAATCAACGAATATCTACTTAGAATATAACTCATCAAACATTCATGTTATGCAAGTACAAGGTTTTGGGCCATGCTTGAGCAACGAGCAGTGAAGAGAAATGGCCCACTATTCGCACCTTTGTTTGTTTCCCTTTATTGTTAGCTGCCAGAAATTTGGTGGTGTGTTAAACAAATGTGTACTTTCTTTCAACCTCTATGACTTTTTTCACAATGCAGTAATTCCAATTAAAAAAAAACAATTTACTACACTGTGGCTTACATTGTATTTCCTAATGTGGTTTACAATACAGATCAACTGGGTGTGCAAAAGTATGAAATATTTGATAAGATACATGCCAATGTGTATTATTAAAGGCAAAACTACACTCTTTAATTTCCTTGTTTGCATAGTTGTTTGAAGTACATGTAAACTTGTTCCCAAAAGTGACCTGATTTTTTTTTCTGAATTACTTGCTTCCCTTCTCTTGGTGTGAAGTTGCAAAGGGAAAATATTCAATGAAAATAATCATTATAGAGTAATTTTGGCACGACTTTGATGGGAATATAATATATTGCAACAGATTATTTTCTTGCTCAAATCTGCTAATATAACAGAATATACAAGCAGCATGAAAATATTCTACTCCAATTATATAAGGAAAAGTGAAGAGGAACACCAATGTAAATAGGAACTTCAATTGCAACAGTGGTCTTGATGAGTCATTTCCTCCCACCTAAAGATAAAGACCTTGTAAAATTCATTGATCCAATGACTATAAGAGAGAAAACTGGTTATCAACTGAAAAAACACATAATATTAAAAATGCTCTGTTGTTTACAAGTGTACCCATAATGTTGCTCCTGAATATTTATCTTCCTAGCTACAATCTCCCAGTCAGTCCACATATAAACTGTGTTCAACTATAGTTAGACACTATAGCCCTCCATGTGCATAGCATAAATTCAATGCACAAAGCTTACATTACAGTAATCCATGTATGGAATAGGGTACTTCGTGAAATTTTTTTTTTTTCAATTTAAGTCAAAAAATAAGTTTGATTTATTGTCAATTTCCTAATGTCTGAGTTTGCTTTATGAAGTGATGATTAATTCTTCTGTAAAATGCTTTCACTAGTTTTGAAATTGGAATAAAGAAACTATTAAATAAACAAACTCTTTTCTTCTTCATTATCATTATTATCATTGTTTTTTAATACCATTATGGTATAATACTTTCATCAATTCACAAACAACAAACAATCATGTCAAAATGTTTTCTCTTTTGGTCCTATTTACTCAGATCATTTTGATTCACCCTATGTACGACATGGAATATTTTGTTCTACTCAAATTTAACGCATATTTGTGAATTTGCCACCATATAAGGCAACTCGGAAAATTCCTCCTGGTGTGTGAAGCCATTTTGTTGTTGACAGTCGATTTCACATTTGCGGTTTCAAAAATTGTCCTGGTAAACTCACTGGCGTAGCTAAGGGGGGCACAAGGGGGATATGGCCCTATGCCCCCCCTGTTGATTGGCAAGAAAAAAAAAAAAAATAAATTTTTGAGTCCACTTCACAACTTACCCTACTCTGGGAAATGAAAGTAAAACATAAATATGCACTTCTCATGTAAGTTAACCCTAATACTGAATTTTTAGATTGTTAGGTGCAGAGAAAATGCCATTTTCATGACATATTTTCAAAAATCTCCCTACCGTGCATTGGAGGGGGATACAATGTACCCCCCTTCCACACCCTCGCCTTAGCCTTCCCCACCATATGCCACTTCTCATATAAGTTACCCTTAATACTGAAGTTAGTGTGCAGAAAATGCCATTTTCATGCACAAATTTCCAAATATCTCCCTACCATGGGAGGGGGGATACCCCCCTCCTACCCTCCCCCATTCGGTCGCTTCGCTCCTTGCCTTGCCCTCCCCCTGTTGAAAAATCCTGGCTATAGTGGGTGGGTAAGCTCCTTCTAAAGGAGAATTCCTACTTACTTTTAATACCAAACAGTGCACTTTGGATGTTAAAGGGGGTACCAATGCTGAAAACGATGTTCAGTTTAAAAGAGCATGACTTTATTAGTAGAAAATCATCTGCCTAAAATTTTTTTTAAAGTATGTTGCCAAGGAAATCCCCAATATGGTAAGATTTCAGGATATTTTTGACCCCTCAGCTGTGACCCAGTTTCAACTGGGTACCCACTTTTACGTCGAAATGACATCAAAGGGTACCTTGTCGGCTTGTCGCGCACTTCTAGCAAAATGCGCACAAGGCATAATACAAACTGTACAGTCTAGCGCGCAGCACAACTGCAATGCACGAAGCTGGGTACCACTTTGACGTCACACCTCATACTCAA
>CM057151.1:21305443-21410960 GCA_029962745.1 Echinometra lucunter
AAAATATTAGCTTACACAGTATTTTAGGCCTATCTTTATATGCTTGCTTTGGATTTCCTATTTTATTGTGACCTACTTTGGAGAGCCATGACAGCAAAATCCTGGTGAAACGAGAGAAGGAACTAGAAGTAGTAAAATTTCATTGCTAAACTCAAGCAGGCTATCATTTACTCAAATGAAAATGAAACTGAATATTTCATAGGTATTGGTGTCCTGATTACTGTCACGATATGAACAGGACGTTTAATCCTCCTTACATTTCTGGTACCGGTAGTTGTTTTTTTTTTTCTTCAAAAGACTTTTTGAATGTAGTTACGATACATGATGTACCTGTACATGTATAATATGGCCAATTCATTGAATGGGAACTAGAATATTTCAAAACAGTGGTGAAACTTCAAGGATAATGGTTTTTACTAAAATATTAATGAGATGCACATTGGATTCTGATCTATAACAGCAATAACTTTTCACATCTACCTATTAACTGTTAGGCAGTATAGCTGTGAGGTTAATGGGGAAAGTTCACTTGAAATAATGTGAGCTGCACTGCCCTGCTTTAAAAGTTTGTATCCCATTGATTCAGAAATTAGAAATGAGGACACTGAATATAGAAAGAGGACGAATCATAGAGTGTATTGTGGAAGTGGCTTTTTTTACCTGTTGCGGTGGAAAAAAATGCACTTCATTTCCTACTCAAGCCATTCCATAAAAAACACACTGAATTGAAAGCAGTGGTTAAAACTAATGACCTCAACATAGATGACGAGCATGTAACCGAATAATTTCACAAGGTTACGCTGATCTGCAAACAGGATGCTCCAAACCCTATCCACAACTCACATTTCCCCAGTAACAAGAGCTTTTCAATGAAATCTTAAAACTTTATCAGTTTCACCTGGTACATAGTGGACATAAGTACAATCAATCACATTGGAATCGGTTGATATTAGCCAGCATGATGGTCATGCATGCAATGGGCAGGTCAAACAATTCTAGGAATTTTAATTTTATCAGTTAAGGTTTAGAGTCACTACATTAAAAGAAAAATGCAAACTTCTGCTCATTCTCCATTCTTTAAGTTAATCATTAACGACTTGTGCTCAAACTGAAATTACAACACACTCTGACATGACATGAAGCTATTATTGATGTGATTGAGTTTGATGACTAATAGTAAAGATGAATTCAATTAGGTTTGCAATTTGGAAGGAAGGCCTTTTTTCTACCGATTCTGTATGACACTAAATGATGGAATGATTTCTGCCCTGCATACATCACCCAGGTTATTTATTTCTTGCTTTGGGGGGGAGGGGGGGGGGGGCAGAAGTGGATTTCTGTGGCAGAGATTCCTGTATGGAAATGATTTTCAATGAGCATCACTGATACCATCATGAAGTCATAAACAGAATTGATAAATTACCATTCCTGTGAATTGGTTTAGTTAAAAGGAAAATAGAAAAAATCAAGGACTTTGGAAAAAGATGATGACGATGAGGAAGACTGCGTTTCACTAAATCACCAAAGGTTAAAAATGTTTGAACCTTTTTCTTTTTTTGTTTGCTTTTAAGTACTTCATGTTCCTCCTACAACATGTGCAAAGTGTGCACTTTTATATTGACTATTATTATAAAAGCCATGTATGCATGCTTTAAAACATATATTTTCTTGACATCCCAAGCAAATATGAAATATATAACTGTAGTAATTTTGTCATGTTGGTAAATTACTGTAAAGGTGGAATCATTCTTACTATATGGGGGGGGGGGGGAGGAGGAGGCTATGTGGTGTGGAACAGCCTCGCCAAAGCAATACAAGATTGTGAGACTGTTAATGATGATTTTAAATGCAAAAACTAAGAACACATTTTGTGATGAATACTTGTACCTTTTCCAAAAGATGTATTTTGTGTACCATAAGTTTACCTCATAATTGATCTCAAATTGCAAGTGCCTTGAGCACCTTTTGTGGTGGATATATTGCACGGCATAAATGTCTCTATCATTATTCAAGAAGTTCCATACTGCAAAGATGATATTTTGAGGCAAAAATGTATCTCAGAAACACGACTGCAGAAGTGATTTTCATTACTGGTGCATGCTGATCAATGACACAGCAGATCTGTAACAGGATGTACCCTGATAAACAACAACAGATATAAACCCTAATATATTTATCCCAAACAACTTCCCTATATTAGCTCCACTGATGGAGAAGTAGAACACAAATATGAACACCTTTGCACTTTATTTCACAAAATGGGATTCTTGTATACAGCTGTCAATCAACCATTTCAATTTGCAGCCAGAAGGGGAACATAATATACAACAGTCAATCTATTTCTTCCAGTTTCGATCCACATTCATATACTGGTGCTAATTTGACTATGGCATGCACATACACATGAAATCAATCAAAAGCATACATTACGTTCTTTATGGCAGATTTCTTAGTTTTTTTATACCAGCTCCAAGAGCCCAGATTTTAGGGTTGCTCAACAGGATTTACATGGTCAATGGCTAAATGTAACTGCATCTGCTTTCAATAGTTCCAGTTTTTTTTCCTTTAAAAATGTTAATTTTCTATACAAGCACTTGTGGAGCCTTAACTATCTTGTATCTATCTTCATTGTATTTCTAAAGTCAGTTGCCTCTTTTACTTAATGCCACTGCCCATTTAAACTTGATTTAATTTAGTAGTATACAAGATGATAATAAAAAAATCTATTTATTATTCCTATAATATCTGCTTTATCAACAATGCACTTTGCCATACAGATTGATGATCACCAATTCATTATATTGTGTTTTTTACAGTGCAATACCTTAATGGAAAACGACAGACCATTCAATGCAACGCCTCAAAAGTCTGCTACACACTGCTATTCATCCCAAATGCATTTAATGGAAATTATCTGTTTACAAGCAACCTGCCTGGCAACCAGCCTAATATTTAGGATCTGACTTGAGCAACTGTTGCCAATGCACCATGAAATTGGGCGTACGTACCTGAACAGCTCATTTCTGAGCAAAAGTATCAATTGCTTTTAAAAATGAGATCCTACACACTGGGTGATTTCAAGTTTGGTGTTGGAGGCTGGTGTTGGTGTTGTGAGAACACCAACACCAGCCTCAACACCAAACTTGAAATCAGGCTGGTGTTGGGGTTGACCTCGCAAATCTGACGTATTTCCGGTAGTCTGTGTTGTCCGCTGGTGTTGAATGTCGTCTGCTGAACCGAGTATCACGGTTCGTGTTGACGATTTACATGCAATTCCCCATTCACCAACACCAGCCCCTAGGGATCGGGAAATTCATGATTTCAAGTACGGAGTTGGTGTTGGTATTGTAATCATACATGTTATTGCTGCTTGTCCCTCGCGCAGCAGTGGCACTCTTTGCTACGGCCACTCGTCACATGTTGGTGGTTAAACCCATTTTGCAGTCAAAACAACTTGGTATAATCAAAACCATATATTTCCCATGGAAGAGTAATATTTTTTCCTTCTGGATTCTCTTCAAATGAGTAGCAATTCGAATCCACTAAGATGTAGATTTATTAGAAATTCTGAGGGAAAAATGATTTCACTCAATCGTCGAGAGCTTTCGCTATAGCGTTATGACGTCACCCGGTTTTGAGCTATCGATAAGGTGATCGTATCGTCCTCTAAACTGACCGTCGTGTTGGAGCTCGGTTCAGGAGCCTTTCCACGCTCTCAACACCACAACCAACACCGCACACCGACTTGAAATCACCCACTGATAGTAGGATGGGGGGGTTGGGTGTCCCGGACAGGCAACAAAAATGAAGCCTCTTTTTGTCTTTGGATTAAACTTAAACTATGCATTGATTTGTGCTAATCATCATCAATATTTGTTCTCTATAATATTGTCTAACATTTTGTGCGAAAAAATTTAAGAGGATTTGCTTGTGAACTTTTCAATTGGCTGGTTAAAATCAACTGTCCGGATACACAACCTGTCCAGACACCCAACAACTGGGTATACATCCTGTATGTTTTACTACACAAGTTCACATAATGTGATTGTGAATCATCACACACATTTGATAGAAAATCTCCCCGCAACAGATATTCTTCACTTGCCTATTAAAATGTCCAATATCCATCCATATGCAAGATATTGTAAAAGTAATAGCCCAGGAGCCTGTACGTACCAGTAAACACACCTCCTGCCCACCTTGGCTCTTGGACAAGATAAAATAGAGCATATTGCAAGGTATTTGTGTAGTTAACACATGAATGGTAGATTTCAGCCTGGCAGCAACATAGCCCAGATACTTGGCAAGCTGCCATATTTTGTCTTGTCAAGCAGGTGAAGGTATGTGTTTTAGGTGTGTTTACAAGACCCTGGCAAAATTGATTTGCTGTTTTTTTGAGAAAGCAATACAATTTTCATAATTTCATAACTTATTACTGATATTATCATTTTACACCCAAACTGCACCCAAAGAAAACTACTACATTACTGAAGACTGTTCTGCGTGAATTTGACCTGAATTGAATGAGACACTTTTCAATTATCATGGTTGGTTATGTAAGAAAATGGATTTTCCTCTATCACTCTGCGGCAGTAAAGCCTATAGTTGGAGGGCACTTTGGTGTTGTTTTTTTTTTCTGAGAAGTCTTAGGCCCCCTTCCTGAAGGAAATATTGAGCAGTTTTTATATTTTTGGAATGTATAGCCATAGCTCTTCCTTCTGACAAAATATGATACTCGGGCCTTATGTGGAAAATTTCCCCCCCATTTTTTAGGGGCCGTCTGACAACCCCTCCCAATGGAAATTTTGTCAGTTTTTGTGTTTGGTAATGTATAGTCATACATACTACACCTCCAGACAAAGTTTGGTGCATATGTTAGGTGGGGTGAAATCAACCCAACTTTGGGGCCCTTTTGGGAGGCCGGGGGCTAACCCTCAGCGGATATGTTCGGTCTGACAAGCATTTTGTGAATGCGATGGATGGTCTAAGTAACTTTAAGGGGCCAAATCTCGTACATGTAAAATGGGGTGACTACATGTATTTTGGGACAGAATCCCAGACTAAGGAAAAATGAAAAAGTATCTGTGTCAGCATATAAAACAAAAAAAAAATGAATATAAAATTCTTACCGCTAATGCTGCTTGATCACTAAGACCATTGTCACTGAATTTGAACATTACACAGTGTAACCAAGTGTTTGTTCCATAACGTAGCGAGATTGTGATTGCTCTTAACGATTTGAAGCTGAAAAAAAAGAAAAATACCTCCAAATCAGTGAATTCAGAAAAAAAGCATAAAAACTCTGCAATATGTCCCTCTCATCCAATAATCATCACTTTGCTTTTTTATATTCCTCAAACCACGGCTCTGCCTTCAGGCAATGAGGGACGTGGCAGGATGAATGATGCAGAAATTCTTACACCACTCAACAGCAATCAATCATATCAATGAATAATCTTACAATCCCTTCTCCTTTAATCCCTCCTCTCTTTCCATCAGTTAGTGTTTTAATGTTCTTTTACTCACACCATGGCTCTGTTCTGAAAGTGATATCAAATTCAACATAGGTTGGCCCCATTGCTATGACTACAGGACGTATGGCAGGATGAATGATGCAGAGATTCTTAGACACTTGAAAGCACTCATTGATTAATCATACAATCCCTTCTTCAAATCTCTCCTATCCCCTCCCAACATTTATCATTTCAATTTTTGTTTAATACTCACACCATGGCCTCTGCTCTGAAGTAATGTTGAGTATACCATAGGTTGTCCTATTGCCATGACTACAGGGAGGGAGCAAGGCAGGATGAATGATGTGGACCCCTATCAGTTATCATTTAAATTCTTGTTTAAATACTCACTAAATGGTTTCTGCCTTGAAAGTGATTTTAAGTCCAGCATAGGCTGTCCCTCTGCCATGACTACAAGGGGGTGTGGCAGGATGAATGATTCAGTGGTTCATTGTACATGTACTCCTCAGTTGGTGGGCATGATGTGAAATAAGGTGTATGGTGAAAGATCTCTAGGAACATTCGCAGGAACCTGACCATTAATGGATGCTATCCCTTCGGGGCAGGTATCTGTGAAAAAAAAATGTTTTGAAAATAAAAAAAAAGTAATAACACTACTACCACTACTCTATCATATAGCAATGATAATAATGGTTAACACATTTTTAATAAAAACAATTATTCTAACAACAACAACAACAACAACAACAACACTAACAATAACAGTAACATATACTACTACTACACCTGTAATAATAAGAAATAATAATAATATAATAATAATAATAGGTAGGATATGAAGAACAAAGCCTCTACTGCTATATTGAAGGCCAGATGGAGGCTATCATGACGGCAGTCAAAGAGTCAGTGAGGAAAGGAAAAGGATATGACAGCGAAACAGCTCAAGACTGATCAGAAGAAAATGAGATTGGAAGGATGAAAGAGAAGGTGATGCATGTACAGCATTTAAGACAACAGAAGAGTTTGCTGGTCCAGAGAGTTGGCAGTGGCTGAAACGAGGAAGTTTAAAAAAAGGAGACAAAAAGTATGTGTAGTTCTGCACAGGGACCAGGCACTTAGAACAAATTAACCGGAAAGCCAGAATTGAGAAGGAGCACACATCTCCCTCAATGCCGAATGTTCATGACAGAAGACGAAACGGTTACTCATCTGTGAGTGAATGCAGCAAAATGGCACAGACTGAGTACAAGAGGAAGGCATGATGAGTAGCAGCTGCAGTTCACTGGGGTCCTGGCAAAGAAGTAGGTTTAACCCCTGCCGAAAAATGGTACGAACATCGGGCAGAGCCTGTCGCAGAGAACGATGAGTTAAACTCTTATGGGATTTTAATATCCAGACAGACAAGGTTATTCAAGCCTATACGACCAGACGTCGTTCTCTTAAAAAAGAAGGAGAAGGAATGTCTCATCATAGATATTGCATCCCGAGACTGCAGAGCTTTGCGTAAAGAGGAGGAAAAGATACAGAAGTATAACGACCTGGCATGGGAGCTGAAGGATATGGAAGGTGAAGGCGAAGGTAGTACCAATAGTCATCGGAGCCTTAGGAACTGTAACAACCAGACACAGAAGCTTCCTGGCTGATTTAGGAGTCGAGGTGTCCTTTGAAACGATACAGAAGGCAAGCTTGCTTGGGACAGCTCACATCCTACGAAAGGTTTTGAACTAGAAAGAGAAATGAACAATGAAAAGAGGACTTGTTTGATAGAATAGAGAACAGATAACCCTAGATTTCTGGAAGAAGTCCGGTTGCTGTTTAATATACCAACAGAACATCAAGTTGTGGATAAAGGAAATAATAACAGTAATAATAATAGTAACAAAAATAATAATAGTAATAATAATAATAACAATAATAATAATAATAGTATAATAGTAATAATATAATAATAATAATAATAATAATAATAATAATAGTAATAATCATAATAGTAATAATATTGATAATAATGATGATAATAATAATACTAACAACAACAATATAATGATGATAATAACATAGAAGAGGTTAACGGTTCACCATGTGATAAATCCTGAAGGGACTGTAATTTAAGAGAGTTGAGGGGGAGAGGAGAAATGGAGTGGTGAGATAGAATAGGAGAGAGTAGAGAGTATCTTTCTTGAAAATGGGTGAAGTCCTGAGAAGGACTGTAAACCAGTAGAGGTGACGAGGAGAGGAAGGCTGTACCTGATGAGAAGAAGATGAGGAGAGAAGACTCGACGTTTCAGACAGCTTGACTGTCCATCATTAGGAATGGTACTAATTTGTTTTAATGATAATAAAAGTAATAATAACAATGATACTACAATAATAATTTATTATCATTACCATTATGGCAATATTAACAATAATAATAATGATAATGGTGATGATAATGATAACAATAATGACACTAATTCATTTGCATCCTAGAATGTAGATAAAGTGATTGTTTTCCTTTGAAGGAGAGTGAATGTCACATAAAGCTTTTTTTTTTCTCTCCTCCCCCCCCCCCCCTCCCTCACTTCTTTAAAACAAAAGTCCTTAAAGGAGAGTGAATGTCACATAAAGCTTTTTTTTTCTCCCCCCCCCCCCTCCCTCACTTCTTTAAGTCACTCAGAAATCTTACTGTACAGATTCATGCATGACCTACAACATCAATGAAGTGTAGCTAAGTTGACTCAGTTGACTTGGAGAGTATACATTATACTCTTTTTAATATTTGTGCAAGTCACAATGGTTTTATATCAATAAAAACATCCATTTACAAATCTTCTTATAGAGTTGTATGACATTCAATATCAATGAACCGCAGCTCAAGAACCTGCCACTTGATCAATACACGAAGAAATTCTGTAAATCTATTCCACTATCAGACGAAGTGCAATAAACAAGATTCTCTTGGCATCAAATTTGTGGCTATTCACCTAAGAGCATTTTATTTATAGAAGTGTACAACCACATTCCCCAAAGGTATAGAAGCAAAGTGCAACATACAAAGATGTTTTCTGAAGCCCTATAGCAACATGCTATCTGAATTTGAATCAATCTCAACTTGTTTGAATTAATTTATAATGAAAAAAAAAATATTCTTGACTTTTTTTTTTTTTGCCTGACAGAAGATTTTTATTTCATCAAATAATGTTATCACTGAATATTTAGAATATTTGTTTTCTGTTTGAGAAGTGCCCTTGGCAAAAATCAGAAACCTCAAGAGTTATTTTTGTCTGAGCTTCTGACAAAATTTACAAAAAAATGTATATAGATTTTAGTAAGACATATCTGTCATTAAAACATTCACTTCATAAAAACATATGATTTTTTGTGAAAAATTTAGTATTTCCCAGAGTAAAGACTTGCTTTGTGATTTTGATGGGAGTGAGTGCCTAAATGTATTTTGCTTCAGCAAATAAGGGATGTATTTGGGCATATTTAGTATTATTTGTTTACTTTACAAGCACTTAAAACACAAGACTCATTGCCAAGAAGTCTTAGTTTCGCAGGGACAGCTGATGGGTTTTGGGACACCAATTTTTTTTTTATAATTATTCTCAATTCTCTGTGTGCTTTACTAGGAGTTGCCTAAAAACAGGGAGCCTGCAGTTTCAGTTTTCAATTTTTGTTTACTACCCTGTTTACAGGCAGTGTAATGAATGCATACATTGTACATGTAGTTTCTATTTGATGTTGAATATAAAATTTAATATAAAATCAAGGTCCCACAAAATTAATGTGTATTTCTATAAGCAGCTGAAGGATTAAGTGAAGAAAGAAACTGAAAGTGAAAGAAAAGAATCCAGTATAATCCTAGTATAGTGTCAAAAAGAATTCAAAATTTTGTTTTTCTACGTAAACAAAATGGACAGAGAATTAAAGCAAAACCTGCTACTGTCAAAAAGATTGCACAAAACAAGGACATATTTATTCCTGGTTATACTATTAAGGCTCTATTTTGGAGGGCTTAGAATTTTCAAAGAACAGCAAAAAGAATACATTTTCATTCCTCACGAGATTGTTTAAATTCCAGTTGTAACTAAAGACATTTGAGGGGTTAGAGGCAAGATTGTATCACTTTCAAAGAAAATCACAAATATGGCAAATGATGTATCACTAGAAACTGGAAAGCTAACAGATAGCAATCGTATCAGTTTTACGTCAACTACGTATCAGGCAATTTAAAAATAATACAAATAAAACCACCTCCCAGCATCTGTGATATAGGAGCGATTTCGCCAAAAAAAAAAATGATGTTATAATGACGTCACGAATGGGTTCAATCCTGTCCAAGCAGATGACTTCCCATACAGAATGAACATAATTGCAGTGCAATTATTTCTCAAATAATTAAAATTTAGTGTATTTTATCGTGCTCATTTTTACACCATTCTAAAAGGGAAATGAAATCAATTCTAATAACTGAAATCTCATTTTTGTAAATATACAGGATAAGAGTTCATGAACAATCAAAGAAACCACACTTTCAAATTGAAAAGCCTGCCGAATGATTGCATAGACGGTAGTCACTCCCTCTTGATTCCTTTATCACTGTAACGCCTCATTTTCCATCTAAATTATACCATGCACAGGGTTTAGGGAAAAGAATAGATTAAACATTTAGACTGACGCTAATGAAGTGAAAGAAATAACTGAATAGAGGACGACAAAAGAGGCACTGAAAATGTGTGAGATGTTATGGGACATCGTCTGCTTGTGTAATTAACATCCTGCCCATGACATCACACATCTCAGCGGTGTTTGGAGAGCTCTTCAGGTGCTATGTCGGGGCTGTATTTTAGCGCCTGCTAATTGATAATAATTAATACATTGAATATTTCTAAGCGATGTATTTTGACAAACTTGTTCAATCGAAGCTTCACCTACGCAATTATGAAAATTGAGTCAGTTTTTAAATCAACGAATATCTACTTTAGAATATAACTCATCAAACATTCATGTTATGCAAGTACAAGGTTTTGGGCCATGCTTGAGCAACGAGCAGTGAAGAGAAATGGCCCACTATTCGCACCTTTGTTTGTTTCCCTTTATTGTTAGCTGCCAGAAATTTGGTGGTGTTAAACAAATGTGTACTTTCTTTCAACCTCTATGACTTTTTTCACAATGCAGTAATTCCAATTAAAAAAAAAAACAATTTACTACAGTGTGGCTTACATTGTATTTCCTAATGTGGTTTACAATACAGATCAACTGGGTGTGCAAAAGTATGAAATATTTGATAAGATACATGCCAATGTGTTATTATTAAAGGCAAAACTACACTCTTTAATTTCCTTGTTTGCATAGTTGTTTGAAGTACATGTAAACTTGTTCCCAAAAGTGACCTGATTTTTTTTTTCTGAATTACTTGCTTCCCTTCTCTTGGTATGAAGTTGCAAAGGGAAAATATTCAATGAAAATAATCATTATAGAGTAATTTTGGAAAGAATTTGATGGGATATAATATATGCACAGATTATTTTCTTGCTCAAATCTGCTAATATAACAGAATATACAAGCAGCATGAAAATATTCTACTCCAATTATATAAGGAAGAAGTGAAGAGGAACACCAATGTAAATAGGAACTTCAATTGCAACAGTGGTCTTGATGAGTATTTTCCTCCCACCTAAAGATAAAGACCTTGTAAAATTCATTGATCCAACGACTATAAGAGAATTAGAAAACTGGTTATCAACTGAAAAAAACACATAATATTAAAAATTGCTCTGTTTGTTTACAAGTGTACCCATAATGTTGCTCCTGAATATTTATCTTCCTAGCTACAATCTCCCAGTCAGTCCACATATAAACTGTGTTCAACTATAGTTAGACACTATAGCCCTCCATGTGCATAGCATAAATTCAATGCACAAAGCTTACATTACAGTAATCCATGTATGGAATAGGTTACTTCGTGAAATTTTTTTTTTTTCAATTTAGTCAAATATAAGTTTTGATTTATTGTTCAATTTCCTAATGTCTTAGTTTGCTTTATGAAGTGATTAATTCTTCTGTAAAATGCTTTCACTAGTTTTGAAATTGGATAAAGCACTATTAAATAAACAACTCTTTTTCTTCTTCATTATCATTATTATCATTGTTTTTTAATACCATTATGGTATAATACTTTTCATCAATTCACAAACAAACAAACAAATCATGTCAAAATGTTTTCTCTTTTTGTTCCTATTTACTCAGATCATTTTGATTCACCCTATTGTACGACATGGAATATTTTTGTTCTACTCAAATTTAACGCTATATTTGTGAATTTGCCACATATAAATGCAACTCGGAAAATTCCTCCTGGTGTGTGAAGCCATTTTGTTGTTGACAGTCGATTTCACATTTGCGGTTTCAAAAATTGTCCTGGTAAACTCACTGGCGTAGCTAAGGGGGGCACAAGGGGGATATGGCCCTATGGCCCCCCCTGTTGATTGGCAAGGAAAAAATAAAAAAATAAATTTTTGAGTCCACTTCACAACTTACCCTACTCTGGGAAATGAAAGTAAAACATAAATATGCCACTTCTCATGTAAGTTAACCCTAATACTGAATTTTTAGATTTTTAGTGTGCAGAAAATGCCATTTTCATGACATATTTTCAAAAATCTCCCTACCGTGCATTGGAGGGGGATACAATGTACCCCCCTTCCACACCCTCGCCTTAGCCCTTCCCCCTATATGCCACTTCTCATATAAGTTACCCTTAATACTGAAGTTTAGTGTGCAGAAAATGCCATTTTCATGCACAAATTTCCAAATATCTCCCTACCATGGGAGGGGGGATACACCCTCCCTTACCCTCCCCCATTCGGTCGCTTCGCTCCCTTGCCTTGCCCTCCCCCTGTTGAAAAATCCTGGCTATACCAGTGGGTAAGCTCCTTCTAAAGGAGAATTCCTACTTACTTTTAATACTCAAACAGTGCACTTTTGGATGTTAAAGGGGGTACCAATGCTGAAACGATGTTCATTTAAAAGAGCATGACTTTATTAGTAGAAAATCATCTGCCTAAAATTTTTTTTAAAGTTATGTTGCCAAGGAAATCCCCAAATATGGTAAGATTTCAGGATATTTTTGACCCCTCAGCTGTGACCCAGTTTCAACTGGGTACCCACTTTTACGTCGAAATGACATCAAAGTGGGTACCTTGTCGGCTTGTCGCGCACTTCTAGCAAAATGCGCACAAGGCATAATACAAACTGTACAGTCTAGCGCGCAGCACAACTGCAATGCACGAAGCTGGGTACCCACTTTGACGTCACACCTCATACTCAAATTTTTTGGTCAGGGGTCAGCTCTTAACTTTTCACGAAAAAATTAGCCAAAATGCAATGATTTTGATTGAAAATCATCAAAATTTTAATGTAATTCTTCTTAGAATTTTATTCCTGATCATATATCAAAAAAAATTTACCATTGTGTAATTACTTTAACAGTCAGAATATGGCATAACCAGTACACAACGAGGTTAAATTGAACTCCTATTTTCACACTATCTATTACATAGTAATCTGATTTTTAAAAATCTTTTAATCAATATGAACATAAATTTTGTATTAATCCTTTGCAGTCATGTCAGAATTTTAAGTCATTATGGCATTCCTTGCTAAAATTTGCAAAAGTAATGGGATTTCAATGATTTCCACTATAAAAATTGCTATGACCTCTTTCATTACATCAAATTACTAATTCAATATTTGATTTACAAAGCATACTAATATGTAAATATGTTTAACAAGCATATCAGAAGCACAACAGAAACACAATGACCTAACCATTCATATTACTCACTAACAGAATTAAATTTGGGGTTCCATGATATTTGCTACAACAAAAATTGATCCCATGGAAAATCTGCATGTTCAGCCAAATATAAAACATATCCCCAAACCTATCACTAACCTAAATCCTTATCCTCACATTGTTCTCAACCAAAACCCCTATCACAACCCTAACCCTAATCCTGCATCTTAAGAGAAACTAAGACAGGAGCAATTGTCACAGGAGCATATGTCATGGAACCTTTACCAATGCAAATTATTACACTGAATTAATCATATAATTACATGTACATGTAGATCAAAATTTCTCTAACAACAGGTCACTACATATAAATAATTTAATCTTTCAAAAGCTGAAATTTTATTCTTACCAAAGTGATACCCAAGTTCATCTACACTGCAGGAGATGCTGTCCTGAAAAATGAAATAAAAGGGAAAGGAGAGAGGAAAAAGTGAGTACAAGTGAGATGTTCTTGAAATAATAAATCGTTGGTGGGGTGATAAGACCTTGTATCTCAAATTTTAGTGAAAATACTTTTTTGTATTAAACTCCAGATTATCAGTCAAGTAATGTCCTGTCCAAATCCAAGCTCTCTTACAACAAAAACGAAGCCACCACGGCATGTCAAAGGAAAGTCAATCCCATTGCTTATAATGCTTTGGCAGCCATGTTTTTTCACTTTCCTGAACATATGATTTTTTTTAGATACGAGGTTTTGTCACCCCACCGACGAAATAGTCTTATTCACATCTAATCATACATTTCTCATGCGCTGCAATGAAAATTAAACAATAAATTCCTATTTTTAGGATCAACTATTGCTTTAAAGTAAGTTGTAGGCATTTGCATATACTTACAGACATATTCAGTTCAATCTCAATTCCATTTTTCTGTCATGTTTAAAAAAAATTGTCTTCAAATTCTTTATAGAAACTAAAAATTTATAGAAAGAAAAAACTTCATATAATAGGGTGCAGTGACAACAATATGTCTATAGCACAAACTCACACACACCTTCCATCACAAGTAAAATTCAGATGGAAAAAATCCTCAACCAAAGAATTGCATGAAATATTAGAACAAAAAGCCTTTGTTTTAAAGAAAAACAATAAATACAAATATATCCATCCTTGAAAGCTTAGAGAGAAGGTGTCAATGCCTTGGTTTACTTGCAAGCTTTTTCCTTTTAAAGATAGCATATCTCCAAAAGGTGCATGGGCTATACAATCATGGCCAATTTCCCTTCAAATTTCCTTTGGTGGGAGAAACAAGTTCACAGAGAGAACACTTCTTCTTTCCTACATCATTCTGAAATTTTGGTTCATTATGCTTCAAGGTTTTAGATTGATAGATGGTAGATTGATTCGGTTTTATTGAGATAAAAACTGGACAAACAGTCTGAAGATTGAAAAGTTAAGTGTACATAATAATTTTCAATAAGGAGATGACATACAATAATAATGATAAGCAGGAACTAAATTGTAAACATGTAAAATACCCTTCCACAATATAAATGAACATGAATGATTATAAACATATAATTAAGAAAGAGAACAAAAAATTAATAGAGAAAGTAAGGAAGGGAGGTATTAAAGGGATGTAGAGAGAGAGAGAGAGAGAGAGAGAGAAGGAGAAGAAGGAACAAGAAAGACAAGAAAGAAACTTAAAGAAAAAAAAAGGAGAAGCTTACAAAGGCAAAAGAAAGAGGAGAAGAAGTAAAAAATAAACACAGAACAATACAAAAAATGATCAATGAAACACGTACAAACGTCAAGAATATTCCAAAATATCAAATTGCAATTAAGTATAGCAAACATATTAAGGCATATCAACTGACGATAATCTTTCATAAAATAAGACAATGCTCTTTGCTCCATTCTGCATCACGCCCTCCCCCGCTATGTCACTCAATCGACCATCCACCTTAAAGCATGCAAATCAGAGGATTCAAGGAAATTAAAAAATAGAAACTGGTTCATGATATAAGAATTAATGATATAATTAATAAAGAATGAAAAGAAGGATGGCTGATTATGTACTACAATGAAGGGAAGATGTGATTAAAGAAAGGAGGGAAGAAGATATAAGCAAAAGAGAAGTTTGAAAAAAAGGACCAAAGACAGAGGGAAAGAGAGCATAGAAACTAAAAGGCATAGAGAGGGGGGGGGGAATGAAGAGAGAAAAAAATAAGTACTAAAAAGAAGACATGTTTGATGAGATAAAGAGAAATAAGAAGAAAGGAGTAAACACAGAAAGAGAGAGAGGAGGCATCAGCATAACTTGCAATACATAGAGAGTCAATAAAACAGATTCCATTTTAAAGTATGCAAATCGGAAGATTTAAGGAAATCAAGCAATAAAAGCCGGTTTTTCCCAAATGACCCACATTTTAAATATGGGGTAAATGGGAACAAATACTAAGTCTAACAAATGCATTTAGGACATAATTTTCTTGTCAAAAAACAAGAAGTAGAACCTTTTTTTTTTGTTTAAGTCATCATGAATAAATAAAAATGAATAGGGCTACAGCATCACTCTAGGCATGACCTGGGAAAAATATATTTACAAAATGCTTTTTTAATTTCTGGACCTATTCAAACTGATGATCAGAGTCTATTACCGTTTTATGATTCTAACCTCAATAACGAAAGCAATAAGTACCCTCTCTATTAAACAACACAATTTTCGCAAGATATTCCTCTCTCACTCTCATGCAGGAATGGTACTTGATAGCCCTAATCATGTTTACAAAACGTGAATTTGCTGCTCTGAAAACTCAATCAAAAGAGGAAACTGTACTTTCAAAATTCCCCTCTTAGTAGGAGTTAACAACTATTCTTTAGCGTGCGAAACACACCTCGAATGGACCCACTACATGGACAAAGAAACAAATTTCTAAGCAAGCAAAAGTGGGAAACTGTGGGATATCCACTCATTTTATATACTGCATTTACACATTGTCATGGCTCGCAGATCAAAAAGCCCCCCGTCAAGTTCAAACACAGGTCAAGCTCCCAAGAAAGAGCAACAGCGATTCCATGCACTTTTATTTTGAATAGGTGAGTTCAACTCAGCTATAGTGGATCACATTAGCACAAGACCAACAGTTCAGGGCCCCATTCCATAAAGCTTACCATTAATGGTAATTCTGCCATCAGTGGTGACTACCATGGCAACACTGCTCGACAACCAATCGCATGCAAGGTTTTCATGGAAGTTACCACTGATGGCAAAGTAACCATCAATGGTAAGTTTTATGCACTGGGGCCCTGGAGTCATGTACTTTCATGTCACTTTTCAGAGGGTTAACAGGACCGACAATGTCAAAAACATTATCTTTCCCACTGAGTTCCTCTGTTCTTAATTTTTGTTCTTCTTCCCTCAGCTTTTATTCTTCTTATTTACTTCATTGTTATTAATCCTATCTTTCCTCATGAATTTATTTTTTAATTTTTTCTTTTTGTCTTTTCATTTTGTTTATTCTTATACTATACAATTCTTAGTGTCTCTCTTTTCTGTCTTCCTGATGAATTTCTTTATATTTTTCTCTCTTGTCTTATCTATTCATCTCCCCTTTTTTTCTCTCTTCTCTTTCCATAAGTATTTATCTGCTTTCTCTTTTTTTCCCCTCTGTTCTTTCCCTACATTTCTGAGTCTTTTTACTCCAACAGATATTTCCATCTTAATGCATGTATTTTTTCTTTTATCTTCAGTATAAATCTTGTTTTCCTCTTCGTATCCTCTTCTACTTATGTATTTCTTTAGTTTTCTTCTGGTATCTTTAGTCTTAAACACACTTAGTCGTGGGCTGCCTTGGGGAATTTGACACCATGGGTGCTTACCAAGTAACGGGTGTTGTCCATTATTTTTCGTCTCAAGAGACAATAAATAAGAGGACCGTTTTGCTCGAATTAAAAAATACCGTTATCTGCCTCCCTCCGTGTGATACGTACGGTCCGGTGAGCCATGCGCCCATGCGCACTCCTTACATCTGGTCTGTGCAACTGACCCTCGTATATTTTTCAAACATTGGTTCACATTTCTAATATTTAAAAATACTTCCCATGGATATTATACTTTGAAACTTTCAGACTGGTATTTTCACACTATAAGCCATATGTTTTATCCCATTTTCAAGTAACAAAATGAGCTTTTTTAAAATCATAGCAATGTAAACCAATGTCTTTAAGTTGTTTTCTCTTCCTATCCTCTTCTACTTATGTATTTCTCTGTTTCTTCTGTTATTTTTCATACCCTTTTAAAATTAATCTGTTTTTCCTTTAATCCTCTGTTCTTTCCTCATGTACACTGGAATGCTTTGTTTTCTCCTGTTATCTTTCTTAATGTATTTCTCTGTCTTTCCTCCAAAATCTCTTTTTTTTTTCTTTAAATCCCCTTGCTTTCTCTTTCTATTCTCTTCTCTTTATCTATTTCCTTTTACTCCATCTACCCTCTGTATTCTTTCCTCATCTATTTCCATGTTTTTGTTTTCTTATGTGTCTTAATATATTTCTTTTGTTTTGTCTTTTTCTCTTTCCTATTAAATTTCTTTTCTCCATTCTCTTATCTCCTACTTTCTGGCTTATGTTTTCCCTATTTTAGCAAATCTTGTGAATTCCCATGTTTACCACACCTTTCTGTTTATACCAAAAATTGCCAGTTCACCACGGCTGGCGGATTGAAACCAGCTATAGTGCTGGGTCAAAAAAGCATGTAGGACCCTGTTCACCGATAACAATAATCCCGTTTACACATGATAGAACTGATGTTAGACCCGCCTCAAGTGCGCTCTAACCCTCAAGCTGATTCAGTGCTACACAGGATTTGATTGGTAGTTGATGGCTTTATTTTGGAGTAAAAATCCACACTCAAAGTGGTGGAATCAGACTCAATCCACTCTCCAATGGGAAGTTTAAACCATGACTTCAGAGTGAACAGCATTATAATTTGAAGTGAATTCCCAATCATTTCACTTCAAACTAATGTGTAACATTTGGTGATTTCTAATAAGATTTTCAATGCTGTGTTTACAGAGTAGAGGCTTTCATAACACATAAAACCAATTCTGTTCCCCAATTCACAATTACGCAAAGGAAATAAGCTGAAATTCTCACGGTGGTTTAATAATCGCAATTTTGTGATTATGTACTTGCTAAAATTTCCACTCAATAAAATAAAAGAACATCATTCAAAATGTGAAAATAATAACTCACTATGAATATGTCAAAATTGTCCCAAATCGCTACAATATCTGTATGCTAAAATACTGGAATATACAGTACCACATGTACATGGAGTCATACACCAAAAAAGAAACTTGTATACATGAAGGCAAATAAATTAACTGCTATTATGTGAAGAATCATCTGCAGACATGACCATACCTACAAACATGCAAATAAAAAGTTTCAGTCAAATTATACATAACAGCATGCTCTGACATGCTTCATGTCCTCTTCAAACAGAATCACTTTTATGTCATTTTTCATGCACTGCACATACAAAGAGCAATGCTCACAATGTCAATAAGGTTGTGTTCAAGCGACCATTTTTCACTCTAGAATCACGATTTTCAAAGACGTTTAGTTTAAACCACAGTTGCGTTCAATCGATTCTTTGCAGGTCATTAATATAAACGCCTTTCAAAACACAAACATGAAACATTGAAAAAGGTGCGTTTTGAATCATGATTCTGCAGAACCACGGTCGCTAAAAATCAACTGAACACAACAGAAACCTCAGTCATTATTCTATGACGTCCTTATCATAGTCTGTTTCCAGTTTGGGGGCAAAACAAATTCAGAAAGTGTGTGCCAATTTGACCTATACTACAAACTGCACAGTATGATGCATAGTGGGTGGGCTTGAAATGAACGAGAATCAGCTTTGACGAAAAATCACTTAAATGCTCTCCCGCAGTAGCCATGTTTTATGACAGTGTTTTGATGTGTGATTCATGTTTGTGATTCTAGCTTTAAAAAAATCGCTTGAACGCACCCTCGGAGGAATGCATGAAATGCTGCTTTTTCAATAGACATTGGGGTATTTGTTTGCTTTTCTCATTATGGTTCAAGTTTAGTAGCAATCATTGCAAATCTGTTCATGTTTCAAGAAGCTTCAAGACTCTTTGGTACTGAGCCAAGTTACTTTATTAGAAATCATGCCAGATTAAAAATAAGTGGAGTTATTCTACAAACAGATCTGCTATGAATGTTTATCTGTTTTTATACGAATGTTCTGTGGTTGAGTTTTTATGACATTCAACTCTTCAAGGATAATGCTTCTCTTAACTTTTTTTAAACAAAGATGTGAAATCCCACTTTAGACATACACAGATATCAGCTTTAATAACAGAAAAAACAACAAAATTTAAATGAGCAAAACAATACACCCGTAAAAAAAAAAAAAAAAACACTAAATTAGCAGAGAGCAATTGAAAGCTCCAATATTGTGAAATACTGGCTCACAAACAAAAATTCAGTGGGGTCACATGTCCAGCACCAAAAATTAATAACAATTCTATTTTTTTTTTAATATCAATTCTATTTACTGTCATAGAGGATTGCCTCTTCAGCAAATAAAAACTACTTTTGATTATCTGATTAGAAGGAATGTTTCTTCCTTTTTTACATATATACAGTAATAGTAAGGCCATACAAGAAAACTGATTTCTCATTTTCTCATTCCCTTCTCCCCTCCTTCACCCCCATTTTCTTTCACGATCAGCATCCTTTCCTCTATATCATTCGATACTTTTGTTTGGAAATGAAAATGAAAATGAACCTCAGCAAATACATGTATAGGCAATAGTGAGACAACTTTTGTTAAATATAAATAAACTTTCAATTCCAATTTTGTTATGAGACTCTGTAGTGCAATGGAGAGGAATGTTTATTCACCCATAGCATTTTTAGGCCCCATGTGTTGGAAAAAATATCGAGTGTCAAAAAAAACTGGATAAGCAACTTAACTGTAGGAATCCATTTTACTAGTTTAAATGCTATCAAAAGTCCTCTTAACAGAAGAGACAGGTGGAAATATCTATTCATCAAAGAGATGCATAATATGTAAGTAGGAGAAGTTTGGACAGACACATTTATGCTTGTCTAGTTGTATACATCTAGATGCATAATAGAAGTTTGGACAAAAACATTCATGCTGGTCTAGTTGTATGTAGGTTTGTCCTTGGTTCCATGGACTGACGTCATAGTTAACTGGACAACACCTTTCATGAATAGGCCTTTCTGTTGCTAATCTTTCTGGGAATTCCCCCTTCCTATCTTTATTGCCTTTACCCAAGACTCTGTTCTGCATGCCTCCACATGAAAGTCTACTAAATCCTCTGAGCAAATAATACTTAATAATCACTTTATGCTACATGTATTTATTTGTTAATTCACGTACAAATCAATGTACTGGATACATACTAAACTTTTTTTTTTTTTTTTTAAATCAAGGAGCTTAAACTACATTGTATGTGCACATGATCATTCAATCCCAGTATGATTATGCAGACTACTACATATGGCATCACTGAAGTGTGTAACAATAGCTCAGAATCAGGATGATTGCACAGTCACACTCCTTTTCTCTTTGAAAGGAGGGCATGGCAATGAAAGGTATGGAATGCACTGCCACCAACTCTCCTGGGAATTTCCATTTCATGAGGTGTGTTAACACAGGCTGTTGTACTTATGAAACTTTGAAAAGTTAGCAAAATATAAACATTACTGTTTTAATCGGGGGGGGGGGGGGGGGGGGGGAGGATGGTTCAACAATTACTAGAGTTCATACATGTAACAATTACATGTACAGGACCAAAACAATGACTGCCCCAAGTTTCAAAACTACAAGCCTGTAGTCTGTGTCCTCATCGGAATGGTCTGCAGGCTGAAAATCCTAACCAAGCAAAATGCATGAAAGGTGTCTGTTCAGTAAGACTATCATATTCTATGTGCTACAGCTGCTCCCAACACCAAAGACTGGCAGAGTAAGGCTCCAATAAAATGTTTTTATTTGGAATTGTGCTGAGTATCAAACTAAAAACTACCGGTAGATGTCTATAGTCCAGCAAACGTAAGAGTAAGAAATATCCACTGCTTGTAGTTTGGGAGTTAATCACAAGTTACATTCACCGTTCACAGTCCCTCAACTTGCAAGTGTGTATGGCTAGGGACTATGTGAAAATGTACTCACTAAAAACAAAACTAAAAAACTATAAATACATGTGTACTGTAAATGTAGAAATATTCGCAATACATTAGTTTTCACGGATTTCGCGCTATTTTCAGCAAGCGCGAATTCTAGAACTCGCGAAAATAATAGCACAATTTCTTATGCTTGCTTTGAATAGACGCTGAATTGCGCTTCAGCTGATGAAATGTGTGTTTCCAGTTCAGATAACAGTATGTTTGTATAGTTGTGTGTGCCGTATGTATGCATTTGAATGGACAGCGTGTGTGTAAAATAATAAATGGAGCCGTGCTGGTTATTCATGTTCAAATGTGACCATTTTGAGCTATAACTAGGGCAGGAAAACGATTGTCATGCACTGAAATATCAAATCAAATCTTGTACTTTTGCGAGTAAGAAATTGTGCAGCACGAATTTAAGAACCTGCGAATATGTTTTGGGGTCGCTCAGCACGAAATATCAATCGCACGAAAATAACAGTGTTTACAGTAATACAATCAGAAGAAAAGTAAGAAAACCTAAACTTTTCAAAGTTATTTAAAAAAAAGACTGCAGTAGAATGTAGTGCATAAGAAAATCAGTATGGAATAAGTGGAAAAATTATTTTGATACAACTTTTTCCTCATATGATTCAGACATTTTGCACAAAATGCAAAACTATTAATACGAAGAAGCAAGAGATGATTTATGTATAAGATACATGCATATGGCACAGAATGCCTACATAATGTACATAAACAGCACTCCAATGTACATGTACAATGTACTTGAAAGGGGGAAAATGACTGTTTTCTCTTTTTGTCCCTAGCCTGAATGTCAATGGATTCAGTCCACCAATTTTCAGTGGTGGTCTCTTGTTTTTTTAAAAACCACAAAATTCCTTGTTCCCAGCAAGCCAGCACAAAACAGATTTAATGAAAAGATCATGATACAAAGGTCAGATCATTTGAATTCTTTAAAATTCCCTTCCATACAAATCTCTGCACTTGTATGAAGGGGATCCCCAACACACGAAAAATAACAGTATACATGTAAGTACAAAGTGCATGAATTCTTTTGAAATAGATGCTAAATTTTCAACTAACAGTTATATGTTCACCAAGTACGTACAAGAGATGTCAACAACTTTATACAATACTCTCATATCAGTAATCATTATTTTCTATTTGGGTTGCCAGCCAGGAAACTTAACAAAGAGTGAGTCGATAAAATAATTTTTTTTTCAACTTGTCAATTGTTCATTTGGCAGAATATCTCTTTCCATTTTGTGAACCATCTTTTCATTAACTTCTATATAAATGTATTCAACTAAGAGATTCTGTTTAGCTAAGTCAGTATACTGAATTTTGTTTGAACTGGCAATTGCATATAGCAAATAAAATATTCAAGCAAAAGTGTAACACATCTTGATTTATCATAAAGGTGTACTCTACTAACATTCAAACACAATGCTTGGTTAAGGGGTGGGTTAAAGTTGGTTTAAAGTCAAGTTCAGTAAAGGAAGGTACATAATTTCTATATGTTCCCTTTGTTTAAAGGCATTGGCTAACTTTGTGAGCAACCAATTTAAAAATTCTCAAACTAAGATGAAACATGTGTAGTATGAGTATTTGTATTTGTACTCAAAAATCCTGAAACCAACCATAATTTGGAATGAAAAACTGTAAGTTAGACGCAAACCGCAATTTCATTCTTTTTTATACTTATTAATAATATTATACTTTGAAACTTTCAGACTGGTATTTTTACACTATAAACCCTATGTTTATCCCATTTCAAGTAACAAAATGAGATTTTTAAAAAAATTATAACAATGTTAACCAATAAAATCAGCATCACTTTTAACTGAATTATGAACCAAAGAAATGAAGTGTCATTGTCTACAGTGTTTGTTCATACACATACCCAACTTTAATACTCTTAGACTCCCAAGTCCAGTATTTAATGTTATCTATTCAATTGAACTTTGAGATCAAATGACAAAATTAAAAAGAAATAAAGATTAAATCTTTAAGAGTTTTGTATCCATGAATCAAATATTTTTGTTGAATGCTATAATCTTTAACACAATCGACAAACACAATTGGCAAATACAAGTAGTACATGTATGATGCTTGATTGCAAACATGTAATAAGATTTGACAGGAATTGTTTAAAAAGAAGTACAGGTACTGCATGGGACAGAACATGACACAACAAACATGTGCCATGTTTATTATTTATGTTATTGTAATTTCTTAATTTCTGATTTTAAAACTTTTTCTCAAACAAATGCAAGTTCCTAGGTGACCATTCTATTAAGCAGGAATTTTGAGGGGATCTTTTACATGGTTTTTTTTTTTTTTTTTTCCAAAAGGTAGTTTTGCCTGCTTGATCTACAAAACCTCCGACTGCAATACAAGCAAATGCTAGTAACATGTAAACTATATATTTTTATTTGCTCTGAGATAGGGGAATACTAAAGCCATAATTATAGTAGTTTAACACAGAGTTAAAGGGGGTATCCAATGCTGAAACAATGTTAGTTCATTTAAAAGAGCATGATTTTATTAGCAGAAAATCATCTGCCTAAAGTTTTTTAAAAGTTGTGTTGCCAAGGAAACCCCCAAATGTGGTAAGATTTCAGGATATTTTTGACCCCTCAGCTGTGACCCAGTTTCAACTGGGTACCCACTTTTACGTCAAAATGACATCAAAGTGGGTACCTTGTCGCGCAATTCTAGCAAAATGCACGCAACGTATAATACATATTGTACAGTCTAGCGTGAGCACAAATGCAATGCGTGAGGCTGGGTACCCAGTACCCACTTTTACGTCATACCTCATACTCAAATTTTTTGGTCAACTCTTGACTTTTTATGAGAAAATTAGCCAAAATGCATTGATTTTGATTGAAAATCATCAAATCTGTAATGTTATTCTTCTTAGAATTCTATTCTCGATCATATATCACAAAAAAATTTACCATTGTGTAATCACTTTCAGAATATTGCTCTCAATGACGTTTCATAATTTTAGAGAAGAAACCCTGCTACAGAAATCATCATGAATACATACTTTGCAGCAGCTATTCTCTGAAAAAAGTAGCTCCCATGGACAACTTTACAGGAGCTATTGCTAGGCCCAAGGGAGCTATGTTGACTTTTGATTGCTGAAATATCAATTTCTCCTGAGAGTATGTGTAATCAAGAGGGTCAATGTGTGTGTTGTTTCTAGAAATCTTCTTTCTGCTGCTCCTAGATCAGGATCTGCGAATTTATTTCTTATTTTCGGACCCGAGGCGAGGACCACTCTGAAGAAAATGGTCGCCCCAAAGAATTGGGTTTTAAGGATTTTAGGAAGCTATTTGAGCTCTGCTGAGGGAGAAGTCACCCCTTGCTCCGTGTATTTTTTACCCTGCTTGGCAGACCTTACTGATAAGCATGTTAATACCTCCAAGAACTAAAAAATAACTCTGTTTTGTTATATGGTGGTTTTCATTAAAGCTGCAAAATTAGAGAAACAGACCATTAAGACTTCTAACTTGTTCTAAGAAAAAAATCCCACGAAATATAGGCAAGTTTTGATTTTGAAGTTGTGAATTTATAAAGGGGCTGCATTCTTCACAAAAAATGGAAATTGGAAATATACAAATTTTTCAGTACAGAGCAGATAGAAGAGATCCTTAAAAAGAACATCATACACTGTAAGCTGTTGAGTTTAATAGATAGATTTCCTCTGCAAAAGTACATACACCTTTTTTATTTCCCATTAATTTATTTCCTGAAATTTGAAACGATTTTGCAAGGTTTCTACAGATTCAAAAAGTAAGTGTCTGATCTGGATTTAAATATCGATATTACATGTATTAATTATGCCCATTCACATGCTGGAATATATCTCACTGGCAAAGTGTATTACCCGAATTCAGTTTGCAGTATGCATGCAATTCAGCTTTAAACATGTATTTTATTAATATATATTCTTCATTTGCTCTGGACATTTTTCTTTTCCTCATATCTTTCCATACATCTTTTATTGTTAAACTCCTTCCTTTTTGCTTTCCATAAATCCTCATTTCTTTCTTTCAGGTTTTCTGGCTTTCTTTGTTTTACTTTCTCACTTTGTGCAGTGCAGGACAAAAAATATCAATATTCGAATCTCTTTTTCACACACACACACACACACACACACACAACAAAATGTGAAATTTTCTGAAAAATTGTACATACATGTATATAGTATGGTTCTAGTCTAATTTCAATCTGAATCTTACAATTAATTAGTGAAATTTTTGCATTCACATGCATGAAAAAGTCAGATTCTAATCTAGCTTCAAACATAGATCTACATTTACTGTAAATCTCACTAATTGCTTTGCACTTGCATACCCCTGGTATGAGTATGCTAAAAATGTTTTTGTTGATGTAAAATGCATGAACATCAATACACATTACATTTTTCTTTCACATAATACCAACTTAAAGGTAGTAGCCCACATTTGCAAGTTTTACTTTAGATTGCTTTAGTCACAGAAAAACACTTGTAAAGTTTTAGATCCCAGTACATTCCAGCCTAGGATTAAGAAGGAAATATTCAACACCAATTTTCTTTTATTTTCTTTGTTTTGCAAAGGAGTCTTCCTGACGCTTTGAGAGTAAAACAATTCATTTTTCACTATTCTTTGAAATATTGTTGTAAATTTGAATATTTGATAACATGATAGTTCTATATAAATATCTGTCATTTAAAATTGAAATTGGCTTATTTCTCGTCAAATTCTGAAACAATGTTGTGCAAATGTGGTCTACTGCCCTTTAAATTATCTTGTCTACCTTGTTTTCCAGTTCAAGCACTATGCCCCAGTGGACAAAGAGCTACATGTACAATCAAGTTTTTGCTTTAAAAAAAGAAAAAATTTCATTAAAATTTTTGTCTACTTTTACATCAATTTTATCAAAACCATTCATTTTTCACTATTCATTTTGATGAAACAATGTTGTGCAAATGTGGTCTACTGATCTTGTCTACCTTGTTTACCAGTTCAAGCACAATGCCTCAGTGCACAAAGCGCTACATGTACAATCAACCTGTTTGCTTTTAAAAAAAGGTAAAAAGTTCATATAAAATTTTGTCTACTTTTGTCTACTTTTACATCAATTTCATCAAAACCATTCATTTTTCACTATTCATTTTTCACTATTCTTTGGAATATTGTTGTAAATTTGAATATTTGATAACATGATAGTTTTACATAAAATATCTGTCATTTAAAATTGAAATTGGCTATTTCTCGTTCAATTCTGAAACAATGTTGTGCAAATGTGGTCTACTGCCCTTTAAATGATCTTGTCTACCCTGTTTTCCAGTTCAAGCACTATGCCCCAGTGGAAAAAGCGCTATATGTACAATCAATTTTTTGCTATAAAAAAATTTAAAAGTTCATATAAATTTTTGTCTACTATTACATTATTATTATTATCAATTTTATGATTATTATTAATTGTTTGGCGTCACCTGTGCCTGGGAGGGGAAAGGCGAATAGAATCACTGTAACCCTCAGGTCTCTCCTCCCGATATCACTGATTGGGGGTGTGCAGGTGGACCACATACACCAGGGTTTCCCCCTACTCTTATACGAAGAGTGCGGTGGGATACGTGCAAAGGTGGTGACTCTCCTTTACACGGGACCTCCATTTAACGTCCTACCCGAGGGACAGAGTGTTTTCCACTGTAGCATAGCCTGCTTCTATGAAACAGGGGAGGAGCACGATAACACACAACGTAGGCTTCAGTCATCCGCCTTAGCTGGACTCAAACCCACGGTCATTTGGTTCGAAAGGCAGACGCTTTACCGACTGAGCCAACTCGCTCCCTTTACTCGCTCCCTTTAACGACTGAGCCAACTCGCTCCCATCAATTTTATCAAAACCATAAGCAACTCAAATGAAACCCTGTGTGTAGAAACTCCCTACTAGTCCCTAGCCTTTAGCTCATCATAATCCACTTTCACATTATAAGTGATGAAATGCCTTGGATCTCACCAGCTAATGCTAGGAATCTCTGAAAATCAAACATGGTCCATAATATTAGGAAAAAACTGTTGGCCTAGATCCACTGACATTATTTTGAGTATGCCAGGGAACTCATTTTCACATTTAATGGAAACTTTAAACCTCAAACCTTATTGACTAGTGTGAAAGAACTTTTTTAGCCAATACTGATTAACTTCCAAAAGTGACTGAACACTTAACTCTCATTGGCTAATGGTAGGGAACTTCCCTGGCCAATCGCAATGCATGCACACCAGCAAGTGACAACTAAGCCGTGATCCTCACTGGCCAATGCTAAGAAACCTCACCAATGTCCTTAGCTCATCATATTACCATATTAGCAAGTGACAAACTTGCCTTGGTTCTCAATTCTCATTTGCCAATGCTATAAGAAAAATTAACTAATATCCTTAGCCAGCCATGATCCATATTTATTATAGCAAGTGACAACTGAGCCTTGGTCGTCATTGGCCAGTGCAAAAAAAAAAAAAAAATTACCAATGCCGTTAGCAACCATGATCATATTAGCAAGTGACAACTAATCCTTGATCCTCATTGGCCAGTACTAAGAAACTTCACCAATGTCCTTAGCCAATCATGATCATATTATATTAGCAAGCGACAACTAATCTTTGGTCCTCATTGGCAAATGCTAAGAAAGGTCACCAATATCCTTAGCCAATCATGATCAATATTAGCAAGTAACAACTGAGCCTTGGCCCTCATTGGCCAATGCTAACTCTAGCAAATATTAATGTTCAATATACTGGCAAGTAACTGTGTAACTGTAAGATTGAGCTACACAATATATGCAGGAATTATGCATGAAAAGGTAAAAAATATTTATAGTTCTCCACTACAAATCCTCATTTTAAAAATTGGCAATAGCCAAATATTTCTTTTTTCCAAAATTATGGTTTTGTGAAAGCTGAAAACTTTTGAACAATGGTGTGTGTGGTGTCTACTGTCTTGAAGCATAAAATGATCAGAATAAACAGCAGACATTCCATAATGCCTTCATTTATTCACCTGTATTCACCTGTATTCACCTGTATTCACCTGTCTTGTCGGGCTCCTTGGAAGACGAAAGTCTTTTAATGCCCTCCCATTTTCAGTTAACTTCCACTGCATGTTCTATCCATAATAAACTTGACTTCATGTTATATTGGTGCAGTACTGAATGCACCTAATCAAATAATCTAATCAGCCAGATAAGTGAATCTATTATATTTTCTTGTGAGAAAAGCATCTACTTCTCTCTTGAATCCATTGACAGTGGTTGCCTCGTACACTGTATTAATCCGCAATCCTCTCTAATATGCAACACAAAGATTGTGAAAATATAAAAAACAAAATATGATTTCAACAAAATGGGAAGAAAAATCTAAGTTTTTAAAAAAAGTCATAAAAATAAATGCATAATGCAGAGACTCCAAACCCAAGTACCTCTTAAGCGGGAGATTCTCCCGTCTAGAAACCGTAACAAACAGGAGACTCTGACTCAATGTGCATGTAGCTAGCCAACATCACCAGCGCAAAGCACGAAATTCCTTGCGGCCAGAAGCCACTTTTAGGGTTATAGAAGCTCTCTAATGCTATATCAGGCTTATTTTTAACATAGGACAACACTAAATGAGGTAAAATCCAATGATTCAGATTCATTTTTTTCAAAAAGGTGGTTGGGTTGGGGAGAAAAAAGGAAAAACACAGCTAGAGCGGGAGAAATTCAAACTCAAGCAGGAGGGCGGGAGATTTTGTGACAATGGACTCAAAGCAGGAGATCTCCCACCAAAAACGGGAGAGTTGGAGTCTCTGATAGTGCGCAAATAAAATTAACATCCAAGAATTTTGCAAGCAGGTTTCAGTTTGAAATTACAACTTTCATGTTCAACATATCTGCATTGTTATTGTTATTATCAATCAAATGGGCTTCATTGTTTTTAATTTTGCACACCAATTAATTACATTAAAGTTTAAGCATGAAAAAATGTTTGGTCAATACATATTCATATAATTAAATAAAAAGAATACCATATCCTATAAATTCATGTAGACCCTATAGTATACCTGATTATGTGTAAAGGAACAATCCCTTATAGGACCTTGTTCTTCTGCGCAGCAAGCAAACGCTGATGAAGGAAGAAGTACGGCTAGAAGTACCGCAAGCAGCAGTAGATCTAGAAGTGGAGAATTCCTAGATTTCCACGCCAGGGGTAACGGCGTCACTGAAGGCAACATGCTCGATTAGCGGTGGCGTCCTGTGATAACAAAATTATGTTACATTCCTTTGCCAGTACCAAATCACATCCTGACGAGGAGGAACCGGAATTGCTAATTCATGCCTAACTGTGATGATTTCTTGCTCATCCAGTCCATAGGACTATGGCGATCACATCACAAATACCATTCAAAGTGAGAGAAGACCATGCAGATCGCCTGCCATCAGCCAAAGCTAATTTCCTAGATCCTATCTATCATTTGGATTATCGGCGTGACGTGATGATATCGATCTGCGATAAATAAAAAGCTGTGATCTGCTGCTAGCATGCTGAGCATGAGCAGACGATATACAAGCAGGCAGCGCAAGGCGAGAGATATTGCGCAATTCAGCAGGTGCATTCATCCATACACCTGCAAGTGCATGCAGTGGATGAAGACTCTGAAGACATAGGTTCGGCGCTCTCTATCGGTGTGAACCATATAGGTGTCAATATTCTAATTTTTATGAGAGTTCTGCACAGTTGTCTATACTCTTTGTCTTGTTTGTTTGTTTGTTTTTAAATAGAGATTGACATCTTTGGAATAAATAACTACTTTGATATGGGGTTTTGCGTCTTATATTTTTGTGGTTTTGATTAGAGATCTTTGTTAAAATAATGTCACACGTTTCGTAACTTTGAACATAATATCAGATGGAGGGGGGGGGGGTTACAAATGTGTATCAAGATATGATTATTAACATGTGCCTTGGTCCTCGGTCCTCATTTAACACGTACACCATCTGAACAGACGCAACTCAGCCTGAGTTGAGTCAATTTGTACCGGTTTGAGGCAGATGTTGATCTGAACGGTTGAACCGTAGTTTATAACCAGCTGTTGGGGGAAAATTTCGAATTTGTTATCATCGTCACTGATTATTTTAACATATGCAAAATTTCAATACTTAGCAATTTCAGGGGACCGTTTCATGAATGTTGTCAGTTCTGACAAGTTGTCAGACTCTGACAGTAGTAACAGTCAGTGCGTAGTGCTTCTCAACTAATCAAAACTAAGTATTTTACTGAACTTGTCAGAGTCTGACAACTTGTCAGGGGAGCGTTTCATGAAAGGACTTGTCGGATGTTTTTTCCAACAAAGTCTGTTTTATCCGACAGTTGCCATAGTAACGATACTTCTCAGCCAATCAAAATCAAGGAAAGATGTCAGGGGAGCGTTTCATGAAGAGTTTTGTCGGTGAAAATCACCGGCAAATGTTATAAGCTACTGAAAATACTCGCATCTGATTGGCTGAAAGCAAATTAGTCGGTGAAAACCACCGACTAATTGTTTCATGACAACTTGTCAGACAACAAATGTTGATAAAACGCTCCCCAGGGCACCGTTTCATGAAAGTTATCAGCACTGAAAAGTTGTCAGTCACTGACAATTTCAGTAAAATCCTTGGCTTTGATTGGCTAAGAAGCACTGATCATTGACTGTTACTATTGTTTACTGTCAGTGACTGACAACTTGTCAGTGCTGACAACTTTCATGAAACGGTGCCCAGAGCTGACAACTTTCATGAAACGGTCCCCGGGTCTTATCCAATAAATTGGGGCTGACTGTGATACGATAAAAAACTGTAATACAGTTCAGTTGGCTTTGACCTTTTATATCGATCAGAATTTTCTCAAACTGTTTTGTAACGCTATGAATTATTTGCCAAAGACAGTCTGATTGGGGTTATATTTATTGCTTACTTTGAAATTGAAAATAAAACAAATGGCTGAAAGTGAATGATGGCTGCGTAACCGCATGTTTTGTCTTCTCACCTGGGAAAGACAAAAAGCATTGCAATGTGGTTTCTGATTTGAATTCGGTAGAAAAAAATGAAAGTGGTATAAGTTTGCAAAAGTGTATCTCAAACTTTTTAAAAGCAATTCAAGCATTTGGGGGAAAATGAAATAAATGCAATAAATGTCTCTAGCCACAGTCCGACACTGAGGTAGGCTTTACATTCTGCCCCTGATCCCCACCTTGATGTTCCATTTAATATGGAAACAAACCATTGTAAAATATTATAGTTTATCAATTTGAATCTGAAAGTATGCTATAATAGCCTATTTATTTCTTGTTTTTGTTTTTGTTTTTGTAAACTAAAAAACTGCCCACGTTGGTGTCAATATGCCTGTAGCATTTTCATTTATTTGTAGAGCAATGTAGATCATGTAGATAAAATGCCTCGCTCAATGGCATAAGTGCCGTGCCGAGGATCGAACCCCCGATCGTCGCGTCTCCAGTCAAGCGCCTTACATCACTGGGCCAGGGCACCTCCATTTATTTACAGAAAAGGGTATGTGAACGTTAAAAATGTGGTCTTTGGGGCCGAAAAGTTGGTATATGAACGGGACATTTAGGAAATACCTCTCTGCATTCGGCTACAATGGGGGAAAATATATCAACCGCCAGAAGCGAAGATGGGGAAGCCGCGAGATACTTTGTTTAGGGTGACAATATGCAAATGATTGTGGCTTCAAAATGTACACCTTCATGCTCGAATATTGGAGGACAGTCGCCTGAATATAAAATAACTGTCTAACTGACGTCCCTGGTTCTAACTGTATGCCTTTCAACATAATAACCTTCTTTTCTTCGAGGTTCGGTCTGGTTTTATTTTCAGTATGAAAAAGACATGGATATAAGCATTTAAAACAAACAGAACTGATAGATATAAATTAAGGCTGAAAAGCTCTATTCAGAGGAATTATTAAAATTCTTCAGTTCGTCCTAGAGGTCCATCAGAACGAAAAAAAAAAATCGTAGCCTAGGTAGAAATTGCTTAGAAATATATAGCTTTCATCTATATCAAAATAATGGCACCTTTAGCTGTGTCAATTGCAATTGAAAATGAAAGTGAAAAAAAAAATTCTAGTCATTTTATCTCTCATGCAGTTTACTTGGAATATGCACTGTAATCAAATTAAAACATAATTAGCGTGATTTTAATACTTCCAGGTACAGAGAATATTCGCTCTTTTTAGCAGGCACGGTCTTGTTGATATTAAACTGATATTGGAAAAAAGGGAGAAATTGCCACCACTACTGCAGTGAAGCACCGGTCATTTTAATATCTATACAAACCCGGAAGAAATTGATAGAAATTGCTTCTCATCGGATATCGATTCACTTTCCTCCAAATCAACGAAATTCAATCGCGTGCTTTTAAAGAAGAGTTTGAAAGAGATTCGCTGACATTTACCACTTCCTGCATTTGCCTTTTTAATGGAATCCTTCTATCTTCTCCCCGATAAATAGTGAATGAGGGAATGTAGAATTTACTACTAACATCAAGTGAATTGATTACCGTCGATCTAGCTTTTCATCAGACAGGTTACTTCCATTTCCCTGGGTATAAATGGTGAGATTAGTATCAATATTTTAGACAACATGAATCAAATTCAATCAAGTTTATTTTCAGCGGTGTAATAAGCTGGGCCCGGCACAGAGAAAGGTATAGGAAGCATATAAAGTGGGAATGGGGAATAGGGATGCTAGTGCAAATCTTTTATTCTATACATTTAGCTTACTTTGCTTGTTTACTTGTCTTAATTCAAACATCAAAATAATACAACTTAATTTTTTTTTAATTTCACCAAAGCTCAGTCAGCCCGATAAAGCGTCTCGCCGGAGGCGAAATTTTTTTCCTGAGCCTTTGGGGCTACATAATGTGAATATTCATGAGTTGCGGCTTGGGAATAAGACGGCTTCATCATGTGATGAAGCCCCAAAGGTTCAGGAAAAAAAATTCGCGTCCCGGAGAGGACGTGAAACGTCACAACTCGTATTAAAGTAAGTCCAGTTGACTAGATTTAGCTATACCGAGTGTCCCGGAAAAAGTGGAACGGCTGTTTTTCGGGACTTTACCGTCAAGAAGGAGACAATTTTTTTTGCATCAGTGGGTTAATGCATTTTCTACCGAAGACAATGATACCAAGAACATTTAATTTGGTGAATTGATTTTCATTCTATGCCCGTTTCTTCGGTTTCTTCACATACAGTAATTTTTAAATTTCGCATTTTTTGGCGACAGATGAGAGCAGAATATTATTGTGTCGGGACTGGCCTTTCATGTGATATGTTTTGTTATTTATTATGCACCAGTGGGCTTTCCTGAAAAGAGCCATTCCGACACAATTCTTCTTTTCATCGGTCGCTAAAAGTTTGAAAATGACTGTATTTTAAGAAACGGGGATAAAATCAAAATCACTTCACCAAATTCAATGATCTTTGTGTGATTATCTTCAGTAGGAAATCCTTTACTCAATGATGTAGAAAATTACATACTTTTTGAAGGCAAAGTACTGAAAATCCGCCGTTTTTCTTTTTCTGGGACATCCGGTATAGTTAATGATTTATTTTGTTTTAGTACTCTCTAAAAAAAAAAAAAAAAAAAAGAGTGAACGCGTTCACTCTGTTAGAGGTGAATTTCAGAAGAGAGTGCATCACTCATAATCCTTGAGTGATCACTGAGGTCACCCCTCAAAGAGTGAATAAAGAGTGAATATCACAATTTTTACTCTTAATTAACTCTTGATTCACTCTGTATGCACTCTCTTCCGAAATTCACCCCTAACAGAGTGAATGCATTCACTTTTTTTTTTTTTAGAGAGAGAGAGAGAGTAAGTTTGCGTTAAAGATAAATATTCTACAAAGGGGGATCATACTTCTTTTGATAGTTTGCATCACGATGATTAGAAGTGATTTCAACAAAACAGAAAATTTCAGCACAATCTAGAATTCTGATTCGTGAGAGGTTCATTGAAATTTAATGTGCTCGGCTCGATCTCTTCATATTTATTCTGAATTGACGCCATATTAATTTCGCTCGTCACACTAAACTTAAGAAAGGTACAAATTTGAACGTAAATGTCATATTAAGCTTTTTAAATCTACTTACCCTTTTTTTTCTTCCAAATGGTTCTTTTCTCATTTCGTAGATGACTGGAGGAGGCTGGTTTACTTTCTCCCTAGTTACTTATTCATAGGTTTGTTTGTGCAAAGAAAAGAACCATTTGGAAGGGGGGAAGGGTTAAGTAGATTTAACCGCTTTCCAACAGCTCTCGGCGATCTATAAAAACTAATATTGACATCGCAATCAGCACGAATAGCTGTCAGACAACATAATAATCAAATACCTCGTCATAAATTCTTGATATCGTTACGAGTAAACAGACATTTGAGGGTTTGATTTGCCGTTTCACCATATTCAGAATTAAAACATATAGGATGATCGATAAAAATATGAAATGAGATATCAAGTGAATAACGGAGAGAACATATTCATTCAGGATTTTTTTTTTCTCACGTTGCTCTTTAAATAATAAGAAGTAACTTAACAAAACAAACTTGTCAGAAATTGGGCAAAACGTCACGTGCTCATGCTCACTTCACATTCATTTTGAATTGCCACGACAGATTAATTTCAGCCGGCAAAATAAGAGTGCGTTTGTATAGCTCACTTGTAGAGCCAGGATCAGCGTTTTGAAAAACAGGTATGAAACTTAGTTTTGAAAACTTTTCCCTGCATGGGCGCGTTCGGGTTTTGCCTTTTTGAAAGTTGTGTCAATAAAATGATGTTTTTCTGCGAACAAAAGCCGGGACACAACCGTGCTTTAAACTAATCTCGTGTCAAAGCGCTTATTCTGCATGGCCTAAAAATGGAGCCGGGAGCTGCAATGCAAACTAATGCTTGAAAGTTTGTATAATTATATACGTTGCATATTGCACTGATACATGAGTGAACTCATACATGAGTACCTCGGGAGTTACACTCCCTACTCCAGGGGCCGCGGAGCCGGGGGGGGGGGGGGGGGGGGCTGCAGTCCCCCTTTTTAGTAGACACGTTGGCCTCTATATAATGACGCGGAAATGATTGTGCTTGTTTGCACGCTCAGCCCCTCATTTTCAAAAACGCTCCGCGGCTTCTGTACTCACCCACGAAATGAGAGAGAGAAAAAAAGAATGATTAGGAAGACAAAAAAAAAAAAAAAAAAAAAAAAAAAAAGGAGGTTAAGTGGATCTAATCGCTTTCCACCAACTCTCATTTAGCCATCCAAACTAATATTGACATCATAATCACCACGGATAGCTGTCAAGTAAGATGAATGATAAGTTCATAGTCATGAATCCTGCATTTGATCCTAGACAAAAGACAAGCTAAAATTCGAGGCGTGATTCGCCATTCATTATCTTCCATTAGTGATGCAGATATTGCAATGCGTTGTCGTCCAATAAGGGGTCCAATGCTATATCATGTTCCGTGCGATTTGAGTGCATGAAAATTCGGCACTTTGAGATGACAGTACAGGATATTAAAGACGCTCTTTTCTGTTGCACCGACAAACTGGTGATGAGAAGTCCGGCAATTTTGCTGCTCCTCTGTGGTAGGAGCTACTACTAGTATTCTATCTTCAGTTTGTCAGGAAATCTTCCCGCGGTTTCTATCTGCGTTTATGAACCAATCCTAAAGATTATTCGTACGAACTTTCATTGCATCACGTCCATGATGAATGCAACTGCAGCAGACTTTGGTACAGACGGTTCTCCAGCGCAAGGTCCTAATCTTGTGGACATCTTGGTCCCGCGTGTGGTCTACAGCACTGTAGGTATTATCGGTGTCATAGGAAATGTCTTGGTCTTGGTCGTCATCGGATTCGTGAAAGAACTGCGCAGTATCACCAACCTTCTGATCGCCAACCAATCTCTCATCGATCTTGTGGCGTCTGTCATGTTGCTAATATTCCGTGTCATAAAAATGCCTGTCCATGATGATCAACCAGTACAGGCTACTTTGATCTGTATTTTCTTCGACAGCAAAATTCTATTCTGGTCGACAGTTGTTGCATCAACCTTCAGTTTGGTCTTGATCACCTTCGAGCGTTATTACGCGGTACTCTATCCTCTTCACTACCGGAAGAGTGTTACCTTTCAGCGGGCAGTACTTGTTGCAAGTGTTCCTTGGATACTTGGTATCGCGAACCACATTTACCTAATCTTCTCATTCAAAGTCGAGGACGATGCTTGTAAATCCCTCTTCAACAGTCAAGACTATGCGATAGTCGGAGTTTTGTCATTCTTGATACAGTACATCCTGCCACTAGTTTGCATCATATATGCCTACACGCGCATCTGCATATCTCTTCGTACTCGTGTAGAAGATGTATCTTTGCCATCTGATTCCAGAAAGAGGCCAGAACGTGATGTCCTCAGGATGAAAGAAGATGCTAGTTCTCGTTTAGCTACAGAAGTGACCAATGCCAACCCGACCGCGTCCAACGGTGTCACAGGTGATGAAGGACCTTCAAAAAGTAAAGTCCCCAAAGTTATCATTCATGACAATCAGAAGAATCGTGAACCGATTGTTCGAGCTCTTCCGTCCTACAGAGATCGAGCACGAAAAAATATCATCAACACCCTCTTAATCGTATCAATTACTTTCTTCATTTGCTGGACTCCCAATCAAATTATTTTCTTGATTTTTAATCTCGGTGGTCCTGTTGCGCTCGAAGGATCATTGTACTACTGTTCTGTCACCATGGCATTCTGTAATTTGTGCGTCAACCCTTTCATTTACACTTTCAAATATCGAAGATTTCAGAAAGGATTTAGAAAGCTTTTTGGAGGGAAATGGAAAGACGGTTTCTCAAGTGTTTTTTGTTGTCGCGTCGATGACAGCGATCGCTAAACCGGTGAAAGTTAATTTTCCCTCATCAATGAATCACGCTTCATTAGCTTTCGATGATGAAGCATAAAGGATGTCAAACCGGGAACTGTAATTTTCATTTCGCTTTTCAAACTTATGGTGTTGGGTATGATTGCATCTTCGTGGTTAGAAGCCACTTCCCATAAATCCATGATATTATTATGAAAGAAGATGAGAGAATAGCGGTGCATATCTTTAATCAAGGCTCGTCGTTTCTGCATTGCCTGTAAATAATTGCAAAGATTGAAAATAATTGCGGCCGCACATCCAAATTTTCCACTTTTTCTTCTTCAAATACGTACATTTTAATAATTTCAAAGCGATTGCAAAAATACTGCATGATTATGAAAAATGTATTGGCTGAAACATACATTTCACTCGTTTTAATGTGTTAAAATCAATATGCGTGAACGTCATTCACGAACTGACAGAGGACATTATTTTTCAAAGCGTTAAAAGCAACATCAGTCAGTAGCTCTCTTAAAGAGACAGAGAAAGATCGAGAGAGAGGGCCGAGAGAGAGAAAGAAAGCGCTTATATTATTTGCATTCATAGGCCTTGTCAATGCTCTTCGAACGGCGCTGACATTTTAAGCTCTCCATTTAAAGGCTTCATTGCTGGCGACTTCTTTATATTGGAAAAAAAAATGATTCTATCCGCACTATGCTGCAGATCTGTAGATGTACACCAATCTTGTAATTGTTTGGTCATCTTCCCATACACCTTTCATCGAAATCTACTTCAAAATTAATGTGATTTTGTGGTACGATCAGCTGCCTTCGACACCACTGCCCACAACCACAAGCGGTAAAAGTAAATTCATCTTGGATGTGGTAACAACCATACTGGCTGCCTTGGGTGTGGTTGGAAACTCGTTTGTCCTGATCGTCAATGGGTGTGTCAAAGAGTTGAGAGGTGTTACCAATCTCCTGATTGCAAACCAGTCTCTCATCGACCTGCTGACATCATTTCTGGTCTCTCTGTGGTGGATACCTCCAATACCGGTCAGCGAAGACATCCCATCAAAATACAAGAAACATATCACCATTCGAAAAGGGGTGCAGATAGCAGTTTATCAGCTTTATTCTTGTTTCTTTAATCGTGTCATGGGCACAACTCGTCAACCAAAGTGGTCCGGTTATGTCCAGGTTGCTCTCGGAGTCAGCGTATTTATCATTCAGTATCCCTTTCCTGTGGCTCTGATGTTCTTCGTCCATGCTCGAATCGCTGTGTCCATGCGAAACAGGGTTGGAAACGACTCAGAGTATCCTTTGAGCAACCGTCAAGATGGAAATGCCAGTAACGAAATTGTTAATGTCAGTGGGACCGTTAATCGGCAGGCGCCTGCTCCGAGTTACAGAGATCGGGCGCGAAAAAACATCATCAAAAGTCTCCTGATGACAGTCACTATCACGTTTGCCATTTACTTGAACCCTAACCAAATTATCTACCTGGTCTCCAACTTAGGAGGCCATGTAGATTTCTCTGGAGTGTTTTATAATGTATCTGTTGTCATGGCATTTTGTAATATATGTGCTGCAATCCTTTTATTTACACGTTCCAGTATCCTGAGTATCGCAAGTTTCAAAAAGGGGTAATGACATTATTTTCGAGAGGCGTCAGTTTGGGGTTGGTTAACGAACAGATCGGTTCAAGCAACACCAACTGATCAGCTCTAATGAAGACTGTGTGGGAGCACCATGGGTTCGATCCTCGCTCTGGTGCATACATCATTGGACAAGGTGATTCGCACACATAATTATGTCCCTTTCGACCCATACCTGTCTTTGCTAGTGTAAAAATAATTGCAGGGCCCTTATGAATTCCAGCATTAGTAGCACTGATGTACCTATTTCCTAACTAACCCATTTATTGTTATTAGTATTATCATTATTTTTATTTCTATTTTTATATGAACCACCACCACCACCACCACCACCACCACCACCACCACCACCACCACCACCACCACTACTACTACTACTACTACTACTACTACTACTACATGCTTGGCGACATTTGCTCTGCTTGCACCAAAATAAACCAAATTCCCAACTTAAACCTTCTGCTTAACACCAGCCCAAATCCTAATCATCCTCATCATCTGCTCGATCCAAACCCAATTACTACACCCCAAGCATATATCTGCCCAACTAAGTACAGCCCATAGCAATTAAATCATTCATTTTGTCGGATCATCCTGCATAATAATTGTCTGTGTCTATAATAAAGATGAAAGATGACTAACTGATCGGTGAGTGATTTTTGCCTAACTGCTATTAAGAATATGCTTAAAAATAACACCAATATAAACTGAGTTCTTCAAATCCTCTCCGATTGGCTTCCTAACTTAGGGTAAATGCACTCAGGCTTGGTTTTGAACCCGGGACCTCACTTTAGCATGGCGCCATCGAAATCTTGTTGAAACAAGGGTCAGCTTTGATGTGCATTATGTTTCACAAAGATGGGTTTATCTTTTTCTTTCCCTTTCCCCCCCTGTTTTTGTAAAAATACGATTCAATTTCTTCTCCTTTGTAAGAAAATTAATTCAATTTGAATTAGAAACGGTTTTATTGGCCATTTTACCAACATTTCCCAATCTGCATATTAATTTATTGACTTGAACAAATTCAACTTTGCTATGCAGAAATAGAAATTTATTAATGGATCGATTGATGATTGATTGAATGATTGATTGATTGACTGATTGATTGATTTTCTGATTGATTTTCGGTCAAACAATATATAGTATATTTTTTCTCTTGGTAAACTGCGATTTTGGTATTCCTATTTCAGTCATACTAATGCAGTGATCTTTGAACTGTTCACCTAAAAAAGCGGGATATTGATGACAAAATTATATATATATATATATATATATATATATATATATACGTATGTGTGGGTGTGTGGGTGTATTTTTTTTCATTATCTATTTATCTTACCTTCATTGCATTATGTCGCATAGTGAATGAATATTTTCCGGGACCGGAAATATTGGAGAAGAATGAGGGGGGGGGGGGTAATACCAGATATTCTTTTTAATACAAAAATGTCTAGACGATTACTTCTCTGATTTTCATGATTTTCAAAAGAGCAGATCAACAGCCCTCACTATACTTGAGACAAATAACACCTGAAATAAGCTGTGATCAAAGTGTCCTGATTTAACTCAACGTCCAGTATAACCATATTTAAGCCCCAATCGTCCTAAAAACAAAGTGTAATCACTGAAAAATATTGTTATGGAATGATGCTTGATAATTTCGTATCTAATTTGATACGCTACTCACACTACTCACGCAAACCCAACCATGGATTTTCAGTATACTGACCAATTATAAAAAATAAATAAATAAATAAATAAATAATAAAAAACGATGCCTTGGAGTAGGTATTTAGGAGATACTTTCTACTGGGGTCATGTCAACCGTACCTTGGGTTGACCTCTCATTTTATTTAGAACGCGCACTGGGCAGAGGCAATATTAAAGTTGAAACGAAAACGAGAAAATGTTCACTGTTCATTTGTAAAACTGTAATATTTTATTTAATACCATGGCATCAAATTAAACAAAATACGATAGGCTTAAAAGTGGGTCTTTGTGTCTTAGTTTACATGTGATGATTGCAACCTCTTTTTATGTTTAATGTGGGTTTTCTCTTTGCTTCCTCACGCTAATTGTACTTCCGCACGCACTGTGCATAAGACCTAAATTTGACGAAAGTTATATACTGTTATATTTTAAGTCTGTTCTCAGTCTTTTTCCCCTCCCACACAACATAAGAAGTTATTTTAAAACATCGCAGACAGCGTTTTTTTTTTTTTTTTGGGGGGGGGGGTTGGGGAAAGGACGCTTCTTTCTAGATTATGAACCACCCTGTTTTTAAATTTTGCGAGCGAACGAAGCGAGCGAGCCAAAATAACCCCTTCTTGTTATGAAAGACACGAAAGAAATGCTATTTTGTCATCAAATCACCCTGTATGCCTTTAAGATATCATATCTGAATGATGTATTTGGTCACCTCGCTGCCAAATATGAATTTGGCACCTCGCTGATCCAATTGTTTGCTGTCTGAAACCACCGGGTCTGTAGATATTACGAGCAAGTGAAGCGGGCGAGGAAAACGCACTCTTTTAACGTCGAATGCTTGACGAGCCTGGGGGGGGGGGTAGGTTCAAGATACCGGTTGACATCATTGCTAGTCATTTGAATGTTTATTGGTCATTTGAGGAGTATTTTTATTAATTGTAAATTGAAAATTAACCGCTATAATCATTTGCATTTCACTGGTAACTGCTTTTCCGCTCACTGCACAGATATAAAAAAGAATTGAAATTAAAATTCACATTGTTTTTTTTTTCCTCCTGAAATAATAACAGTATATGTTTATAATATGCATAATGTAGTATATGTTACATAGAAGCGGAGCTCATGTGTTGAGGATGCCGAAGACGATGACGATAAATCAAGGTTTATTGTAAGATTTCTAAGTGGTTGAATTTCAGTTACACGTTATGAGAAAAAGAATACTTAAGAAGGGTAAAAGAAAATGCCTTTTCATTGGAGAGGATAAAAATTTGGATCTTATGATTGCTCACGACTTTTATCAAAGTGACTGAAATATCATATGTCAAAATTTGCCTTCGAGGACAATCTCAGCTGAGTGTTTGTTGATCATGCTCTATTTCCGAAACAGCAATATTCAGTCTGGTGTGAGGGATTCTTGATAAAACTGGAGGAATAAGGATTATTCCCTAACCAGACTTCTATTTCTGTCTAGCTTCTATCCGCATTCGTATCATAATGTAACCTTCTCCCGCACTTGTCCAACCCCTCCCCCACTATTCGGCCTAAAGCTACTAAATGCAGTTTGGATGTAAGATATACGATGTAGACTCACCCGCTATTACCTTGTTTGATTGACACGAATAACACCAACAAGATAATGGACCATGATGAAAGGACAAACATTTCTCATTTTAGTTTTCAGCTTCTATCGCAAATGAAAACAGGGGCGGCGCCAGGGTATTTTGATAGGGGGGGGGGGGGGGCAAGATGACGCATAGGTGAAATTATTGACGTTTTAAATGTACAAATATATAGTTGCAAGCCCCAGACCTCTCTTACTCCACCCTCTTCTTTTTTCCTCCTCTTTTTTTTCTATTTCTCCTCTTTTTTTTTAATCACTTGAAAAATCATAAGAGGAGCATTCGCACTCCGCCCCCCCCCCCCCCTGTAGCGCCGCCCTGAAGGAAAGAATATCGAGCTTGTAATCATGGGAAAGAGGGACCTGTCATGGGTAATTTTGCGTAGGAGGCCCTTCAAAGACCCACAAATGAATGAGCGCGCGTGCTGATGTTAGGAAAATCGTACCGTTTGTAGTTGATGAAAAGAAAATAATACTAGTGAGAATTCCTCCCTTTTGCATAAACTATGTTTTCAATAAGAAATAAAGATGATATAAGATGAAAGAATGAATTGAGAGGGAAAGGAAAGGTGAAAGGAGGATAGAATGACGTATGATGAGGTTGATAGTGAAGACGACGACGACGATGATGATGATGATGATGATGATGATGATGATGATGATGATGATGATGGTGATTATGGTAATTATGTTTGTTTTCCCCCAATAAAAAATATCGCTTTGCAGCCCAAGGGCTGAAAGGAGCAATATCTTTTACGGGGTTGAAAAGAATGAATTTGATATACAACAAACAAAGTATTAAATATTATATATTCGCAACTATAAAAGAAAAATGAGAAAGTATAGATATGCAAGTACTATGAAAAAAAATATGATTAATCATAATTGGGTTTCTGATTGTATATACTGAAAATGAGACGAGTGTCGAGGGTTCAGGGGAGTTGTGTTATGCGACAGGCTATTTGTTCGGTACACAAGTCATATATTACAAATCGGAATCAAGAATCATTTCACCATAAAGTGAAAACTTATCTGGCACCAAAAAAAAAAAGTGATATGAAGTGTACAGTATTTGCAAAATATTAGTAGACATGCTTAATCCAGTATGAATAGAATAGTTTTAAACTATGGCTTTCGAAACTAAAAGAGAGATAGGAGAGTAGAAGGAAGTAAAAGTATGCATGAAAATATGCTGGAGGTTTGAGACGCAGGAAAGGAGAAAAAGAAAGAGAAATTTGGCCCAGGACTCGTATCCGTTATTACATAATGGTACCCGCTATGCGAATTCACAAAGAGAAGTTTAACGAGGGGCAAAGAAAAGCAAAATTGTGATTTAAAATATATATCGAAGTCGCTGTGACTATGTGCAAACCAATTTTTGGTCTCATGTGCATGCGTGCTGCTTGATTCAAATCTCGATGCAGCTGCATTGTCTTGGGGCAAAGAAAGGCAAAATTGTGATTTAAAATATGTCGAAATCGCTGTGACTCATGCATACTAATATTTGGTCTCATGTACATGTGTACTGTTTGATTCAAATCTCAACGCAGCTGTCTACAGGGGCAAAGAAATGCAAAATTGTGATTAAAATATGTCGAAATCGCTGTGACTGTGCGAACCAATATTTGGTCTTATGTGCATGTGTTCTGTCTGATTCAAATTTCAATGCAGCTACATCCGGAACTACATTTTCTTCGTGTATCTGATGGGCTCTGTATACTTGCATAATGAATGCACTGTATAAGTACTGATTCGTTCAATATTTGTTTCATATCATGATAACTCCATACGTGACAATTTGAAGTTCTTTTCGTGGTCTCAAACTTTTTTTTTTTTTCTTCTGTTTTGTTTTTAATACTGAAATGTGAACGTAATGGACACCATAAAAGTAAAGAGTGATGACGAGAGGTCGAAGTCTTTGCTTTGCAGACAATTCAATCAAAGCAGTTTCCGTTTTTGTGCTCTGTGTTTAATTGATCATGGCATTAATATAGGGCTTCTGGGCTTCTTTTTCCCTCGAGGCAACAAACATATCAATTCGTCTTCTATATGTACGTCAGACAACCAAATTATCATTGAGTATAGTATGTAAACACACTTCAATGAAAGTGAAAATTCAAACAAGAGTATATTCACATGTCCCCCCATCATATTCTTTTCTCAAGTCTACGTTGTGCCTATGGTAATAGGTTATAGATGTGAGTAAATGAGACAAAAGACGAACAAACAAAATCTTCCGTGTTTTTCCCTTTATTTGAAAATAATCAGTCTAGATATAGTACATACATCAATACATGAAAACCCACTGCAGAATGGTTGTGAGATCTTTGTACAGCATGTTGATTTACTCTATATGATATTAAAAAATATCAAGAAAATTCAACACAAAGAGGATAACTTTCTCATGAAATTTTACAGGAAAGCTTTAAAGGCAAGATTATAGACTCAATGATGTCACCAATATGGTTAGGATGTGTGCAAGTGAGGTGACCAGCACGAGTTAAGCTTGCAGGTTGAAGCGATGTGAGGTGGATAATACTGACATACATTCTTAACAATGCAGGCCAACCAGCGGCATTCAACAAAACATGATATTAAATCCAACCACAGTGACCAGCACAGTCTTTTTAAAGCTAACAGAGAGTCCTGATATGGGATTAATCTTGGATGGAGTAAGACAGTCCATTGGAAAGTTCTCTCATGATGGAGCTTTCAACTGTTAGCTTTAATTACATATTTTGAAGAGTAACTTCAAACTTAAATACAAAGGTCTGTGCCAGCAGATTACCGATAGTTTTTCAATTTTCATAACACAACAAATCATCGGTTTTCAGCAAGTTTTGCTTAAGATATAATTTGCAGTACCACTCATAAAGAAATAAACATCAAGCCTTTATCTTTGTAATACACAATACAAAGCAAAAATTATAATGAGATTCATTATATCTTATAAACAAACAAAAACAATAAACATGGTGCAAACTGTCCAAAGTGATATCATGAAATATAGAAAAACTTCATAATATACAGAAACACTTCAAGAAGTGTAAAGTGGAAACAAAATACATCCACACCAATCAAAACAAGAAACAGCAAACAAGAATAAAACAGGTAGAAAAATGTGCAATGTACACATTGCTACCAAAAGGTAATTCATAAATCTTATATAAGAGGTTGAAATATTTGTTTTCAAAATATACTTCTTGTTAAGATACTTGTATTATATGAATATTATTCATGTTGTTTCCTCCAATATTCAATTTTACAAATATAAGAACTGAAAATTAAGAATTTCACAGAGTGCTGTAATTAACATTATGGTTATAAGCAAAACCTGTATTTTTGGTTATTGATTTCTTTTACCTGACTGTTGAGAAAACATGCATGCTTGTCAGTAAGCAACCAGAGGAGGTTTTTAAGCCCCCTCCAAGGGACCTCATTATGAGGATTAATGCATTACCAAAGGGCACTAGTGCATTACACTGGTATTGAACCCGGGTTATCAGATTATGAGACCAGTGCTCAACCATCTGAGCTATGGCGCCTCCTCAAACCTGTTCAATTATTAATCTCAAATGTAGTAGACACTGGAGAAGCCCATAAATAAGAAGAAGAAGGAAAAAAAACCCACTACCATTTAAAAATAATATACTATTTATCTTTCATTTTCCCTGATTTTCCCTGAATACATATTTGTCACCTCTTAAATGTAATTATGAATCTTGGAATCTAAATACAATCTTTATAAATCACGAAAATATTCACAATAAATTATACAGTAGTACAGTACACATTAGATAAAATGCATGCCATTACAGATCATAAGTATGACTATCTCATAATCTCTAAATAGAACATAAACATAACTTTGGGGAATCTATTCACTCCTAATAAATTCTAGCATACAGAAATTAATGCAAAACGATTCACATTTGTTCATTTGTTACATCAGTTCACTCTTCAAGAAACTAGAAAAGGAAAAATATTTCAAATAACAATCATCAAGTACATGTAGTTCAGTTTTGTTTTCACTTGTCTTTCATAAGACAAGCATGATTCAGCAAAATTTAGAAACTATTTGTTGAACTTTAAAAACTTTCCTTTTAAATATATATAGGATAATTTTTGCTGTACAGGCTACACAGAGTGATACAAGAAGACTGCTGTTGTGTCATGTAGATGCAGTAATGTTCAAGCATTCCTTTTATAAGACTCTATCATGGCTCGACTAATTTCTACATAAAATACAATAATAGAGCACGACTAATCAACTGAAAAGCATCTTTGACGTGAAATACAGCAAGTGAATACTTGGATAAGAATCATATCTGACTCTCACAAATGTTTCATACCATGCATGACACTATACTAAAAGCTTCATATGATACAACTCTTATTTCTACTCACAAAAAAATGTAATTTATAGTAAATACATACATAAATGAATAAACACAGATAATGAACATATAAATATTTACTTAAAACAAGGTTTCTGATTGGTCAGATTCGCTCTTCTTGCCATTGTGTAATTCATTATATGGCCACGACCATGGTATATAAAGCATTATATCGCACGCTTATTTGTGTACAAAATCACATAGGCAAAGGTATTGATGACTTACGAATTATCGATAATAGGTAGTTTGTTGCACTTCGTCAATGGATGTTGCAATGTTTATTTTTGGTGAGCTCCGATCCCACAAGCAGTTTCCCATCTTATATAACACATAGTATATACTGTAATATGTGGATCCACAGATAAAGAATTTCAATGCACTCTGCACTTGAGCAATTCTAAAGCTATGGACGCACATATTACGGTATATTCAACTCCAGAGCACGCACTACATATATAATATAGTTTTTCTTTTTTTTTTCATCCATTTTTCTATTTTTGATTTTTTTATTGATTTTTATAATTCATTTTTCATTTTTTATTTCATATTTTACATTTTTGAATTTTTTATAGTTCATATTTATTTTTTTTTTCATTTTTATATGTATGATCCATCCATAGGTGTATATAAATAATGAGTACTCCAAGAATGTCATAAATCATAAGTTACAAAGTTTTAGAAGCAAAACTGATGCAGTACTAGTCTACGACTAGTGAGATACACAAGTCAATATGATCAACATTTATCAAAATGAGGACCATTCGCTTGGGTCCTTTGAAATTAATGAATACACCAGCAGTAACAACATACCAAAATACTATGTGTACAAGGTCAGCAATTTAACAGGAACAATATTCCAATGAGCAAATGCTCTATGATCCACATGAAACAACAGCCATTTCCCTTTTTTCTTTTTTTTTTTGGATTGGTACTAATTTCACACCAGAGATTTCTGGGTTCAGTGTAATAGATGGGTTAAAAAATTAGAATTAACAAAATGAACATGCAAATTTAGAAGCATCTTGTCTGCAGCAATATTCACGAGACAATGGCAGTAAATTATTTAACCTACTGCATAGTGGAACCAGACAGTCTCTGTAATAACCTTATGTGGAATGAGAATTCATTTGTAAACGGGTGAATCCTCCTATATGACATGTTATTTCATGTGGATCACTTTAAACATGATTGCAAAGATTCTAAAAGAATCGACCAAAGGCGATTTTAATAGCTATGTGCATAACCTGTTGAAATGTGCGCATATGACAAATTATTTGTTATCAGCTAAATATGGTTTGTATTGGCAATGAATCGGGCATGGCATATCTTCCTTGAGAAGATTCCTCAAAAGTCTTTGCAATCATGTCTGTTGGCCAACCTTCTGTCAGTTTAATATATAGACAAGAATGTTGCCAGGACTTTTGAACGCGTAAAACAATTTCTGATTCAGACTATAAATCATTTTGAAGGCAAATCTGATCACAATTTTATTGAGAGAAGTTGAAGTGGATACTATTGCTAAGGAAACGATGAACATTTCATTAAATTAACAAAAAAGGAATAGTGATAATTTGGTCCTATTATAACCTCGAGTTCATCATGGCAACATTCTTGGCTATGGTAAGTACCCCTGTATATTACACCAAAAAGAAGAAAAAAATTATTGATTATTGGATTTCAGTTCATTTCATTTCATGAACTGCTCCAAGTTTCTCCTAGGTATACAAGGGGGTAAAACAGATCCACTCTCATCCTGTTCACTCATCAAGTTTGCAGACGTTGCTTTAAAAGGTGACTGCCACTGACTCAAACAGCATTCACACAGAGACAATGAACTAAAAAATCTCTGCAACACAGAACATGCCCATAACAGCATGCTGTCACAGGAATAATATATGACACAGTGGATGACACCATGTTTCAGTGTTTAGTTCATTGTTAAATTGAACACTGGATCATTTCAAGTTTATAACCCTATACAAGATCCACTTGTGTTTAGTGCTATGCTTTCAAATAGCTTCAGTGTGGTTCTTAAAATCAAATCTAGTGACTGGTGTGAAGGACCATCATCCGATACTGCAATACTGTATGCTAAAAATTATATACAGGAGTTATTGCCTTTTTGGTCCTCAGCAGAATATGCTTTTATTCTGGGTGATTCAAGAGTGTTTTAAATACTTGAGAGACAGAAGGCACTAGTTTACAAATGGTTTACATATGCCCTTCTAGCTCTAAGCAAACTGGATTATCCTAGAGTTTAGGATGAGAATGGAGCTTTAGATATATCCAGGGTGCAGCACGGGGAGCTCGTTGGCCAGGCACCCCAATGCAGCGAAGGAAACAACCGTTCTAAGAGATGAGCATCCCATCTTCAACAAATTCTTGCAAGTATGCAGTCGCACAATACTTTCCATTACAAAAATTGGCAACACACACACTCGAAGAAAGTGATTTGTGTAGTATCACTATATGCTACATCTAAACTACTAGTAATCAGTGATCCATTGCTGCACCAAATGAATGAGCAGAATATTGCTCCTGTTAACACTGCCTCATTATCATGTTGTACTGATGCTAAAGAGTGATCACACGTTTGGGCCAGTATTCAATTCTGTACTTAGGTCAGAGCATTTTGCTCAGGTGTCAACTGGGACAAAATACTTCAATAGCTAACTTTGGTGTTTAATTGACTCTTTTAGCTTCCTGAGTATTTTACCTTACGTCTCTGCAAAGATATTCCAAACCAGGCAGTTTGAATTTTTATGAAATAATTTAGTACTTCATGCTGCCAATTTCTGTCAACAATTCTGTATCATGCATGACTTACATACACTTTCATCCAAGTCACAAGAAAAAAAAAAGAGCTACTGCAAATTCTTAATTCAGTAGCTATCTTTCAACCTCCTGCCATTACGACCTTCATCTTGGCGCAGTCCGTAGGCCTCATGATATTGAGCTGAAAGCTCATCTGGAGAACTTTGCATTTTATGATGTGCCCCCAAGAATTTTAGAGTGAACAAATAGCAAATCGTTTATTGTATCACCTACAGACCAACATCTAAATACGCTGTGCACAGGGTAAGCGCAGTCCTCCAGAATGGAATGCCGTGTGAAGGTGCTTGGTCAATCAACTACAGGGCCCTTTTTTACAAAACTTTTCATCAACAACAACAACTAGCACAATGCTTAGACAGAGTTGCAAACAGTCAACCAAATTCAAAGAATTCAATAGCTTATATACTGTATCAACTGTTGTAGCTACATGTAGATATTTCCAAGAAGTTCTGTGAAACAGGGCCCTGCTGAGTCAACTCGTCACTCGGTGCTTGACTGATAGGATGCTGGTGGACGTTTGATGTCCAAACCGTCCAGTATGCTCTCATCACCTCCATCCAATTCACCTCCAGTCAGGGTGTCCAATAGACTTGAGTCCTCATTGTAATGAGGCATCTCTGGAGCTTCTAGGGAGGTATCCTCCAAGTCTAGTTGAGTCAACTTGGCCAAGTCCCTTTGAAAGCGTTCAGCAGTGTCAGATTGCTTTCTATAGTCCGTCACCCTGGAAGAAAACAGAAGAAAAGTAACAACCAACAGAGAAAATAAATAACGTCTGTCTATTCTATGTCACAAGAACATGGAAACAGGATCTTAAGCAAGAACACTGGTTAATATTAAGCTCTTTACTGGCTTTAATCAACTAAACAGTGGACTAACATGGTCAAATTTTTGCACATGTAAAATGTATATGTACATATCATATATTCCAAGTAAAGTGGCAGTCTTCAGTTTCGATGCATGCCAAGAAAAGAGGTCAGGCACAAACCCTTTATCTGACAAATATTTTGTAAGAGCCTTCTGAAGATGGCTCTGGCTAACAATGACAATGTTCTCAGTTTCCTGCCATCAAATACATCTCAAAGCAACTACAATGAGAAAGTAAAACTGCCACTTCAAATCAATATAACACTTGGATGCAGGAGAGAAATACAAAATTACTTTGGACATACTTCTTTTTCAGTTCCTTGGATACTTTGATCATCCTAGATCCTCCAGCATGTTGGTAATCTCCTGCAGAGTATCTCAGATCCCGCCCTCCGATGGCTCCCTGTGATGGATCCACTCCATACAATTCAGATGGCTGGTCTGGAGAACTAAATAAATCAATAAATATTATTTTACAATTTATTTTACATTACCGGTAGTTTAAACAATCAATAGCAAGCTTGAGAACAAAGGGTTTCAGACTGCTTTGATGGGAGATTTGGAAGGGTGGCACTGAACCATATACTGTATAGAGATATATTTACGGTCTTGATTCCTTTACCTGTCCTTTGGGGATTTTTTAGAACAAGTTCCTCATGTTTCATCAGTTTTCCTTCTGATCAACATTCTTTCTTTTTTCATAACATCACACTCATTTACAACTTAATACAGCTCTTGACTACAATGTCCTTACCTTCTTGGTATACCACGGGCCACCAAAGCAGGTGGTGATGAGCGTGGTCTACGAGACTGCACATCCGACTGATAATGATTCGTGCCGCAAGAAGGCGCAGATGTGGCTGATGCTGTTTGGTAAACGTTTTCATATTGGAAAGGTGACCTATCAATTGGTGCTAAGTAAGGCGACCTTTGGGTATTGATACCTGATGTGCCCATGATGAGGGGCTGGCCACCTTTGGTGGTTTGATGGTAGTGGTGGTCAAGCAATAGACTGCTGTGTTGGTTCAGAGTCTCTTCTTTGGGGAGAGAGGTTTGAGTGCTAGCACTGAGAAGAATCTATGAATGAAGTATATATGGCAACACAGTCAATAGATATATCAATGATACTCATGCTGACAAATATAATGAGTAGTATATCTATTACAGCATCTAAATAAATAAATATACTAAATAGCTTGTACCAACACCTGAAGACACTGCACTTCTGTCGTTTGATAATACAATATTTTTATACAACCACAGGTTTAATGGAAAAGCAAACAAAAAAAAAAACTGATGTAAAATCAACTCCAATTCTTATAAGGACACATACCCCTATAAATAGGGGTGTCGTGGTCTTGGGGACATGTCACCAGACTATGGATTACATGGTTTGCTGTTCAAATTCTGCCACATTTATCTACATTCGCCATTCTGCACCCAGGTGTAGTAAATAAGTACTCGGTAGGAAGAAATTCCTTGACATGCTAGAGTGCGGTAATGACAGCAATGCCAAGGCTGGGGTAATAACAGTAGAGCGCATTGAGTGTCAGGCGTGACAGACATGAGCACTATACAGGAACCCATTATCATAATTACCACTACAGGTGAATACATATTACTATTTCATAGAATGTTTTTACTCACTCAAGACAAACAAGAGGTAACATTGAAGTACTAGCCATGTGCATGAAGCTACAAACAATGTATACTGGTAGGCATTTTATCTGCATGTACGACTACAAAGCTAATTTACATGCAAATGCATATCACTGTTCTTAGGGACCCTAAACTAATCCCAGGAAACTGATAAATTGCTTTGATCATATAAAAGAGATCAGTCATATGTAGCAAAAGTGAAAGAGCCACTGGCCTTCTAGATCCACAAAGATTTAAAAAAAAACTCACCTCTTTTGGAGCATGATAAGCCAGTTTACGATCAATGTCAGAACTTGGAACGTTAGAGTCCAAAATTTGCCAGCACTGAGAATGAAACTGAAACAAACAGAGCGAGAAAAAAATCAAGATTAGATCTCCTAGAACTAACTAACAGTACAGATATGTAGTAGTATAACATAAATATAACATAATATTCTGTTCATCTATAGCATATACATTAAAATATGTCCCCAAACACATATAAATTGAATGATTGAATTCCAAGGAGACAAAAAAGTGATAAGACTACAAAATGCAACCACACTCTAGTATTACATAATCAAACATTTATAATTCAAAATCAAGTAGATTATTGGACCTGATATATAAAAAAAAATCAGGTAAAAATAAGAGCAGACACAAAGCTTGCTTAACTTAAGGTTTTTCCAACATAAAACAAACTATTTACTTACTATTAACTGAAAAAGACTTGCCTGAACAGGATACAATCATGCACCCTATTAATACTTTTTCCCCCTTTTTTTTCTTCCTTTTTTTTCTTTTTGGTTGCATAAACTGATACAAGCTTGAGAAAGTCTGAACAACTTCCAATTTTGACAATTCTTCAGTTAACACAGGTATACAATAAATGACTTTAGACCAAAATGTTACTGTAGAGTGAAGATCTTTTCATCATATATTCTACTCACATCACTGATGGTAGTTTCTAGACCCTGACACTGATGAATAAGAGGAGCCAAATAACTATCTGCCTTCAACAGCTGTTGTCGTTGGCTGAAGATTTTGCTGAAAAGGAAAAATTACATTCACAATAAAAAGGATTTCAAAGAATTCCAAGAATTGAAGGGAACATCAATGAGTTGCAAACATGAGAAATCTAGGAAAATGTGTTCACATTTACCAGCATGTAAATTCAAAAACTATATCCCTGTTTTGCTGTAATTTGGAAACTACAGAGAAAAGTGGAGAATTTTCCAAATGTACTGACATAAATGGTGTCAATACCCCATCCACTGCTTACATGAATCATATCTGCCTTTTAAAATGTATGAAAATACAGATCTTTGCCATGCTTAAAGTTTCACTACAAAGAAGTCATTTTATCTCTGTGGAATTTATAGCGAGTGAGTTTGTTCACAGGCCATGTTCACTAACAAGTAATGGCACATCATCAATTTGACACCAATCAGGCTCTTAAAGGATGTGGACACTTACTTGTGACAGATCATAAGTTTGTCATGTTGCTCTCTCCATCTTTCTTCACATTGCCCAATACAGCTCATGGTCTTCTTCATTAGCTCGCCCAGATTCAGTCTACAAAGAGGGGAAACACATACACAAATTACAGTGAATGGGACTGTACACCTAATCTAGTTAAGACTTGTCTGTCTGAAATAAATCTATCACAGGTTTGTGGAGAAGAGAATACCAAGAAAAGGACATTTTTATGTGAATAGACCTGTATCTTACATAAGGCCTATTAACAATAACAAACATTAAAACATAACTGAGGAACTTGGAGTCAGAAAAACACAAAGTATCATTGTGAAATTTTGGATAGTTAAGGCAAGATATTTTCTATGCTAGTAATTCTTCAAATACTTTGCTGATTACAGTACCTCCAAGATTTTAGTATATCTCATGATTGTTCCCAGTATAAAGTAGTCTGATTATATATCAAGTATTAATACTTTTCATATCAAATCATGTTTATTACCACAGTCATAAAATTGGTAGCTTATGAGAAAAAAATACAAACAAATATTCTCTGACTTGTTCACACCTGTAAAGGATACTTACTTTTCCATTTTGTGAATCTGTTCCTCATTGTAGGACAGTTTGCCCGTCTTTCTGTCTCGGCTGAAGCGCTTGTAGATGTCCTCCATTTCACTGATCAGGTGTACAAGTTCAGTGGCACTATAGACATAAAAGGGGAAATAACAAATTCAACATTTTCTCATAATAATACATACAATAATACTAATGGCTTCTTATAATCATATTCATTATACTGTAAAACTCTTGGCTTTATACACATTACTACCCAATTATAGCCAAGATGCCGAAGTATCTAGTGCTCAAGCATATCACATGTCCATTAGTTGAGAGTGGCGAAAGCAGACTCAAAACTCCAGAATGAAAAATAGCAAATCGGCCAAAGTTTTTAAAATAATCTAAACATACATCTGCTTTGTTTAATAAGCATACAATCTATTGCCATTACCTTCCCCTGAAGTAGTTTGTGTTTTTGTGATTTTAGCCTTTAACCTAATTGTACCATGAGCATTTAATTCCATGTTGATTCGGCACCTATTGACCTTACACATGTATGATTATTGTTGTTATTATCTTAATTCATAAAAGTGTTCCAACATACCACTTCTCATCCTGGACATTGCATCCTTGCGATGGTTTCCATGTTGTTCGAGGGTCATCACTGAAGTTGACCTCTACGTGGATATGTTCCAAAATCTCACCAATTTCATTGCTTTGGAGTTCATACTGCAAGATGAAACATCAAATGCGAATGAACACTAATTTTACAATAATACATCACAAATATTTAGTTGCGATATCAAGGTAAAATCGCATATCAATAATGAAGAAAGAAGAAAAACACAATGCCATATTCTTAAAATCCATGAAGGATCACATTACAAAGAAACAGCCTGCATATCATCCCCATGTCCAAATAAATTAATCAATAAATCAACGAATCAATCAATTAATCAATCGAACAATAAATCAATCATCAATCAATCAATAAATCCATGTATCAATAAAACAATCTATCAATAAATCAATTTGATAGAAAAGATGATAATGATAGTGATATTTATACAAATTCTAATACTACCAATACTACTACTACTACTACTACTACTACTACTACTACTACTACTACTACTACTACTACTACTACTCCTCCTCCTCCTACTACACTACAATTAGTACTTCTAATAACAATAACAAAAAAAACAATACTACAACAACAACAACAGCAGCAACATTAACCACAACAGCAATAAAAATCTGATTACTAAAAAGGTAACTCAAAAGGTAAAGTCTTACCTGCGTGACCTGACTGCTGCATTCTTCAAGTTTACGTCTGTACTGCTGAATGTGAGCATCTTGTAAATTCCTGATGAGGTTGAGAATTCGACTGCAATCTCCTATGTCTCTTGACATGACTGAAAGTTTGCCTTGGAGGGACTTGTGGTGAACTTGCAAACTCAAAATGTCCATCTTCAACCCAGATCTAAACACAAAGAAATGATTGTAGATTTCATAATATTTCAAAATATCAACAAGAAAAGGAAAAAAAAACCCCCAAAAAACATATTACATTTTAAAAGAGAACAGGCTTCAAATTAAAACACAATTCTATCCCTGTTTGAAATTTTCATTGTGTCTTCCTTTAAGAAATCCATGTGAATAATTTCATAGTATTTCTGCAGTTTGCAGAGATGTGATCACTTTGCTTGAAGCTTCCCTATTTGGCCTTGTTTAAATAAAATCAATGTATTATACATTGACACATGAAGACTTGTTCACATATGGCTACATTTATCATGTCAAATATTGTCTTTCTCCATCACAATTTACCTCACAGTAATGACATATTGATCAAACAGCTCATGCATTGAATGAATCATCTTCTGTCGCATCTGCATGATGTGTCCAGTTGCCAATGCACCCTGAGAGAGAAAAGATACAAAGAAATCAAATTAAACAGGAGTCTGGGTGCTTTTTTATTTTGTATATGTATCATCTCTGTGCATAGTTGAGCTATGAAGGGTATGTCAACATAGAATAGTAGTATGCGACACTCAGGATAACTAGTTTACTGTGTTAGTGATGATAAGCTTTCCTACATAGAACACTAGTAACATCTAGACCAGAAATCATATAAAAGATGATGTATTAAGCAAAGGCAAGTGAACAAATTTTTGTGCAAATTTTGTTTCATCAACTGCATGTGGAGAGAACCAAATTTTCTTGCAACACGGGATTTTTTAAAATAACTTTTTTTCTAAAATCTGTAATCCCTCCTGTACACATGTGTGTATGGGGTGTGTGAATGAAACTGGAATTTAATTTGATATTTACAAGCAAACAATGACAGGTAAGAAGCTTATCAAAACAATAATATGGAGCCAATCAAAATAAGAACTTTGTCTGGAAATTCACCTTAGCGATTGGGTAATCAAGCTGCGTTGAAAACCGAGGTCGAAGGGCAGGCATGGTAGCTGTATGATAAAAGAATTTGTTGATAACACAGGGTGAAATATTCCATTAACCTGTTGAACCCTAAGCCTGAGATAACTTGGGCTTGGGTCTATGGAAAATGCATGTTATACTGAGATCAAATCGTGCTGAACAGGTTAACTAGTAAAGGTAAAACTGAAAGATAACAATTACAAAATCTAATCTGAACACTTATTGCACAAATGTATTGCAATTACTGGTATCAGTCATGACTGTCAATGATTTGTTAATTAGGCATGTTATGCCTTGTCTATTATCCCATCACAAACTTAAAGTGATTACACAATTGTAAAAAAAAAAATTGATATATGATCGAGAATAGAATTCTAAGAAGAATAAAATTAAAAATTTGATGATTTTCAATCGAAATCAATGCATTTTGGCTAATTTTCTAATAAAAAGTCAAGAGTTGACCATAAAATTTGAGTATGAGGTATGACGTCAAAGTGGGTACCCAGCTTCGTGCATTGCAGTTGTGCTGCGCGCTAGACTGTACAATATGTATCATACCTTGCAAGCATTTTGCTAAAATTGCGCAACAAGGTACCCACTTTGACGTCGAAATGACGTCAAAGTGGGTACCCAGTTGAAACTCAGTCACAGCTGAGGGGTCAAAAATATCCTGAAATCTTACCACATTTGGGAGTTTCCTTGGCAACACGACTTTTTAGATAACTTTAGGCAGATAATTTTCTGCTAATGAAATCATGCTCTTTTAAATGAACTAACACTGTTTTGGCATTGGGTACCCCCTTTAAGATACAAATGTACACATGACAAAATTATGATGGTATGATCAGTTAATTACTATTGTTACTGCTGACCATGAATAAATCAACCTTTGGACATGTAACAGATACTCAAAATCAACCAAATTTTATCTTCAACAAGTACATCTTAAGTGTTCCCATATCAGGGCAATCTGTGGATTCTCATGAGGAATTCAAGAATATGTTCAACTCTCTTTTTTAGTTGTCTTCTACATGTAGTTTCAAACACTTGGTTACTAAGCCTGAGATAGCTGAGGGTAGATTCTTTGAAAATGTGTGTTATACCAAAATCAAACACATCTATCAGGCTAAAGCAGAAAATTATGGTGCAGATAAAATGTGCACATGGATGCACACACAAAAAAGGTGAGAAACTCACCTACAAGTTATGAAAGCTTAAGACTACAATAAACAACACTAAGTTCAACTGACCAACAAAAGGTGGAGTGATCTGATGTGGAATGTGGATCTGCTCCTTGTTGCAAAGCATGATGGGATTGGTTTCGGATGTGTTGGGATACTGGGAGACGGCGAGAGTTCCATCTGGTTTGAAGGTGACACCATTGTACAGGATGGACTGCTTGCTGGCTGAGAGTTTGGTTTGAGAAGCAATGTGCTCTTGAAACTCTGCAAATCTGTACGTGCGAGAAAGGAAAGTGTTGGAAATGATACGATAGAGCATTGCCAATTGCCAAATTCTATTCACAGAGACAATAACTGTCCTGAAATCGCTGCAAACATATTTCTTTGTGCCAATTTTATTTACTGTTAAATGCACAGAAATAGGGAAAATATGACAATATTTTGAATAATACCTTCAAGTTTTAAATCTATGAACTAGGATACTAAATTAATGTTTTTACCAGCACTGCTTTGAACTTGACATCTTCTTATTCTAATGGTTTAACCACTAAACTATGGCATGTCCTATGACATTCCTTAAATTCACACCCAGATGCTATCTATGACATCTTGTTGGTGATTGCTTGGGATGCTTTATAGGACCGTACAGTGGTCAGATTGTTTATTTTGATCCAAATACCATTCGTAACTAAAACCATTGTTCAACCCACTGTGTTACTGCATACTTACGTATCAGTGGGACTACAGTAGACCTTGATGTATGATGCCTCACACACCCAGAGGATATCTACAACAGTCTTGGTGGTGATTGACTGGGATGCTTCAAAGAACTGTGTAAAGGACCACACAGTCTTGGGATTACACTCCAGCAGGCCAGCCAGCAGGGGTGTAATCAACTTCTTAAGGCCTCTTAAAAAAAAGAAAGAAAAAAAAAAAACATACCAGGGGGGTGTTTCGCAAAGACTAAGATTGACTCAAATTGCTTTTAACTATGGCAGGCCATTCATGCCACTGTTCGCTTTCACCATACAGCTTTTGTTTTCTTCATTAATGAACTATAAAAAATAGTCAATTCTGCAGATTTGTGACTGTGATTTGCAAATCCTTTGAGAGATCCATGGGGCCAGAAAACAGTGGCATGAATGGCCAGCCATACTTAAGTGCGATTTTAGTCAATCTTAGTCTTTGTGAAACACCCCCCAGTACTGTTATTAAAGGTAAAAATTTCATTGCCTTACAGCAAGGGACTTCCCATGCAATATCTTGTAGTAAATACCATAATATCATTCCCATGATGCAACAGGGATGATATTCCCATGATGCAACAGGGATGATATCATTCACCTGGTGCAATTGTGCCCGACTATTTCACTATTGATTGCAAAACGCATTAGACCATGTGATAAATATTGGATGAATTTCAACAGGTTGCAATGACAAGCTGGCTTTGAAATAGAGCACTGTATGAAAAGATGGTATATACTGTAAGAAATGTGTATCTTTCTCCTTCCAGTAGTCATTTTAACTGTTTTACCAATGATGAAATAATATCTCAAAAGTATTCACTACAAATATAACATCTAAAAATCTCTGTCAATTTTTGATCTCTGTGTGTAGCAGACTGTAAAGCAACTGCTTGATTAGCTGATGTTAGCAGGGGTGCACTTTTCTCTAGTAGACAGATCAAATAATCAAACTATGCACTCCAACCACTTTGACTTACGCTGAGAGGCGGCATGACTCTGGCAGCTCTCGGCTCCAGGTGATCTCATGCTCTCCTGGTCCGGTCTGAACTCCACTGATCACACCTGGCGCTTTCTTGCTGGTAAGATGAAACCTGATGGTGATAATAAAGATATGAATGACAATATCCAGCATAAAATGGATTCGCAAATTAACTTTTTATGCATCAATGTGTCTCTTTCAAGCTTTCATTGCTTCAGAGAACATTGAAACAACCCCATCAGTTTGTATGTTTATCATTGCTTAGTATTATCTGCAACACTATCCATTTATTTCTTCATTTCCAAAGGAATGAGATCATACAAGTTTAGTTTCAACTATATGGTGAAATATGCTATGAAATATGCTACCTAATCATATTTTTCAAGCAAATCAGCAAGAAACAACAGCTTGTTATGGATCAATAATCATCAATAATGCAGGTAAATGAAATTATGAAGTTTGTCCTTGTTTACTATCATATTCTACAGAAACCGCCTGCTTACCGTGTACCAATCATCAGAAAAAATAATGTACCTATGACCAGTCCATATGAAAATAACCCCCCCCCCCCAAAAAAAAAAAAAAAAAAAAAAAAAAAAAATCTTTGGCACACACATTCCAGGAGCTATTGATTGAAGAGTTTGAATAAGAAAGGATTATAACATACGACCACAAAGTGCAGAATATAATGGTAGATCAATTCTGTAAAAATCCTAAATTACGCACGCAGGTGCACACGGTTGTGTAGTCTGCTCTCTTTTGTGTTAATTGAGAGTATATTTGAATTAGCATTATCTTTTGATAGAAGTTATAACTGAAACTCATATTCTGAATACCTCACAGACAATGCACCTCTGACGTACAGGGCGAAATGTTTTGGGCGATTGCAACACTTTAAAAAGGCTGGTGAAAGACTAGTTTTGCAGGAATGGGGAGAGAGAGAGAGAGAGAGAGAGAGAGAGAGAGAGCAAAGTTTAGTAGAGATGAGGAGCACACACTGAGAAAGAGATAGATGAAGTGGATGTATCAAACAAGATGAGAATGACTTACATCATATGTGAGTTCTTGCGACCACCTTGTGGCCTGAAGGGCAATTGACCTGTTGCTAGATGATAGAGTGTTGCTCCGATACTCCAGAGATCAATCCTAGCATCAAAGGGAGACGCTGCAGGTTTCCTCAGCACGGCTCGTTCAAAGACCCTTGGATGCTAGGGGGAAAAATGTGGACAAAAAATGGTTTATCAGGTCCTAAAAGTAATACCAAAGAAATAAATATATATATATTCATCATCCTACAGTCTTTACAACAAGAATCATTATTAGAATATGTTTTGTACTTTAAGATTCAAGCACCAAATCTAGAAAAAAATGTTGCATCATCAACCAGATGAACCTCTTACATGTAGGTGATTTCATGTCATATCAAAGCCAGATATGCAACATCTCGTACATGTTTACTTTTTCAAACCTATAACATCTTTCTGGGTCTTAGTAGAGAATCATTCTCTTCAGAACCCATCACAGAAGACATCACTTTCAGTTCAATCCATCTTTAAACTAACTCCCACCAGACTTATCTCCAGCTAAATAGTTCAGAGGCTGATGGAGAAGATATTACTAAAACTTCTGTCAAGTTATAACAGACTACTACTTTGTTCGGGATGACAAAAGTGTATAAATACCAAGTATTCCTCTGTTCCATGAAGACTGGTGAAATTCTCGTCGTCCTCCAGCTGCCTTGCAGCACCAAAGTCTGCCAGTTTGTAGATGGTGTGTCCGTGGTCATCCTTGAAGCACATGATATTACCTGGCTTCACATCACGGTGCACTACTCCATTATCTCGTAGGTACTTCATCCCAGAAGCTAAGGAAAGTGAGAAGGAAATGAACAAAACCTAGCTCATTAGCATTTAAATTTTGAAAGGATATTTTTCTTAAGAAACTGAAACAATTACTTGATAGTGAATATAAAATGGTACTGAAATTGAAATTATCATGAAGTGTTTAAAACTAAAATAAAATGAAAAATTGCAGTGATTACTCAGTATTCAAGTTATATTCATAACTTGTTATCAATCTTCCAGCCATCAAATATCCAGACTTCACTGGGCAAGCCTTTCTTTTGCCTTACTCCAGCAACGATAGATTTTCTTCTCATCTTGATTAGAAAAAAAGTTAAAAATATTCTTTAACAGATATGTAGAATGATGTTCTTCCTTCCAGCACCTGCTCAAGAGAAAGAGAATGTCAAAAATTCAAAAGTAACTGATCCAGAGTTGGCAATTCTGGAACAATTGCTTCACATGGCTTCTTAAAGACATCACAGAGCTGTATTTTTTTTTTTTTTTTTCAAATTCGAAGCATCACTTATTTAAGAGAACAAAATCCATTAGATAACAAGTTGAATACAGTTTTCACACAATATTTGATACATTTTATCAGTATTTCCAGAAAGTGACTTATTTGTGGTATATAGCCACTTACTAATGTCAGCTAACACTTGAAGGAAATCTTCCTCATTCAGTCCACAGGAATGTTCAGGCTTTTCTAGCACGTCAAAGAGACTGCCTCCTGTACAAAGCTCCATGATAAGTATGTTCTCTTTGGATATTTGCTGCAAGCAAAACAAATCAAACAATCAATGCATTTAATAAGAAAAGACAAGGAGTTTTAGTACTTAAAATTACTGTTGGGTCTATACCATGCTTTAAACTTACATCTTTTTCAATTGCCTCTAGACAGACAATGTTTTTGTGGCGAAGCCTAAGCAACACTTGCGATTCTCTCTCCATGTCTGTTCCCATTCTGAAGAGACTCGGCCCGTGGGGCACTTTACATGCTACCCGTTTTCCAGATTTCTGTATGGAAAAAAAAAATTATTTAGTTTACATCTAAGACAAAAAGGGTGATTTACAAGTCAACTTTATATGCAAGAAAGAAGCTGAAGTGAAAAAATGGCAAGATCTTCAATTTCAGCAAATAGTTTTTTTAAAAAGTCAACTTAATAATACATAAGCATCCTCTTTGCAATGACCAAGTAAGGCAACTATACAATTCTGAGCAACCTTTCTCATATTTAGGGGACATTGTAGCAAGTCCGAGGGGGGGGGGGAGGACTTTTCAGCTATTTTCAACACATGTATACTTCACGAAGATGTTGCAATCCTTTTTTAAGAACTAATCCACCTCTAACACATACATGCATACTTCACAAAAATATTGGAATCCTTTTTCAAGAATCAAATCCCCCCCATAACACACACATGTACACTTCACAAAAAAGTTGGAATTCTTTTTATACGCTTCCCCCGGTGCTAATGCACTTTCGTATCCAAGCCTGACGGAATAAAGCACAGTCACACACACCACCGTGCTTTGCATGCACCAGCAGTGCTTTATTCCGTCAGTCATCGGACATGGATACGAAAGTGCATTAGTGCCGCTTCCCCCTCCCCTAACAAAATAGTATCCTTGCCAATATTCACCTTGTGTCTTCCGCCATACACCTTGCTTGTAGCACCTTGTCCCAACGGAGTATCCAAGAAGATGATGTAACTCGGAGTACTGCGTATGTTGGGTACCGGTTGGCGTGCTCTGCCATTGTTGTCCATAACCTACAGACACAGAAAATTAAAAAAAATTTGCAGGTTAAAATTTTCATATAGAATAAAAAGGTTATGATTTGGAGTAACGTTACATGCCAGTTTTTCAGACCTTTTCCATCGATATTACTTGTAGATCGTAGTTTCAATTTTCATTATTATGATTCAAATTCAGTCAAAAGATGAAAGAAAATCAAAAAGAAGTAAGAAACAGAATTTTTTAATTTAAAAAAATACATAACCTAACCGCTAAAGTTACAAAAGTACATTAAAAAACACTTAAAAACTACTCTCACTCAGCTGGTCTCAATCACAAAAAAATTTAGAACCTAAGATTTTTTTTTCGACTTCTGCATGACCTACGCGCATTTTCTCGGCCTCACACTAAATTACAGCACAGTGAAAATGAATGTGATGACTTCACATTTACATTATTAGCCCTAACGTTAGCTTGATCAACACACTCTTACTTCTACTTGTAGTTCGTACGGTACTGCAGTGGAAGAAGCCTATCTCAGCTGGAAGAAGCCGGCCTTGCGTAACCTACCGTACCGGTACGTCATGTAGGTACATGAAACATCTTTGTCAATGTTGACCTTGACTTCAGTCTTCACAACATTTTTTTTTTGTTGCATCAAATGCTAGTTTCGATACTGTCTTTGCTATTTTTGTGAAATTATAATGAAGTGTTACCTTTGAATTCCAGCTGACACATTTGTGCAAATGAGATGGAAAAATAGTGAGATTTTGCTTTCATCAGCCTGCAATGCCTAGCTGCAACTTGCACAAATTGCAAATTGAGTGGTAATTATAAAGATTAGTCTTACGCGAAGTCGCTAGCTATTACGGTCAGGTAGGGCCATGCCACAATTTAATCTCTCATTACATTAGAACCTGAATACATTTGCAACTCTTGATTAATCAAAAACTTCCCACTTGAAAACTTCAAACAGGATTAAATAATTAAATGCACTGCTCTGGCAGTTAGCAAATTCTGCATCAATAAGTACAAAATTATCAAACTTCAGTCAATAAAACCGTAAAGCCTTTAACAACAGCTATATAAGACGGAAATCCGGGGAATCCCCAGTGGAAGAAATGATGTCGCTTCTTTATTACTGTGCTCAAACTTTACATACTTCAAGCGAGCAAAAAATAACCACTTTTCTGGTTTTCACTCACATTTTCAAACAAAAATTCTGAAATATGATGAACGAGCGAAGTGAGCGAGCCAAAAATAAGCGCTTTCCTGGTTTTAAATCACATTTTCAAATAGAAATTCTAAAATATGATGGTTGTTTATGACAGATTATCAAAAATTTTATCAACTGATTAATTCAAATATCATTTCTTCCTTAAAAAGTGGGGGGGGGGGGAATATATCCCCCACCCCCCAGGATTTACGCCAATAATGCACAGACATAAATAGAAGATATACGCACCGTGACAAACGAATATAGAATATGGACTGACACACATTATTGCATATTTGCATCACGCTATCTATCATTTGAAAAAAAAAATTGTTGTTACACCACTTCAAAAAAACTGTGACGGTGCCGAAATTACCCAAAAGTAATATAAATAGCTACATAAATCAGAATAATGCTCGATATAGTTATGATAATAATCGTCATTTCAGTCACATTAACGATGATGATGATAACTATTATTATGATAAGCATAATAATAATAATACATATATACTAATCATCATTTATTATTATTATTATTATTATTATCATCATTGTTGTTGTTGTTATTGTTGTTGTTAAAATGATAATAATTTTGTTATCATTAGTTTAATTTTAAGCAAACATCCTACCCTAAAACCTGGGGGGGGGGTGATTGTACATGTCATCCCCCCCCCCCCCCCCCCGCTGTCTACGCCTCTGCTTCTGCCGTAATCATTGCCCTCTCCGATGTCCACAAATTCTCTACAGGATGCAAAGTGTTTGAAAATCATCATGGAAATCATACACTCTCTCATGAATAAAAATATGTTTCTCGCATAGCAAATCGTGGACTTTAAGTATACATGCAGCAAGGGCATGCTGGAAGGGGTAGGCTATTGCAAAATCCGAGTTCAACGGTCCAAAATAAATGTTTATCATCAACGTTTCAATAAAATTTTATGACGAAAGACGAAGAAGAAGAAGAAGAAGAAGAAGAAGAAGAAGAAGAAGAAGAAGAAGAAAAGAAAAAAAATGGCGCAAGGCACCTTTTACAGAAATTGATCACAATAAAAATTTCACTGATATGGTGCAACAAGGCAACCTAGGCTATGTCCTTGATATAGGAACGAAGTCAGGGGCCACAGAGAATTCATGGAGCTCGCAGGGAGAGAGGCCGAGTATGCGAACGAGTATGAACAAGATGAACAAGTCTAATTAATCTCCAAGCGTCATGAAAAAGAAAGCTGGGGGGGGGGGGGGGGTGAGGATGCAACGCCCTCCCCCGCAACGGCGGCCTATGCATCAAGTTTGCGACTTGTTACGATTCGAGATCTCACATTCGTAACTAACAAAATTCATTATAATTGAATACAATTCAATTTGCAGAGTTAATCACGAGACCAAAGCGATGAAATAAGATGATTAATTCCAACTAGGATAATGTCGAGGCTTTAAATAGAAACGATTGGGAAGACAAATCAAATCCTCACGGTGGGTCTGTTCTTAGGTCACGACTAATGATCCTCCGCGGCAAGTTCGAATGGTTTGTTGTCCCGATGATGATCCAAATTAGATTTCAAGATAATACACGTTGTTATTTAGAAATCAACGGCGATCTCGAAAACGACGTCAGAAATGATGTCCAAGACGATGTCCAAGAAAAGGTTTAACGTGTTGTTCACTTACTGGTCACAATCAATTTTTTTTTGTGCACAAGTATGCTCCACGCTGTTAATCTGGATAAATTTTGAATAAAACCTTATCATGCTCCCAGCTTATATACAAATCTTTTCAAAAACTAGATTTTTCCGGTTATGATTCCGCTTTTCTTTTCTTTATAGTGTCAGTCTACTGTTAGGCTTTGTAGGAACAATCTAGATCTTACTTTCATAACTTCTCAAACAGATATCACTGTACTCTAGTCATGAGTTCACTGAGTATGGAGGTCAACTGTGACATGACCACTGGCGTACTGGAGGGGGGGGGGGCTTGGGGGGGGGGGGGGCGCCAGCCCCCCGAATAAATTTCAACCATGGTTTATTTTCAATTTTATATTAGTGACATCACGTGAATTTCATTATTTCTCCCCAGACTCCCTTTCTACTGTTAAGTAACGTATTCACAATTTCCCAAATAGCATGCATAGCAAGGCAGAAAATACGCATAATATCAATACTAATGTGTTTTATGATATAATACTTGGTTTTATCTGTTTATCTGACAACGGATTCAAACTTTGATAATGAATATTCTTAGATTTACCAAAACTAGACACGGGCTTTAAGTTTGTAGTCCCAAATAGCGTTCTTTTGCAGAGTTACAAACCATCAATACTGCAAAAAGCTCCAATATCATGGGAGTGCACCCGCGTAGCCAAGGGGGGGGGGGGGGGGGGGGGGGGTCGCCCCCTCCAAAACGCCAACAAAAAAGGAAGAAAAAAAAAAGAAAAAATACAAGGAAAAAAGCTGGAGCGAGAAAAGAAGAAGGTAAGAGAACGTAAAAAGAGCGGGAGCAGACAGGAACAATTCAAAGAAACGTCGGAGCTTCCGCGCTTAGGGGGGGTAGGGTGCAGGGAGGGGGAAACTCCCCCCTCCCCCCACCCTCCCCCACCCCTAAGGAGCGCGCTTCGCGCGCTCAGTAACTGATTCACACGCTTCGCGTGCTCACTACCGCCCCTAAAATGAAATCCTAGCTACGCCACTGTGGGAGTGAAACCCTGGTACCCCACTGCATCACACCCTCTCCATGCTCGTCCCTTTTATTTCATAGTGTCTTTGTCTGTATTATTATCATAAGTAATAAGGTATTTTGTGTAACGCTGGCATTTGTTTGAAACTTGCGAAGATTATTTGGGCTGCATGTTTCCAAGTTCATGAAAAAAAAAATCCTTTTCCGGTCGGTAGATTCATGACACGCTTATCCATAATAGTACATGTCATCAAATTTGATGTTTCATATTGCATGTATTGTACTTCAAATATTTATTTTTCATGATATTTACTTCTTTTGTTGGAAATGAGAAAAAATGAAAATTGAACTGAACTGAGGTTGGAATTTTCTTTTCAGGTTTTGCAGATTGCACATATTTAAGACGAAAAAAAATGAAAAAGCTCCGTATCGTGAGGGGGGGTGGGTATCCCCGGCTCGGTCCCTCAGGACTGGTCGCTTCGCTCCTCGCAAAGAAGGAAATAAGAAATATTTTGGCTCATTACGCCACTGGACATGTCGACCTAGAAAGTTCTTCCTCTGCTTGATTTATATTATTGGTGGCAACACACTTCACCGAAGGCCCGCGAGGCCCAAAATAGCAAATTGTATTGTATAATGTACATCGCTCTGACCAATTCCTTTGCCAGAAGGAAGTTTAATAAGTATTTAAGGGCAGCGGAAAGTTTTTCACTGAAGATGTGGGACATCCGGAAACGAGGACCAAACATGCTAAAGGAGACATAATTACTTTATATACCGATAGCGCATCATTTGTGATGAAGGAAAATACGATACGAGAAAATGCGGCCTCGCGGACCATCGGTCAAGTGGGCGGACCCGTATTATTTTGCTGTGGTACTTTCAGAGCTGTTATCACATCCAACCATTTGAATAGTCATCGAATAACATTTAAGAAACTTTAAAAAATAAATTCATAGAAAATTCCACAACATATTAGAATGTTCTCTTGATCATGCCAAACAATTAAAATTAGGTCCAATGATCACGTGAACCCTAATCAGGATAGGTTTTTTTTTTTTTTTTTTTTTGGCTATGCTATAACTGGGGAGGGGGCGGATTTCGCCCCCGCCCTCTGAAATCTCGGCCTTCGACGATGCAATCGCGCCGAAAATCGGCACGCGCGTCACACACAACGTAATCTACAAAAATGTATAGTTGAATTGCTCCAAAAATGATTCCAATGTATTTTTAAAATTAATTGATTATGCTAATTTATGCGTGAAATCAGAATTTTGCTCTAAATCGTTAAGTAAAGCTCCAAAACTGCTAATTTTTGGTCTAGACACTCTTTGTAGTATTCTTAGCAAATGTACTTTAAAAAATCGGCATGGAAATTGATTTCCTATGTATTTTAGTGCATTTCAAATTTCTTGTACATTTCTTTGTTTTCTTAACCTTTTTTAACATTATTTTTTCGATGAAATTTGTTGGGGACACTTTTGCGATCATAAATAGCATAAAATTCATTAATTTCAAATCAGTAAAAGCAAAAATAATCACATCAATTTTGGCTGAAAACACAATTTGTACTGAAATTATACATGAAATCACGTTTTGGAGCAATTCTTGGTGTGACGTGCAAGTACGAAATGTTACGTAACTTCGGAACCGCATGCCCGGACGTCGCGAATTGGGTCTCAAAAGATGCGTGAGATTTGAAAAAGTCATGAAACGCCGCATCGATTGCTTCTCGCGTTAGGGACATATCGCGCAAAACGTCTGGGGGCGGATTCCGCCCCCAGCCTGATTAGGGTTTAAGAAGTTTCTCAAAAGTACGAATCCATGGGGCCTCGAAAAGGCCGTGTTTAAAAAAGTCACATTTAAATACACTAAACATTGCTGAACGCTTTATAATTTGAGAAATAATTGCACTGCATTGTTCATTCTTTATCCTAGCACAGGCGTAGGGAATAGGGAAAAAGAATATGAGAGAGAGAGAGAGAGAGAGAGAGAGAGAAAGGGGGTACAAACAGAACTGAAGAAATCTACACGACGTCCTCCATTCGAACCAACCTAAACGCATTCCATCCAGCACCTCCCCCCCCCCCCCCCCCCCCCCCCACCGAAACCGAAAGCCCACTTGCAACCCTACTAGTCCCACCCTGTATCTTTGTCGGAAATGTTACGTCTGAGCAATAGCTAAGCTGGGTGCGATCTTTCAAGTAGGCTACAAGGTAAGCCATTGTAAGACTGCTCCATCGAAGCCATCAGTGAAACAGTGAATCAAGATGTGATCGATCGCATTGAAAGCGGACGAGAAGTTCAACGAAAGGAAAAAAAAAAGAGAAACTTACATCTAATAACCTTGCAAAGTAAGTATATCAGCGCTCTAAAATGCAAATTTTCAACATTCAAAAATCAGGATTTTCGCACTCGGTTGCTACGCTCCCTCATATATCAGTATTTATTTTTTTGACGAAATAAATTGTCCCCGGAAATGTTACGTCTGAGCAATAGCTAAGCTGGGTGCGATCTTTCAAGTAGGCTACAAGGTAAGCCATTGTAAGACTGCTCCATCGAAGCCATCATGGAAACAGTGAATCAACATAGTGTGATCGATCGCATTGAAAGCGGACGAGAAGTCCAACGAGATTAGAATGTCTTCAAGTCCCATGTCAACAGCAAGCAACAGGTCATTGGTAGCCTTCAGGATAATGGAACTGACGCAATGCAGAATGCATCATAGGATATAGGCCATGATCTTCTAGATGGCTTCTAATCTGGGCTGCTACACTCCTCTCAAGAATCGAAGACCTGGTTCGCGATTGGTCTGTAGTTTCCAAACTCATTTCGATCCAACGATTTTTTTTTGTCGTAAGAGGAATGACGTGGAATGTCTTTAATGCAGCAGGTACTTCTCCAGAAGACAAGGAAAAGGTTGATAAGTTCTGTTACAAATGGCACAAGCTCATCACTACAATCTTTCATGAGCCATGTCGGTATTGGGTCGAGTTGGCACGATTTGGAAGGACTCTCATGGATCACTTTCAACATCTCAGCCTCTGACACAGGTTCAAAGGGAAAGTAGCACTTCAGAGGCATCACTCCATCCTCACATTCCAGTGGATGGCTGGTAACTCCTTGGTAACTCCTAGGCAATGGCAGAGTATATCCAACCACACAATTTACATGTTTTAGATATACTTTTTTTCTCATGGAAAGACATCAGTCCAGAATATGCACAATTTCGGCAGCAATATAGTCATATTTTAATTTTGATGTACGGGAGACGATTCGTCAAACGTTGCGTTATTATATCAAACATTATTATGCAGTTCAGCAACTGCATTACATACAGTCATCATGGTCATGTTGCGTTATTATATCAAACGTAAGCACGTTGAATACTTTTGCATAGATCACAAGGTGGGCAATGTCGATGTCTAAAAGATGGTAATATAAATCATGGCCGTACGCAGCCGGGGGGGGGGGCAGGCAGTTGCCCCCTCCCCCCGACATTTTGAAAACACATTTTTTTAACCTGAAAATTTTCATAAAATCCACCAAAAACTGCACCAAATCCTTCAATTTCACTTTTAAAAATGCAAAGGTGCCCTCGAGACCAGCTCGGTCGCTTCGCTCCCTCGCTTTCGAGTTTCTTCAAAAAATTTTACGCGTCTTGTCCCCCCCCCCCACCGAAAAAAATTCTGCATACGGGCCTGATATAAATGTATAATAATAACGAACATGATTTGTAATGAGTTAGAGAAATATACGTGTCAAGTTTGTTTTAAGTCATGAGAATGTTTTTCAGCTGGTCATAATCATAATCATAAAGTCATAGGCGCCGGAAGCGGGAGGGGGAGGGGCGAAATCGACTCCCCCCCCCCCCCCCCCCCCCCCCCGCAAGGAAAAAAGAGAAACTTTAATGTAATAACTTTGCAAAGTAAGTATATCAGCGCTCTAAATTGCAAACATTTAACATTAAAAAATCAGGGTTTTCGCACTAGGTCGCTACGCTCCCTCATATATCAGTAAACTAATGTTTTTATTTTTTTAAAACTATTTAGGAAACCCTGTGTAGTATTCTCAAAACGATGATTATCCTTTATGTTTGTAAAAAGATGCTAATTTTCATAACAAATCAAAATTCGGACAAGTCAGACATTGGTTAATACCGTGAATTTCAAAGAGACATAATGCGCAAGCACCAATGATAAGAGCGTAAAAGTTTGTTATGAAAATTAACATCTTTTTCCCCCCAACACAAAAGATAACACCGTTTTCAAATAGCAACCTCTGTCTATCTTCTGTCATGGGCACCATGCAGAAAAAGGGCACATGCTTGCCTCCATCTGGAGGGGGGGGGAAGTAGTTTTGCCCCCTCCCCCGGTGAGAATAAATCTTGCGATGTTGCGATCAGCTTTCAAGTTAGTGTTCCACAAGAGGAGGCGAATCGCAAGACCCAAATTTTATCATATTTTCTGTTTTCCCTTACATACATGCAGATAGGCGCAATGTATACACCCTGTCTATCAGTGGCGGCAAAAGAAAGGGGGCGGATCTTTCCCTCTATGGGGGGGGGGGGGGGCAAAATCGTTCTTCCTGCAAAATACCATAATTTATAACCAATATAACGAATAGCTTTCTACTGCTGCAAAAGAGAGTTTTCAACACGCAGAAATAATAACATCTGTCGCTTTGTGGAAAGTTGAAATAATCTATTTGGCCCTATCAGTGGGGCTCCCTAGTTAGACAATGAAAAATGACTGTGAAAAAAAAACCTTTCTTTTGCTCAAAAATACAAGGTTGGTTGGTTGGTTTTGGGGTTTATATAGGCGCTTATCATTACTAAATTCGAATATTTGCACCTCAACATTCCACTTTTTTATTCGGTCGCTACGCTCCCTCGCATATTAATGGAAACGTTTCTTGGACTTTACATCACGCGATGAAAGGGAGCGGATGCTTCTCTCTATAAGAAGGCGCGAAGTCATTTTTTCTTAGCCTCCTCACAAGACACAAAGTTGACCTACTACAATAGTGGTCTAAGATGTAAAGTTTTCATATTCCACAGTGTTTTCTTGCTTGGTCGCTCTGCTCTCTTATAATATCAAGGAGGCCTACACGAAGCAGTGTTTCCTGCGCACACAGAGACTAAGTCTATTATCTGTAGTCTTCCGCATACAAGTCACAAACGTGCAGGATGAGACTGCCCATACGTTCCAGAAGGCAAAGATTTAAAAAAAAATGGAATCGAGGAGCCCGATTACCCTCATATTTGGGTAGTGAGATGCACATATTCGGGGAGCGAGGTGCCAGAATATGTCATTTCTGTACATTTTCACAACCAAAAAGTGTCCAAAATTTGCGTGATTGTTTTGCTCGCGCGCACAATTTATTTGTGACTAAATTTCGATACTGAAAAGTTGATATTCGGGTAAGGTGTCAGTCCCCTCGCGAAAATGCATTTCTTGGGGTTATATTATATTTCAATAAAGATCTAAATAAATCTCACGCTTTTGACAATAGCCTATATAAAAAGGGAAAGAAATGTGCTTGTTCGGGGGGGGGGGGGGGGGCGAGGGGTATATGGCTGCATAGTTGTCAACCAAGTAGGCCTATGTGCTACAGCGCCATGAATAGCCAAATAAAGTTGTTGGTCCAGATTAACCGACGGCAATTTCTAAAGATTTCAAGGGTTAATATCACGCTTACCTAAACCTCGTTTTCATGGAGTATCTTCTGTTTATGATTGTCCATTCCGAATTTTATCCTCTGTTTATGATTGTCCATTCCAAATTTTCTGCAAGTTATACCCCATACCTCCATACCACCATTTATATGTTTTTTGCAATTCCTATACGCGAGTTATAAAAATAGAAGGGAAACTTCGAATATGTCAGAAAGGCTTTCCGCTCTTCATCCTGGTATTAGTAACCTGTAACGCGACACCCCCCCGTACTTCCCCGTTCATTTCCAAGATCCGGGACCTCATGAAATTCACACATGACCACGATAGGTTTATTTCAAATGGGGTCAGACGATATAGACTGCTGGAAACTCTTTCAAAATTACTGAAATTACATGCTGAAATTTTGTAATCGAGTTTTGAAATCCAACACTCCTGGAAATAGGAAATACGAAATTACTTTCCCTTTTACTATATAACTTCAAAGAACTTCATTTAGCATTACACTATCCTGATCGCCCTTACCATGTGCATCTTTTTGCCAATTTTTTTTTTCATTTACAGTGTACTTCCTACTTCTGATTTTAATTCGGCAGAATTAGATTTCAATGTAATCACAGATATTTATCTGTATAGGAGTTATTTTTGAGAGAGTTTACTTATATCATTCCCTTTTTTAGTTTACTAAATTAGGATAAAGCTTATAAAATTCCCGTCGGAATTCATCGTCCTCTTGACTTTGTCAATATCCTGTCCTTCAGTGTGCCGTAATGCAAACTTCACATGTCTCACTTAATTCCTTAGAAATTCAACGTGAGTGATTGCATCGGCCTATATCAGATGAAACCATAGTTATACATCTACTGATTTTTAATCAATTCAAAATAATCATGGTCAAACTACACAATAATAATTAATCTCTATCAATTCTGGGCAATGCTTTACCCAAACCACACAAGTTGCCCATTTCTAATTAATCAATCTTGACTTTGACCTTAAAAGGACAATTCCGATGGGTCATGAAACTGCCTATTGGTGGCCGAACACGTATACTCTAATGAGGATATATGTATGCAGTATTTTGCGGGACAGTATTCCTTGAGGTCCACGCTTCACCTATGATAATGTTCTGAATGCACCAACAACCACAACGGCAAATTGAATCTAAGCATATGAGAAAAAAAGCCCCAAACCCACAAAAACAATGAATTACTTACCCATTACAAAATGAACAGGTGGTCCGAAGCGATATGTTCACAAAAACTTTATGAGATCCCATGTTCCCTTGAAAGCAAATTTGAAAAATCACAATTTTATAATTTATCTTCCCTGGCCTTTTAAGGGTATCATGCCATAAATGGAGAATAGCAGTGCGGTGTTGGGTATGCATTGTCAAACAAGAATGCTATTGTCGATACCTTTTTAGGTTACACTTCCTCTTTACTTGTTCCCCTAAATTTTCTGTTTTCTTTTGTTTGTAAGCAAATCTTTCGGTACTTCTCTACTTTTTTCCCTTTAATAGTAATTACTGAAACGAGTAGTCAGTCTTTTGTTCTCAGTTGATTTCTACTATTACCTGTCATTATTTTAAAAGAAGTCTTATATGTGTGTTATGTACATGTTTCCATGAACTCTGAACTGTGCATTGATATTACTGCCCTGCATTGACAGTAATGCGTCATGACCTGGGCTTATCTTAAGATCCTATTTTATGTTTATTCATATTCTGTAAACTCTTTTCCTTTGTTGTGAACTCAATAAAGTGATATCAAATCCGGTGAAATACAAAAATTACACAGGCTAATTATCTCCAGTAACGCAAAGGCAAAACCACGAGAATTATCCCCTTCGAAATTAACAGCTAGAACGCAACCAGAAATTAAAAAAAAAGTCCCTAGACTATAGATACACTTCGCTTCCTTAAAAATTCAACAGATAAATGGGAAAGAAAACATCCGTTTTCATTGCATAATTATAATGATTTCCCTTTTGATATTGTGAGAAGGAACTTGATTCACTTAACTAGGATGTTCCATTGTCTCTTCAAGCATACTTAGTCTACAGTGAGTAGGAAAAGACGTTCTGAGGTATGTAACAGACTTACCCCCAAGGCCTGATTATATTATAATATAATATGCCATGATCCCGGAATCGAATGAGAAGACGATGTCGTACTATGCTGCAATTGCGAATTAACTATATTGCTCTAAATTCATACAGATATTACCACTTCCACACTCAGCATGCTCAGTGCAAGCTGTATTGAACGACACTGCACATGGAGGGTTCAGCGCTGTTTATCCCCTTGCATTTAATTATCATGCTTATGATGATTTTGAAGCTAGTTATTCACACTTCTGAGTTCACCACTCATTCGAGGCTATAATGATTTATGACGTCATGATGGCCGTTGCAAGAACATTTCCAATATGGGGAGGGATATCAAACCACAAAATCCAGACAGATTCTCTCTCTTCTGCACGAACAAAGAAGTTGAAGCCCCTCCCCCCCAAAAAGTGTGATGGGGGGGAGGGGGTTACCTTATAATGAAAGTCTACGTGTACAGAGGGTAGAGAAAAAAAATTCGGGGGGGATAATTATCTGCTATGATACTCATACCGAATAAGGCAATGCTATAAGTAAAATTATTTCTAAATATGGTAAGAAGTGAGCATCGATGGGCGAGAGCGGGTGTATGTGTGGATACAATAGAGACAGGTTTCTCATTCGTCGAAAATATTTCTGTTATCGAAGACGATCGGCTTGAATGAGAGCTAACCCCTTGTGTTGATTGTATTCACTTCATGGTGTCACATTCATTACAGAGAACGCGCAAGGAGTAAAGAATCAAGCAAGGTAAGTAATTATTCGATTAATTTTACCTGATTACATGATTCATCTTTAAAGGAGAATGCAACCCAAGCATCAGTGTGCTCTTAGTGAATGGAGATGAGAAAGACAAGTAAACAGTGAAAGTTTGAGCAAAATCAGACAATCTGTTCAAAAGTTATGAATTTCGAAAGTTTCAGTAAATCCCTATTTCAGGGATCCTTGAGTTGGCAACTTTGCCAGCATATGTGATGTCATCGTGGACAATTCTCCATTCATTTTGTGCATAATTCTTCAGAAAATTTGATTTTTATGAAATTTCAAGTCGGGAATCAACATAATTCTTCCCAAAATGCTTGCAGAATATTGATGTAGCCATGTCATACTCAAACAATAAATCAAACAAATTTCTAATTTTCTTGAAAACGAAGAAAATGAAGAAAATGTGAAATTCTGTGTACAAACTGAATGGAGAGTTGTCCACGATGACATCACAGATGCTGGTGGAGTTGCCAACTCAAGGATCCCCATAATAAGGGTTTACTTAAACTTTCAAAGTTCTTAACTCTTGAACAGATTGTCCGATTTTGCTCAAACTTTTACTGTTTACTCTTCTTGTTCTTCTTCATTCACTGGAAGCACACTGATGTCTGGGTTGCATTCTCCTTTAAGCAAGGTAGTATCGGCAAGTGGGCATGTCTTTCCACTTGGGTATTTTTCCACAAAAGCAGTTCATTCTATCGTATACTGATTTTACATGTCTTAAAATGACATATAAATAGCTTCTTAGTTTTATTTTGAACGACAATGCTTGTGTGGAGATATATCAGCCATGCTTCTAATCTTGAAGATTTTCATGCAGTTACGGAAAGCCGGGCAATTGGAACCAAACTCCTAATTTCACCCTTTTATATACAAAGGAAAGAATGTGCAATGGGTGGAAACCAGTAGCAAGGGGAACGACCACAGAAATAGAAGAATAGAAAAGTCTTCTATTTCTGTGGGAACGACGAACGGTATCTGTTCGACACCAACCAAATATGGTGGTAACATGTCAAACCATTCGACCATTGAGACCGATGCGATACTTCATTTGAATATTCATGACTCTGCATGTCACTACATAAGAATCGTTGAAAGGGATTCCCCTGTTTGCCATTTCGCAATACATTGACGTAATCACCACAATGCAGAATAATAAATTGATTCTTTCAAATAAAGCGCCATCACCATGGTCATAATGAAAATAGTAATAGACTGGCTGAATCAAAGCTGGTATGGTTGCCGAGGTCCTGAAGAGTTGCCATTGATCCAGCTTGATAGCAAGTCCTCAAAGTGCATCGCAAACTAACAAACTACTATCTCTTTCATCATGTTCATAATTACAGAGTTGCATTTGATAAATAAATTATGATCAATTTTAATCAGTCGCAACTGTAAGACGTGGCCCTATAATCTCACCCTTCGGATATCAACTGCACGAAGTGGCAAAGGGTCAGTTCTATAACATCATCTTATCTACGCAAAAATATGGTCCCTTATTCAAGACCACAAAGGCATTATTGATTTGACGGGAGGCTTGTCAGAGAACTTTTGAGTAAAAAGCACCCAACACCACCCGGGTACTACCCCCCCCCCCCCCCCTCGGTGTTCACTCTATATTCAAAGGTGTAACCATGATCGTTCGGCAACCCAGAATTTGACCCCTATTTCGCGGTGTTTCAAGTACATTTTCAGCCATTTTTACCCCTATTTGGCACAAAACGGATACAAAGTGGTCTTTAAAAAAACACCCCTTTTTTCGCATTCCAAGTACACTTTTTGCAAACAAGGACCAGAAAAAAAAACCCACTCTTTTTTCCAATTTCGAGTAGAGGTCTACAAGCTCAAAAACACCTTTTTTTCAATGTTGAGTACAAGCTCATGAAAACAATTTTTTTTTCCGAAATCACGAACATTTCATGTCGGCGCGAACATGCTAAAAAAAGACCCATTTTTACGCCAAATTTCGAACGATCATGCGTACACGAAGTGAATACAGAGTGACAACACCGGGCCTACCACAAGTGCGAACTTTTCAAAAAGTGCAAAAATAAATATAATTCATTTCAAGCTTAACACTGTTGAAACTCTGCAGCACATTTCGAAAGTCAAAATAAGTACATAAATTGGTTTTAGTTTGCTCGATCGCCACGCTTCTCGCATTATGATTTTTAAGCGGTTAATACATCGCTTCATCGAAAAAAAAAGAGAAAGGTGACCTAACTTCACATTTTAGGACCATTCCAAGATAGTTGGATTCCATTCCAACTGGTAGCGACATATCAAGAAATCCAAAAACTTGCATAATGCTATAAAGTAATTCCTTTATGATTCTGACATATGGGGAAATAAAACAAGAATGACACAGACGGTCTCGCTATTATTTGATGGGATTCACAATTTTGTAAGCATCAAAATTGTAAGCCATGCAAACAGAGCGCTGTTTGTTTTTAAATTATAGGATTTCCCGGACAAATTCGCAAGTTTGTCATTCAAATTCATTTATTTTGCATTCATATTCGACGATTTTGTTGCTGTCAGGTGTATCTCGGATTCAAATCCGTATTACTAGTTATCAAATCTGTAAAATTCTCTTTCGAATCTACACATTTTTCATTCAAATTCATGATAAAGCTACTTTTTTCACCATCTTGTTTTTCAATTTAGCGAAACACAAATTGCTGCCCTCGCGACGTTGTCATTCCAGCATTGTAATTCGTTTTTAGCATTCAGTTTAGCACTTTGAGCAGTTAAATTCGAGGGTTGATATAGAATGAACGTTTACAGATTTTTATCGCTCATTCCAATGTTTCTTTTGAATTTCATAATGTTTTTCTCTTGTATTTTATGACAAATATAGATGTTTTCATTAACAATCAAAATGGGAGTTATGTCATCAATTTACGTATTTTCAGTATACTAATCATGCTTATGATTTATGAGATTCGTATTCGGGTCATTAATGTCTTGCTCTTTTTCATTTCATAACCATAGACATTCAGATCTAATTGCAAATAAACAAAGAAAAAAAAAAGAAAATCATCTCATGATATGATTGATGGTCTCAAGAGGTCTATGAATTCAAAACTTGTCTCTTGTTTCCTCGGAACAAAGGAAAAGTTATTGAAAACGAAGAAGGATAATGTATATGAAATTGTGATTGGTGTGGGAACTCATGTCTAAAATTCTGAGCATAATTTCTTATAAAACTTGTAGTCAGAGAGGCAATTAGGGCTCCCTTCCTCAGGTACGTGCCCATAAAGTGCCGGCCCCTAGCTCCGGTTTTCGCCCCTCTTTACTGAATTTCTGACAGCGCCCCAAATGTACTGTCCTGAAAATACCGTTGTTTCATTAAAAGAAATAGCAGAACGGACCATACTGACAAAAAGCATATTTATATTCTCATTATTTATGATTGTAAATGTCAAATATTTATATGACTAACAAATATACAAAACTAACAAACAAAATAGAAGACATGATTGTATACTTTCCCTTAACTTGAATGAAGATATTGCGAATATGAATGCTCGGTGTTGAATTTGAATGCTGGAAATGACGCCTCGATAGGTGTCGGCGAATTTGAATGCCAATTAAGCAGTTTTTTAAAAATTGGATGACAAATCTACTAAATCCTTCGATAAAAATGTTAAATCCAAAAATGAAACAGGGGAATTGAATGATAATTTACATTGCAAAATCAATTTGGGCGAATTGGAATGCAAAGAAAATGAATTCGAATCACCAGTTTGCGAATTTGGACGGGAAATCCTATATTATATCTACAGTTCGGAACCAGTATATACGCAAACAATTAGTGTGCATGATTATATATACTGAAAGTTTTTTTTTTCTGAATCAGCAACTCACGTTCGAATCATAAAGTACGAACAGATATAGCAAATTGGTATCAACGTTTCAGACCAATGTTTGCATCTTTCGTTTGCTTTGCACTACTTAGCATGTATAATCACAGCTATCTGTGACTATATCATGTACATAGAAGTTCAGATAATCATTAATGACATTATAAACACACTAAATGAATAATAAGTATATTATAGTTACCATATCTATTCGGCGATTCCTCATCAACAAACCCGGGAACAAACCTCTGAACAAACCTCGTCTGAATCTTTCAAATTTGCCTCTTAATCCCTTAAACATGATTGGTCCACAGCGGACCTCGATAGTTTACTATCTAGACCATTGATGATAAGTTTCATATCACACTTTGATATTCATCATGAAATATATATATTGAGTACTATTTCACATTTAAGGTTGTTAATAATATGAAAATTGCGAATGTAGGATGTTTATGCATATTTTTTAATGTAAAAAATAAAAATCAAGATCTGAAATGTCCTCATTTCTTTCTAAGACTGGACTGCAAAGCCTAGACAATAACTAGGGGGATTCCCCATTTCCACCAGCGCGATGAAGACATCACTGGTCTGGCAGTGGCATATATAGCATGTCGCACACAGAGCGGCTGTGCGTGCAGTGTGTCTCTCACGACCACAGAGTTACATACGCACCAGTATGTAACTCCATGCTCACGACTCGGGCTTAAACATATTTGTGGGATACATTTTCTTGCTTACTTAGTACATCGTTATGATTTGAGCGTATACACAAAGGACGTGAATATAACTGGTGTTCTTATTGCTGTAGCTCATAATGCTTGTTATAGCGTTCTTTTCCCCAATTTCTTGCGGATTTATTCAACTTTTGTCTTTAAACATACATTGTGGAATATAAGTCGGATGTTTACGCCCGGTAAGTACTTTGAAGTTTTACATTATGCAATCATTGTGCAGGCATAGGCCAATAACAAATGTCATATGCAACATAATTCCATTCAGATAATCAAGTTAACAAAAAATAAACACATGGCCTTATTTACCGGACAATTTTTTTTTAAAAGGTGATATTATGTTTTTATCGGAAAATCAAAAGAAATCACAGTATTCACATATTTATATTTTTGTGGGACATTTTCAAATTAATATCAAAAAGAACACTTTCTTTTCATAAAACCCTGTTAACACAAAATTGATTTTAAAAACCTTTATTGTAACGAAATGCTGAAAATTTCTAGAGAATAAAAAACAATATGCCACAGCTTTTAATGGGGAGACGTGAAGGCCTATCTCATTTTATATATTTAATTGGTATCAACTTTTGATGGAATCACTTTTCATCATAACAAACCTTGGATCTAAATCAATCTCTATTTAAAATTAACATAATTATTCACTCTAACTTTCAAATTCTAGGCTACTTTGAAAGGTAGTGCAAGCTACTGGGAAATTCATTGAGTTTTAAAATAGCGGCAGGTACAACTGCAGGATTACGCACTTTTTTAAAAGAATATTTTAAAAGCAACCAAAATTTTGGACAAACAAAATATTATTGTGACCATTCTTTTTTCTTTTTCTTTTTTTTTTCAAAACAGTGTCCCCTTATCATGCCTATTTTACCCAGTATAGTCATATTTTGACATAATATTACGCGTCAGAATTATATGAACTATTATCATTTGTGAAATAATTCACAATCAACCTTTCCCTGGCAGTAACAATAGCTGATAGGCAAGTGATGCAGGCAATTTAAGCAATATACTATCACATTCATATTAGGCATACATGAAATTTGGGATCGCAAATCAAGATTTTGAATATGAAAGAAGTATACACCGAAGTTTAGTAGACTGCTTACAGTGTGTTTCTAGCAACGGACTTTAAGAATTCATTCCATATATGAATATTTTGATTGAGAAATCAGTAGATTGTATGAAGCAAACACAAGTTTAAATCATGTTTTCATACCTATATTAGTATTAAAAAAAGAAATAGACCTAAATGGTAACCCAAATAATAAAATAATAATAATAAAATAATAATAATAATAATAATAATAATAATAAAATAATAATAGGGATAACGGGTAATTAGGTCGTGTAGCCTCATCGAGAGCTCACAGTGCTCCCAGTATATCATTATCAGTTATTATACGTTTATTTTGTGAATTATTGTTATCATATTCACTTCCGAATTTGTAGTACATTTCAAAACATTAAAGCAAGATACTGGAATAATAACGACGACGATGATGATAGTAATGATGATTGTATATAACGATGCAGCAACAGCAACAACAAAACAATATTAATGATAACAGTATAATAATGATGATGATGATGATGATAATAATAATAATAATAATAATAATAATAATAATAATAATAATAATAATATTAATAATAATTACAATATAGGTGTAATAATAACCACCACTATAATAATGGAAACTGACATAGTGACAGTTCCGACAAGAAAAAATACTGCAGAGCAACATTTCTCGCTTTATCTTAAACAAAATGATACATAATAAATTCGAAAATGATATAAAAGAGCATTCAAAAATTGCATACCCGTTGCGCTCGTCCAGTACAAGATCAGAAGCAACATCCATAACTCGTGCTTTCATTACAATCATGTCTAATGTTTGTAATATACAAGTACAGATGTCGTCGACATGGCAACTAACACGGAAGAGTGAACATTTCAAAGTGAACGACTACGCAGATACAATACAATACTGTAATGGCCTTTTATCATGTACATGTACGTGTCCTGTCAGTCTTCGCCTCAAAGGCTTTGGCCTTGGATTTGTGGGTTTGGCCCTTGACTATCACACTGATACGAGGGAGCGTAGTGACCCTGTTTGATTTTTTTATGCTGAAAGATTACATTAATTTTTAGAGTACTAATATGCATATTTTACATGATTTTAATGAGAAGCAATGATATGAAATCTCTCTTTTTTCTACAAAGGGTGAGGGCTTGATTTTTCCCACTTGAATGTTTGAGGGGCTACAAACCTTTCTGGCCCCCCCCCCCCCCGCTTCCGGCGCCTGTGTGTGTGACGTGGTTACCGTTTGTACTTTGTAAACATTTTGAAACCACTCATAAACTCATCGTATCTTTCTGACGTACTATGACGTAAAGCGTACGTCATACGTTTGCTTGCCATGCTTGGCAGGTCAGAACGGAAGTTTGTCGCATTTAATTCCTGTATATCGTCATAACATCTTGGTACCCAAAATTCCGCAGTATATAATTCAGTGGAGTCCCAAGCGGAAATAGTTAAAGCTGTTAGCCCACTTTCAGCTAAAAAAAATATAGGCTATTGTAAAACCTTTGTATATGAATGACCTTCATGTTGGTACTAGATTACGCTGGCGTCATGAGTTTGCAACTTATTTTTTTTTTATTGTAAGTAATTTTATATGGAAAGAGATCTAGAGAGGGAGACAGAAATGTCGATGGCAGGACGATATTAAAATGTATGTGGGTAGCAAGTGGACAAGACTGGCCCAGAACTGGAAGATTTGGAGGAATCATGAAGAGGGCTACATCCAGCAGTGGATGAACTTAGCCTGGCGAGAATTTCATTAGCCACCTATATTCTAAAACATATCAACAATTAATGAGAAATGAAAAGAAAAAATGACTGAATCAATGAAAAACATTATGAACTGTATTTCCGGATGTTTTAAAGACAAAAATGTATATACAGGTGTTAAAACTAATTTCTTTCATGTTTTGATTGGACATAGTGCAATGTTACTAAACTAAAAACCATCGTTTTTTAATGGCATTTAAATTCAAAAGGTCAAACAATTTTTTCTTACTTAAAGATTAAAACCTTGGGAAAAAAAAACCTGATGAAACATCATTTCACCTAACTATAATTTTTATGCTTTTCATGCGCGTAAAGTCCGAGCAAAGATAACCTTTAAAGGGGGTACCCAATGCTGAAACAATGTTAGCTCATTTGAAAGAGCATGATTTAATTAGCAGAAAATCATCTGCCTAAAGTTTTTTTTAAAGTCGTGTTGCCAAGGAAACCCCCAAATGTGGTAAGATTTCGGGATATTTTTGACCCCTCAGCTGTGACCCAGTTTCAACTGGGTACCCACTTTTACGTCAAAATGACGTCAATGTGGGTACCTTGTCGCGCACTTATAGCAAAATGCGCGCAAGGTATAATACATATTGTACAGTCTAGCGCGCAGCACAACTGCAATGCGCGAAGCTGGGTACCCACTTTTACGTCATACCTCATCCTCAATTTTTTTTTGGTCAGCTCTTGACTTTTTATGATAAAAATAGCCAAAATGCAATGATTTCGATTGAAAATCATCATATTTTTAATGTAATGTTTCTTAGAATTCTATTCTCGATCATATATCAAAATATTTTTTACCATTGTGTAATCACTTTAATGTCCTAAATTATAATGTTACTAACCGAAGTTTGAGTCGCTGCTGTAACCCCTAACAAAGATCAAGTCATACATAAGAATTACTCTCGATGTAAATTATAGAGAATGAACATGCACATGTTTTTTTTTTTTTGTTTTTTTTTTTTGTTTTTAATGAAACCAAAAAAAGTAAAAATTGCCCTTAAAATGTCACTAATCATAGAATTGCTCTAACATAAATTTGCTGTTGAGATTATACAACACTATATACGTAGGAACGGGTATTTAAGAATAAAAGGACTCCAGCTATAGAGATAAAGCAGAAAGGAAAAAAAAATACTATGAACAACTTGTAACTATAGGACACATGCGCCAGTGACAATTCTTCGATTTACAAAAATGTTGCTGAAATGTCATGATTTCCCGGGGGCTTTTTCCTCACTTTTTTGTAACTTATATTTTTTCTGTTCCCAAAAAGTATTTGCTCATGACGTCACTGCTTATAGATTATCTGTTAACGAAATAAAGCCCAGAACAATTTTTGATCATTTGATCATATTGATGTTTTTTTTTTCCTCTTATGAAGAATTCTAAGGAAAGTATAATACCACATTTTTGTCTTATAAGAATGATAAGATGGAGGTATTCGGAAGCGGGTAACTGATTTAAGTCCCATCACGTGAAATCTCTTGATTGATCTTATTTGCATGATTTAAAAAGAATATTGTTTATAGAATGCACTCTCCGTGAACAATCATCTACATATAATAATAATAATAATAATAATAATAATAATAATAATAATAATAATAATGATGATTATTATTAATAATAACTCATTGATTCTTATAGAGTGCTTTTACATAAAAGCTGATCAGAGCGCTATGCTAGTTTGAAATTACTTCTTTCTTTGATGGGAAGCCAGTGTAGCTGTTTCGCCAGTGGAGCACTTGGGCTCTCTTTTCTTTGCACCAAGCACCAGACGATCCGCTCAATTTTGGATTTTCTGCAGTCTTTTCAGATCCCCAGCATCCACAGGGAATTTTCGTAATCAAGCCTACTCAAAACAAGAGAACATACTGCATGACTACAAGTTTCACTTTTAAGATACTTTCTCACATGGCATATGTTTTTCAGATGGAAATTAGCTGCTGGCACACATTACGAACATGTTCAGGCATTGACAAAGTCTGGTCAAAATAAACACCAAGATTTTTTACAGTGGTGTTTCCAATCTGAAGACTTAAATCACCGGAGCAGAGGGGCGTAGTCTGCTGGATGACAGAAGGATCGGATTTCTGTTTTGTCTTCATTAAGTTTTAGTATATAATGTTGGAGGGCGCTCTCTAACGACCATGCTGTAAGACGTAGATTTGATTTGATCTAAACTGTGCCAAAATTCACATGTATTGACAAAGTGATAAAACCCGGAGGTAACATATACTGGATTGTGATATTTCATAGACAGTTTTGAGCAAGGATGGATCAACCAAGAAATTCTCGCATGTCAGTAAGTACTCCGCCAAACCCACCAATTCACCTGCTAGTATAAAAAACAAAAGTTGAGCGATACTCCCCGTGCTGGACCCGGCCGGGAGTTTCGTAGCCACTGGATGGACCGTTCACGTAGTCATGGTACTACTACTAGTACTAGCTTATTGGATCGTGTCCCTGTGCTGTGTGATAACAGTGACAATGACGATGTAAACATGAATGGCAGAGCTAGGAAAGAGTTGTCATATTCTGAAGCTCCACCTCAGTGGTTTCAAAGATTCCTATCAGACTTTGAAGCCCGTACTGAAGCTCGTTTTGAAAGAATCATTACCAAGCAATTAGGTGAACTTTCGGTGAAAATTGATGATCAAGAGGAAAAGCTCAAAAGTATGGATTTTGATGTTCGTACTGTCCAAGACAAGGTGAAACGTCTGAAAGAAGAAAATGAGCAAGTGGTCGAGAAATCAGACGATCTTGAAAATGGAAGTCGGAGAAGCAACCCGGTAATATTTCGATTACCTGAAGCTCCAATACCAGATAAGGAGGACTGTTGCAAGACAGTCATTGAGTTTCTGCGTTTTGTTGGTGTTGAGGAGGGCGACACAACACAAATAGAGAGATGCCACAGAACGCCAACCCGGATTTCGACCAGCTCAGGGACACCTGGTCCCAAAAGGATCCATATGGTGAGAGAGTACTGGGGTGAATCAGTTGTCACACGATGTAGCAAACGTTTGCTACATCGTGTGACAACTGATTCACCCCAGTACTCTCTCATCTGGATACCACGATGATCAACATGTTCCGATCTATTGATCCATATGGCTTTTGCCACTTTCACTGCGAAGGAGAGAATTCGTAAGAAGTGCATAGAGAAGCTGAGAGTCACAAAGTATCAGGTCAACAACCAAGAAGCCAGAGTTTTTGTAGCGGAGGATCAACAAGGAGAAACAAGGAAAGTTCCAGTAGCTTAAGGAGGAGGGCAAGAAGCCTTTCTTCTCATACCCAGACAAATTATGCTACAGAAATCCCTCTGTGAAAATTATTCTAGTCAAGTAAAAACTTTGGAAAAGAAACCAGATCTAAAAGTATGAATACAAGAACTTTCTGCAAGTTGGAAGAGCATAAAGTTTAAAGATGCTATAGAGAACATATGTTTTACTTTATGGAAAGAAAGGAAACGACAAAGACGTTACACTATAGACTAACGATAAGAAGCTTTTTTCCATCCCTTTTAAAGTTATAGCAATGGTTAATTTGGAAGATTTGAACTCATGTTTCATAGGAGAGGGACTATGAAAAGATATAAGTTCTTACTGCATGTTTGAAGTATGTACCACTATCATGCACAATAGTTTTTGTTTGTGTATTAGATTTGTTCTTATTTCATCAGTTTGGTAATAACATCCATTTTTTTGATCCGAGTTTCAAAGAAGGTTAAGAAAATTTATTGGATGTCACAATTCAAAAACTTTTTGATACATGTGAATTTTGGCTGAATGTCACGCTGTTCGCATTTGTTTTTTTGCACCTTTGCCCTGGGCTGTTTCTTGATTTGAAGTCCTGTGGTGTGTTATCTTGGCACCTGCGCTCTTGTTTGCTTGTTTTATAATTGTATTTGCATATATTTCAATCATGCCAATCTTTTAATCCTGATTGCAGCTACCAATCTTATGCAGCCTCTATTTATTTTTATGTTAACCTTCATTGAAACTTATGTACCACTTGTTGGCAGTCACTTTGTCCTACACATCTTTGCTATGTCATCATTGTTTAAGAACACCCTACAGTGTTAATAATAGAGCATTATTCCCTATTTTAAAGATATGAATCTTAAATTAGTCTCTTTAAACTGCCGTGGGATTCAAGATTATGTTTTTATGATTATATTTCATTATGTAAGATCTATTGAAAGTGATGTCATTTTTCTTCAAGAAACCCATTCCTCTGAATCTGACGAACCTTTTTGGAAACAACAATGGGGTGAAAAGGCATGGTTTTGCAGCTATACTTCAAACAGTCGAGGGGTAGCCATCCTAATTCGTAATTGTGTTTCATTGACCGTTAATTCATTGATCCCCATGGGAGATACTTGATAATATCTGCTAGTATTAATGATGTTCCTTTAATTTTAGTCAATCTATATGGTCCAAATAACGATGATCCAAACTTTTCCCCTGAAGTTTTTAGCAAAGTGGAACAATTCAATTATACCTCCATTTTATGTGCTGGTGATTATAATGTTGTTCTACTGATTATCAAGGGGATAGCGACACCCACACAAACATTAGAGCTAGGGATATGTTAATATCATTGATGGAAGAATTTAATCTCTGTGATATTTGGCGCATCCTTCACCCAAATCTTAAACAATATACTAGAAATCAAAAAATTCCAAAAGTGTTATCCAGACTTGATTTTATCCTTGTTTCTGACAATTTTATTATCAACTACTTGCATTCCAAAATAATACCAGGAATTCAGACTGATCACTCTTTAGTCAGCTTAACTTTTAAAGGTGCTCAACCATTAAGGGGCCCAGGATTTTGGAAGCTTAACTGTAAATATTTGCATAGTGACTCAAATTTTATTAAAGCTGTTAAAGAGAAAATTGAAGAATTTAAAAATAATTCATTCAGGAAGTGAATGTAATCCTAATAATTATTTTATGGGACTCTGTCAAGTGCACAATTACTGGTACCTGTATAGAATATTGTACACGCATAAAGAAAGAAAAAAACTTTGTAAAGAAACAACTTTTGAAAGATATTGAAAATTTAGATAAAAGATGAAGTACTGATATAGATAATAAAAAGCTCCTTGAGGAAAGGGAATTATTACTGAAGTCATTAAATGACATTTTAAGTGATGAAACCCAAAGTTTAATTATTCGTTCTCGAATTCGATGGACTGAAGAAGGCGAAAAGAGTTCCAGATATTTTTGTAATTTAGGGGGAAAAAGGGTTGGAGAAGAAGAGTATTTTTAGATTAGAGAATGATAGTAATGACACCATTGTAAATCAGCAAGCAATATTGGGGAGAAATTCACTCATTTTATCAAGCCCTGAATGAGAGACGGTGTGATGATGATAATTTAGATAATATGATGGATGATTTCTTAAATTCTGTTGAAACTCCTCAGTTAAATGAAGTTGACAAAGCTTTTCTTGAAAAATCAATTACTAAGGAAGAATTGTTCGAGACACTTACTTCAATGAGTCATAACAAATCACCGGGCCTCGACGGCTTACCTGTGGAGTTTTATATTGTATTTTGGAAAGATCTTTCTGATGTGCTTTTAAATTCATTTAATTTTTCTCTGCAGAGTGGGCTAATGTCTACCTCTCAAAGGAATGGGGTTATTACTTTGATCCCTAAAAAAGATAGGTATACCTCATTTCTAAATTTTTTTAGACGTATTTCCTTATTAGTGGTAGACTATAAGATTTTAGCCAAAACTTTAGCAAATCGTTTGAAAAAATGTCTTTTCAAATCTGATTCACCCAGACCAGTCTGGTTTCTTAAAGGGTAGGAATATTGGGAAAAATATCCGGTTGATCACAGATATAATGGAATATACAGACTCGAAGAAAATTCCTGGTGCAATTCTTCTGCTTGACATTCAGAAAGCTTTTGATAGTGTTTCTCATCAGTTTCTTCTTAGTGTATTACATCATTTTAATTTTAGTAATAAATTTATTAATCGGATAGAAATGTTTTATTCCGGCCGAAAAAGTTATGTATATAATTATGGAAATTTGACAAAACCTATTAACATGGAAAGAGGAATTTTTCAAGGGTGTCCCATATCCCCATACCCGTTTCTATTAGTTATTGAAACTATGGCTCTTGCTATTAGACAAAATCCTAAAATCAAAGGTGTACCAGTTGAAAATAACGAACTAAAAATATCTTTGCTAGCTGATGATTCCACGTGTTCTATTGATGGCTCAGACACTTCTTTTGAATGTTTGTTTGACACTATAAATATTTTTCTGATAGCTCTGGTTGTAAGCTCAATATATCTAAATGAGAAGCTATATGGACTGGCTCCAAGAAAGGTTCCCAGTCACTTCCATTTTCCGATAATGGTTTAAAGTGGAACAACTTTACTTTCAAAACTTTAGGTGTCCATTTTTCTTTGAATACAAATCAACTATATGAACTCAATCACAAGACCAAACTTAAATCCCTTGAAAAGACTTTAGATTGCTTGCGTGCAAGAAACTTATCCCTTGTCGGAAAGATCTGTGTCGTAAAGACCCTATTGATGTCACAACTCCTTTATTTTTTTTTCCATCTTATGTATCAAAATACCACAGTTTTTTTTCAAACAATTGAATACTATGTTGTTTAAATTCATATGGAGTGATGGCAATGATAGGGTCAAAAGATAATTCATGTGTTATGATTTCTCTTTATGTGGTTTACGAATGATTGACCCCTATATTTTTTCTCTTGCACAAAAAATGTCATGGGTTGAAATGCTTTTTGATGACGATTATGGAAGCTTGTGGAAGTCTATTGAAATTTCTGTTCTTATCGATTTTAGTGATATACAGGATATTTTATGGAAAACACATGCTCCGGAATATATTTTGAATTAAATTAACCTCAAGTCAATTGGCCGAGTCTATCCGAACTTGGTATATATTTAGGGAAAAATTCTCTGAAACTGAATTTGATACACCCTTTCCCTCAATTGGCTCCTGTCAGTGTATTTGGTTTAATAGAAATATTTGTTCAAAATCAAAGCAATATTTCATATACCAGGATTGGTTAGACAAAGTTATTATGTATATTAGTGACTTACTTAACCCTCCTCACCCTGGTAATAAACTGTTTGAAGAGCTTATTCTTGATTATGGTATCAGTGCTCAGGACAGGAGGAAATACAATCTTTTAATGAATAATATACCACATTATTGTTTAGTTATCTCTGACTTAACCCCACATGAAATTCTTGATGAAATTATAGCCACACTTTTGAAAACTCAGAAAATCCCCAAATATGGATATGGTATCCTGCTAAAACCATGTGTTCCAGAAAACAAATAGTTTTTGGAATGATTTTCATAACACAGATGGGGTCTATTAGGAGAAAGTTCATGTAAATAACTTTAAATCCACTATAATGACACGTGTGCGCTCTTTTTATTTCAAGTTATTTCATAAAGCAATAAGTTTGAATGATTTCTTGTATAAAATTAAAAGGAAGGGCTCCCCTAACTGTTCATTTTGTAACAGTGACCCGGAAACCTATATACATCTTTTTATTTGAATGTCCCTGTTGTAAAACCCATGTGGGATGAAACTATGAAAGTTATTATTCAGGAAACCAAAAAGCCTGATCTACAGAATGTTTCAAAATTTGAAAAGATCTTCGGTTATAGTGCAGATAAATTCCTTACATATTTTTTTCTTTTACTTAAATATTATATTTATATTTGTAAATTCCCGAATAAACCACCAACTTTTGACGGTTATAAAGCATACATTACTACTAACAAAGATATTGAATATCGTATTGCCAAGAAAAATAATAAACTTCCAACTCACTGTCGGAGATGGAGATTTAAGTTATAAGTAATTTTATCATTACTGATTTCTGTAACTTTAGTGTGTCCCTCTGTGGATGAAAAGGAACTTTTAATGTCACTTGTAACGTCACACGGTAACTATGAAAGCCGAATTTTTATGACCATTTTCATTTTTGTTAGTTGTACATACTTAGTAAGCAAAATTGCCCATTTTGTCCCTCTGCTACTGCACACTTGCCTTTACTATGTTATAGGGGATGAGTATGTAGAAGAGACGAAGTGCATTGCCATAATTACTTGTTAATTATTTGTTAATTACTTGCAAATATGCTATATTGTTTCCGATGTATACTAATAATGTGTAATGCTGCTTTCTTTTATTTACTTTTTTCCCCCTTTATTTCCTTTTTCTTTTTTAAATTGTTTGTTTGAGTTATCTGTGATTTGTTATCAGAAAATTATGAAAACCCAATAAAACTAACCAAAAAAAAAAAATGGATGTGCATCCATTAAAAAAAAAAGTTTTAGTATGTTGCTCGTCATCAACGTCTCAGCTCGCCTATAGACCAATTTCACCTCCGGCTTATGTATTTGGCCCTCTATCGGCGACGTCATTGCTGCGGTGGGTAAGCGCGCTGATCGCGATTGGCTCTGTGTACAAAATGAATGTAAGATATGAGATATGCCCTGATATTGTTCCATTTACTTTATTCTAGATCAATAAAGTAAAGCATGATGAGGTAAGATTATGGCCATATCCGACAGATGAAGGTATGGGTTTTCAACTTAGTTTTGTCAGTAAAAGTTCGATTGCAGCATAGAAGCTGTAGTAAACAGGGGCCCTCAATGTTACCCTGTTTACAAGTCATGTTTTTACACATAAAATTTTACGCCAAAGTACGTAATGATAATGTTTCTTGACTTCAAAGTCCTTTCTGTTGATGTTTTTACCCACTGGCGACGAATTCCTTCACATTGCTTACGGAAACCTTTGTAGGGAATACGGTTTCTCACACAAACAGGCTTCATAAGTCAAAAGCGAGTGAATTTCGCACTCAGTTGGCTTCCAATTTTTAAACTTTCTCAATTCTTGTGGCATTTGAGCACCGCACAGCTGCGACCTGAACTTCCCTGATGATTTCTCATTGCAAATATTAAAAGAAATCTGCATATACTGGTCAAAATAGACAAAAAAATCGAACGAATGTACATAGCGCGCTATTGACTTGTGTACTATAAAAGTTGGAGCACCCACCGCAGTATGTCGAACTGTGTGTCTAAAGTCTGCTGCCCTCTTGCGTTGAGGGATTGGTCTATACATTTTTTCCAGTTTATTGCGGGCTTCATCGAGACTGACATGATTGCGGGGATCAAAACTAAAGTAAATCTGAGTATCGTCTGCATAAAGATTATTTGAGACCATGACGTTTAATGATATCTCCATACATCTACAATCTACATTATCATGCTTATAACATATGTACTTGCTTATTGCGTTATACATGTCCATGTAATAAAATTGCTATATTTTCTCGTTACATTCAATGTAATACATGTATACAGGGAAATTTTGAGAATAAAATGAAACACATGCCTGTCTAATGTGTATCAAAAGATTTCACGAAATTCCCCGAACTAATATGTCAAAATAAATTAGAAAAGAAGGTTTATCCTAATCCTACCTTTTTTACGACAACGGCTCATGAAAATATCGGTGAGTTTCCCTCAGTATAATCATTGCATTTTTGTCTCAACTACTTTGACGTTATATATGCTTTTCGATGGTATTTATCAACATTGCTTCTATTTATATTTATTCGTGCACGCCCTTCCATGAATATGAGTCAGCAGATCATGCGAGAATGAGTGTCAACTATTGAAAGCAATTTCGAAGTTCAATTCAATATTGACATTATTGGCTTCGAACTTCCGACATTACAATTTGTTGAAAATAATATTGCATTGGTTGACTCGCAGTCATGGGAAGCCTGTAAACGATTATCTCAAACCCTCTGCTTTGTTTTCTGCCTAACATCTTTAAATCGAAGAGTAGCAGATGTCAACGCCGTAAGCTATACTCAGATTTTCTGTTGCTCTATATACATGATATATTTTATGAATTCGACTTTAACTGCAATGTTAGCATGGATTAGGTAAAGAAAAGCCAAATACTTTGGACACGTTAACAGGCACCAAAGTCTCTTGAGGGATAATTATCGATTATGTTAGAGGGATTTAAGGAACTAGACCAAGGGGGAAACCCAGATTAATCAACTGGGAAGAGAAAATCAAGAACTGGGTGGACTAAAACTGCAAGATTGCACCATTATGGAGAGACGTTGCAATCAACCTCTGAACCGGGAGAGATACCCGGATAGATAGATAGATAAATAGATCATGAACATTTCGTTTTTTTCACTAGTATTACATGGATGTAAAACTAATGTTTTGTGCATTTGGTGGAAAAGGCATTTAACCTAGTTTCTAGAATTTTCTCTGAATAAAATCGTGACTTGCATTTTCCATGGTAGAGAATTAGAATGTGCATGTAAGAACGTCGTCACATTCCACTGTTTACTCTTTTGAGTTGACAACAATTGAACTGGTGTCAAGAAACCTACATGCTCAGTCAGCAATGAAATGCAATATGCCTTTATGAACGCCTTAACAATTAATTGAAAAATTAATAATTATCATTATCATCGTTATTATTATCAACATCATCGTCACCATCATTAGCCATTAGCAATATCCATGATCATAATTACTATTATATGTTTTGTTATCATATGAATTGGTAGAAGGAACCCTGTTATTGGGCGTCAAGACATATTATGTACTACTTTTACTGAAATGATAGTTCTGAATTCCTTTGAAGATCCATACAGTTCAGCAAGGAAAATTGTTTAAGGTCCTTGTGAAGGGAGGGGGTCCACTTAATTTCCACTGATAGTAAAAAAAATCTATCTGTTTACAGAGGACTACTACCAATACTTTTCGGAACTCTATTCCAATATAATGTGATCTGCTCACAAGCTTTCTAAATATTTATAGCTATTTCCCCCCTCTTTTACTCTCTTTCCATTTTACTTCATTCATCAGTGTTCATGGGTGTATAGATACACGAGGCAAAAACCAAAACTGCCTCTTGTCACTGTCTGTTCGTTATCCCCTTTTCTATCAAATTTTTAAAATAATAAATCCATCTCTGATGAAAGAATAACATCAAAAACCTTCTCACTTTAATTCATTCCACATGCATGACATGTTTTTTTTTTAATTGATATTGTTAATAATCACTAACCATGGAATCCTTCACAAATAACAAATTGCTGTAATTTTCAAAACGCATTGATAGAAGCCGACATTTGTGCGCTATTGCAATGACTTTGCTTAGATAACCAAAACCGTGGTTGAACATTTTTAGAAAATGGCGTTATACAAGTAAAATGAGTTGATGATATGTAAATAAAAGTACATCTCTTTTTCGCCGGATTTTAGATCAGAGTGCTCCTTCCTACATGGTTTCAAACATTCTCCGCCTCCGCTTCTGTGACAATGAATGAATATGAGATACTCATAATGACACACAAAAAGGATTGGTCAGTTGCCATCGTTATATTGCGTGCCCCAAATTAAAATAACCAAATCATTTGGTTATCTTACCAGGATTTTCGTCGCCCTCAATTTTGGCCAAAACTATATAACCGAGTCATTTTGGTCATTTTGACTCATAATCAGGAAGGACATAATGAATAACAAATTTTGATCTTCATACTCATGCACGCAAAAATACGAATTAAACATAAGTTTTTATGGCATGGCAAAATTCGAAGAGAGATATCAAATTTAATACTGATCAGAACCGATATTGTTAGTAAAAAGGACTGAGTAACGGTAAGAAAAAGCGATTGAATTTTTTGGCTATTCATCGTCTTCCTAAAATCACTTAATTGTGAGACTGCAGTGATCCCTGAGTTTTTTTTAGGAGATTGATTATAAAATGTATTGATATGTTTGATATGTTTAAATAACATGTTTTATGATAGTATGTTCGTTTTCAAGTTTTATCAGTTCACTGGCGTATTAGCCTATGGATATTCTATTTATAGGGGCATTTCCTTTTTAAAAATGTGATAAGCAAAAGAAAAGAAAATGAGGGGGGAGAGGGGTTCTGCATGATTTGGCCGGAGAGCGCTCGACTATGAATGACCATTTTTTTTTTAATACTGAAAGTATTGCAGTTAGGTCGAGGAATAGCACATACAGTGTTGCGAATTTATATTGTATATCAAAATTAGTTTCACACTGATTCAACAATCTACGCATTAAATGCGTCAAGGGGGTAACGAAACGAAGTAATTTTTTATTTCCATCGGGAAGAAACGAAGCCTTGAAATCATACTTCATTCTTCATTATATTAATAACTATAATACTTCATTCGGACTGAGATAAAGTGGGCTCATTTTACGTTTGTAATTATATGCCAAAGAAAATTCGTTTTGTTTGCATGAGCACATCAGCTACTAAACAAGACTGCAATTCACTACTAAAGAAATGGGAGGCCGCCATTTGCTATCTTCCATTTTTAAAATTCACTTTTTAAAAAAGTACCTATTTTTTGACCGAGTATATTTCTATTTGTAGCCCATATGCTTTCATTTCATGTCTTAGATTTACGGATCAATCTATTTCTCCTTTTTGTTGATAACTTTCTACTAAATTGCTGTTTGTTCCACTTATAGATGAGCTGCGTTAACCTCAACATGAGATCGTCATGCTGAGCGGATGGTATCAGTGCCATGATGACTATCTTGCAACTATACAGCAGCGAATGATAATCGCCATTTCTGAAAGTTTAAAACCGCCAAGAAAAGTTAGAAAGGTTTGTGAAGTTGAAGACTAGGCCCAAGCAGTCATGAGCACGAAACAAATTGTAATAGATGTCAGTTATGATATAGAAAATGGGGTCAAGGATGGAACGGCAGCTGATTAGGTGCACATATTTTTGTCTTTCGAAGATTCTGACGTTTGCAACGTTTGCAATCATATTCAAAATCACCTCTTGGCAATACCCAAGAATTGCATATTACGTCCATACGTTACGGAAATCATTGAGATATTGTGTTGATTCTGTCTACGACCCTTAATTGGCTCAGACCAATTAATGTCGAGGAAACTACACTTGTGATGCTTTTTTCAAAATTCCTTTTCATTTTTTTTAAAATCATAATAATATTGGATTTGTCCGAAGTGTATTTATTCAGTCTCTCAGTTGTTGTATACATGCATGTTACCTCAACCGTCTATTCCGCATCAACTACAATATCAGTGGAAGACACACCAATTGACCTATTCATGCCATTCATAAAGAACTATCTGCACTGGTCATTAATAGATAATTTTGAAAATATTTTCTTTACATTTTCAAGAAGTTACATATTCTCCTTTGACAGAAATAAGTGTTCAAGGGCATTTTAGTGAATTGGTAGATTAGGGGTGAGATTTTCCGTGCTTATTTACAGGAGAGCGGATTATGGTAAAAAGATGTTCAGATTAACTCTTATTTATAGTTTTCAGAAGCATTTTCAATTTTATTCTATTCCGCATCAACTACAATATCAGTGGAAGACACACCAATTGTCCTATTCATGCCATTCATAAAGAACTATCTGCACTGGTCATTAATAGATAATTTTGAAAATATTTTCTTTACATTTTCAAGAAGTTACATATTCTCCTTTGACAGAAATAAGTGTTCAAGGGCATTTTAGTGAATTGGTAGATTAGGGGTGAGATTTTCAGTGCTTATTTACAGGAGAGCCGGATTATGGTAAAAAGATGTTCAGATCAACTCTTATTTGTAGTTTTCAGAAGCATTTTCAGTTGTATGTAATATGTATGTATAAAGCAGCAACATCATGATGAGTTATCTGAAACTGCCAACTACGGTAAATTAAAATATTCAAAATATTTAAATAATCATTTGTAAATTTAAGTCGTAAACTTAAGTTTATGCTGAAATCACAATTTACTTGACGGAAAGAATAATCATGTGAATGATATTTTGTCGTGATTATATAATTTTTTTATCGCGAAGTTCATTGTTTTGTTTGTTTAGAAAATGCTAATAAAAGATGTATAAAATAAAGAATAAGAAAGTGAATGTTATCTTGTCATGATTATGTAATATGTTTATTGTGCGATTGATTTTTTGTGTTTTGTTTAGAAAATGCTAAAAAGAATATGTCCAGAAAACAATAATAAAAAAAACCCGAAAAGTCCCATGTCCCACTATCTGCGGATTAAGGGGAAGTCGTCTAAAACTGACATTTAGGGGCAAAATCATGATGGTCACGTGGTGGTCACTCAGAAGACCCATTTAGTTTACAGTCTAATGGGGTGTTGCAAGAAAGTTGCAATCGATTGCAAGTTGCAACTGATTGTCACTGGCCAATCAAAATCATTGTGACATGCATGTCTTCTTAAAAGGACAGCCCCTGAGCCAATTAGAAGGTTGTTTCAAAATTAGCAATTAATTGCAATTGATTGCAACCTTCTTGCAACACCCCATACGACTTGTAATCTAAATAAGAAGATAAACTTGAAAAAAGATCATATTTACTATATTTATCATATATATAACATATTTCCGATTACCCTTAATGTTCACTTTTAGACGACACAAGATGATAACGACGTAACATTGCATTGATTTAACACCCCTACCATAGAGAGATAATGGTCCAATCCAAATATTTGTGTAACATAGGTGCTCATCGTTAGTGTAGAGATCAGTGCGTGGGTGTACACATTCTATAGATGGCGCTATTGCCGACCTAAACACAAACAAGGGCTCTGCCTAAACAGCAGGGATCATAACTTTTCTGCCATGTGAAACTATATGGGGAAGGTTATTAGTCTCCTTAATCTTCCCTGTAAGCCGCAGTTTGGAAGCACAGAAATTGCCCACAAGTCGCAGTTAAGGTTATAATAATAATAATAATAATAATAATAATAATAATAATAATAATGATAATAATAATACTAACGATAATAATAATAATAATAATAATAATAATAATAATAATAATAATAATAATCATAATAATAACAATAATGATAATAATAATAATAATAATAATAATAATGATAATAATAATAATGATAATAATAACAATAATGATAATAGTAATAATAAATTACATTTCTAGAGCGCTTAATACGAATGTTTCTAAGCGCTTGACATCCAAAAAGAGTGAAATAGTAATGATAAGTAACTAACGATAATCCTTAATTTGTAGTTAAATTATTGTAAACTACTAATAAATGCATTACTGAAAAAGGAAAATTTAGAAGGAAAAGCCCAATACAAGGTAACAAGAGAAAAAAAAGGGAGAAACATACCAGTACTGTAAGAAAATATGACGTAAGACACAGAAAACAGTAATTGATTGGGGACTTGGGGTTAATCACAACACAAGTATCGCTGAAGCTTCTACCAACCTCAAGATTTAGTATGCGAGAACGTATAGGTGAAGAACCACCTGGCTCGAGAAAGTCCACAGGAGTGAATGAAATCTTGCCTATAATAAAATCTTAAGTTAATAGAAGCTGGCTGGTGTAAGAAATTATACATATACCCGACATATGCTGGATATAATTTTTTTTTTTAGGAATAAACTAGATGAATCCTCGACTGCGCGCGGTCGAAATTTATGCCTCCACCATGCCAGATCAGAAATATATCACTTTTATTAGGTTACATTTAGAGTACAAAACTGGAAAAATATGGTTCTATTTAAATGATATTGTATCAGCCACATTTGAAGTTGATTCGTCAATTTTCATGTATACAGTGACATCCATAACCTTTGACCTTTGACCTTGTGACCCCCAACTCTAATAAGATCATTGTCCCTCTCATGTACATGACTCATGTTTGAAGTTGATCCATCAAATGGTTAAATTATTGCAATCTTGAACGAGTCATTTTGATGTCCACAATGACATCTATCACCTTGACCTTTGACCTCGTGACCCCAAATCTAATCAGATCATCGTCCCTCCCATATGCATACATGAGCCAAGTTTGAAGTTGATCCGTCAAATAGTTCTTAAGTTATCGCGAGAACGAAAACGGGACGAACGTTAACGGACGGACAACCCGAAAACATAATGCCTCCGGCACCCACCTTCAGTGGGCGGAGGCATAAACAAAACCCATATGCGCCTAACATACTGTTTGCCGTTCTGTAAGAAAACTCGTATTTTACAAAGCGGGATGGTCAACTGGGGAGGATGAATGAGGCCTCTCCACATTTTCTAATGCGTTTTTGTAAATGCCTTTTTGTCAAACTTAACGAATACATAAAAAAGAGAGGAGAAATTGGCATAACTAGTATGGCAATGATTCATCCAACAATCGATTTGTTCTCACAAACCTACACGTGTTTAGAGACTATCTACAGTATAATTTTGTTTCTTATGGAAATGGAGGGATCCACTAAAAAGCAATGCTTGTAGAGTGTGGATCTCTCAAATAAATATAGTAAACGTAACTTATGTCATCTTTTAAATGAAATATATATATATATATATATATATATATATATATATATATATATATATGTGTGTGTGTGTGTGTGTGTGTGTAAGAAAAAGGAAAGGACAATACATTAAATTCAAATCTAATAAAGACATTCCTATTTCATTTCTTTTTTTTTTTCAAAACATAAATTAATGTCAACTCATACAATTTATATCCCTGCTACGACACGTATGTCAGTTTTGGAGATACCGAAGAATAACAAAAGATTAAAACATATAAAATCTTGTCTAAGACACAATGGGAAACAAAAAAGATGAAAAAAACAGAACAAAACTTGCTGCACGAAGAAAGAGAAGATGAAGGAGAGAGGAAGGGAGGGAGAGAGAGAGAGAGAGATAGATAGATAGCATGATATGAGTGAAAGCACGTTGCAACGTGCGTGGCCATATGAGAGCTACACGGAGGGCAGGATATGCGATGGGGAAAAAAAATAAACGGGTCGAGAAAGAGGATTAAAAAACAAATATTCATTGATTTGTTTTGTAAGACTAAAACAAAAATAATCTTAATTTCCTATTAAATGAATTAAGAGAGGGGGCAAGTTGGATGTCGTTATGAAAAGAGTTCCAAAATTTGGGGCCGGTAAAAATAAACTAAGATGTAGAGGAGTGACAGCGTTTTATATATATATATATATATATATATATATATATATATATATATATATATAATGGTCATTATGATATTTTAAGAAGCTACAAGCAGTAAAGTACATCTAGATAAATATCTTCGGCCCATGCGAGCGCTAAAATTGCGCCCCGTCTAGAATAAAAAAAAACTCAGTGTTTCATTACTTTTGTATTGTTTTTTTTTCTGCCAGTAGTCTTTATAATGTTATACGTAGTCTTTTAAATATAGGGACCCCTCCGCTAAACAGCGTTTTTGTGTTATCCCTCTGTCTCTTTTAATCATTGGTCATATAAGTAATTATTGTCATGTTTTTTTTTTAATAAAATAGTGACGGAAAATAAATACAATCCTCCTTATAAATGCAGCTGTCTTGATGTAACATTTAGAATAGAGTGTTAATGTTTGATCCTGCAGTGGCATTAAAAATGTTAATTCGACAATTTAATTTTAAAGTGCAGGCCATATCATTCATTGAAATAGATCTCAAGGGGGGGGGGGAGCGAGAGAGAGAGAGCGAAAGAGAAGAGAATATGAGGAAAGAAAATGAATAACAAGGCAGAAAGTGAGCGAAGAATCCACCCCTCCCATACCCTAATCATAATTAATTTCCTTGTTGATTGTAATTTCATCTACTGAGGGGCATCTGATCGATGCCCCTCCCCAATAATGCCGGTGTCTTTTCAACCCCGAATCCATGATACGCCCTTTGTGATTGGTGAAATGAGGTGTGAGTATGGAGTGACAAAATTAAGAGATGGGGTCCAGGGAACTCTTACGCCCAGCGATAAAAAAATAATCTCCTTATGCCACAATAATGTCATCGTGGTTTGTTCCTTTTTACTTTGAACTGCCCGTTTTCACACGTTCGTAACACAAGAGATATCTGGGTCAGTATAGAAATTCGGCCATTAAATAATTCCAACGTCATATCCTTCATTTCATTTTCGAGGTCAGAAGCCCCCCCCCCCCCCAAGTTGATCTAATTCTGCATGTAGAGGAAGCCCTTGTGTCTGATTCATGCAAAAAAAAAAAAAAAAAAAAAAAAACTCAGATGGACGGTAAAGGCATTCCTTTTTCGCTAGCATGTGAGTAAGTATAGACACCATTTCTAAAATTCCTGTCAAATAGATAATTGCTTGATACTACAGCAATCTCTTTCTAATTCCGCAAGTCAGCACTTTAAAGATGGACTCTTCAAATTGCAAAGGAGTTGAAACAAACAAACAAACAAACGTGGTGTTGCCATTGAGGTACAACCATAGAGGGCGTCATGGAGGATGGAAGAGGAACCGGTCTTGCCAGATGATGGAAGTCAAACAAGCCAGTGAAATAAATAAGGTGATATATGAGAGGGGGTATGTTATATTTTCACTTTGTGTTATCTCTCGATTTTACTTCTGTCATTTGATCTTGCTTGTGTTTGTTGTTGTTGTCATTTTATTCGGGTCGGGTACACGCCAACATATTTCCTTCTCGCAACTATACCCAGGGGCAGAATGGGGCTGATATTCGTACGGATGCTGAAAAGTGCCAGAAAGAAGACGAGATGATTTAGGTCAAGAACACGAGAAGACAAATTAAAAGACAAGATTATTAGAACTCGGCAAGTCGACTTGTTTGGGATGGGAAGACGAGATGATGAGTTATTGGAACTGCTGAGTTCCAACAACTTGTCATTTCGTCTTTTAACTCGTCTTCTCGTCTTCTTGGCCTAAATTATCTCGTCATCTCGATTTCGATGTGATTGACCCTCCAACATATAAAACCTCAACCCCAGATTGAAAGGTCCTCCAGACGAAATATCGAGCGACCCGTGTGGAAAAACTCCCCAAAGTCCCATGACCAGTCCAACCCTGATTACACTCTGTTATGAGTTGTCCTATGATGGGCCAGGACATGACATCCTTTATTTCCAAGACATGTAGCAGCATTCAATCCTGCCCATTTAATTGAATTATCGAAGTTAACTTTATGCTTTTACAGAAATACGGACAGCAAGACACATGTTCCTCTATGGGCTAGCTATGGCACTATCTATTATAACGATCCCGAATGACGAGCGCCAAAATAAGGTGTTAGCGTGTTGGGGGATCATGAGATTTAAAGATAAAATTGGGTTTTGTCCATCCGATTACAATATGAAAGAAACTGTTTTGAAGCAATAGGGATAAGTTGATTGAATAGTCAATAAAAAATTGAAGTATACCTGAGATTTTGAAATCATCACAATAATAAGAAATAAACTCAATTCCTTTCGAAAAGGGCATAAATTCCACACAGAAATGCATATGTGCGACTACACATTAACGTTCGGTTCGAACACTCGAGCCGTTTCATGTAAATTTCAAATATGAGTGCAGTCGTTTTCCAGGGACATTTCTACTATGATATCCTTCCAAACTGAAATCAAAAGACTGAGAAAGCTCACAATTAACTATCTTTCACATCATTCCAGAATTCAAGCTCCCTCTAGGATGAAAAACCCTCCTTTACCCTTTTTAAGCTCAGTCGCTTTACACCTTCGTATTGCCTCAATCTTGTAAGCCCCGTGTACCCCTCCCAGTGCCCCTATTAGTGACTGGACCCACGCTATGCTATTGGCTCTGATTAAATGATAATAACTTTACCTTTTTACCAGTGTTCATGCTAACCAGGCTGATTTTAAACAAGGTGAGATGTATTATTGTCGTCCTGGAAACAAATCAGCTTTTCCGCTGTCCTGTATGATGTGAACTGCTATAATTTTCTCGCCATACTCACTTTCATTAAAAGTGTATTGCTTGATGTCTGCATCATACTCATTAATTTTTAGGAAGAATTTTCTTTTTATGTTTTAGCATTATCTAAATGAGTAATGTATGAGCAAAGCAAAGTCAGTCCTGCATCTTCCATCTTGATGTCACCCCCTTCTTATTCTCCCTCTCTCTTCCTTTTTTCCTCTTTCACCCTTTGATGGGGCACGAATCCCCTCTCCCCCATCGCTACGCCACCATAATATTTTCAACTCCCCATTGCCCATAGGGCTGTTAAAGCATTTGAATACTTTTAAACACCACTCACTGAACAATAGCGCAATGCACATTTACGTATAGGCAAGACAGCATTTTACCCCTGTCAAAATGGAGAGAAGAAACACAATGGAGATGAAGAGTTCTCACGTCTGTTTGTGCGATTCAAGAGTAACACGTGTCTACTTTAGAGATACAGGATTCTGAACGGGTGCAGGATTTCCAAGAAGGATTTCCTCCTCACCCTCTCCACCCCTCTCTTGCTTACATTGGTGTCGATCCCGGGGGATGGGGGGGGGGGATATATCCCCCAATATTCTGGTCAGGGGGATGGCCTGTACAATCATCCCCCCAATAATTCACCATGAAAAACATGAAAAATTTCATAGCCTCATATGATTCTCGAAAAAAACAAAAGTAAAGACACAAAGAGAATAGAGGGTAAAGAAACAATTTTCAATAGGAAAGGAAAAGGAAAAGGCTTTCAGCGCTCACTCGCTTCGCTCGCTCGCATTTTAAGTATCCCAACCAGTGAGGTTGTAATATTGTCTTTATGAAAGCAGATCGGTTTGCATCTTGTCTTTCTATCATATAGTACATGTAGTATGTTATCATTGTTCTACTCGCATTTGATATCTTTTGTTATCTTAACCAATGCCAGTTAATGTTTTTATCAGGGTTTATTATGAAATGAAACCGGTTTGCATCTTGTCTTTCTATCCAATGTTATACATGTACTACTATAATATAACTGCAAGGAGTCGAATGGAAAGATGACTCAAAACAGAAGAATTTTCATGAGAATAATGGCCTGTGACAGGTAGCCTATTCCTATCTTACCAAATATGACAAAGGAAGATGCTGACAAAATGTACGTTATTAAAATCATAACACTGGAGTAACTGAACCTAGCTGTTCTCAGTATTTAAAAAATAGCCCTTTCTCGCTCGCTCGCTCCACTCGCTCATAGAAACAAGATCAGGAGGCAAGCGCTCATTCCCTCAGCAACAAGTCCGAATATTGTAATATTTTTACAGCGAGATGTAAAGCTTTACTGGAATACAGGGAAGTGGTACATCATAAAATTCATCTAATTTATTTTGGTGGAAATTCTACGTTTTACTAGAAAGAGAGTTTTCGTCGATAGCTCGCTTCGCTCGCTCATAGAAACAAATGGTTTTAGATGGCAAGCGATGCATCAAAAAGCATCATATTTGGCAATTAGGTGATCAAAACGATTTACATATCTTTGAGGCCATCAAAGAATGTAAATTTTTTCCTCGCTCGCTGCGCTCACTCGAATATGTAATGTAGATTTTTTTAAAGACGTATAATGGATTTTGATAAAAAAATAACACTTCATCACTTCCCCTATCTCGCCTCCCTCGCTTGTAATATTTGAAAAAGGGTGGTTTAGGAAAGTAACAATCTGGACCAGCGAGGTGCTGAAGTAATCAAACATCTTATATTGCTTGAGTGTACTTTGAGGACAAATAACATTTCTTTTATAGCTAGAAAGTGGAATTTTGGGCTTGCTCGCTTCGCTCCCTCGCCAAATTAAAATGGGATGACTCATACTCTAAGTAAAGGTTCAAACCCCTAAATTATTTGAATAATGAGGATGTACCTCTGCGATATTGTTTGAAAACAATAAGATGCGGTTAATTGGATGAACTGTATATTAGACCAATAATGCAGAGATGTGGACAGCAAAAGCAAGTCCTACCCCCCCCCCCCCCCGCGTATTTAGTCCATCCTTCACGTTTGAACCTCTGCACCCTTCCCCGCTCGGTCGCTTTCCTCCGCGGTCGAGGATATTTGGCATCAGTCATCGCCCCCCCCCCCTCCCCCTCCCCAATCGCGAACACAAATCGACACCCATGCTTGCTTATCTCTTTAACGGAAGGTTTGCGGCTTTTTCGAAACATCTTTGCATTACTGCTTATGACACTAACATTATTACTGTAATGCAAGGCAACCGACACCGAAGTCATGATTTCTATGGGCTGTCATTCGTGAGCAATATAAAATTTGGAAAGAAAAATCATTTTTCTAAGCATAGTGGGTCTCTCTTTCTCTTCCTGTACTTTCTCTATCTCTCATGCATACAGATTACAAGAATTTTTTTCTTCTTTCTAATCTTTCTTCTTTATCTCGAATAGCTATGTTGTTGCTCAGATGAAAGGTTTCAAAGTTGGTCTAGAATTATAGGGACATTAAACATGTAGGAAAAATGATGGTGCCAGTTCAAAAGAGAATTACTTGCTTTTGAAATTTTCCTTCAAACATTCTTGCAAATTCGAAATCTAGTCTTTCGAAAAACTATAGAGCATTGTCAAAGCTATTCCATTGTAATGTAAAGTTAAATTTTAGAATAAGTGTTTGGCAATCCTAAGCCTTTATTTCAAGTTTTA